>JAZDUH010000083.1:8007500-8607500 GCA_036419115.1 Scarus forsteni | reverse complement strand
TTAGGTGAATTGGTGACTTTGAATTGCATGAGAGTCTATCGCAGCTGACTCTGGGTGTAAGGTAGGGCACACCCTGAATTGGTTGCCTGGCAATAACAGGGCCACATAGAGACACAGACAATCAAACACACCCACTCGCAATTAAGAGTCACTAATAAACCTACTGTACAAGGCTGTGGGAGGAAACCAGAGCGCTTAGACAAAGCCCACCCAGGCACAGGAAAACATACTAACTCAAAGTGGAAAGGCCCTGGTCACCACAGTAAGTACAAACAGTGATCTTCCTGCTCCGAGGCACACACTGTGCTGCCCTCAAAGTAAAAGTAATTTGCCAAAATGACATTTCTATAGGCTGATTCCCAAATGTTCTGAACAGAGAGAACATTACAGCAGCAGCATTTATAAATGGCATCTAAATGTAGCTGGTCCATACAGTATGAGTCTTCTACTCTTGTGAACCACAGGTCAAATGTCAAGGTCAGTCTCTGGTTTTCCTCATGCTTTTGAATACACGTTTGTGAAAGTTTTTCTTTAAGGGTTTTCTGTCAAACAAATGTCCTGTCTAAATACAAAGTCTGGGACCTCTGCTGTCATATTACTCCCTTCCAGAGAAATGCCAAGTAATTCCAGGTCTTTAAGAGTAAGATAGAAAGATTGATACAATAAAAAAAACAAAAAATAAAACAAGAGTACATTTGTTTCATTTAATGATTTATTGACATTTACTTTTTTCCCACCATGGTTTCTCTCAATACTAACAGTATTGACCATAAAGTTTCTTTTTCATTAAATTACATTTATAATGTTTTACTCACATACACATTTATTATTTAATTTTCTTATTGCAATAAACAAGAGTAGCCAGAATGAGTCAGGTATTGCTACAATTTGCCATACAAACTCTTTGTCCCCTCTGACAATGAAATTCAAAAATAACTTTATTGGCAAGACAAAATAACACCATAGCCTCTCAGTCTCTCTCTGTCTGCTCTGGGAGAGGCTGAGGGCAGAATAAGGCTAAGGCTAGTAGCCTGAACACAGCTAACATGAAATACCTGCCCAGAAAATCTAACATTTATTTCCCATATGTGAATAATGAGGATGAATCAGTAGGAATTACCACATCATGGACATATCTAAGACAATATGAACATATCTGTGGTGCTGCTACTTGGCCGACCAAACAGGGACAAGACTGCAGGCTCAGTCATAGACTCCAGGATGATTGATCAGTCCTCCAAAACCAAACATGAGCAGTTTTTTTTGTCTCCATTATTGTGTTAGGCCACTTTAAAGTCCAGGTTGCCCTTTGTTGTTTGATTGGTGGGAAGAGGGGAGAGAGTGGGTCCCAACACGCACTAGAATACACATGGTACACACCAACAGGAAGGAGAGCACAGATCCTGGAATAGTTTCTCACTCGTTAATTGAACTGCAAAGACGGGTTTGTTCAGAAAAAAAAGCACAATGGTGGAAGCCGACAGTAGCCAGCTTCTTTTTTAAGTAATGGCATAGATAATGATCCTCATGATTTTCACTTAAAAACATTTCTCACACACAAAAGAAAAATAAAGCAACTCAGTGAGTCCAACTCATAACATGAGACTTAATCCCTTGATACCTGGCGTTGTACCCTGTCCCCAAAGCAGAGATTACCGCAGTAAAAAGGCCCTTTAATATGAAGGGTCGGTCCCTTAGCCCAGCTACACCTCTCCCTCTCTCTCTCTCTGCCTGACACTCAAGGGTGTCAACTCCACATGGAAGAACAGAAAAGTCTATCAGCTGGCTGCTCCCAGTTTACACATGACTCCAGACAACATGTCACAACATGTCACAATGATAACAAGTCACTGATAAAAAATTGCTCATTGCATTGCAATATTCAGACAAAGGTAAGACATTAGAGCTCATTGCTTCTTAATGAAAGGGCACAGTGTACATCTTGCTCAAAAAAAGGGTGAGGGTTCGCTGCAACTAGGTTAGCTCTTGTCAGTCAGCTGTATTATATAATCAACCATCTAAACTCAACCCTTTTCTCCCCTTCATCTTTGCACTTATTAACACATTCTAACTACAAAAATATTTTTATTGTCTTTTCTATTTTTGCTCTTATGTGATATAAATGCAGAAGAACCAACAGTCCAAACCGAATAAAACAAAGTGCTCACCAGTCTTTGTAGGAGAAAACAAATCATGGTGCATTTCATGGCTTTCAGTTGTAAGACAGGAAGTATCGATGGATGCTTTGAGCTGGATGTCTTGGTTCCCCCCCCTTCCCCCGCCCCTCTCCTCTCTTGGCCGCCTTCGCTTGGCTACTGGCTCGGTTGTCACTCCAGCTCAAGATCATTTGTCCAAGAATGTGTTTGGCTTTCATCTTCCTCTATATAATTTGTTCCTTTAGAGCATTAATAGTTTGCCAGTGTCAGCGTGCCCTCTACTATGCTCTCATATGAACCTTTGGAGAATGAGGTGAGGTGAGTCGGAGGAGGGCAGGGGCAGGAATGGATGAGTTCAACTCTGTGATGCAGACGCCTGGCCCTGCAAGATATTAACACAAGGCTGCATGCAGTTGCAGGTTGATAAATGCGTACACAGGGTCACACCTTGTTTATACCATTCTCCTCCCACACAGTAAAGGAAGACTTGGAGGATGTGAGGAGGTCGAACAGCTTCTTTTAAAGGGTAAGTGTTAGCAGATGTATAGATATGAACTTTCCTCTCTCAAATTCAGTATTGAAAGTATGATGGGAAGATTAGTCAACCCAATCTAAGATTAAAGCTCCTGTGAGAACATTTCATCTTGTCACGAAACACACTGGAATTCATGTTTATATGAGCTACAAGAGCATTGGGACTGTTATGGCTGACACTTGCTGCTGGTGTGGGGTAGGTATTAGGCAAAGAGATTTCAAGCTCAAGGCAGAAACTGCAGATTCTCAATGAGTGAAACATTTTGTTCTAAAGGTATAATATAGGTCTGATAGATGCAGTGCACTGCAACATGTGCATACCCTTTGGTTCAGCAGCTGTATTGTACATGCAATGCCAGTCATGTGACCTGCAGCATGTCATGCAGCCTCCTCTGGCTGATTGATGAGGTCCTAAATTAACAGTGCTGTTGTTGCTATGACAGCTAACCATTAAAGTCCTCAGTTGTTAGAAAAACACTGTGCAAGCAAAGTTTGTTCATCCACTACAGGCTGCAGGCAACACCTGCTCAGGCCATGGACACACCAGCATTGCAGAGTCTGTGTTAACTAAGGATGACCTTCATTGTGTGTTTCAGCACAATCTTCAACCAATGCCTATTACATCATAAAGTTATTGCTCATTTTAAAACTGTATGCATGCGCTGGTATGTATGGCAGGTAAACACTGGCGATCATTAGAAATAGTTGATGCCATTAAAGTAAAACAAAAAAAACATTAAACAAATATATTTGTTCAGCATAATTTTTAAAGAAACATGTCACTTCTTTTTTTCCCTCTTTTTTCACAATTCCATTTCCAATTCTGTGTGTGGGTATGTCTGCTTGATATGACAGTGATGCATATCACTAACTGAGACTTTTAAGGAAAAAGTGATTTAATGCAGAAGTAAGGGTACCTCAAATTAGAAGTGATTTTTGATTAAAAATAATTTACTTGAAAATAAAATGCTCCATTTTAACTGAATATATCACATCATTTTAATGCAAAACGTTGTTAAATATGTTACAATATGTAGAATTGTTGTACTGCAAAGCCTGAATTAGTCTTGAAATACCCTTTTCCATGTTGTAGACTTTTTAGTTTAGTTTAAACAGATTTTAAAGCCAGATATATGTTGGCAGTTGACTTGAAAGACACAAGAAGTTTAATATTGTGGTAGAAACATTGAATAAAATGTCAAAACCTGCTGTATAAGGTAGAAAGAGCTGTAAGTGGAAGTTTCTGCTCCTGTAACTGATTTATGTCCAATGCAACTCACTTGTGATGGGCCCAAACTATTTAATGTCAACCTGCTTTGATTTTAAGACCTTTTCAGTTTGATCTCCCTCCTCCACTGTGTGCTTATCCTCTTGGATTGAGGATTATATCAACAGAACTTTATCTCTAATGCCTATGTGCACATCAGTGTATGCTAGCTGACAGTAACCTATGTTGTTAAGTCATCAACTGTCAGCACAAGTGCATTCCCATGGTCAATTTTGGAGTATTCAAGGCAGGCTGACATATCTAAAGTGGATAGAAGCATTGTGCTGGTGGAGTATGATGTCCCCTGATGGCCACCTGACTAACTGTAGACAGATTACAAATGCTCACAAACATAGATGTAATGCATGGGCAGCACACTTAACTTAGGGGAACATTGGCCTTATGAAGCCTGGTTCTGCTATGTGTTATATAACTCATTGTGACAGCACTCAACAAACGCCATATAAAGTGGTCATACAGCATATGCCATTTCAGCTGGTCTCAATATTCTAACACCATACCCAGAGGACAAAGGATGGCTGTCCCCTAGAGAGCGCTTCAAGTCATACAGCAGGAGTCCAGTCCTAAGGTGGAAGCTGCTGGAGCCTACAGAGATGACCAGCGCTATAGCTGAGGGCAGCTAAGGAAGAGGTCAACTCTTGAATCTTCAAGCATGTTGGATCAACACTGGACATTTTTCAGAATGCGTAAAACTTTTTGATGTATCTGACAAACATCAGCATGGCCCAAGTGACCTTAAGTTAGATCTGTGTGGCCTGACTTAGTTTGATATGGCTCGATGTTCCCTATATGTCGGCAAAAGCCAAATATCAATGTTTGAATGCGACTTTAGGTGCAAAATATTAACCGTGATCATGTGTTTTTGTTTCATGTATTTGTTTCACATAATAGGGCAGAAAAGCTATTAAAAGTGGTCTCCTGGTTAGTCCGGAGGTGGACAGAAAGCAAATGTTCCTCCCAGGAGCTTTAAGTTGAAAAGCAGCAGTACATTACATATGTGACTTCTGATGTTTTACCCTTTAGATAAGCCTTACTCTGACTGTTATGGGGGTTGGCAGATTTGCCCTGCAGCATTTTTTTGTCTTGGTACAGTCTATTTTCAAAACACAGATTTGTTTGGGCTTGTGTGTGTCTGCATGCTGCCTGGGGGTTGAATCCATCTGCTGACCCGTGCCAGCCCCCCTCTCACCTCACACTCTCAGGGAAATGACAAGAGAGCGCAATCCCCCACAGTCACTTTTCTGCTCTCTGAACACCCCCACCACCATTACCCAGCCCACCCCAAACCACCCCACCACCTCCACCCCCGCCCTTCCACAACCATCATCAGTCATGTTCAGATGAGGCTACCACCTGCTTGTCAGCCGAAGTCATGTTGTTCCTAGTGTCACAAACTGAAGAGTTGCCGGCCCCTGGCACAGAGGGAGGACACGTACAGTACCGAGGAGGCTGCCACGACTACATGTGGCGCTAACAGCAAAAGACCGATTTAAGCAGCTACCCTACTGACATAACATTATTTTCTTGGTTTTTGAGGTGCATAGGATGAGAGGAACACGTTGAGCTGTTATGACATGAGGAACCCAACCCAACCCCATAAAAACTATGTACTCTAACACTACTTGTGGATTAATGTTTCTAGAAAGGGCTGCGTGTTTCTTTTGTAGCTATCAAGGCGGCCATGATTGGGCCACAGTGCAAGGGAGGTGGACCAGGGAGGGTGAGAGATGTACAAGGGAGTTCAATGCATAATGAAAATCTCTCCTCTCCTCATTCCATCTACTCTGAAGTCTTTGAAATGAAGGAAGAGTTTCAGGTAAAGGGAGGAAAGAGAGCTTTTGGACTCCAGTCTGCCTCTCCTTTCCCTTGTTTTTCTCTCAGTCTGATTTCTAATTGGTTGGATTTTTTATATGTCCCCTATCAATTGCTGTTTGTTAATCATGTTCGTTTTCTTCACAGTGTGCTTTTGGAGTGGCTGTTCCTGACTGGTCGAGGTCAGAAGGTGATGTGTCAGTAGGGGGAGAAGAGGATCGGCCCGTGGGTGGTGCGGATGGGCCCAGGCGCAGGTCTCAAGATGGCATGGCTCAGAGGTGGGCCCTGCAATAGATGGTGGTGTGGATGGGGTGCTGGAGCTGCCGCACGGAGGGCCAGAGGGTTGGAGGATGCTGCAGCAGCCATTGCTGCAGCAACAGCCAAGGGATTGGGCAAGAGTCCCGCGCCCAGAGCTTTGGTGAGATCCTTGGAGAAGGTCAAAGAAGACTGCAGATAAAAATAGGAACAAGGCAGAGAAAGGCCAGGGAGTGATTAAGAACAAGAGATCAACACATGTGAAAGGGAAACAGATACAAAGCTTGTGATGAAATACAGATGTTTTGTCTGAGCTGAGATTTACTTCAGGCAACAGAACAGCACAAACAGTGAGTATTTGTAAAGCACAGATAAACACATGCTAATCAAGCCCTAAAAACCACATGTTTTCCATTATCATTAATAATACAGGAAGAGCTGGAATTCAAGAGCAAAAGTTTGATGTCTACCGCCAGATCAGCTCCCCTGTGTTTCTTGTGCCGGCTGAGGAGGGGGTTAGGCTTGCCTGCCATGCCGTCCCGGTGCCTTCGACTTGATATGTGCTAAAAGGAAGAACAGACAAAAAAAAAACATACCATTACTTTCCACATTCATGACCCCTGGCAGAGTCCAGACACCAACTGGGCTCAAGTGAAAAGTTCTCAAATAAAGCGCTCAACTAGAACACTAATCTTCCACAAATATAAACACAAACATTTGGTGTTAGCAACATACTGCAACATGCTAGACAAAATGAATAAATAACTCACTGTATAATTAAAAAGATATTTCAGTGTAATGAGCACCTATTGAGACATTTCATTATAATAAATTGCTCTAAATGTTTTCCACAAGCAAAGCAAAAGTCAGTTTGAAGACTGTAATTCTATCTATAATCTCAGCCAAGAAGGTTTGTTGTCATATGTCTGTGTCTTAGAAAGATAACTCAAAAAGTTATGAAAGGATTTCGGTAAAATGCTCGTCATGGCATACACAAATGATTTGTTTTTGGAGGTGATCCACATCTGTGACATGGATTTACGAGACAGGGCATGCAGTTTTAGAAATTACTTGACAAACAATTGTGCTCTCAGAGCACCTTTTCTCTGCAGTATAAACAGAAATTCTTCTGTTTTTTTATGGCTTGATATCTAAAGCTCCTCCTGCATCACCGCTAAGAGATAATTGTTTTAAGATTTTGTTTTAATGGCACAAATTAAATCTCAAATTGATACACTGTGCCAATGTGTGTCATGTAGAATAATCAACAGCATACACCAATTCTTATCCATCTCTTCATTACAATCTTCTCATTTTTTGATCTGACCTTGCGCTAGTTTCAGAGATATAACCACACATCAGGCATCACAATATGACCACTTGCCACATAGAGTGGTCTGCAGGTATACAACCACACACACACACACAGACACAGACACACACACACTCATACACTAAACTGTAATGAACTGTGCATTTTAACACCTTTCTATCCGATAAGAGCTGCAGTTTTGGAGATGCTCTGACTCAGTCTTTTGGCCATCACAATCCTGTGATGTGTATGCCTGTGCGAGTGTGTCACGTGTGCAAGTGCATTTATGAGTGTATGATCCAGCACCTCAAGTGCGGCCTTTTGAAGTTCCTCATAGATTATCCTTGCACTTTCCATTTTTCCTGCTTCCAACAGATTAACTTTGAGGAAAAAAAGTTTCTTTGCTGCCTAATACTATATACCCCACCCACCAACAGGTGCCATGACGAAGACAGAATCAGTGCTGTTCACTTCACAGTTACAACAGTTCATGTTCTTCTGTTCGCCAAGCCCCTTCTAACAACATTAAATGCAAAGAAATATGATTTTGCAGGACTTTTGACTTGAAATATTTCTCTATCCTACCTGTTTGAGTTGCAGTTCAGAGTTGACCCGCACATTGCAGATCTCACAGTGGAAGGTTCGTTCCTGAGTGTTTGGGTCCACTGGCCCCCCTCCCTGCTCTCCGCTGGGCTTGGGGCCCAGACGAGGATATGCCTTGATGGGGCCCAGCCCGCTACGTGCCTCCAATATAGTTTTATGTTTGGTTCCTGCACACAGACACACAAAAACAACAACAACAATAAAATAACCAGAGTCAAACACACCATTAAAATGACACCGCTTTTTGAAGCTAAATGAACGGAATAATTATTACTCTTATGATGTTAAGCATTAACTATACTGTTTCCATCTGTGTCGAGTGAAAAATGTGAAAAATTGTTTCCTGCAAAGCCACATACTATTGTTTTTTTTCTTTGGAGGCTGGGACAGTGATGAATATCAGGCTTAGAATAAAAGAAAGTGGACCTCTGGCCTGACTCATTAAAAACTTTCCACAAACACAAACCATTCCAAGCATGTTTCTGTTCAAGGCTGTAGTACACAGTTTTCACCACTAGAGGGCTGCAGTCAGACACATGAGCTCTATTGTGAACCCTGAGCCTTCTCCATGGTCCATATGATTTAACTGTTTGATAATGTTTTTAATTCAGAGGAGTGAATGATGTAAGGCCATAAAGTGCGGACTGTGGAAAACCATAGCAGTCTAGTTGCCAACATCAGTGACAGAGCAGAACCACTGAAGCCTCACAGTTAAATCAATAACTTCCACTGTAAATGTCAGAGATTTAAAATTTAAGAACTCTGTCATCATGAGAAGCAGAACTCTCTGGTCTCAAGGTTTTGGTCAAATGTTATATTGCTCTGATCAGGTAATCGAATACTTTTTTTTCAATTATGACAGCATATGTTTATTTAAAGGAAACTCACTACTACATTAATATGGTGGGCAAGGATCTTACCTTTATAACATTTATTGCTATTCTTGGTTACATTTCTTACAACCATTTATACTGTTGTATAAAAAAGTGATTTTTACATAATTTGAGACCTACAAGTAAAGACAGAGGTTAGTGTTCAGACAACAGGAGGTACCAAGTCATCAATTTTTAAAGTTGTTTAAAGGGGTTAGAAAAATAATCCATTACAATAAATAATCCAATATCACTAACCTTCCACTACACCATAAAGACTTGTTGAATAAACACATGTTCTGTTCTGGGTTAATTCACTTAACCATGACCAGCTCGTCAGCACTCTTCATACCTAAGCCCCCCCTACTTCTCTGCCTCTTTACCCTCAAAGTAGAATATCCTGCTGTCATTGGCTCTGACTTTGAGCCTCTCTTTAAATCCCCTTTGAACACAGTTAAGGTTACAGCTGAGGGAGAAGGCACTGGGCTGGTGCGGGTGGGGGGACATGGAGGCTGTGGGCTCCGCTGGGGAAGAAGGGTCTGGAATGACGCATTTTGCTCACAGCCAGAAATGTGCTCTTGGGGTGTTTCTTTTCACTTTGTTCTATTTTGGTCTGACAATGAATGGCCCAGTGGATTTTTTTTTGTCTTTGTAAGGTGGAATCAGTGTCAACTTACACACAAGCCGACGAAGCAAGTTTAAAAACACAAAAATAAGCAGTGGGTTGATGAGACATCACAAATACAAACACAAATATTCAAATGACATAACTTTTATGTAATGCTATGTCTTTTTTTTTATTATTATTTCTGAGCCATGAACGCAGCTCATATCTGGATGTCTGCACAGCATGTGCTTTTATTTTGGAGAGCTTTAAACATGCACAGTTTTCAGTTTGAAAATGAGTGGGTGTGATTGTTTCCAGATTGCTCCCCTTGTTCAGTTTCAGCTTTAAGTCATCCAGGGGTTGAGCTTCGTAGACAGCATGATGACAGCAGATTGAATCCACTACGCTCATAATACTTACATGTGAATGTACATTTTAAACATGCCTAGCAACAAACAAAATGAGAATATATTGTTTTAATTAGCCATTTATAAAGGGTGGTTAATCTGAACATTATGGTGGCAGAGATTGCCCTTTTATTGTTTTTTTTTTATCCAAGAGGTATTTGTAGTCTGCTTTCAAGTGCGGTTAAACAGGCTGAGCCAAAGATTACACAAAGTAAGTGGGATAAAGTTACACAGAGTCAGTGCCTTATTGTCTGTTGTGTTTTTCTTTATGAGCTGCAGAGTGAATCACAAAGTAAAATAAAGACTGGAGGTCAGCAGAAACAACATGTCCTCAGAGAAAAGCAAGGTCAAAAGGAGAGCTCTGTTGGCAGGACATGATGGATAAAAGCAGGCAGCAGGAACCTGAGGGCTGTTCGCGGCCCTGAGAAAGTGTCGTCATGTGTGAAAGCTGCCTGCCACAACGTTTAAACCAATATTGTGTAGTGAGCGCACACACATCACATCCCTATTTTCTTCTATTTCCCAGATTAACCACCCCCCACCCCCCAATGCAGCGGTAACCACCCTCCTCTGCAACTTTTTCATGAGGAAGGCTCGGGGCTAAAGGAATAGTTTTTATGCTGCGTGCAGCAAATCAAAAGACAATTCAAGAATGTAGGAGTGGGGGAGGGTTTATTGTTTGAAATAATCATGTTTTGTGTGGGAGAAGAAAGTGGGATAGGAGATGGATGAAGGAGCAGAATACACCAAGCTCCTGAAACCAGAGGATGAGTGATTGATTTCATAGGTTGAGACGGTCGGTGTCAAACAGATCGGTTATCTGCTGAGCAGTGATCCCCAACGTGCCCTCTGCTAGCTCACGGTCAACCAACAACTGAGACGACTGCACTGTCAGTAACTGGTCATATGTAATGTTATCAGGCATATATCTGCACTGCTGATGAATGAAGCAGATCCACTTGGGGCTGACTGCTGGTTAGAGATGATCTTTTGATAAAAAAATTTACTGATACCAATGCCATTATCAACATTGGTTATCAAATCAGCTCCTCATTGATCCTCTAACCGGGTATTCTTTGTGGTTTATGTTGGACCTCACAGATATTCTGTATGAACAACATCCAACTCGACACTTCTGATGTATAGTGCATCAAAAATGTTTTGACATTTTGCTGATGATTCTACCTTTGCCAGTCAGGAACAACCACATAATTACATGACACACTGACAATTCTTGTAAAATTAAGTCATCTCAGTCTCCTGTCATTTGTACATTCTTAGAGGCAGTGAGCACAAACAACATCATTGTTCGACATCATTGCACATGGATCAAAGAGAAAGGCATAACTAAGCCAAAAGAAAACGCTTTAGGCCTATATCTATTCTAGGGAATGATTTTTGCTCCAGTTGTTTCTTCAGATATTGGATGTTCCATAAAGACAATACTAAAATTAGAGGAATCAGAAAAGAAATCAAATCATGTTAGAATTGCATTTGGCTCTTTATTAGATTCTGGATTGAAAAAAAGACTGTTTTGTTGTTCTATTCCAATCACCCTTAAACATGCTGCTAAAATATGGGGAGGTGCATGCTTGAACTACTTGCTGCTAATGTTAGCTTGTTAGCTCACTGTGTTGTCAATGTTTCTGTCCCTCCCTCATTAAAAGCAAGGATTCTCCCATGTCCCGGGTAAGACAGAGCTTGACATGAAGTATTCAGTATGCAGACTCTGCAAAGTGAAACCAAAGTACTCATCTAAAATGCCATCACCTTAAATTAAAAGAAGCAGAGCAGTGGTCAGTATTGATGCCGACTGCTGACCACTGCACAGTCCATGGTTTCACTTACAGTTACTTCGAGTCCATTCCACAAACATAAATGACAAGAGACATTGCTACTTTCATTTCTAAAGACTTACAATGCTCTAGAAAATAGCTTTGGATTTAGGAAACAACTTAGACACATTTTAATGTTAAAGTTGAATTATACTCAGTTGTCTGACTATTAAAGTAATTGCTTCTTCTTCAAAGTTTTGAAACCATGTTTTCTGTGGTGTTTGTCAATGTCAAACACATGGTAGATTGTCGTAAATCTTGATTAATGTTCCCATTTGAAACAAAAAGAGCTTTGACTGAGAATTGTGAGTTGGTTTAAATTTATCCTGATGGCTTAGGACACTAAGGCTACAGATTTACAGATTTACATCATGAGGATAAACCAGCCTCTGAGTTAATGCAGGGTGGGCATGTTGGGGCCGTTTGCCTGGAAGCTGAGGACCAGCCTCATTCCAGCATTTTACCTGCTACCAGAATGAATGAGGGTAAGGCAACATCCTCAAGTACATGGGTATTTTCAAAAAGAAGATTTTTCTTTTGCATTTTAAGAATAATTTCATTCACATATATGAGTTTCAAACACTTTCAACATTGAACATATAGATGCATAAATAAAGTCAGACACAATCAGTGTCATGCACACATTTTCTTACACTTCAGTGTCAATGCAATTTAATTTTCAATTATATTCCAATAAATTTCTGACCTTTGTTGCTGTTTATCTTGTGTTCATGTTTCAGCAGACTTTCTATGAGAGTGTTTCTTTCTTTAATATTAGACCAAGACATATCTGATAGGAAGACCAGATTTTTTAATGGAAAAAACAAACATTTTTTGTTCTTTTGTCAGTTTAATTATCCCAGGATCACAGGATTGCCAACAGCCCTCATTGGTAACACTCACATTGTTTCATTGTTTCTCATGGGGACAACTATGTATTGAAGCTCAAACCTATATTAATCTGAAGAACTCCAGGTCAATTTTATCCTTTCAAAATGTTTTCAGTAGTGCCCTAAAGTGCAGTGTAATTATTTGTAATCTTTGCAGTTGTGTTACCCACACAGATAAATCTGAAAATAGTGACATTTTAGCAGATTTCCATGGAGAAATTATTTCAGTGATGCAATTAGACCTCAACTTGACTCTCAAAGAAAGTGAGTTTGTCAATTGGATTCACCCAATTCCTTCTTTTCTTGTTCTAGTTTTGTTAGGTGTATTGTCAAATCATAGAGACTGCCAAAAGTCACCAAGAGAATAAACATTTATCTGTCAGTTCTTAAAAGTATCTAATTCAAATGTAAAAATGTGTCTCATGATATTGGAGAATATTGGAGGTAGTTCATCCAAAAGTGGCACACTCCACTCTATGCGGTGAAAAACATCTGGAAGAACAAGTTAATTTATTATAAAGAAAATCGAACGACATTATTACTTAAAGAATTTCTGTAAATAATGATTTCATTTTTTGTTGTTTTGTTTGTTTTTTCTAGCTTTAATATTTTATTATTCCTATGTCTGAAATAAAGATTATCAAATCAAATCAAAGAATCACATGTTAGTTTGTGTTTACTTACATACTTTTTTCTTTCTTATTAATGGTAAAGCTCTGACATCTTTTTTATTGTCTGCACATCTATTTTATTTATCTCTCTACTTTTTAATCATGAGACCAGTCAGCAACATTGAGCCTGGGTGAAGTTCAGAAACATCTGATGTATCACGACTCTCTAGGGAACAGAGAAGAAAATGTCCTACACTTAAGTCATAAAGCGAAACAACTGCAGACAGTGTGGCATTTCATGTGTTGAGAGAATTTAAAATTATTGCAATTGATGAATTTGTTCTAATTTCATCATGTTATTTCTTTTACTTTTTCATACCATATTAATTAATTATATGTATGTGATGTGACCTTTTGAGAGACCTTAAATTTGGGGTGAACATGCTGTGCTTTAGCACTTGCTAAGTTGAAATTGTGCAGACAGCTTGAACTGTCTGACCTTGTAAAAACAGATGTTGCAGTTTTGCTATGTGTTAAGGATGTTAACAAAAGCATAGACAGTCTTTAACAGCTTTTGCAAAAGTTTTTGTTTGGCCAGACGTATCATCTTTTTAACTTTCAACCCTGGTACTGAATAAAAGCATAGCAAATACAGATGGACAGGCATCTGACATTTTTGGTAATCCTCATGTCAGTGTGACCTCTTGTTGGGCCTTTTGGATCTTTGCCTCACATGACAAATGATTATTTGGGTTTTTACTCTTTTTGTTTTTGTTCTTATGTTGTTCTTACTTTTAAACTAAAATTGATCTGATTTAAAGTTCAGTGTTAATTTTCAACACATTCTTCACATTTTTTGAGTGAGGGTTGTTTTTAAACTTTTTGATATTTATATGGTTAGTTTTTAAATTTTTCTCTCAGACACTCACTCCAGGCGACTTCAGAGGTTTCTCGATAGCACAGCTTGGCAAGGTAAAGTAAGATCAGCAATCCACACCAAGGCTTACATTACTGATTCAGCCACTAGGGTACATTTCACTAACCTGACTCACCTTTTTATAGCATATTGGGGAGGTGATTGGACATTAATTTCATCAGACACATTCATTATGGACCAGTCAGATCAGAAGTTTGTCGTGTCATTATTTCTTTTTCATCTAATAAAGGAATAAAAGGAGTGGACAATATTTAATAAAGCTGCTACTGAAGCTGTTAGCATCAATGCCAATCTTGGTACAAACAGTCACTTCTGCTGTGACTGCTCCAAGGGGTGTTTGTTGGGCTGTCCCAATTTGGGCCATTCACAATTGCTGTAGATTGGAGCTTGGCAAGATGGATGTTTGGCAATGATAAGCCCTGTACAACACAAGACAAACAAGTATCTTTCCTGTCATACAGGAACCCTGTACTTAAAAAAAAAATCTTAACCCATGCAGGAGCTTTCAATAATCAGTGTTTTCTGTAATCTATATGCTGTTTGTACAACAGGCCAAAACACTCATGAAAGCGTCACTTTAAAAAGGCTCCTCTGTGTGTAGACAAGGCCTAAATATAAAGAAATATTTCCAGAATGACAACTGTCTTTGTGATTAATGATGTCAGCGAGATCTCAGGCCACTTCCACTCCAGTGCTCACAAACACTTTACAGAGTTTTTAATTGCAGCTTGAGAGGTTATTAAACATTGCTTTATTGGCTTTTCTCTGCAAAATCTGTCAAAGAGGGCGTGATACATGTTTTTCTCAGCAAGAACAGGCTGTGTGGTTTGCATAAACAGAGTAGAGCCCAACAGCTTCTAAAATAAGAAGGATGTTTCATCTCTCAAGAGTCAAGCTTCGTGAACAGTCACAGCTTATTCTCTTGAACTCAACAAGTGCTATTGTTCTTGGCGAGGTGTTAAGCCCCACTGCAGTTTCAGGTATCCATGCTCACCTTTGTTGTGGGCCTCCAGCTGTGACAGGGAGTTGACGGCAACCTTACACAGCGAGCAGTACAACAGCTTCTTGGCCTTGTCCTCCTCTGTCTCAGGATTGGATGGGCTGGTGGAGGCTGGTGGCGCTAAGGCTCCTGAAACTGGGGGTCCGACTCCAGGCTGCTCTGAGCTGGCGCTGCCGCTGTTGCAGCCTGGGGAGGAAGAGGAAGGTGGGGAGGTGGAGGTAGGTGGAATCAAGGGCGGGGTAGGGTTGGGCATGAGGGGGCACACTGAGGGTGCAGGGGAGTCCATGGGCGGGGTAGGAGGGGTTGTAAGGGGAGGGAGGGGCCCCGGGGCCAGCAGGGGCATGTTTATTTGTGACAGGGGCCGTGTCTCATCTGTGGAGATAAATAGAAAAAAAAGAGAGAAAAATGTCAAACAAAGTGAGGAACACCTTACTATAGAAATACAGAAGACAAGTCTCATTGGTACAGTATATGTTGTTCGTTGGTGGCGCAGTGGGATAGTGCACTTGGTCAGTGATCGGGAGGTTACAGGTTCAAGCACAGCTCTGGGTGGCACATGGCAGTGTGTCCTTGGGCAAGACACTTAACCCCAAGTTGCTCCTGCTGCTGCGTCAGTGGCGTGTAAATGGGCATGAAAGGGCGTGAATGTGTGAGAGATACTGATGGATAACTAACATTGAAACTCTGAACCATCAGTGAGTGAATGGGTGTGAATGGGTAGGTGTGACCTGCGGTGTGAAGCAGCTTTGAGTAGTCCAAGACTAGAAAAGCGCTATATAAGCTCAAGTCCATTTACCATTTATACTAACCACAGTCTGGGCATGGGGTTGACTGTCCATGTTCAGAGGGATTTTCATATTTTCCAGGTTACATTTTCAATGTACAGCTTCTGTGTACAGACACAGTCATTAAAAATGGCCTCACTTTCCCTTTCCCTGCCACAGGTAGATTTGAACCTGGGCCAGCAGAAACATGTACATGGGTCAGGCCTGGTTGCTTACCCCTCTGCCAAACCAGCACCCAGAAGTAAGAATTTTAAATCACATTGAAGTGTCTCGAAATTCTTCTGCTTTTTCAACGGTACATGCGTCCTTAAATTGTTGAAGGGCACCCAAATCTTCATTTTTGTCATCACACACCTTGACCAAGTGCAGCTCTGACTTACTCTTTAAAATGCAATATTGTGATTGTGTCTGGGAGTAATGCATTAAATAGTCAATTCAGCCTGATCAGCTCTGTCTGCTAACTTACTTTTGTGCACCTTTGTGCCTTTAAAGGAATACTACACCCAAACAACGATTTGGCCTCATTTTCTATTCACCCTCATGCTGAACAACACTGTGGAGTAGTTTTGGAACATCTAGGATGCAGCCAGAGATCTGTGGGGATCCTTGCTGTCCACTGACATTGATATCATGACTTAGATACGAGCCCGAACGAACAGTGTCCTTAAAAGTCCACAAAAAGTCCACAAAAAGTCGGCAATATTACTCCATACTGCTCGTGCGCTGTAATCCAAGTGTCCTGGAGTGCGTCCACCATTCGAAAGCGACATCATTTAGCACATGTTTATGGCCTAAACAGTACTACTTCATTTCTATGATACACTTACGAGTGCCTCACGGGAGGCTGACCAAACCAAGCGAATCGCACTCTGCAATAACTAGGGCGTAGAACAAGAAACAAGAAATCCCACATTCTGCTGTGAGGATTGACAGACACAAGAGGTCAGCAGAATGTGAGGAATATTGTCTTTTTTGTGGACTTTATTTGACACTGTTGCTCGGCTCAGATTCTAAGTCATGATATCAATGGCAGTGGACAGAGATCTCCGGCTGCATCCTAGATGTTCCAAAACTACTCCACAGTGTTGTTCAGCATGAGGGTGAGCAATAAGCCAAACAGTGAATAGGATTGAACTTTAAAAAGTGCTAGTTTGTGTTTTGTCATGACTAATATCGCTACATTTCATGTTTTATATTTTGGTTGCAGCGGTGAATCAGTCACAGCCAACTCAAAACAGGGGCACAAGTATGGCTTATACACTTGATTTTATGCTAAATAAAACTCTTGGGTTTAAATGTACATCATTCAATCCATAAAGTTTTTTACTGCTGACTTCACATAAACCCTGTGTCAGTAAAACCTCATTCAGAGCTTTACCATCTGCATGTGGTCAACACAGTCAGCCGAGTAGATCAGAAAAACCATCGCAAAGTGCATGCAGACGGAAGTGCTTTTGATTTTCCACTGTACAGACCACTATAGTAAAAAGTGCTCCTTTTAATTAAGTTTCATATAAAGCACATCAGAGGAAAATTAATGTATGGTCCATATGTGTAAAGCCAGTCAAACAGGCCTTTTTGAAGTTGTCAAGTGAGCCACTATGATGTGGTCTGATCTTATTAAAAAGTTTCTGAGGAAGAAAAACAGGAAACAAGACCTCTCCGTTTTCACACACCTGTTGTTTTTGGATACGTTTGAAGCAGAATGCCATTTACTGAGTCACAGTGCAGGGATTTAATCCAAAGAAAATATTGTTCATTTTGCCTTCTTTTGTGCCTGATTGCATGACAGCTCTCTTCCATTTTTCACTACAAAACATGTTCACATTTACATTTTCCAACACATGTTTCAAGTCAGCAGCTCTACATGTCATGCAGTCGGAATGCACTAAGCGGTGGATGTTGGCTGGATTGAGACCCCCTAATTTTGGGTGGGGTATTCAGAACTCCCTCCAATCAGCAGGGAGCAGCCGACCTCTTCTCCAAACTCAACAGGATGCTGTGCCAAAGGAAGGCAGCAGAAAAGCCCCACTGGATCACAATGTTTCAGGGATTAAGTGAAGTATTTCTGGGGAGAAACTAAATATTGACTTTAAGTGCTTTATTTCCTTTAAAAGGTCTCCTCCATGATTTATCATACTGCAACATCTCAGAATGCAATGATATATAAATTCCTGCTTTGTTCCACTATCAAATCACCATCAATGATAATTTGTGCATGATATTGCTAAAGACAGATTGTTGTATTACATCACCTCTTATGAGGATGCCATTGCGAGTGCTTTCCATTCCTTTGCTGTCCAAGTTCAAAATTCCCTTTCTTTCCATATTGGAAGTTTCCAGCTGCAGTGCTGCAGAGCTGCTCACAGCGTTTGTTAGACAGATGTTTTGTTAAGAAGTAAAAAAATGGCACAGCAGAGTCCATAAAGCAGTGCTGGATTAAGACACAGAGAAGTTGAATGCTATTTGAAGAAAGCTGCATGTCATATTTTTCTTATTGTGACACTTTTTGATGGGGCAGGTTAAAGTGATGAAGCATAAACAGGCAACTGTGTACATTTTGGCTGCTGTTTTTTGTGTGTAAGCACCTTTAGATGTTAAGTTAATTATTTTTCAAGTTCTGAATTTCTATACCTTTACTTGTTTTTTTTTCTAAACAACAATCAAAACTAAAGGTCACATGTTTAACTCATTCTTAACAGGCTCACATTGATCCTGAATGTCCTCAAAATGTAATTTCAAAGTTTCTATCCTCAAAGTCGACTCAGACTTCACATTCTGGCATGCCTAGAAACCCTTTTGTTTTAGCCCAGTCTGTGTTGGCATAAACTCATGAGCTGTTTCTGGCCATGGCCCTTTCATACAGTGGATGTGAGTTTTAGCAATCTAATTCTGAGCTTCCATGTTTACCGCATTGGTAAAGGCATATCTACACATGCTCCTTTAATTGAGGCTGCTTTAGACTTAATCAACTTAACTAACAACCGACTCAAAATCTGTCTTGTATCCATTTAAGTGGACTTTCTGTCACACAATAAATGGTTAATCATAAGTTTTTTATTCTCATCTTGTCTTTTTTGACAAAAGAGTAAGCCTATATTCTGTTTGAGTGTTTTATCATCAAGATTTCCTGGTTATTCTTTCTGTTATTCTCATAGAAACAGGTAACAAACAATTGTAGTCTTATTTCTGATAAACAAAATCAACACTGACTTGCAGGTGAAAGGAGGTGAAGAGATTTTCATCCCATATATCATTGTCAGATTTGCCCACACACACACGCAACCACATGACTTTAGCACAATGTTGGAAATCCACAGCGTCCATAACATGTGGTTTTCGTTAAGATCCAGGGCTGAGGAATAAAAAGGGTTGGCCGGATAGTAATGAAGGATTTCATGATCCATGAGGGGCTGGAGGTCTGCCACACCAAACCATCTCATTCTGTCACGGTTTCACCTCATACCACAATGATAGTCTCATACACTAATCCCTATCTACAAGTTCAGTTTGAGGCTAAAACCCTCAGGCCGTCTGTGGCCACAACAACCCATCTTTAGTCTCTGCAGTGTGAAAATTATGAATCAAACAGAGAAACAAAGAAATTCTTCTTTATATTTGTGACTGTTTTAGATTAAAAAAACATTAAAATAAGTTTTATTTTGTTTTCCTCCTGGGTTTAAACTTTTTTTGCTCACTCTGAAATTTCCACAGTCAGAGGGACTTGATCCTGCAGACACTGGGGATATACTGAAAGTATAATTAAACATTGATAAGCCAGCTAACTGACTTTCTCCCCTGCTGGTCGGCCTCATTGCCAAAACAGGACAGCAACATCAGATGGGAGAGGTCAGTGGAGTGAGGTAACTCGGTCCAGATGTTGTTCGCTATAGCCTGGTGTCTCTGCATTGCCCTAATCCACTTCAGGAAATTAAAGCTATGTATAGTATGCAGACCAGAGGTACTGTCCTTAAAGCAATGAGATTTGATACAAGCCAACTCAAATTCCAGCCAAAGAACTTCCGGTTCTCTGCAGAAGTCAAGGTTTGACAGGATTTCGGTTGCAGGACAAATGAGTCATTGACTCCTGTAACAGAATGTTTTGTTCGATCAAGTTTTCTTTAGCCTTTCTTTAGCCTTTAGCCTTTAGCCTTAGCCTTTTCATAAGCACCCTTAGAATTTTTTTAAATATCTCCCAAAGAAAGAGCTTGTCCTTTCTGGGCAGGCGGAGGTCCACACTTCACAGATGTTTACAGAGAGAGTCAAATGGATTTAAGCTTATTGTGTCAGACATTTGAATAAGTATTACGTGGTATTTGATTAACAGAAGAAAATTGAAAATCATGCTACATAGCAGGTTTGATCATGTGTTAATAATTTATTTCACACAACCTGCTATGTTCTTGGCAGGCCAAAATCACTGTTAATTAACTTGCAAATACCTCTTCTGATATACAGCCACACATGCAATTTGAAGCAAGGCATATGGGATGCAGGACATGACATAATATAAGATACGGAGATGATGGACAAAGCGACATAGCTTAAAACTGTAATGGCAGTATTCTTTGTTTCTAGAAATACTATGTGTGACTGATAGTTTCACTTGACAAATCTGTCTCATGTCCAACAATTTCAAATAGGTCCTTGATGTTCTTTGAACATCTGCCCAGATATTAGATTTTGTTACACGTATAAACCCCTACAGAGGCTGTTTTAGTTGACATCATCATTAACTTTTCCACTCTGGTGCTCTTATGTCTACTGTGGCTGGACAGATATGCCCAGACATTGTTGCTTACGCTGATTCAAGCTGTGGGCTAAACAAACACCTGGCTCCAGTAGTGTCGCTCAAAGGGAGGCCGTGTACCCCTTAGTGACCTCTTCAAGTGAAGTCCTTAAAGGACCTGACTGAACAGACATCTTAAAAAGTGTAAAAAAAGAGTCTGTAGACAGGTGATCAAGATGGGTTTTTTTTCGTAATTAAAGGTGTATTTCACATAGTGTTTTTATATGTTATATATCAATGGACTGCTGTTAAAATGAAATGGTTGTCAAACCGCTTATTTCATTAAATAGAAAATCACATGCTTAACATTAAACATGACCCTTTAGAAAATATGACAAAAATAACTAAACAGGCTAGCCTCAACACAGTATCAATGGTAAGTATTTAAATTTGTCCTTCTTACAAGTTTCTACCAAAAATAATTCACTTTTAAGAGATAACCTTAATAGTTTAGGTTGGTAAATTTAGCTACAGCCTTTAACAAAGAAACAACACCCTATATATTCAGCCCAGTGAGTAGGGAGGACATAACACACTGATGGATGTTTTTTGTTTATTTCAGTTATAGATAAAATAGTTCCTCCAGTTCCAAGGAAACATCTAATAAAGCTTACTTCTTAAACACAGGACTGACCCACTAACAGTGTGGGTTTGTATGTGATGGGTTTTTTTTTAGGTGTGTGCTGTGAGATAAGAGTAAAGGTTACGTTGGGAGAATGTCTTCCATCTACCAGAAGTCTAAACAGCCCCCCCATTTTTAATGATTTATAAGCTACGAAACCCAACACTGAGCCACATTCATAATGCAGTTAGGTGCATTCTCCCCAGTCTGGTCTGTGTCCAAGCACACACACAAAAGCAGTTTTAAAGTTGTACACACATTAGTTTGAATAGACAGGCCTTCTTGTACTGATTATTTCAGAGATATTTAAGCAAAGAACACATTCAAGAAGAATAAACACAACAGAAGAACTCTCTGAACAAAAATCTACCAGCATAACAACAACTTCAGACAGAGTATGAAAACTATCCCAGCTTTGTGTAACTCGACACTCCAGTCACCTCACAGACATGCAACTCTAGCACTCACATGAAAGTCATCTGTTTAATTGACCTTGGCTTTGTGTGTCTGTGTGTGTGCGTGCAAGTGTTTGTGTGGATAAAAGAGCACCGTAATATCAGGGTGGTTTTAGCCGGACCCTTCATTAAAGTGGGAGTGTCAGACAGCAGAGGGATAAAGGCAGTGGAGGGGAACAGAGAGTGAGGGCTTCTCTCCAAGTAAACAGCTGCCTCTCCATCACCCCAAGGCCCCTGCCAAACCCTCAGCTCACCGGGCCAAATCCCTCTAAGCCGAGGGCCTCCACTTTGAGGGCAACTCAGACCGCAAACCCCTATGAGGGCTATAAAACATGTGACCTGCTCTGTTAGCCCAGAGGTTAAGAAACCAACAGTGTTCACACAGCAGCACTGAGCGCTCGCTGTTTGAGCCATCAGCAAGGTCTCCATGTGTCCTGTCTGTGGATATCACTGTTGACAGCATTTGGTTTGCTAATGCTATATGCTGCTATTCTAAAAATAGAATCATTACATCTTTAACTGTATCATGTGTAAATGTGATTTTACGTTTAAAAAAATATGACATGACAACAACTACGACAAATATTTAAATCATGTTTACAGCTGAATCCTGGTATTTGACAAATCATTTTTATTTTAATCTTAAATATTTGTATCAGTGAATTTAAGAGTTTTTGTAGTCCATGTTGACAAAGTGGAGCAATGCAATTCAGTCACCCTTGGTGATCAAATGAACATGTATTAAAACGAATTTAATGATCTTGGCTTTATGACACAAAAATGTAATGCACTGCTGTGCAAGTGTGGTCTGAAACCACAGCTTAGAGGAAGTGTACAGCTGCACTGTAATTTATATTTTTCTCTGAAAATACAGAGTGGAAACACACTGCAAAAACACAGGTGTGCATGTGCAAAATGACTCACTTAAGTCCAATGGCAATTCATAGCCTATTTAATCATGTTGCAATTCAACTTAACGAAGATTCGGAGGATCGCAATCTGATTCAAAATTGATTTTCAATTCAAACAGATGTTAAACCTCTCTTTAGGGTCAGAGTCTTCCATCCCACTAGGCTATGAAATGATGTGAAATGACACAGTAATGTGGATTTGTTTTCATGTTTTATCAGTTTGATAAAAAATCCAAAAGAGAAAATCAAGTACAAAACTGTAAAAAAAAAAAAAATCATTTAGGTTTAAATAAAAATAAGACATTTAAATTTCATTAAGAATAACAGCAAAGCATAGCACCCATTGTATCACAGAAAAAAATTAAAGGCTCCATTTTTGAGGGGCACAGTTCTTCTGAACCATAAGTTATCCTTTTCTGTTTGTTTTCAATGTTATTTCATTCTGAATTGGCTGACTAATGTCTGAAGTGATAGTCTCCAGTTGTTACCTACCTATTATAGCGGGTGGAGTGAATGATATATGAGCCTTTCTGTTTCTTAGGCACAAAAAATTAGTTAAAGAGAAGTAGAGTCCTTATTTTTCCTGTCACAGGCATTAGAATCCCCAGGGACTCCAAAAGCTTAATGAAAACAGGATGGGCTGAGGATCCCACAGTTCTGGAGACAGGATGCTAGCTTGCAGTATGCTAGCTTGCTGGGTTTGACTGCAAGGGCTTTTTGCTTTTGATTGTGCTATAATTTTGCTGTATTCCATGTCACAGGACAAAAAAACAAAATTGGCAGTCTGTTAAAACCATTAGATAATTACTCTTTCCTCACTCCATTTTAAACCAGAAAGTCTGGTAAAGGTCACAGGCTTTTCAGCCAATCAGTGCTCATTTCAGGAAAAGTGTTCCTATCACATCCCCTTACGAAGCAAATTTGCTTGTTGTATCTAAATGAGTTTATCCAAATGAGCTTTAGTTGTTTTTTTGGTTGTACAGGTAATGTTTATGAATGGACATGTGATTTGTTGCTCTTTTAAAACTGCAAACACTACTGGCAGATAATACTAATGGCAGCTAAAGACACAAACAGTGGATTAGTTGTGCATAGCATAATGGAAGAATCGTTGAAGCATTAGCATGGATGGAGGACTTAAAGCTGCCTCAACTGCAGTCTAATACAAATAGCATACCCCAGCTTCAATGCAAACAGCTAATCAGCCAATCACACAACAGCAACTGAATGCATTTAGCCGAGTAGAACTGGTTAAAACAGTTTACTTTAGTTCAAGGGAATGTCCAGCATGGTTGGAGATGATATAAAGGCAACAGTAACTTAAATAACCACTCATTACTTCCAGTATACAGTAGACATTTCTAATATGTTACTCATTCATAAAGCTTTGAAACTGAAGTTTAAGTTGAGTTCTTAAGTTGAGACTTCTTACCTTTGTATTAAAAAGTAAGAAATTTGAAAAATGTGCAAACCTGGGTAGATTAAAACAGTATTTCCAGACAACAAATAATGTTCCATTACCAGACTAGTCAATAAAAGTAGCTGAATGAACACTTTAAAAGTGAATATTTTATATTTTTAACACAGAAATAATGAAAAGTAGTTCAATTAGCTCGTATAAAATTACTTACAATTTATGAAAAGGAAATGAAAGAGCAAAAGAAAAAGGAAAAATCAACACATTAAAAAGCAGTAGTGTCGTTTTCTGATTGCAGCTGATGCAGAAAGACCGAAATGAGTTTCTTCCAGCTGGTACCACACCACAATAGCTGAAATAGGAGAAACCTTAAATGCAATCAAAATAAGTGATTAATGCCATTTTTATCCATAATTAAACTTATTCTTTCTGACCCTAACATATTAAATGCTGGCAGACCCAGAAAAAGCCCTTATAAACAAACCAGCCATTCACAGGAAATATCACTCAAAAACAAATACTGCTTTGTGTTTTAGGGGAAGTGCACTGTGGGAAATCTTCTCCTCTTCCTCCCATGTGTACAGTCATGGGCTGGGCCAGTTTGTTTGTGTTTGTGTGAACTGTGTCTGTATGTGTACATGAATTATATGTAGATCTTATAAATTTTAGCCCTAAGTGACCCAAATGATCCCCCCAGGCTAAAACCACAGCATCCATCCATTCCCAGTTCAAGCCTTTAACTTCTGCCCCCTCTTTTGCAGCAGAGCAGAGGCACGGGATCACACTGAGTGCACACATACAAACACACACTCACAAGCAAGCAGGCCAAAGGGAGACAAGGGTTCCAGGGTCACCAGACAGAGGCTTGGATGGAAAAAGGCATTCTTTCACATGTTGCTACTTTCAGATCTTGATCATGGCAGGCTCTTCATGCTCTGGAGTGATGTTTTAGTTATGAAGACAGGCCTGGAACTGGACCCCAAAGAGGGCGAAAAAAAATTTACTACTCTGGAATTAGCTCAACAGAAATGAACTTGAGTGTTACTTTTATAGATGGACTGAAGATCCAAGACACAGAAATACTAAGGACTCAACTCGGTTGCTGCTTGTTGGCCTTTATTGGGGTTTAATATTTTCATTCATTGCATTTGTTCTAAGCCCTCCTGCCAATAAGAACTGAAATGCCTGGTAAACAGTCAGCTACAGACATTTTTGTAAATGTCAACAAAACATGGCTGGACTAGTCATTGCCTTGTGTGCGTTCCAAGGACTGAGTGGTGACACTGAGGGAATGGAAAATGCAGGGTGGGGAGAGGAGAAGGGCAGAGGCTCAACAGGGCCCAGTCTCTGAATTAAATCCTGAAATAGGAAGATGAGCAGGATATGGACCCAGGAATACAACTGAGACAACAAAGATGGAGCTAAAAAGAAATGGCTAAAGATGGAGCCTGCAGCCTTGCACCCTCACTGACAACCTAATTAATCTGACAGCAGATAATTACTTTCATTAATATCTGATCAGTTGTTGCCTCTGTCCTTCTTTATACTGGCTTGGGTTCTGATTAGACTTTCTTAATAGCATCATCTTTAATTTCTCAGCAAATGCATACTTGGCATTGCGTTTTATTGTTACACTATCACACCATTCTGACGGCATGAATCAACCATTTGATATTCAGAAGAAGTATTCTGATTTATCTCCTCATCTCTTAGCTGATCCAACAGAAAAACAACTTTGCGTAATTTAAAAATCTAGAATAAAACTGGTCAAGAAGGTGTTAAGTGAAACCACAAAGCCCTCTATAAAACAAAGCAGAGAGGCGACTCCTGCCTGCCAGTTTGTTTTTAAAGAGTGTGGCAGCAAATGAAAGCTATTGACTTCAAAAATAGAAATAATAACCTTACTTGAAGTGCTCAAACCTCCATCAAGGTATTTTCAACACAGTTTGGCTGAGTTTTTGTCAAAAATGTGGAAAACTGCCCTATCCTGTGCTGTTAAGACATTATTTAAAACTTCCTCCACATCTGGTTTAGGATCACCACTAAAATCTCATTACTTCTTCCTTGTGCTGTGACCAACATTCCATCATGAAAATCTATTTAAAGCTTATTGAGCTATTGGCATTAACATCTTTCACAAGATTTTGAGTTATCCTATTTACAAACTAACAAAGACACTAACAACAACTTCTAGCAAAAACACTGACCATATCAACAGCAGACCTTATCTTGTAACCCTGACATAAATTAATTTGATTGTTGCTCATTGCTGAAATATGTTAGTCACCTCCTGATGATGCTCTCAGGCAGGTGATTTAAAACCATGATAAAGACATCACAAAGTCACTATTACAAAAGTTTAACTGGGACTTTCTGATTTTGTTCTTGGTCCTGTATTTGACCCATTTTTATTCAGTGACTATAGTGCTGCCACAGAATCATGTGGCAAATTACTTACTCAGGAGTCTGCTACTACACACACACACATGCAGAAACAGTGGGTTCCTTGAAAAGATGCCAATGGACTGCCACTTTGCCCTGTTGTCTGTGCCGTATGCCAGTTCACCTGCTCACAATCTAACAGTTTCACATTGCTCAGCTCTACAAAGCATTACTGTGGTTAGCCTGAGCTAATACGGAGGATTGACTGTGGCACATGTAATGATGTTTTGACTTTAATTAGTCTGTCAGTCAAAAATCAGCTTGTCAAACATTTGGTTTTCATTTGCTTGTTTATTTCTCTTGGGCCCGTCCAAGTATGAAGCATCTTCTGTGGCATTTAATCACTAGTTTGAACTTTAATGCTCAGTTAGCCTTCCAGAAGTGACCTGTAACAGTCACTCAATCAGATGGAATGAATACTTATTGAATATTTTGTTTCTGGTTGTGGCCTGTGCCAAGATGTCAATTCAAACAGCTCAACCTGATTGGAAAATGGGGTCCAAGTCTTCTGCCTTTGTAAAGTTTTCCTATAAACCTGCCTGACTCCATTCGACTGATGACTGGCTGTTTTCATCTAACATTGGCAAGTATTTAACCAGAGCGCAACGCACGCTGACTCCTTTGAAGGCCCAATCTAATTCTCAGTGCAATTTTGAATGTCCCGTTCAGCGGAAAATAACTTAGAACTTCATCTGTGTCCCACTTTTAAAGTTACTTTTTCAGCACTTTGCTTTCCATATGTTAAAATATGCTTTTGAAAACTTAAAAACAACTTTTTACACTGCTCTGAATGTAAACGTTTCTGAAGGTCTGTGGGAAATTGCTGCTGGTCATAAGCTCAGCTGGAACCATATCAGACCACACAGGGAGCAGAGACACTTCCAAAAACAACAACACAGTGCAAATCTGCTGTGATTAGAAGCTTTTGTTATTCTTAAACATTTCCATCTCATTTTCCAACAAATGATAAACTTCTAAATCATCCCGCTATGACCGAAACTGTTATTCCAACAACAAAATACACACAACAATTCTTTTGGGAAGTTTGAGTTATTTTGTTCCTTCTCACCGGCTTTGCTTGTTTCGCTTTCTGGGGTGGTGCCAGGGGCTCCAGGTGGGGATGGGGAAGAGGTCGGGGGCACAGTTTGTGGCTTGTCCCCTTCTTGAGGACGAGTCTTTGAGGTTTCGATGCCTTTGACTCTCCTGGCATGGCGGTTTCCTTTGTAATGAGCCTCTGCCTGGCTCTAGAAGAAAACACAAGGAAAGACATGTTAGAGCTCCAGAGGAATGCTAAAAAATGTTGAGAAAAGGGGTGTTTATAAAGTAGATAGATAGATAGATAGATAGATAGATAGATAGATAGATAGATAGATAGATAGATAGATAGATAGATAGATAGATAGATAGATAGATAGATAGATAGATAGATAGATGGGGGGATGTTATCTAGATTATTTGTTGAGGAGTAGACCACATCGGGGAATAGTTTAGGCCATTATTCTATTATGGGTCTATGGGTTTATTTGAGGTTAGGGACATCTGCGGGGGGGGGGGGGGGGCGTCTTTATGAAGTGCTGGTGGCATTCTTCTTGGCTGACCTAGCTTGGCTTCAAAGCTTAATGCTAAACAGGCAAACACAGCATTGTTAAATTTAGGTGGTTGAAATGTGATTAATACTCTCATAACCGATATTTAGAACTGAAAATAACAGTATGGAAATAATTTTCCTCCTTCTGACCAAGCTGCTTACCCTGTCGCTCATACTCATGCCCCAGTATTATTTGTACTTAGTTTCAATATCTGCTAAAAGCTCATCTCAGTAGCTTTAATGTTGCATTCAAAAACTCCACTTCCAGCAGGTGTGGTTTGGATTACTGTTTGGCCTGCACATACTTGCACGCAAGTCATTATGACAGCATGTCATTTAATACACGTCAGGGACTGCAGACACAGACAGTTGGTGGGGTGGTGGATAGATTACACAAATGGGAACTCAAAGACATGGTATTGCAGAGACAGCTAAGTTAGCAACCCAGATCTGTTTGTCCTTTTTCATTGCCTATTTTTTAAATGAACTCAGGGTTTTTCTGCTCATATAAAGTAACAAGGACTCAATGAAGACATCCCCTAATCCTAAAGATTCCCCCATCCCTGGTGTTCTGATAGTGCATTTAGTTGGCAATTAGGAGGTTGCAGGTTAAGCCCAAGACATTTGAGCCCAAAGTTGCTCTCACTGCTGCAACAGTGGCTTGTAAATGGGTATGAAAGGACATGAATGTGTTAGTTTGATACTGATGGTCATCTAACATAGAACTTCATGATCAGTGATTGAATGTGAGAGCAAATGGGTGTGAATGGACAGATGTGACCTGTGGTATAATGCTGCTTTGAGTAGTCAAATAGTCTATAAAAGCACTATCAGCTCAAGTGTGTTTTACCATTTACATCCCTCTTGGAAAACTTCAATACATCAAGATCCACTACCCATCTCTTTGATCATGTCACTCCAAAATCTTCTCGAGCTTTTTATCCCACTGTATCCAATTCAAAATCCCACTGCTGACCCATAAAGCTCTTAACCACAAAGCCCCGTCCCTCCTGTAGCCTTTGTTTATCTAACACCAACCACCTCAGTCCATAACTCAGAAATATGCACCAATCATGGGATGAGGCCAGAGCCATGACAGCCCCATTTCTATGGAACTCCCTTTTCACATTGATTTAAAATGGCACTGACCCATCCATATTGAACTCATTACTCATGACTAACCTTTTCAACAAAATCTCATAATTTGTCCATAGTGTGCTTTATTGTATGTATAAAGATTAAACTTGTATAGCTTCTTTATGTGTTCTAAAAATTAGTCGATACATGAAATGAATGACACATGGCATCTCAAGAGCAAAAACATCTCACCTGAATCAACAAATCATATGGAGTCTCCCTTCACCAGTGTTTGGAAAAATATTCATAGAGAAAAAGCTTTGGTGTCCCTTCCATGTTCAATCCCACCACCCACTATACCACCAAAATAGCCTGTCAAGCTATAATTTGAGCAAAGCTATTTGCAAATGTGTTAATAGATTTGCATATGCCTACACAGATCTTCCCACATTTCTACAAATGCATGACTGATAACTGATCAGCAAACATGTAGACGTTAAAAGATCAGTTACACATCTAAGGGATCTAACTACTATATGTTTGGGTGGTGGTTAAATGATTCACTATTTTACCATTATCATCAGCACAAAAATAAAATGTAGCTGAATATGGATACTCTCCTATAATATTATATTTCAAGCCCTCAGTGTTTTACTCAGGTATCTCTTTTAGTAATTTGTTATGGACTGTCTAAGATCCATCAGCAGCTGTCAGTCTGGTGTTGGCACTTGTTGAGTTCTTTTTTTCTTCTTCTAATTCTAGTGTAAGAACGGCACCACTCATGGTGTCACTAGGCCTTATCATTACACCTCGTTGATCATATGTAGCTGTATTTGTAATTACTGTTTGAAAATCAAACATGTTAAAGGATTTCTTTATGGTAATGTTTACCATCCACTACGATAATGAGAGGTGTCTGTCCATTTTCAATTTGACAATTTGACTACTGTCCATTTTCAATTTGGCCACTCTTTCAATCTAAATGCAATCATACCGTCCAAACTACTGAACTTCTATTTTATTACATTGGTTTTGCAGTCTTAATTTGCCCTAAATCCATCCCTGTGCTGCTTTGCTGGTGTGTGGGATGCTTGAAAGTTGAGGCACAAGGCAAACAAAGTAACAAGCAGCCCAGACTGTGTGCCTGAGCTTGTGGCAATATAAACCTGCACATGCACACAAACAGATCTGTCAATATGGAGCACAGCGCCAAGCTGGACAAACTGACCTTGTACAGTAAAACACTTAACATGTTTTGTGAAGTGACAGTAGTTTGCTGCAAAACTTATATAGTGCTATATTTAGGTGACTAGGGTGCTCCAAGGCAATGGGATAGACACCATTCTCTCTGCTGAAAGCCATCCTACAATAAAATTAACTATAATTTTAAGGTAGACATATGACATGCAATCATTTGTGGTTTTGTGTACACATATGCAATTTAATTTACACATCTGCTGATCACTCAATGCATTTTTAGATATTCTTAAATATTCGTGTAAGCATTGGTGGATCTATTTGAACATTTGCAAGCAGTTTTTGGTCTGATTCAGTTAAAAAAATAACCCCACAAATTTGAATATCTCTCCACTGAATTGTTTCATGTTCACAAGACAGTATTTTGAAGCAAACCAGAATAATGCAGGCGATGAAAATGTAGGGCTGGCCTTTTATCATTACATCACAGCCAGCATTACTATGGCTATGGGTCAGTGCCATGCATGAGAAAGAAGCTAGGAGGCTAAGCTATCAACATAGCAAATGTTTTAATTTATTTAAGGAGGCCAAATATCTTTTGAATAACTTTTGAATACAGATGGATATACGCTCAACAAACCTTATGATATGAATGCAAACAATGCACAGAGAAGCATGGGAATTTACTTCATCCTAACACCTGTAGAAGTGTTGGCAGGGGGACTGTCAGTGATGTCAAAAAGCAGCATTGAGATGGATGGATTCCTCTGCTTGAACAAGCTGGACTCAATTCTTGGAACTAATTGAGTTTTTGCAACCATCAATGTTGTTGAGTCCTTTGATGATCTAATGTAAAACCTGTGAGCAGCATTGACCTGTTGGTTATTTCTTAATATGTTGTGCCTGTGTACAGAAAGTGACTCCATTAGATCCAAATTATGATTATTAGGCAGAGCTTTGCTGTCAGTCTCATGCCAGGATACTGTAGTGCAGTTATCAAAACTATTACTGCTGTTCATACTACATAGGCAGTGTGATGATTTAACTCATCATACTGTGTGTGCTGGGTGCTGGATTGGTTGTGTCTTCAATGCAAACAAACAGTTTCATAGGTAGATTTACCGAGACCACCTCTTTCAAGCAATGTGCAGTTGTTTGTACCCAAACAAGGCTTAATTTCTGTGTTCACATGTATTCAAACAAGTTATGCCAAATAAGAAAAGCCCACTTTCAGTCGAACAACAGATATTTAAAGAGGAACTTAGGCAAAAATGTCAAGAGTTTCTTATTCAAGAATTACACTATGCTTTGTTTATGGATCTTCTGTTTTACTTCAGTGGGCACGACTATGACATGCACCCTACAGTCTAAACCTGGACAAAGGCCCTGACAGTTCTGGCTCCAGCCTTCATTAGCACAGCCATACTGACAGACATGCCATAGGGGAGTTAAACTCTGGGTCACAGGGATGCCATACAATGGGTCTGCAGGGGCCCATAAGTCCTACAAAGACACCGCCTCCTTACTGCAGCATGCACACATTACTACAGTGCATACCCCACTATCAATAAGCCTACATCATAAATAATGTGATCACCTTCAACAGGGTCGGGCTTTTTGTATCATCCCAGACTTAATTGCTATGCCTGTGGACTGGTCAAAACCTAAATATGCTGGGTAGAGACTCTTGGTAATATCTCATAAAAATGTAAAAAGGGTATGCAGGAATAGAAAATCGTCCAGCAAGGATAGAAAAACAGTGCAGAGATACATTACACAAGCTTGTGCTGCTAATCCCCTCTGTATGAAAGGCCGGCTGATGGCTGATGTGTTTGTTCACAGAGTAAACAGAGGTGAGTCATTTCTCAGCAGGCCACTGTGTGACACCAGGGAAGTCTGTCTGTAGCTTGTGTGTGTTTGTGTGGCTGCATGGAGACAACGTGAGTAGGGGACGACATGGCGGATGAGATGGAGCGTTGCTATACTGAGCTGCCGCCAGTTGTCTGATCACAGGTGGACAGGGGGTATTCTTGTTACCCTATCTGCCATATGTTCACAGGTTCTTTATCTCCCTTCTGTCATGGTTTAAGCATCCCCATATTAAAAGACAAGAAGCTGTCTCTTTTCCTATCAGTGCTGCACTTGAATGAGATTACTCCCTGCTACCGCTACATCTAAATGGAGCAGATGTTCCTAGATGTGTGCTGCAACAGCCAAAAATGTGTATCAAGGGGCCAGTGATGAAGATGATTATTAAGTGGCTGGATTACAGCTAGTTGCCAGAGAGAGACACATGCATGAAGAGAGGCTGACAGCTGTTAAAGGTGTTGAAAGGCTGAAGGCAACTGAGTGACACTTAGGACATCAGACTTGACCACAGGATCAAAGTGGGGACAGACTGGCTTCTCATATGAGGCAGGGGGCTGATGAGTGATGATTTTAAGCCTGTTTGAGTATGTTTCGCTATACCATGTGGCATCCAGGACGTGATCTGGCACCATGAAGTGATTCATGATGATGACAACTTAGCACCAAGCTATATGCACTGCAAAAAACTCAAATGCTATCAACTATAAATGGGTATAAATCATCAGCCTTAGCTGAACTGCTAACCTGTCTCAGATAGTTACACAGAGAAGGCAGCTTTAGTTCTTGAAAACCATAATTGCTGTCTCACATACCATGGACCATTAAAATGGGATTTCTCTACATTCAAGCCTAAATATTATACTATATGCAGTATGTCAGTGTTAAGACGCTAGTTTAAAATAATACTTTTAAAGTTGTGCTGTAGTTTAATAGATCTAGGAGTCAGGATAACAAAGTACATACATGTTCATTTATTTGATCAATGGTTCAAAAGACAAATGAAAATGGCTTTCCATAACAATGTAGTCACATCAGTTTGATTTGAAAAAAAAAAGTCTAAAAAACAGTATTTGGAGTAGGTCTTCCCCTGACAACAATAATTAAATTTCCATCTGGCAATTTCCCTGCTGCAGTGGTCTTTGGTATAAAAGAACAACCCTGAATTCATCAGTCCATTTAATAGTCTTTCTCTATGTAGCCACCATCAGGGCTTCAGTGTTAGCTTCAGTCTGTTAATCCCATTGATAAGCAATTGTCACAGGAGCTTTAAAGCTTATACATTTTGCAAAACACATTTTTTAAATATGTCCATGGCCCACCCCACACCCTCCAGAAAATGTATGCTTACAACTCATAGCAACTTTGAATTTTTGCCTTATAATGCCATAAAGGGATACGTAACCTCTTTCAGAATGGAGACCTGTCAGGGTTTTATAAGCTTACATCCAGCTCAATTTATAGAACACATAGCCTAATAGCAAATCTTTACAGACACAGTAAAAATCAGAGCACAGCTCTTAAAGACAGAGCTATGTCTGCCTTTCAGAGGGGCATGGTAGAACACAGCTCATCATGGTTCAAACTGAAATAGCCTGTTGTGAGCAGGGCTAAAGCAGATGGGTTCATTACCATACTAAAATGAAGTATCTGGGGAGATTTGGGGCAAGAAACATTAAAAACATGTTCTGAAGACATCTGAAACAAATGATGTTGAAAATGTGTCAAATGTATGACCTTTATGTTTGAGATGCTTAAAGTCCTGTTTTAGAACATTTCACAAGAAACGATTTCAGCAAATAAAAAGCTCATTTTTGCAAACCTGAAAATGTTAATTCTAGTTTAAATCTATGTCTGGGTTCTTGTTAGAAGCAATAAGACAAATATAGTTGCTAAAATATATGCTTGTAAAGTGTGTTTTTACAGTGTAGCCTTTTGTAACTGGACCCCACTATAGTGTCTTAAGGAGCTGCTAGCAAAGCCAGCAAGATTAAGGTGCAGGCATTGGAGGAGCAGTAAGGGGAGTGATCTCTGAGATGAAAGATGGAATGAAAGGAGATAGAAAGATGCATGATGGCATGGGGCAGAGTGGCAGCAGAGTCTCTCTTAACCTCTCCAACCAAGCCAAAGGGATCAACTGTCAGGCAGCTGAGAATCAGTGCGAGGTCCTGGATTGAGAGAACATAAAGAGTATAAAGGGGAGATGAAAGACGAATAGAGACGCCAGGGAGTTACATGACAAGGAAGGTGATGCAGAAAGAAAAACATAGGCTGACATCAGGAATGATATGAAAGAGGCAAAAAAATCTAAGAGGGGAAAAGGCTGCTCTACATCAGCTTGAGTGATGCCTGTGTTTCATTATGCAGAGGGTTCAAGCTGAACAAGTGCTTTCCAGCAAGGATTTTTTTAGTAGAGGAACTAAAGATGTTATGTTGCTGCACGGCTACAGCTGCAGCTCCAGATGAAATATAAAAAAAGAGTTGAGAAAAACGATGAGGAAGTAAAAAAGATGTAGAAAACTACAAGGATCATAAAAATGAAGGGACATGAAGAGGGAAGAATGAAAAGATGTGTTAATGTAAAGAGGAAGAAGAGCAGAATGAAGAAGGCGTATCTGCCTCTCTTGCTGCAGCAGCTGTGACGCTGGTCAAAGCTGGGCGGCAGAGTCTATGATGTCACTAATGCAGCATGCCACCAAGGTTATTCTGCATAACCACCTCACACCAGCGCACAGCACAGGGGACAGCAAGGGCAAAAACCCTCCCCATCATTCTTCCCTTCTCTCCTCTCCTTCCCCTCCAAGTCTCCCCCTCCTCTCTCCAACATTCCCAAGATGCACTGGGGCTGTCAGAGCCAGACACTAATCCATGCCCTTGACGAATGCATCTTATAATAAGTAGTGGCAGGCAATTTTAGGCATTTCCACACTGTAAATAATGCAGCACGAGAGAGAGAAAGACAGAGAGAGAGAGAGAGACGGTAAAGCATGGTGGGAGGGGGATGACGAGCAAGAGACGGGTAGAGAGAGAGAGGGGGCACAGACAAAAAGATCAAATGAGACGAATGAATGATGGAAAAATGATGCGTGAAATGAGGGGGAGCTCTGGGTGGGAGCAGGGAGGCAGAACAGTATCTTATGAAGACAAATACATTGATCTTTACACAGTACATGCAAGGCTACCAATCGCTTTCTTTGACCTATAGGTAACCCCAAGGGCTCACAGACGTCAGAAAAGACAGAGAAATGCCAGCTTCAAGGCCAACGTGGTCTTTTTTTTCTCAAGATCAGACCACAGATCACAGAGTTAAGGAAAATTACAGCACAGCAATCTAGGAAGTGTTTCCTGCTGTATTATTTGCATGGATGAAATACACAACCTGGCTGGTTATCATGTAAAGGATTTGTACTGTGTATCTGGGGGAAGTCGTTCCATGGGAGACAGTTTATCGTCAGCTGAGCTTAAAAGAACAGCAAAAACTACACACAGCATGCTGCAGGGTTGACATAGATGACGCACTGCAGCATGTGCTTTTCCTGTAAATACACAGGTAGGTAAAGTCACATTGACAATAAAGAGAATAAACATTCCAAAAAGGGTCTATAGGACATGGGTGACAGTCTTTAACAGATATTTTTACCTCTCAAACATTGAAAAAAATGGTCTATAGAAACCCCAAAGATCACATACATGTTATGAGTTTTTGAGTTTGATTGCCCTTTAATGTATGTAACATCTGTCCTCCACGTGATATGGCACCTCTAGATAAAAGACAACAAAATCCAGGGTGCCAGGACTTTGAACAGTGTCAGTAGCTGCCTTAAACAGCTAAGCACCACAATCCTCTAAATAGATCTGCCACTGTTATCTCCGACCATGTTTGCATCAGTGCTATACACCCATCGGTTTGGATTGGCAAGCCCAAAGCATAAACTGTACATGGAATGCAGAGCCATAGAGAGAGAGGCATTCAATCATGATGAAATGATCAGTTACTTTATGGTAAACTAGTCAAACATGTGGAGGGCAAACACAGGGAAGGAGCCCTCCAATGGCAGGAGCTCTAGACTGTTTCACACTGGAAGTATATATCAGCTCTGGCAAGTGCCACTACAGCTTTCACAGCAGCGGGTAAATGTCCTGTGACTTCAGTGAGCCTCCCTGCTGTCACAGCTAGGGATGTATATCGTTATGATTTTATCAATACCAATACAGATACCGATACTCCTTATTGGTATCGATACTTATCGATACTCTTATTGATACTACAACACGTAATTTTGTGTAAAAAATAAAGACTTTACAAGATATTAAAAGATCCAACCTTTTTTATTACCACAAGGTAATAATAAAGCTTCAAAAGACTAGAAGTAATGCATTACAAATGCTTCTCGATGCTGTAATGATGACTACTAGGGCTCTCACTTTATATTTGATATTCAAATAACTGTTTATTCAAATGTAAAATATTGACTGTAGCAGCACATCAGGGCTCCTGAGCAGTGGACCGTTTCATCAAACAGAGAGCGCTGTGAGTGCAGCTTGACCGTCAGTCACATCCGGTGCTCTCTTGACCTCAGTAAACAAAGAGTTTTGGCTCCAAGCGGACATTAACAACTCCGAAGAGCTGTGCCTTCTGCTTTTCTTCCAAGTTATACGGCCGAGTGCAGCAGCGCTTCATCAAGAGTTTAAGCCCATGTGACTGTGTTCTTTTCGGCAGGGTTTTTACCGAAAGGAGCGGATAATAGAGACTCTGTTGGTGCTGCAGTCTTTAGTGTTAGCCGGGCTGCTAACTCTACTCGTGTTGCTATAGCAATCTAACAGCCCGCACTCCTTTAGCTTTATACTCTGCGCGCGCTCCAAGTGTCTGGTGATGTTGCTAGTATTTCCCCCCTTGGACGCAACTTCTCTCTGACAAAGATTGCAACGGCATGAGTTTTCATTAACTTTGCTAAAGTGAGCCCAAACCTTTGAGCGCTTAGCCCTCACTGACATGTTTGAGCCAGACGGCAGTAGTGTCATAACTACGTGACAGTTGAAGAGACGTTTAAGTACCGATAACAGTACCGTTTTTTTTTTAATTCTTAATGGTATTCGGGTACGACCCAATTAGGGACCAGTACATGAAAGTACTGGTCCACGGTATACATCCCTAGTCACAGCTCTATCGCTATATATTTATCACCTAAATAATGAGCTTCAAAATAAAAATTTAGTAAGAACCATAACAAATCTTCCTGCAAGGAACCTTATTCATTACATAACTGACTAGATAATACTACAGAAAGAAAGCATTTGGACCAACACAAGAAGCTTCTCCACAGAGGAGACAAACTGAGCTTTAACTCTAAAAGGCACAGACAGGAAGAGTAACTTGATGAGTTTCTATCTTTTCTTTGACATATTCTAAATGTTGTATACTGAATATGGTGCACAGCATTACATAATAGCTTGCTAGTACATACTAGTTGGCTTAAGGTAGATATGCCTCTCCATTTTTCCTGTAAAGTATAAATACCAGGCTTCTTGGCCAGTAACACTAAGTAAGTGAAATAACTCTTCGCTTTTGTAATCTTTTAAAGACTTGTTTTATTTTTTGAAGGCTCAAAGAGAAACAAGTGGTTCTCAAATTTAAATATTTAGATTCCCAAAATTCCTCCCACTTGTTCTATGTATCTAAGTTTCATTCAAGAGTTCATGTCTCCCCCAAAGAAAATGCTATTTGATTGCTAGCCGTGGAGCTGAAACGGTTCCATCATGTAACTTCTTTGTGTTACTGTTTCCTGTCCCCTTGCAGATTTATAACAGACGGCTCTGCAAAGTGGCGACTCCAGATTACAGCCTTGCAGCTCCCAGACCACATGGAAACCATGATTGTAGACCTGAGAAGTATATATAGCACTGGTCTCCTCCTTAATGTTGTTTACTGAGGATGAATGTAGGCCCTGGCCTCACAGTCTGTACCGCTGAATAAGGAGAGTCACAGCCAAATGATACACTGTGTCCATGACATGTGGCACTGACGTTGTCTTGTGTCAGTCCTTTTCTTCTTCAAAAAGAAGAAAACTGAGAATAAACTGACGGCAATGAATATAAAGTGCTTTCATATAATATGTTGTTTCTGTTAATTTGTCATCAGTCATGTGTGCAAGTTGCCCATGGGTATAATGTGTCATTATACTCTCATTAACCAGCCACTGATAAAAGCTACACCATATGGACAAACAGATGAAGCCACAGTTAAAATTAAGTGGAAAAATTATCGAAAAGGCTGCAATAGCAACATGCTGTAATTACAAAGAGATTCGTTTTTCATTGCACGCTAAAGCGGAATTAACTTTAAACGTGTTCAAGATCTCAATCAAGCTTTCAGTGTCGGGCGGGGGGCTTCATCTGCTTTAGCTTCTAAAACCTTTTGCTACAGACTTATTGCTTCTCTGAACTTTGAAACAAAACAAAAAAAAAAAAAATTAAATTCCAGCAGGGTCATGAATGGCAAAACACAACGCAAACAAACACACCACATCCCATGTGTGGACTCAGATACACATTCCTGAAGAATCTGTGTACAGATATTAAAGTGTTTGGGTGTCAATACTAGGATGCAGCTCTAGTACAAAGACAGAGAGTAGAATTGTGGATGTGCTCTTGTCTTCTTCCAATACCTCTGAGTTGAAGCGGATCTGGCAGACATTACAGGAGATGACCGGCCGCTTTGTCTTTACCAGTGGAACTCCAAAGGTGTGGTTAATCACAGCCTTCTGCACCGGGTCCATCTGATGGAGAAAAAAAAAACAAAGATAGACAAGTCTGTGAGCAATAATTCATACTGAGAAACTACTACAGCGCAGCTCTGTGCTCCAGATGCTGCACATTGACAGGCCAGTCTATCATGATGTAGTCAGGGGTGAATGTGCTAAGCCCCCTGTTTGGATGGATGTTGGAGATCAGAGCAGAGAAAAGAGTGGCCCAGAGTCTGTGCCTAAAACTCTTGCTGTTAAAGTCAAATGGGAACACACTCAAGGGTACTATACGGTAATGTTTGAACTGTAAAACTGTTCTTGTCTCATAACATCGTAACATCGTCATCGGCAGTACTCCTGTTATACTCTCACTAGGCTGTGGGGTCCCACAAGGCTCCATATTGGGTTCCATTCAGTTTTTCTTGCAACATGTCTTCCCTAGAGTCTATGTTTTTTAATTACAAAATTCCTGCTCATTGATCACTTATATGACATTCAAGTATAACTGTCTTTTAAAACATGTAGACTGAATTATGTATGTTGTGAATGTCAGTTAAAATACTTGTATTTGGTCAGCCATAGTTACGGGATGGTGTTGACAGTGTTCTTGGTTCTTAACACTATTTGTCCTCTGAAAAATCTCAAAGTTAATTTTGGCAGCTGTTTTTCCTAAGATGGATGTAAACACCAATCAGGCATATCGTTTTGAGCGCATGACTATAAAGCCCCATACACAACAAACTGCCATGCACTGTGAATTCTGATGCCTTTCTATGAAAACCAGCATTAACTCTTTCAGCAATCTGAGCAACAGGAGCGCGTGTGTTGGATCGGACCACATGGCTTCAACCTTGGTTCTCCACATGCATCAGTGAGCACTTGGTCCCCCATGACCTTGTCACCGACTCACCACTGTTCCTTCCTTGGACCACTTTCATAGAAACTGACCAAGGCAGACAGGGAACATCCCACAAGAGTTGAATTTTTGGAGATTTTCTGACTCAGTCATCTAGCCATCACAATTTGGTTCTTGTTAGACTTACTTAAACCTTTTTGTCTGCCCATTTTTCCTGCTTCTAGCACATCAATGTGAGGGACAAAATAATCACTTGCAGGGGAGTATATTCCACCCAATAACAAGTGCCATGATGAAGAGATTATAAGAGTTACACGCTCAACCTGTTATGCTTGATTTGTGTAGATACAGATCATTAACCTCTATCAAAAAAAAAACAAAAAAAAACTCTAATCTGTGGTCCCACTTTTGTGAGCATAACAGGTAAATCTGTTCTTGTGAAATTTTGCTTCTTCCTGAATTGGCCTGAAGATGGAGTCTTAGAAGTTCAAGTTTATACAATACCTATTTACAACATACAGTGTACCAATTCAAAATCAAGCTAGAAATGCTAGGTTGTGAGTATCACAGATATATGGTTGACATATATCATGTATGAGTGAATGACTTTGTTTTTTAACTTATGCCAGTGTTTTCCTTCAAAGATAAGACCAGTGTCCCTCACATTTGCAGGTAATGTGTTTCATAAATGTGTTAAACATATAAAATAAAAATGAATTCAGTTTTATGGCATTGTATTGAACATATCCAATAAACAACTCCTTTTATAGTGGTTCACACTGGTCTCAGATGTCCCCAGAAGATGTTTTTTAATTTTCTTGCTAAAATAATCCATTCAAACATTGGGTTTGCCATTTATACAAACCCCGCCGTTTCATCCCTGCTCAGAACAGACTGATTTGGCGTCTGTAGCTTGAAATACTTCAAAGCAGCCCTCACAGCCCTCTTTGGGGTGCATCTGGGGTCAGCTTAGCATTGTTGTAACCTAATGTTTTTTGAGGATGGAAAGACACCCCTGAACATGTTTCCGTCATTTAACTTGGCTGTGGATTTTATCATAGACTGCAGAAACAGCCATGTGTCTACAGCTGTTTCATTCTGAAAGGGGCCTTTAAGATGTTGTTGATGTGCATAAATAGATGCCACTATAGTGTACATGTATTCTCAACCTAATTTAAGCTCAACCTACTCACAGCTGTAGCTATTTTGAGGTGAGGTTAAGGCTGTCTGACCAATGAGACTCGGTGTGGACTTGAGGATAAAAAATGTTGGTTCCTTGAACACAATCATGTGCTCCAGCCAGCCTCAAGCACACATCCAAGGTTTCTACTACGGCTTAACAATTGACTCAGCTGTGGTCTTTCATCGGGTGGAAGTGGCAGATCCCTAAATGACATCACTGGATGATTTTCTTAAACAGCTGTTTAAGCACACATTTTTGGAAAGTGCAGCAAGCAACTAAAGAAGTGGAGGGATATTTCTAATGTTGGATGAAGTTCATAGACAGGCCATGGACACCTAATTAGCCTATTTAAATCTTTGAAAAATAGACATGCATCATTCAATGTTTGTTAATGGTCATAGTTTAAAATAATATGTGATCCAAACAGATGTCTTTACAATCTGAATTTGAAATTTAAAACACCTGTTGTGTGCTACCAAAGCTCTAGCCTCTATAGTCCTAAACCAGGTTCACACTGTTCCACTGCTAATTGTTTCAGCTGGGACGTCCATCATCCATGCCACACATAAATTTAACCAACTAGCTTAAACAGCTCTCCAATGTGTCATTGGCTAATCCACCTATTTAAAATCCATCCAGACACAGAAGACCCTCTGTGCACTCCTCTAAAAGAGCTCCATCTGAATTATTTATCTATGTTTGAAGTTCAATTTTTCCAGCACTCATTGGTAATTGACCTTAGCATAATTCTGGCCTCACTGGCTGGTGTAGATTTCCAGCAAAGACAAACTTCTGGCAATGTGGCTGCAACTGAAGCAGACCAAATTTAAACGATGATATGGCATCCTGTGTATCGCTACACATAAGGAATTAAGAGAGACAAAAGTCCTGGCTGAAGATTCAATTGGATTTGATGGTGTGTGCTTTGAATTCAGACAAAGTTCCAGAGAGTCCTCCAAGTGTGATGCAAGCCTGTTGCTTTGGAGAGTACCGGCAGACTATGAATGACTCAATTTGGCTCAGTGCTGCATTTAATTTGGCCAATCACCAAATTTTACCTCCTTCTATCTGAGACCCAGAGTGTTCACTCATTAAACACACACATGGCTGAAAAAGAGTCAAAGCAGCAGAGAAAGAAGAGGAGGAAAGGGAGGTTAAAATGAATTTCCTCATAACTCAAGCACTCACAATGTGCATTTCTGCACCATGCTCGTTACCCAGCAACCCCAGAGAAGCAGCGTAAACACAGAAAGAAAGAGAGGAGGGGAGGAGGCCTGAAACATTTCGCTTGGTGACAGGAAGGTCCAGAAATGCACCATCTGGACGAGTAAGGGAAGAAGAGATTGGTAGAGAGAGAAGATAAATAGGGAGGCTCAGAGAGAGAAGAGGAGGGATGATTGGGACAGAGCCCCAAAATACTGGGAGGGGGAGAGAGACTGGAAGAGGGGGCCCAGGCTTAGGCCGGACATCCTCACATTGCACATTCTTATCTCATTTGGCTCTCTTTCCAAAAACTCCACGTTCCATCACTCCCTCTGCCTCTCTCCTCAGAAACACAAAATGTAGCTTCTAACAAAGCTGTTTCTGTGAATTCAGACTGAGAAACAACATGAAGTCTGTGAGCATCTGCAAAAAAGTCAAACTGGGACTTTACATTTAGGAAGACAAACCACTCTGGCTCACTCCCACAGACCAAAAAAAATGTTCATTAGGTTAATTGGTAACTCCAACTTACCCTTAGGTATAAGTGAAAGAGCCAATGGCTGTCTGTCTCTATGTTTTACTGCAATCAGCTAACGTCTGGTTGAGGGGGTTCCCTGTCTCATGTCCAGTGTCAACTGGAATAGGCTCCAATTCCCTGCAATCCCAAAGGGAAAAGCTTTATAGATAATGAATGAATGGACATTTATTTTGCGCCAGCAAGAGGCTTGCCACACTATTAGATTATAGAACAACTAAACCACACTTATAGATACAGCCTTTTTGACCTCAAAAGGACACTGAAAAGTCTGGTGCTTTTCTGACCCTGACGCATGTGACTGTCTAGTCCAAGTCCCAGTCCAAGGTGTACTCAAGCTCTTGCCTGGGGTAGGCTTTAGGCCAACAAACCTTGAAAGGGTTAGCAGTATGGATAATGGATGGATCTCATAACTAGAACTCCATTAGCACTAACAAGTTTAATTCAAAGATATCTTTAATGCCTATTACCTCTGCCACAAAGTAGGTGTTATAACCTGATCTATTATAACTTGCTGGATATATTCCACTCTATTCTTTATTGAAATTCTATGAAGAACACTTAAAGGAAAAATGACAACATACTTTGTCAGAAAACTGGACAAAAACACATACAGGACAAGTTCAACAAAGAGCTTAATTGTCTGCCTTTATCCACAAATCAACACAAACCTTAAGATCCTCACATGAGCTTAGGAACCTGCTGCCCTATTTTACCTCAACTCCCACACTCAAACAAACTCAAAACTTGTTTATAAAACTCCAAACTATGACCAATCTGCACCCAACCATGAAAATCTAACAAGAGCTGCACAGACTTGCGGGAGTAACTTTGTACATGATCCACGTGTCTCCACCTCAGTTAGTCAGTGAAACACAGGGTGTGGGTCAGTCATGATCCATCAGTTTTTTAAGCAGTTGAAACACAGTCCAGCTGTCAGCAAGACTTTTGGACAGCATCTTACATGGCTTTCTACCCAAATGCTCTGTAAAACATGTCATGAAACAAGACCGGGGTTTTGTGATGTAATAGAGAAGGGATTTTCCAAAACTTACAGTCACTTTGACCAAAGGATGAATGATTTTGGTGACTGTGTGTTCTATGAGTTAACTTAAAACTATGGGTAAACACTTGAAAAGTTCCATTTGGGTAAATTTGAAGAGTTTTCATCTGTGTTGAGAGCTCTGACAGATGTAAACAAACCACCAGGACCACTGACTTTATCATCACTCAGCAGTTATGTCAGAAGCTCCATGGTGCCTTTGATGCACTCCCTAGCCTCCAGGAACGTGGTGCTTTTTTTCTCTTTTGATTTAGTTTTGACCTTTTGAACCCCATTCAAACTTGCAGAAATTATCTTTACCTGAGTGAGCTGTATGTGTGAAGGCCAACAACCAAGTTTCTAACCTGGACTTTGCCAGAGAAATTACCTTGCAAACATCTGCTCAAAACCGATCACCACTGGGTCTCTTGTGCATCTAAAGAGCCTTCTTGTGCTGCTGTTGGATACAGAGATAAGACACTGCAGCTTTACTTCTCTGAAGTGCATTGTGCATGCAGTGGCTCTGCTTCATATTCACTTCTGAGTGCTACTGTGCTCCTCCCAGCTCTTTTACTGATGTTGATATGCTTTATATGTGTATCACTGACGTAATTAAAGAAATTATAGAAAGCTTATAGCTCTGCTTCTACTGCATGCTTGGATACCATGTCCTGCCTACTGGCAACCCATTCTGCCCAAGTGTGAAACACTACAATAGTTGATTTCTTGAGACATGGTTGTTCTATTCTCTAACTCTATTTACCTAAACTGTTGCTATGTAGAATTAACATTGCAGTGCAGACAACCTGGACACTATCATGATAATATCAGGGGTGCATGTGTGATATGGTCGTTTCTTTTGAGTTTGGTTTAGTTGTAGGCCATTGTTTTGGTTATTAGTTTTTTACTTTGTTTTTAATGTTTAGTTTGGGTTACAAATCAGTTGTCACTAGTAGTATAAGAGGATTTTCTTTCCCTTTTTTCAGTATTGTGTAAGTAAACGTAGAAAGTGATCATACGCAGCTTTTCTTAATTTAAAAAAAAGAACTCTATAGACAGTGCTGGATACCAAAACTCCTAGAATTAAGAGTTGATCCCAATCTAACTGTGCAAATGTTTACGTTGGTACAAAACTCAAGAATTGTAAAATTTACAGGCCACCGTAGTTGCAGGAGTGTGACCTCACGGGTGCGCGGGGTGAGCCTATAAATGTCTATGGCGAATATACGTTGTCCATGCGTTGTTATTAAATGGATGTTGAACGCCACAGCAAGTCCACCGGGTCCTCATCTTTCACCCATGAGTAAAAACTCATGACAGTTACCTCGCTTTTACTTTTGCCTGTACCTGTTTTATGATAGCAGCCAACTAGGGACAGTAAGTAACTTACCATTAACAACCATTATTTTGATTAGTAAATGTAATATTATTGCTTTATTGAGACATCTGTAGTGTTTCTATTCCTTTCCTTACTGTTGAAATGTAGCACATAGCTACATACAGGCAGAGTAAACAGAGTTGTGTGAGTGCACACAATGTAAGCAGATTTTGCTGAAAGATGGAAAAGAGGATGACATTACACTTAGAAATATCTCTGGATATATGTTGTATCTTTTGGACAACAAGATCATTTTAAAGTCAAGTTTAAAGCCTATGTTGTATTCATTCAGATGATTGGGTTGCATGGCCTTTGTTGGTTCTGTGACTGGCAGACCAACCAGCCAATCAGAATCAGAGAACCCCTCCTCAGTGCAGTCAGTGTGGGGTTATACAGCCAGACACTGTGTTGGCAGGGTCTATTTTAATGTCTCATGGTAAAATTGTATTTTGACACCAGTGCCGGCTGCTGGTCAGTCAAGGAGGGGAAGCTCATTTTTTTACATCATAAATTTATTGATTTAAATGTAAATTCTACCCTCCGTTCCTTCACAAGAAAATGATCTGTGACCCTGTCGTACCAGCTAGGTGTCTTTCCAGGGATTTCACCAGTGTTCTCTCAATGGCCAGCAGAGCTAGACTGCTTAAACGGCCTTGGCCTATTGTGTTGCGGGTGTAAGACTTGAGCCGCTTTAAACAGGAGAAGCTCCTCTCCAGAACAATTGAATGTAAAACTTAGAAAATGCTCCAGTGGAGGGTTATATTTCAAGATCGCTGATTGGCTCATTTCAATGTCAATCAAAAAGGGATTTGGCCTCAGACAGATCATCCAATCATCATGCAGAAGCTGAGCATCCAGGCCAGCCCACTGCCTCATAGACCCCCAGAGACGCTGAGCGTCCGATGGGCGGGACAAAGCCCAGCGTTTATCCAATGACCGTCCAGTTTCCACAGTGAACAACCTACTCTACGCTTCCCCATCGAAGTCAGAAGACGCTCAGCGTCCGACTGTGTTAAAGCGTTGAGACGCTGCGGGGATGAATGAGAAGGAAGTCACACCAGTTACCTGTGATAAGTAGCTGATTCTGAACAAAAGATGAAGGTATTCAAGCACATATTTAGTCAATGAAATGTACACACAGCAGGACATATCACCACTTTTTTGGGGGACATTTTAGGGGAAGCTGAGCTTCCCTTGCAGTCTTAGAGCAATCGCCACTGTTTGATACCCAGACTTCAAAACCACAAAGAAAACTTAATAAAACATATTATTACAGACAAGGAAAAGTTGGCCAAAATAAATGTGAAAAGCAAATCACTAGGGTCACCAAAATATATTTATCTGTTATAACAGATTCATAAAAATTTGATTTTTCTATGGATACCTGACTGCAGTTTCATCCTTATTCTGTCACTTCGGCTTCATTTAAAAAGGAATCAAATTAATTAAATCTAAGTAACAGTTAATAAATAAAAGTGAGTTATTTTGATTGCTTCAACAGCCCACTAACAACAGATGTTGTCTAACCTATTAACATCTGCTAAAGTGGGTAGGGCTTGACAGAGGATCACTTCCTCTGAAGGGTGGAGCTTGAAAAAAGGTTGATGCTGATTGTGTTGAAGAGCTGTGGATGTTTTCACACTTTTTATTCTGATGAAGCTTGAGTGAAGGATTATGGGCTGTAAACTAGAGGGCGTGAAAAGCCCACACATGAAAAGGCAGGCACACAGTTGGCTGCGTGTCATTTTTTTTAGTGTGGGATGGTATCACAGAGGTACTCCAACACGTTACTTTATTTCATTATGTATGCAGTAATGTAAGAAGTTACTGTTATCTGTATGAAACAAAATAATGAGTTACAACAAGTATCAAGTTACTTTAAAAAGCTACTGAACACTGACATTTAATACAAGTTAAGCTAGTTACTTTACATATTACTAAATATCCTTCACATTTATTTTTGTTATTTTTCATTAATGATAGTAACCTTTTAAAGAGCACCAAAGTATCTCCACAACTGCACCCACTATATCTTCCTCTGGTGGGTTTTTCCCTCCCATACCTTACTCTTCACATCCCTATCGCTCACCTTCTCTTTGTCTCTTTTTCTTACACGTCTAATCATTTTTCTCCAACAAAATATTTGGAAGCGTTGGGTTCCAGCAACTAGGACTGCCCCATCTCACTGAGGAGCCATCCTGGCAGTCATGGTATATTCTGCATCATGCCAGATTTCAAAAAGAAAGCCTTTGAAGCTCTAAATTCTGTTTAGTTGTGCCCAGATCCAGACACAGTTGAGTGAAAAACACTAAGATTCTCCAGGCATTTAGGTACTCACCTTCTTCTCCTCTGAGTCTGCAGAAGCTTGAAGTTGCATTGGTCCTCCTGTGTGTGTGCTGTTGTTGCTGCTGCTGGAAGATGTGTGTGTTTGGGTCTCAGCATGTGCAGGGCTGAGAGTGTATGGTGCACCTTCCTCACTCATTCAGCCTCCCGGTTTTGCTTGTCAACGTTGAATACAAAGTGACTCACTAAAAAGAAGTAGGGCTTGTGCCTAGAGATGCATTTTCAGCAAATATTTCTTTGTCTTTCCTTCTTTCAGCAGATTCTTTGCAAGTCAAATCGCTCCCTTTCTGTCTTTTTCACTGACACATCACCTTACAAGTGCCTCCCTCTCCTCTCCTTTCAGCTGCTTTCTCTCCCTCTGCCTCATGCCGTCCTGTAGTGTGTTCCACTCAGCTTTCTCCTCCCCTTCTCTGTCTCCCTTACTCCCTCTCTTTCTTTTTCTCTTTATCCCTCCTTCTTCAAGCATGCATGATCCATCCAGATGCAGCCAGGATTGTGTGCATGAGTGTGTGCGCCTCTCTTCCCCAAAGTTCACACCGTCTATCAAATGTCATCATCTGCCGCCAGAGCTTTAGCCCGACCCCTCAACCCCCAAACAAACCACACGATTACACACACCCACTCTGTGCTCCTCCTCCGCTCTAGTTTCCTGTAACAGCTGTCTTCAGAATTTCAGAAGAATTTTAGTGTAAGAATTTAAAGCCCCAGCTAAAGAGAACATTTGTTTATGTAAAATAATTTACCTTGTTTTAACCATTTAACTACCAGCTTAACTGTTTGGCAGAGGTCATCAATAAATTCATTAACACTAAATGTTTTAAAAAACAGAACAAATCAAGTCATTGTTTGACATTGTTAGCTTTTAAGGGAACAAAGAAAACTGCAAACAAACCTAAGACCAGATATTTTCTTTGTGTGGGATTTAAAGGTTTTAAAAGCTAACGGCTGATGACATAAACGAAATCAATTATTAAATAAATGAAATAGAAAATAACTTAAAATTGATGATATTGAGATTGACACACAAAAAATGTTTATGCTGAATAAGAGATTAAGTATTTAAAGTAATAGTGATGGTTTTGATAATAACTTATAGCTTTAGAAATCTTACCTTTATAAATATTGGTTATTTTCTTTTGTTTGCACTTTTTTATAATGGTTAGACATTTACAGAAACAATGTTTCTTTAACGCATTAATTCCTGGATTTATTGACCTCTACCCAACAGTTGAGCTGGGAGTTAAAGGTTTAAGGTTGTTGTTTTTGTTTTTGTTGTTGCTGCTTTTGACTCCAGACAGCAAAATCTACATAGACAAATTAACATTATCAGAGTGATTATGAACACCTCTGAAGTGTCTATATGAGCCCATACACCGTGTTGTTTTGATTCTTTTAGGAAAGTTGGTACTTTAACTGTAGTTTTAGTTCTAGTTGAAAAATCAAGTGTAAGTACTGACTCTTCTGGAGTTGAAATGTAAAACTTTGTGCCACCTAACTGTAAAATTTGATCAAGTCTCCCTTGAAGAGTGAAGAATGCACTTTCTGAGAGTATCAGTTTTAACTACTTAAGTTTAAACTCTTTTAAGACTGAAAAGTGTGAACATTACTATATTTATTTTCTGCATAATAATGGGGAAAATTAACTGAAATAAAGGTACCAGATTTGGATGGAGAAAAAAAATCCATAATTGTTTCAGTGGGCTTTTGTTATCGGCTGATACTTGTCCAATAAAGGGGAGCAGGTGGGTTGATTGAAGCTTTAAGTGTCCCTTGAACATTCAGAGTTTAAAGTGTAAAGTTTAGAGCTAAAGATCCTACAGTCACACCTATGGATTTGATTGGCTGAAAAATATTTTTCTACCCTTTCTTTTACAACAGCTCTTTACCAATAGAGCCAAAAGCCAAGTGTCAAATTTCAGACATCCAACAACTCATTAAGACATTATTTCCCATCAGTAATCCTGACAAGTCTTCTCTGTTTCTCTTCACTTGGCATCACGTCTTTTTTGACATCACTATTTGTGTGTTACTGATTTGCTGTATAATGAATCCACACTAAATGACTCTTTTACACATTTACATCACTATTATTGACAGAAATCAGCAAATTACTTTTACCAAGCAGTTTATATGCCCTACAATGTAGGGCCTTCATGCTTCAGTGATGGTGCAGTGGTTCACAGACATTTTACAGAGCCGGTAAACACATCATGTTCTAGTGTCACCAAATATTAACCAAGCCAATTTGAATGTATGACATAATGTTTAGGACAGGATCACACAAATTTGCACAATGACCCGGTTGTGATGTTCCTATTTTAATTGGAGGCAAGTCCATACAAACCAGTGTCCCTTGCAGGGTCAGTCAATGCAGGTCTGAATGCCGATCAGACCATTTCCCACTGTCCACAGAAGACGATTGTTATCATATTTGAGTAGGTTTTTCAGCCAGTGGGAAATGGGTATAATACTCCATCCTAGCTGCAAATTGGAGGTGGTCCACAGAAACAAAGAGAAAGTATCAGCAGTCACCTCCAGTCTCTCTCTCTAAAAATCAGGTTTATAGAGAGAATATCAGGTTAGAAATCTCAGGGTAATAATAGACTCAGACTTGAACTTTACCAGCCACATCAAATCAATAACATCAGCAGCCTTTTACCATCTAAAACACTAAGCCAAAATTAAAGGTATAGTGACTAAACCTGACTTGGAGCGACCTATCCATTCATTTGTCTCTCTAGATGGTTAGATTACTGTAACAGCCTGCTCACCGGCCTCTCCAAACGAGCTGTCAGACAGCTGCAGTACATCCAAAATGCTGCTGCTCATGTCCTGACCAGAACCAGGAAGTATGAGCACATTAGTCCTGTGCTCTGCTTGTGTACAAGTCTCTCCACAGCTGAGCACCACAGTACATCTCTGACATGTTAGTGCCATAAGAACCATCACAGACTCTGAGGGCCTCAGGGACCGGCCTCTTGCTGGTGCCCAGATTCAGGACATGGGGAGTTATGGTTCCAGTTTTATGCAGCTAAAATCTGGAACAGTCTTTCTGAAGATGTGAGACAGGCGTCTTTCCTGACAATGTTCAAATCTCTACAACAGCTCTGTTTAACTGTGCATAAGACTGAAAGCATCTTATCTGCACTCTTCTCTTTTAAAGCTCATTTATAACAATTACTTTTTTTATTTTGTGTTGTGATTTTAATGCATTTTTCTTGGTCTGTTAAGCACTTTGACTTGCCTTGTGTATACATTTTGCTGTACAAATGAACTTGAAAAAAAAAATGAATGTATGCACTGTATGTTACATCTTTAACCTAAGGCCTAAGCAATTAGCTTTCTACCTTCTTTGTCTTATTTTGGTTATATTTGAGTTGATGAAACAAAATAAACTAAAGGATGACATGCAGGTGGGAATCAACAAGTCTGCCAGCAGTCAGGTGATCAGTTTGCATGATCTGACACCCTCATCAAAAATTCCTGACTCTGCAGCCTGAGTGGGTCCACAGCAGAGCTGAGGAAGCGTGCAGCTGTCTCTGTCCCAGCTGCAGCAGATAAATAATTCAGCCTCGTCACTGTCCCAAGTCACATTGGGCAAGACAGGCAGGTAGAGGACAAATTGTATTAGACGACCATAAAATCTGTGTGTGGCTTTGGGGGAGGCCATTCCTCTGCTTCAAGGCTAATAATCCCTAATACGAGCCTCATTAGGACTGTACACACTCAGCACAGATCACTTTCTAACAGAGAGTCATAGAATAACTCGCTGCCAGCTCAGTACAAGGCCATTTCTGTCTTATTACTGCAATTATACTTCATCTTAACAGTAATATGACACATTTTCATTCTTATGCAGAGAAATACACCAGGAGGCATACATCAAGAGTGCTTTTAATCTGAAACCATCCCATAAACTGATGTAAAAGAGAAGAGTCTCAAACACTCATTCTCCTGATTGTTTACACATTCCTCTGCAAGCCCAAAGCTCAACAAGCCATGAAATAAAGTCAGCCATGTAAACAGTGCAGAGAACTCTCATTTCAGTACCTGCGTTCCTCCTGTATAAATTGACTCTTCTACACAACTCTGAATTAAACATGAAAATATTTCTACCGCTAAGGGAAATGTAAGAAAAACATTGGGACAGATTTTTCTTTTGCAGTGAAAATAGTTTCATCTTTATGTTGTACTTTTGTATGCCTGTAAAATAGCTTATGACTTATTCATTTTGTGGTTAGGGGGCTGATTCCGGCTGCAAAGTGATCTCAATCTGGCCTTTTAAACATTTAACAGGGAAACACTTTTATTATTTAGAAAGTTAAACTTAACAGACTGTTTTAGTGAGACAGGCATAGGTAACTTTGGTTTGAGGGTAGACCACGTTTGTTTATGTTTACTTGTCAGAGGGCCACATGTTGAACAGTTCAGACAATAATTAGACTGTAATAATTAGCTTTGAACTCAGAAAAGGAACAGAAATATGATTATCAGATTTTTTTTAACATAATTGTATTTATCAAACCCAGATGAAGAAAGTGCTCTAAAATTTAATGAGCTAAAACTAATTTATCTACGTTCTCAATGCAACAAATAAAGTTTTTACTGGGTATTTCCATGCAACTAACTATTAGAAGTAGTATCTGCATGTATTTAAACAATGAAAGTCAGTTATACATACTAAAGTCTTCCAACGTTTAAAACATACACTGAGATGGACTGTACCCACACATGACTGCCATCCAAGCGCAGGGCCACAGTGGGGAAACTTACAAATATTCATGCTCATATCCATACTGAAGGGCAATTTAAAATGTCCAGGTAACCTAATGAGCCTGAGCATGAGCCAGGAGAGAACCCATACATGCACAGAGATGGACAGAGAGAGAGGTAAAGGACATGTAGAGTAAAACACATTAGTTTGCTTTGATAAGGATAAAAAGATCAGTGATTGTTAAAAAAAATAATTATCATCACTAACTCACTTTGGGTTGCTTGATGAAGGTATATAAGAATGGAACATTGATTCAGAATTCAGATAGGTATTACATGATTAATGCCAGTCTTGTTTTATAGATTAGTAATAACTTATGACAGGATAAATAATTATGGGGCAGATTGGGTTTAACAAGTTTTTAATTCTTTTGCCTTCTTTTCAAGAGTAAACCAAATCATTAAGTACACATGCTTGTAATATTTTAAGTCCACTGTTCATTTAAAATGACTGTTCTTTTCTCAGGGAATTAGGGCTTACTGATATTTATGCTGACGTTTCATAACTTTATGGGCAGACATACAAATTCCTATATTTTTCATCACTGTTTAATCTTTTCTGATTTCATCATTATTTTGACCCATACACTAAATATTAGCGGCCCAGTGAAGGTGACCCAATCACTCTAGGTTTTAAAAATAGACCAGAAAATGAATTTGGCGACTGTCCTTGCGTTTGATGGTTTGCCGTGCAGCTCTGGGGTCAGCATGTCCTCCAAGCCTCTCCTATGGCCCCCTCTCCTGGCTGTAGGCTGTAAAACACCTCTCAGGGCCATCTCACAGTCAGAGCAGCAAAAGCTATTAACATCTGCGGCTCCCTGTGGACCTTCAAACGTATTTTGAATATGAGGATGAAGTGCAGGGGGATGTTAAAGGATGAGAGGAGAGAGATTTAGAGGCAGAGAGAGAGAATAAAAGAGAGCAGGTTGATTTCAGGGCCGTGCTAGCAGACGCAGGAGTGCAAACTGAGTGCTTGCATTGTTCAGTATCTCTATTAATCCACGTCTGCTGGGTGTGCTGCGCTTTTAACATCAGGGAGAACTCCTCCACTTATGTCATGGCCCATGGAGGCTATTAAAATGACTGCATCATTAAAATGTATTTAACAGCGTCTGGACAAATGTTACCAGGCTACCCTACTGAGGTCAAAGCATGTGTAAGATATTTCCAATTAGTAACAGGAGACGGATATGTCATTCCCTCTGCAGACAAGGCTTACACATGCAGAGAATAAGGCAGATATGATGCAAGTATAGCTCTGCCTCATTTATAGTACATACTTACTTCATAAATTTTACATATTGCTGACGAGAAATGTGTTGACAATCCCTGATGGTGTCTGGAGGTACAGGCACTGTATTATGCCGAGTCGGTGAAATGCTAAATGTCTCTATGGTCCAATCGTAATGATCAGTGGTTAGTCGGGGCCGATGGGAACAGGAAGATCCCACTCCATTAAAATAAATAGCACATCAAACAAACTGCAGCGTTTGAAGCACAAGGGTGTAGAGATGGCCTCAGAGCTGTTTTATAACTCTGTGCTTTGACATCATTTAAGAACATGTAGTGGTATAATGTGAAAAAAACAAGCTTCCTTCATAGTGAAAACATGGCAGGAGAGGGGCTATGCCCTGAACCACATTATTCCTTTGGTATATTTTTAATTGAAATGTTTTTTGGCATTAAAGCTCTTATTCACAGGTATCACCCATGTTTACATCACTAAGAGAGAATAATTTAAAATGATCAAATTTTTCTATTACAGCAATATGAATGATAACAGTTGACTTAGGTTATTGTCATTGATCTGTCTGCATTGCTTCAACAAGTAGAGCAACATGAACATACATTACACCGACAAACAAGTAGTCTTATATTACTATATTACTATATTGGGTATAGTAAGTATGTCACAGAGCTCATATTATGCTTTTTTAAGTTTTATATGCCCTTTATTGGTAAAGAATGCCTCCTTTGCATGATTATGTACAGATGGAGCTACTTAATTTTTCCACTCCTTCCTTGACTGAGTCATGACCAGACTGTGGAAGGTCCATCATGGGACACATCATGGTTGAATTGAGATTCCTTGCGTAGCTACTTTAACAACAGCAAAGTTATAGCCCATCGCACGTGTTTCTGTAGGAAAACACTTTCTCATGGGGACACCCTGCAGCTGCATGAATGGAACGTCTCTCAGGAAGGTCGAGGGACCCCCAGTGGCTGAAAGTTGGCTTGGATGGAACTCATTAGGTTTTTGGCTGGAAGGGGAACATTGCATTTCCAGATCTGTACTTCCATGTAACAAAGACAACAAAGTCTACGTATCATAGTCATAGCTGCCCCCCCCCCCCCCCCCCCCCTTTTTTTTACCCATTTATCATTCTTTGTCTTTCATCATGTGTTGTTTAGTTCTTCATTTCAGTGTCTTAATTTTGCTGATTGTCGATGTGTATTATGGTACTGTTTTACAATATCTTGGTTTCTAAACTGTAAATCACTTTTAACTGCATTCTAAATGTAAGGGACATTTGTAATCAATATAGTCTTGCCTTGCACCTTCCTTACATGAGATGACTTTACTACATCTTAGTTAAAAGCCATCTAACATCAAACAACCACTCTGACAAGAGACTCCAACAAGAATCTCCAGATTTTACCATGACTTTGGAAAGTTGTCTCTGACTTTAAAATACCAGACAAAATTCATGGTGTAAGGGCAGCATTAGCTCATGTAACATGTAACATTCAACTGCTGTTGCTATTGCTGCTCAAATAGTTATCTTAATCAGTCCTAACAGAAGAGCTCAAGGTATTCACTGCTGCTGTCACTTATTTTGGTTGTGTAAAACACCTCCAGTCTCTACCCAAAGAGGCTATGAAGGGTTGGAAACTAGGCAGATTCTAAGGCCCCATGACTACTCGTCTCTGGCTCTTGTCTTGTAGGTAGCCTGGGATCCTTGGTGGAGACTTCCTGCTGCTGTGGAGCCATGAAGCCTCAATTACTACAATTACAAACACGAAACATATTTGGCCATTTCATTAGGAACATTTCATTCCCATTATCATTATAGCTGCTAATGTAGATATTAGCATGATCTCCATATCCATGGTTGATACATATGAAGCTATAGTGTAAGTTCAATCAGGAAGACTGTCTGGGTGTTCCTGTCATTCATTCACTCTCTCGTCAGCTGTCTAGGAGGGAGGCGTGCCAGTTCTTTCTATCCAATCACAACTTCCCTGCTTCATTGGTTAGCCAATCGTCACTTAGCTGTCAAACTTTAAATTCTGCCTTGTCTGCTGTCATTTGTCTTTCAGGCTCTCTGCGCGTCCCACCTCCTCCCCATGCACCTCCAGGTCACGTCCCTCCTCCTTCCGACGCACCTTCAGGATCTTCCTCCCGGGTCAGCTCACAGCTCTCCAGTCTTCTTCGGCTCTCCAAGTTCCATTCTCTCAAGACTTTATTACCACCACCAGTGTCTAGGCCCCATGGGGGGATATTCATAATTTTCACGAGTTCTGCTCCCCTGTACATTCATCATTCACATGCTTGATGGGGTCTAACTGCCAAATCTGTTTTACATTATATCATTACATCTGTTCACAATCCTTTCTGGTGTAAGTCTCTCCTGATTGAACTATAGTATCTATAATCAGCACCACATAGTCATGGGGTCCCTCTTGAAAATGGGATGTCACATCTCAAGAGGCCTTTAATACATTTATACTTAACAGAGACAAATATGGTAGGGATGCACTTGTGGTCTGGGCATCCATGAGTTCATCATTACCATAAATTCCTATTTTCAGTAACAATATCATTGATTATACTCCTATCAAATGATCACCACAACCATTCAGACATAAGGACCCTCCTGAAAACGAGATGTAGCATCTCAAGAGGCCAACCTCTAATAAATCAGATGACAGGTCTATGGTTCATGGATCTGTCTCTAACTTTAGTTCTTATTTTAGTCCACTTGTCTCCTCTTACCTCCCTTCTTTCGCCCTCACACCCAACACAGCATCGTGTGGATTTGCTGTTAATCATGAGACTGGGATCCAAATTCAAGATTTCCTGCTGCTTAACAGAAGGTTTTTTCTTGCCGCCATGATGGAAGGATTCATGATTGGCTGTATGGATTCATGTTAGGTGTTGGATGTATATATTTGTATATATATATATGTATATGTGTATTTTTATATGTATACATATATTTTCCCTCAATACCGGTTATCGGTATTTTTTTCTGACAAATATCTGTATCGGCATCGGCCTCAAAAAATCCATATCGGTCGGGCCCTAGTGTATATGCATATATGTGTATCCATAAAATGAAGAGCTTTATGCTCTATTGTAAAGTGTCTTGAGGTAACACTTAATGTGAAAATAAAAAGTCATATGTCCTTCAAGAATTTTTTTAATAGACTTGTACTTTCCTTTTTCTTAATGCAAAACAAACTTTTGCATCAATAAACTCACATAAAATGATATTTTTTTGGACAAAAGATCCCCTACTGAACACATCAAGTTCATTTATGCGGCAGCGCCCCTGCCTCTATCACAAACATAATATCTTACTATGGGAAAACCATAACCATAACTAACAACATACAGTTGCATTTAAATGCAAATAAGTATTGCCACTGTATGTCAAACCATTATAAGATAACTGAACAGGCATCAGCTCACAAGTTTTCAACATTTTGCAGAAAAACTCTGCCTTGTGTGCTCTCTTCATCAGACTGGAGGAAGCTTGTTAGAGTTTGATCTGTTTGTGTATTTAGTCCTCACCGTGTTGAAGTTATGGAAGAGGCTCATGCTGTGAGGAGGAGGGGGGGTCTCCATGGGGAACTGCAGGAAAGGCTTCATGTCAAGGTGGGGCTGGATCACCGTAGGGGTCCGCAAAAATGTCGGCACTGCTGCCCCAGCCCGGTTAATGCCTCCTGCACACAGAAAAAAAAGATGAATACATGTGAGTCAAGGCTTTCTTTTTCAGATTATGCTAACAATGATGATAATCATTGGCATTTGGAAAGAATGGAATGACAGATTGATGTAAATGTATTCTGTAGCTTGTTAGCAATTGCCAGCTTTTGTTTCATGGAATCTGCCACTGAATCCAAAAAGCACAATGAGCCATAATTGCACTGCAAAGCAATTATTTCTCTGCAGATTGAGCGAAGCCATGTGGCGCCATGGTGGAGGGAGTGTTCTCTAAACTACGAGGAGAAAAAAAACAGTATTTGGGCCGTAAAGGCTGCTCCAATGATTGCTTTGGACAGACTTTCCTGTTTTCCCTGACAATTTGACAAGAATGAAGCGCCAAAGTGCAACACCACCACTGTGCAAAATCACTGTGATGCTGAAGGGGTTTGTGTGCTTTTCTGAAATCACATCACTGAAGCGTTTCATTTGGTGAAACACTCAGATCAAGTAAAGCAGGGTGAAGAGAAAAAAAGACTGCCTCAGAGGATGTGGGGATCCCTCTCATCCACCTGACTACCAGTGTCCTCTCCTGTCCTCTCTGGGGAGACATCTGCAGCTTGATGATAATGAGCTTTATCTCAGTGTGTGTTGATTTATGTCATCTTAACTCGTGCCGGAGTTGGATCACTTGGTATCTTGTGTCCAATTATGTAAAGAATAATTCAAGTACGGTGATTCTTCCTCTCATTTTGACAGTCTCTAACATGCTGTTTGAGAAGCACTGGAAAAATAGGGAGAAATGTGGCCTATGTGGGCATGTATATGCTTCTGTGAGGTATACAAAAACCAGACAAAGAACATTTTAAATTGATATCTAGAACATCACAAATTAACTGGGAGAAATGCAGTGAGATTTGTCACTTTTAAATGAAAAATGAGCTTCTGCAACAGTAAGTTGAGTACAGGTACATTTAAAAAAATTAGAATATCATGAAAAAGTTCAATATATCTTATCACTCACTTCAGAATTACCAAAATTTCAAGCAATAAATGTTTAAAATGTTTCACTCTATCCGTAATGAATCTATATAATATATGGGTTTCACATTCTGAAATGAGTGATGAAAAATATTGAACTTTTTCATGATGTTCAGATTTTTTGAGATGTACCTGTATATTGTGCAAATTGCTATGACTTGGCCCTCTGGCAATGGGGTCAAAGGTAATGTGGTTCTTTGGAAATCAAGTCTATATATATATATTTTGTGTGTGTGTGTGTGTGTGTGTGTGTGTGTTAGATATTGTAATCTCAAATAAGAAATGAATTTGTCACTTCATGATCTTGATCTTTGACTTTCTACCTTGAAAATCTAATGAGTTCATCCTTCCACTCCATAAATAAAAAAATACACAAATTCCTGCATTCAGTTAATGTTAAGTTCTCTTTAAAACGCAAGCAAGACTGCGGTGATGATACACGCCTCCTCTTCTCCTCACTGCTCCCATCTGCCTTCCTCTCCTCTCCTTCTTATCCCCCCACGTCTCCTTTTAACCTCTGTCAGGGATGATAGTGATGGGGCCCACACAGCAAACTCAGCCTCAGCAAGCTCTTAGATTAAGCCTCTTAATATCCGCAACTGGATTTCTGTGGCTTTCAAATTCCCCTGAGACTTAAAGCTCTGCCGCTCTCCTTTTTTCAGGAGCTAAGCTACTCTCTCTCTCTTGGTTATACTTCTGCCGTCCCTCACTTCTGCTACCTGCCTCCATGCTTTTCACATGGTAATTTTTTTGCATTATATGACACCTCCGTGTTTTCATCAAGCTTTATGTCAACCACAAAGTGATCAGAGGAGGAAAATAATGTGGCTGCAGAGCCAGAGGAGTAGGGTGTTAGCCGAGAAAGTCAACAAAGTTTGGATTAGAGTGAGTGGAAGGGGAACAGATAGAAAGAGAGAGAGAGATTGACTTTGTCAGAAGAAGAGAAAGTGCTGTCTCAGCTGAAGGCCAGCTGCCTTCTGCTGCTGCGCATCTGTGCGCCTCCAGGAGGAGAAAGCTGCATCATTACCCCTGGTCGGGCATAAAAGTTTCTTCCACATAAGAAACCACAAAGATAAATATATAAACACAATCTCAGAATGCACAAACTCTTACACACAATAACAAATCTGTGGCTTTGTACTAATTTGCTGGTGTTTATCTAAATGAAAGATGACTCAGCTCTATTTGAACTAACTCAAAACACATTTTTCTTTGAGGCATAAATCTTTATAACACCTCAGTGTTTCCTTGTGCACCAAATGTTCAAATTTATTGACAAAATTGTGCAGTTTTAAACCAGAGAACCAAAATGATTATAGTTGTAAGATCAGCATCAGCAGAGAATTTGCCATTGTAAAACTCTGTATATTAATTGTTGCCATTAAGAGGTGTTAGAAACTGAAACTGCTACAAATAGAAGAGGACACTTGGACTGAAAGCATAAAATGGTATGAGGGTAATTTTAGGCCAGCCAGGAGGTAAGCATTGCACTGGTTCCCTCAACTAAAGCATATGGAAGTGTTTCTTGTGTTCTGGGATCATTTCTGGAAAAAAAGGTCTGTGGCCAACAAAAAAAAATATTTTCATTATAATAACCTTCAAAAACAAACTTAACATTGACAATTTTTTAGGCTTTAGTGAAACCGAAAGGAGCAAAAACCAACCATTGAAGAACTTCAATGACAACTAAGACCAAGAGACAGTTACTACACTTCCAGTGGAAAACAACATTTTCATAGTATTTTTTGAGAGTAGCTTCAGAATGCTACCTAATCATGTTGGAGCAAATGGATGGGACTATGGTGCATGTACTATTGTTGATTTAAAAATGACCAGAAATGATTGCATCATGCTCCATTTTGTAGTCCTTGGTATGAACTTGTCAGCTACCATCCATTAAAAAATAAAAATAAAAAATAAATACGAAACAACATTTTTTCAAAAGCGATGCTTTTATGTTGCAAAACTGAAAGTGCATTTCTGACATTCTTAGCAATGTCTGCAAAAATATGGACAATTGCCCTTACTTCCAATGTTATCAAATCCTAAAAAAAAATCCTGGATCCACATCCATTGCTGAAAAATTAAATTCAAATCTGCTCATAACTTTTTGATTTCATTTTCCTAACAGACAATGGACAGGCAGACAAAGCAAGCAAAAAGCATATGCTCCTTGGTTGAGGTAATAAAACAATTTGCTCATGTTTGCATTTGCTCACCTCAGACCTTGCGGTATTTTATATATTTATCTGAGAGGCTGTAAAATCCAACTTTCTTTGCTGCTTATTTAAACTTAAAAAATATGCTTTCTTAAATACATATATACTTTACACACAACAATATTAAATCACATAATGGCAAGAGAGTACTGGTAAATGAGGTCTTGGTAAAACTTGACCCAACTAACTCTTGGAGTTACCAAAGTGGCCAAATCCTCTTAATAGTTTTTATCTATGGATTGTAGGCCTCTTAACAAACTGCTACAACGGTCTGGTTTGCATCCATAGGCAAATATACATAAATTGTAATCTTCCTAAAAAAAAAAGCAAGGTAAACAAGTACACTACGCCACACAGTGTGTGCTCAGACAGATATTAACTGCTCTAATGAGAAATAATCTCATTCTCAACTGTGCTCTATTCACGCTGATTACAAGTGTAAAACTCAATATTTTATATCTGAACATATTCTTCTGCAACCAGCGGACACAGAAAGAACTGCAGTTTTTTGTACTTCTGCATTCACCTTATTTTCATTATTTATTTATTTTATTTTTTTTCATTTTTTTGATTTATTTATTTTATTTAGCTCTGGAGGTTGCTTCTTGGTCTCTGAACATTATTCTTAGTTGTTAGTTTTACTAAATGTTACCTGGCACCAGATGGACTGTTCAGTGGTTTTTACTTGTCAATCTGGGAAAGAGTCCATAGAAAGCATAAGGGGGTGGACAGAACCTTTCAAAAGCAAATCCAGCAGGGGATTGGGCAAATGTTGTCAATCACATCTATTTCAGGTCAGTGAGATAATATAGTAGGCAAGCAGTACTGCTGTGGTGCAAATGATGGAATGTGAGCAACTTATTAAAACAAATTCCAGGCAAAACATATCAGAACTGGAGAGAAACTATCATTTAGATAAATTTGTGTTAATGTTTGTTTTTCATTTGATAAACAAAGACAGTCAAGATCTTTAAAAAAAATGCCACTGAAGCTTAGCATCTAAGCAAATCTCTGAGAGAGTAGTCACTTCCTGCTGTTGCTCCGTCCTATGCCCATGACTGATGAAGGCAGCCCCTCCTCTGGGGCTGCGTCACTAACAACATGACTAATACACTGCCTCTTGACTGCATTTATCATGACACTACTCCACATGTTGATACATGGCCCAAGCCTCCGCACAGTAGTAACATTTGCAGCTCCCCTGTGAGTCTGCTCTTGAACATGAAGTCTGTTCCTGGCAGTGGGTCAGGCCTGCCGCCCCTGGCAGCCAGACAAACGAAGAGATTTGGCTGACCTGGGAACACAACGTGTCTCTGCACCAGCAGCAGGAGTAGCAAAAATCTGAGGGAGGGAGAGAAAGTGAGGAGCAAGAGGCAAAGAAGAGGAGCAGTCGTCCTTGGAGCAAAGACAGAGCATTTCCCACCAGGGACGTTGTGCGTCTGTGTGTGTCTGTATAAAGAAGCATGTTCGCATAAATCAAAGAGTGGCTGCTTTAGTCTCCCTCTGTGTAATTACCTCATTAACTTAAATGTGTCTGCTGGGACTTTCTCACAGTGTAAATCAAACAAATCACATATGTGCTGAAAAAGCTTGTCTCTGTTACCTGTGCAAGTGTTTTTCGTGTTTATAGGGTTTGTGTGCACAAGTGAATGTTTGCATGTGGTCCCACCAGGCGATACTGTACACAATGACAAGATCTAGCATGAAGGCCAGAGCTAATTAAACGATAAGAGTTTCTTAGCAAAACAGTGCTGTTAAAACAAACATGACAAACTGACATCATAAAACCAGATAAAAATGTTTTACTTTAGCAGAAGGACAATCAGCTGCAATGCTGATGCCAAAATGCTTAACTTATTTAAATTGTGTTTATTTTGCAACAAAAATGATTCTCCATTACTGCTTAAATTTAAGGATTTGAGTGACTTGAAATTGAACTTTTTTGTGCTGTAGACTGTTTACAAAGAAAGCAACTAAGAGACTGGACTATAACCCTCAAGACATTCTGAGGAGACTGCTGGACATTTTTAAGGACTATTTATTACACATACACAACACATCATCCATAACTGAAGTAATGATCACCATCAGTGTTTCAGTAGTGCTTGGGAAAACAGGCGAATAAATGAACACTGCTGATTTTGGTATTAGCCACAAAAAGATCTGTATAAATTCTTTTAAAAGTTTAGAAAAGGAGCTTTATTTCTTCATTCATTTAGTCAGTCAATGTGAGATAAACTGAACCATCCTTTACCAAAGATTAGGGAAAGGAATTGATAAAACTTTACCAATACCAGTGCCATCAACAATAGGAGGGTTTCAGTCACGTGATTATTATGACGTATGAAGAGGGCGTGGTTTCAGATGGAGGGCAGGAAGTAAACATGGAGTCTATGAAGAAGACCGGCGAAAGTTCGTATTGTGCTGATCTAGATCCAGTTTCAAGAAATAGATATAAGCAGTTAATCAACAGATACGGTGGGCGTGATCCATATCTCATGAAGATGAGCGAGTTTTCTGCAGAGACAAAAGATTTACCGGCAATTGAGGCTATCGACATCGCAAACTATCTGGTTCTTCAAACGTCGTACTTCACCAAACAGCAGATGAAAGCCTACAAAAGTATGGAGGCATACAACTTTTTCATCAGCGGGAGGGTCCACAACCTCAGTACCAAACTACTACAGGATGGTTATTGTTTGGTCTTCGCAAGGGTGAGTCTTTCTTCTTTTTTATGTGTTAAGGTGCTGGCAGCTAGCAGTCGCGGCTATGATGTACACAAACCATGGAAACAAACACGCAACAAATCTGAAAGGCGCCGTTAGCCCAACAGTCAAAGAACACAAGGACGTTAATTTGTGATATACTTAAAGCGCCCGTAAACAACACAAAACACTGGCATCTTGATCGCTTATCACCGCAAGTTCTAACGTTACTTTACTTCCTGCCCTCCATCTGAATTGCACGCTGTCGCTATGCGACAATGTGACGTCACATGAAACCCAACTATTCTGTTGATTGATTCAACTCCTTCGCACCTTATTAGACACCATTTTAATGACTCCTTTAACAGTTCCTGTTAGTTTACCATATGGAAGAAGTGCATAGGCTTTCAGTAGCAACAATGTCATACACATAGCACAAAAGGCCTCTGCAAGCTGCTGGTGTTTCAGCATACTAAACATGGTACAATAAGCACTGTTTTCATGACAACATGACACAGTTTCAAACACTTCTGTGCCCATTCCCATCTCTTGCTGTTAGCACTGTATTGCAAAAAATGAGATCACAGCTTTTATCTCTTCTGCTTATGGTCTGCCATCAAATCTTGTGAATAGGTAAGCTTGAAGACAAGCAATCTAAATTCCTTAAGCTAGTTGTTTTGAACTTGAATTGATTTTTGATTCCCATCCTTACCAAAGAAGAGACAGTGTATCTGGTTTGTATATTGTACCATGATCAATATCCCTGAAATCAACAAAATCAACATCTGCTATGAACTTTTTGAGTTAAATGTGAAAAACTGCCCAACTTTGCAAAGTGTACAAATCCTTGAACCACGTCCATATTTCGGATCATCACAGCAATTGAACAACTTTTACTGACCAACATTTCCGGAAAATGTCTTCAAAATCCATTGAGTTTATTTTCAACTGTCTTGTTCACAGATGGATGGATGCTCTTAAGGTGCGTTCACACCGGATGCTACTTGTACTACCTTGGCGATCACTCTCCATTCAAAGTCAATGTACAGCCGCATAGGGCGGGGCTAACCCACCGGCGATGCGACAGCCGCATACAGGACGATCACTTCACTCGTCGCGCAATGTCAAAGTTGAAAAAAGTTGATCTATTCAGGCGATGTCGTGTGTGGCTGTGCAGCATCAGCCAATCAGCGGTGTGTGCACGTGTGACGGTACCCTAGACAGACAGTGATTCATCCGGACTACAGGGTAACAATCCATGTCTGTGTGGGAAACATTAGTCAGTGAGGACATTAGTTCCACCTAGACGGACCGTGGTAAACTCACAGATGATGCTGCTGCAGAGCATCAGCTGCAGTGTTTTGTGGCTGATAAGTGAAAAGGATATAGCTGGAATAATGTCCGCTTATACATCCTATTATATGATATATAATATGATCGAGGTGAAACTCGAGCAGACATGACGTCACCGAGCGACGGCCAACGGCAACGGCCAACGGCAACGGTGACCAAAATGAGGTTTTTATGACGCGCGATGCTACGTCAGTGGGCAACGCGATTTTGGTAGCTGGGTCGCTTGCTGTGTGAACGCAGCATTACAGACAAACTGTGATGATGTGTAGTATCTAGTGACAGTCTACCTACATACAATGCTGTCATTACTAAGAATTAGACCACTATAAGTCTAAATAGTGTTTGCTATATTTAGAATGTTTTATTTCGTTGCATTCTTTGTTTAAGGCCTCTTGTTCCTCTTGGTGCTCGTGTTTCCTGTTTTATTTTGAAATCCCTGTGTTACTTTTGGTGTTTTCCTGCCCTCCCCTCTGTGTGCCTGTGGTTGTGATTCACTCCACCTGTGTGATTGTTTCACCTGTGCTTAATGTTTCCCCAGTGTATTTAGTCTCTGTCTCTGTGTTCCCTTTGTCTGTGTTGGGTCATTTGTCTTCCCAGCGTCACTACGTGTAAGTCTTCAGCATCCTCAGTGTTCCTCAGTGTTCTTCAGTGTTCCTCCAGTTTTTGGAGGTAGTTTCTGTTTTTTGTTGATCTTTTCAGTGATTTTGATTTGTAACTTGTTTTTGAGATTCCAGAGTTTTCTTTCTTTGTTTAACTGTTTTAATTTTGTTACTTTGAGTTTGAAATACTTGTTGTAAATTAGTAACTTTCTAGTTTTTTATCCCTTTTTGTTAGTTTAAAATAAAGCATTTGATTTGTATCTGCATTTGGTTCCTTGTCCTTGTTTTTTGCTATTTTCTTTTTTATGTATGCTGACAGTTGCTATCCAATGTCCCTGGTTATGTAGTAAGGAAAAACATTTAGGGCAATAATTTCATCACAATGCACTTCAAAACATTTTTTAAAGACAAAAGTTTGTCTGACAAGAGTAGATAAGCAATGGCTGGTATGACATGGGGCTGCTCTGATTGGTTAGTGGACCGATCGGCGCCAATTTAATAAAATAGGTTTTGTGTTGTAACTCAGGTTCTTTGTAGTCTAATTCAACTTTCCAAGCAAACAATGTTTTGTGGTGATAGCTGGGATTGACAGGCTTGAAGGGAGAAACTGACTTTGTGGAAAAAAGCAACACATGAGGTTGATGCTAAGACTCAGGACAACATAGGATGATTGAAAAAATAATTCTGCTTTTGTGTATTGTTTGTTGCTTTGCTTTGAGACAGGTTTGGTTTGGGTTGTCTTGGCATAAAAAATGAAGCGGGCTGGTTGAGGATGACTGCCATCATGGGAGAGGGAGCTGCTTGTTTTATAATTTCAGCTCTGTAATGATCAGTTGGGGAAACCACACACCCTTCAGTCAGAAAATCTTTCACTCATGAAGGAAAGTCCATGTATCACTTCCACACTATTTTTAATGAGAAGAGAATGCACTCTATGGGCTCACTGGCCTTAGAGCTAGGTTTTACTGCCGGGCCATGCAAGTATCTTAATCATCTGAAATATTTCCACATGTATTGCTTTGCACTATTCCTCTATATATTCTATCTGCTGCAGCTTGATGTGTGACAGACAAGCTAGTCTAGAGGAGCTGAGAGTGGTGGGACAGTGATTTGGATGTTGCTAAACCCTCTGACATGTCAGGAATCTTACCAGGCTCACAGGGGCCATAATCACTGCTCTTAAACAGCCTGCGGGAATCAGCCAGAGGGCTTTGGTTTTGCAGCCAGGGGCTTGCTTAGAGAGCGGGTGAGTGCTGGTTTTTATGGTTCCATCTTTGCAAGGACTGTTTTGAGCAGAGACTTTATATTTATTGTTGATTCAAGTTTAGATTATGGATTTGGAATGGCTTTGGGCTCGGCATACAGTTTTAATTGTTGGTTTGGAGAGCCAGAGAGCCACACGGAGTCTAAAAATGACGTGTGTATAAGTGCTCATAAAACCCATGGTCACAATGTACACACACAAATAGAAAAAAGAGGCAGAGACAAAAGACATAGCGTGTTCTCTGCAGATGCAGGCAGAGGAGAAAGAGTTAAAAGTGGTGCAGTATAGACAGAGTGTACTGAGAGTGTAGTGGGGGAGAAGAAGGAGGGTTAAAATTAGAGAGCAGGCAGAAGACAGATCAAAGGGGAATAGCGACTGATTTTCCTATTTGGAATAATTTGCCAGCCTGTGAGGGCCTGATAAATCTGCTATTGGCCACATCCCCGCCTCCGCCTGGGAAAAATACATGCATATATGCACCCACAACTTGATGATCCCAGTTCTTTCTCTCAATTTGACTTGTTTAACTCCCTCATCTTATATGTCACATGAGGTGTTAACCAAGTCAACATGAATATCTCACAAACAGTGTAAATGATAGATGCAATTGTAGTTGTAAAAGTGCTTACAAAGAAATGACAACCCTGAGACTCTGGAGAGACGACCTTCACTTGACCTCAAATGAATTTTTAGGAATAACTTCGGTGAGTGGTTGAGTTTATCAGAAAAAAGTTGTTTTCTTCATATAAAGAACACAAACAGTTTCCTCACTGATGCCAGCCTAAAACAGAACTTCACTGGTGTGATATCACATCATCATATGATTATCTTATTAAAAAATAATGCCAAAGTATTTATGATTAGGGCATTTAAAAATCAGCCATATGGTTTGTATTCTTTTGGTTAGTTTAAGCACAGACTAGAGAAATCATTATCATTCCCTCAGAACTTGTAATCTTGTAATAATCTTTTGGAGTTGGTTTATTAGTCAGGTATAAGACACTGTAATGCATATTATTGATATTTCATTATTAATACATGCATTTATTTGGCACTGTTTCACTGCATTAACTCATGATGATGTGTGTACACCATACTAGGTGTAAAGATATACATTGGCACTGTGTCCTTTTTGAGTGGAGTTTATATGTACTCCCTTTGTATACTCTGGGTACACCAGTTTCCTCCCACACACCAGAAACATGCTTGTTGGGTTCATTTGTGCAAGACTATTTTAAGGTAAAGATGACATGAAGTTAAAGGCACACGCACGAATGGTCTATTTGTTTTTGTGTATGATAAATTAAGTGTTGCCTGGATACAAAGAAAGAGATAACCTGTTTTGCAAATGGTTTCGTTCACCCAGTACTTGACCTGCATGGAAACACATCCAAAATAAATACTATATAAATCCTGGGATCTCATTAAGGGGTAAAACAGCAACACAGAATATTCATCTGTGCAAACATGTTCGGAGTGTCTTTATAGTTGTAGCAGGGTGCCCACTTGATGCTGTCCCACACAGTCTGTACATGAATCCAACCTCTAAACTTCTAATGCCTCTGCAAATACAGTTGGTCTTTGTCTTCAGAGTAAACTATGTGATCATTTCCTTCAATGCTTGAAAAGTGAGCTGCTCAGTTCTCTGTCTGGTAAAAATTTGGTGGCTCACTGAAAGGTGGCTCATAAATCTGGGTAATGTTCATGTTAATAGTTCATTTATGCTGCAAAATTGTTTTTCTGGTGTTCCTCATGAAGTATTTATGATGCATTAAAGTAGTCAAAAGCAGAATGCCATGGACACTTTCACACCCAAGATCAATTTTATGATCAATTAGGAGAGCTTGTGATGTGAAAACATAGGGTTTAAATACACACTCGTAGTAAGAGCGGTGCATCTATTGGTAAATAACAAATTGTAATCTCATTAAATAAAAATCACTGATTCAGGTAATGCAGGGCTATGTTGCATAACTTGATTCAAAGGTTGTATCACTTAAAACTGAAACCAGAGGAAATATCCTGTGAAAAATCTTAGGCAAGTGTTTCCCCTTGTCTCTGCTGCAGGAAAAAAAATCTGTTTCAAGAATCTAGGCTAGCAGAGTCTTTTCATGTCTTCAGATTATCTAACAGGCTGTGTATGTTTGTGCTACACTGTGTTCAGCCCTCGTCTTTCCTATGGGGCGTTGGGTGCATTCAGGAGAGAACAATGGGAGCAGGGTAGCTGGCAGGGGGTATGCTGGACAGACACAGATGTGCCAGGGTGGTTGGCAGCAAAAGGCCGGAGGGGAGGAGGAGGAGGTAGCAGTCTGGCTGCCAGCTTGTCTTTCTGCCTGGATGTGAAGCAGGCACCTGTCCACCACTCACCCCGGAGAAGAGGGACATCATGAGCTACATCCTCATAAAATCAGAGCTACAGATATAGTTACAGCTACCACTCACTTTGCTGGATCTGGTGTAGAAGGTTAATTAACCTGTTTTTTAAAAAATTCAATGACATTTTGTCAATATTCTTAATCCCACAGCCAGACAAGTAACTCACTGAATACTCATACGTTAAACATTTTATTCTGCACAAAGTGGGATTGAAAAATAGTCAATGCAGCAAATGTTAAGGTTCAACTTTGAAGATAAATTGACTGTATCCTGTAGTCGATCATAAACCCTTAAACCCATGGCATTTCCAAAGTTAGCTAAGGAGTGTTAATTTTGCACACTTCTTACAAACATACATAGACCCTTTAAAAAGGGGACATTTCATGACATTTAATAAATTTGTTATTTTTACTCATATACTTAGGTATCCAGTAGGCCTGTGTTCCAAATATCGATACGGCAAAATATCGTCACGCACTCCTTCGGGATACGTGTATCGCTACAAATTCTACAGAATCGATACGGCCTAAATATTTTGACAGTTGTTGTAAATACACTTTGGGTAATGTTAACAGCGGCACAGTTCAAGGTCGAAGATGAGCTACATAATGAAGCATATGTTCTAAATTTGAACTTAGGTCTACCATCTTTTAGGATCTGAATTTATGTCTCTCAAGTTGTAGAACCACTTAAAACTCATCCTTGTTCTTTTTCTTCTTACATGAAAAAACTAAACTTGTCAAGAATTTGTTAAAAGCTTAGTCAATGTTCACAATTTACGTGTATCGGGATACATATCGTATCATGGCCTTAGTATCGGGATACGTATCGTATCGTGAGGTTGCTGGAAATACCCAGCCCTAGTATCCAGAGAGTCAATCATCACAAAAAATTAGATATAAGCCAACTCAGTTCTTTGTTCATGGTTTTAAATTTGATTTTTTTTAAATCTCAAACTTTAAAAACATGGTAAAGAAAATAGTATACGTTCATACAACAAACAATCATACATATCTATCAAATAAATAACAGAGGCAACAAATATGTACATACATATGTAAACACCTGCCTTTGCACAATACACTCCTAATTAAATTCTTAAGACCCGTTAAAATAAAGTTGAACATCTCATCCCATCTAATGCCCTTCATGAAACCATCTTCAACACTTGGAGCAATGTTTCCACTTACCTCCTGGAAACACTTGCACCATGGGATTTTCAGTTTTTATTTTCAGCTGGTCTTCACTTTTGATCAACTAATAAAGAGCCTATTTCAGTTTTATTTAATTTTTTTGTCTCCTGTTCCCATTGCTTCTTTATGCAGTTTGGAGCTCTACTTTGAACCCTCTTAAGATCCAACAGTGCAAAATGGAAATTCTTGCAAATTTTGATCAGGAGAGTATCTCCACCCATAGAGCTCCACTCACAGCTACGAAGAGCATAGTTGTACACATGCTAGCAGAGGGCAACCCACACAAAAACAAAGCATTTTAAGGAAGGCTGTTAAAAGTTAACTTTGTGTATAGTTGCCATTTGCATAACTCCCTAAATTCTCCGAGAGCACTACTGTAAGTATACATGACAATTTACAATGCATGTTGTAAAATGACAAAGTCACAAGTGAGAGCTCAGACTGTACACAACTATATGATGTGTGGGATGTAAATTTAAGACAATTAAAAGTTCAGTGCTATCAAAACTTTTATTTATTCTTAAATGTTGTCACAGCAACAGTCTAATGCTAATTTTTCAAGATGGGGGATGAAACTTGGACTAGTTGCAAGTCAATCGCATGGTTGACATAAAAAGACAAACACCAATTTCAACACACTCACACCTAAGTCCAGTTTTTGAATGACCAGTCATCATGAGTATGTTCTCCACCCTTGAATGAAACAGTAGTATACCAATATAACCCATGCACACACAGGAAGAACATTAATACCCTAAAACGACCCACACCTGATCCGACTGGCCCGCTCCATCTAGCTGCAGTCCTTACTGACATGTTTCAGGCACTCAGTTACCTGAAAGCCACCGATAATCACTGTCACTAGTCTTGCCATAACACCAGTGTTGCTTCAGTATATCTTCAAGGATTTCAGCAGCTTGCTCCCACTGATCCTGCAACATGGCAAACTGTGTTTTATCACATGCACATTTTACAACCTCCTTTTTTTAAACCTGATGAAGTAAGAGGAATATGTTTGCTGAAGAAGAATCCTCAACTAAATGTATACGGACACTTAAACCTGATTTTATGTGAGGATAATTTACTCTGCTGCTGTCTACAGTTTAAATCACCCATAGAAACATTTCAGATCAAACAGGTTTGATTACACAAGCACTGAGCGGGATTAACATATTGAAATGACAAGAAAGAAATATTTTTGGCACCTCAAAGTTTGTGCCATGCAGCAGCTTTAGCGATTATCTGCACAGCGTTTGTAATTTACTTTATCGAGCTGCATGGTGTGTGCGGCGCTTTGGAATTTCAGACTAACTGTTGGCTTTAAATCTTGAGAAAACCTGCCCTCGGCTTATGTATGCATTATTGAGGGAACTCTGAGTCAGTGAGATGATTTAAAGAGACCGGAGGCTGCACTGGGAGCTTCCTCAACATTACCCCCGTCTTAGTCTCCCTCTTCTGCCTTTTTTTTAACCCATTGTCTCTTTTCTCATGCACAGACTAGTACTGTAGAAACACCATTAGCAGGGTATCAGACCAAGACTGACAGTTCAGAGGATGCTGGCTGTCTGCATGTTGACTAATTCAAAGCAGAGGCATAAACTGGGATTTCCAGACTGTTTCATAACCAGAGAGAAGGAGGATTCTCGTGACCTAAAATAACTGCCTTGTTGTCCTTACGCTGTTTGTTGTGGGGGAAAGCTGTTGGATTCCTCAGTTTTTTCCCTGCTGGTTTTGTGTTTCATATGCTTGTAAACTGCGACAAACAGCCTGCCATCTGTCTGTCTTTCTGTCTGTCTTCAGTTTTCCTCCAGTGTCACTCTCATTTTCTCTTTTTCTCCCTCATGATCATCTCAGTATGTATTTCTGCTCTGTACACAGCTGTGCCCAAGCCTTGCTGGAATAGCCAATTCATTTCAGCAGCAAAAGCAGCATGATGGAGTCAGGGACACGGGGGGCGACAGAGAATGAAAATCTGGCTGTGTTCCCTGCTCAGTATTCCCTTCCAGTCTCAGACCCAGCAGGACAGCATGCCTTCCTTTCACCTGGCCCCGAGCGCAATCAACAGGATCACAGGGCTGGCCAAAAGCCCTGCTCGGACACACAAAGCACCAGCCGAGCTTGGCAGACACACACACGAATGACAGACATATGCATGGACTTCAGCATCAAAGGCACTAATATGTGAACACACGCATGGTGCTCTGCAGGATTAATTCACTTTCCCGTGTCAATGCACACAGTTTTACACATTTAGAGGATTACACAACCAATGAAGGGAAACATTCGTCTGACGCACACCACTCTCTAGCTTTTTTTTCTGTACATCCTTAGCAGCAAACCTCAAAGCAAAAGAAAAAAAAAAATGAAGCCAATGCAGAAGTGGAAACAGCTACATCTTCTCAGGTGTGCACTCAGAGCTGGCTGCAGAGGCACCCAAAGTCACAAACACACCCGTGCCCAAGCTAAAATGAAATAGCAGCATTTTCTAAAGTGTCCACTGAAATAAATGTAGCTGCAGAAGGTTTAAAAAGCACTTAGATATCTCATATTTAAATGCCAAATTTATACTTTGGATGACTAAAACAGGAGTCCAACATGATTCAGTCCAAGGTCCCCAATAGGCTATCTGACTTCTTACTATTGTCACCAGTTTTTAAATTCACTGGCTTGGACCATAGAAAATACTGAAAATATGACATTGGGCAGCCCCAAAACTGACTAACTACAGCACAACAGATGGTTCAACCAATTAGGGTGGACTTGGCCAAGGCGGAGAGAGTGATAAGAGCTCCAACAGAGTAACTCATACTTGTGAACATGCTATAATAGCAGTTAAGTCAAAATGTGGGCTGTTGTCAATAAAGACAAACTCTTGAACAGGTGACATCTAAGAGCTTTGTCTATGACCATCTAAGCAATGACTTCCCAAAAGTTCAAACTAAAGCACTCCCATGGAAACACGTAACTCTGAAAAATGATTATAGATTTTAAGCCTAATTTAAATATTAATTGTATGACCTAGAATATTTTGATATGGAAATAAAATGAGTGATTAGATGTCTCTATGTGCATGTTGCAAACACAACTGAAGAAGTCAATATTGGACCATGTCCAATCACTTATTTCTTTCAATAATTTGATCAATCAACAAACCCTTCAACATCTGCAGGGTTGCATCAAAGTGACCACAAGAGGTTGCTCCTGAGCCCAGCTGTAAGTAACAAGAACAGCTTACAGTACTTTTAGACCTAAAATGGCCATAAAATAATTAAAAAAAAACTCTGTTCTAACAATATCTTCTTTATCCTTTCTTATCGCTCTATGCTAATTTCTAGCCTTATATGAAGGTTAATACATGCATGAAAAGGTAGGCAGATGCAGATAAAGATCTGTTTGATTTGCTGCCTGGTACTGCTGGAGTTATGCTACGCTTTAATGGGAGGATTATGCTGGGGGTGGCTGTGAGAGGCTTAAACATGTTTCTCTGCATCAAATACAAAGTTTTGCTTCAGTGCTGCAAGTAAATTAAGTGTGTTGGTCCATCTGGAGGCGTGTATTAGTGCTCATGTGTCAGGTGATGTTAGAAAAGTTAAAATGGGCTTGAGTTACAGTGTAATGATGCAAGACTTTAGCCCAGTGCACAGTATCAGTCAGAACATGTCCCGGCCCTTAATCCGAATATAAGCACTGCAGTGAGAGTCATGACAACGCACACAGACACACACTCACAAAGCTGCAAACATCCCCATACAGAGTGGTGCCAGGAGAGAAATATGATGGATTTTAAAAACGGCTTGCAAATGAATACTGGCTTTGTCTCTGGATATTTTGTTAGCGTCTGTGCAGCTTAGCTGAACAGGCAAACATGTTTTTCTCTGTACACATTTTTCTGCATCAAGGGCAGGGTGTCAAACTTTCCCTTCTAATTGTAGGTTTTTACATGTCAGCCAACCTACCAATTTAGAGAACAGCAATTTTCCTAATTTCATTGTTCTGTAGGCTATGAGAAAAGTACAGAGTAGTGCCTGTGTGGTTGGAATAAGAGGGAAAAATGTCTGTGCAGCAACAACATGAAGGTCATACAAAGTTAACGCAGCCAACAGTGAGTGATCAAAGTCTAAGACGCATAGTTAGAATTTTAGGGGGAAAAACAGAGACACTGTTTACATTTAGCTTTTCCTCCATAAACATCCATGTTGGGTAATTTGATACCAGGTTGACTGCACTTGCAGAAACAGATTGTCATCAGAGACTACCTGCAGTCTTTGTGCTCTCCTAAAGAAGCACATTCATGACAAAATAAGGAACCAAAGTTGTCAAAAGATTAATCGCTAACCTCTTAGCCTACATATGCCGAGTGGGGCTGCTTGTAAAACAGATTTTCATACTATGCTATAGCCTATGAAGGTAGCGTTTTATTTTTGGACAGCTTTTCACTACCATTGTTTCATGAGCATGCCTCCAAAACAGGGGTCGCCAAGTTTGAACTCTGATCAAATTTTCAAAGGCATAATTCAAAAACATAATCAGAAGTTAATATATAGAGAAGGTTATTGAAAATGGTATCCTTGTTTTCCTAAAATAAAAAGTTTGAGTTGATTTTGTCTCTACAAGTATTAAATGATGTATTTGGGAGACAAAGACAGTGATGAGAGAGAGTGAAAGAGTGCTGATCGACACTTGGAGTCTCCAATATGCACACAATAAGAGACAAAAAGACATGAATCTTATGTCTTTAAGCTGTTTGTATTATAATACAACCCCAATATCAGTGAAGTTGGCACGTTGTGTAAATCTTAAATTAAAACAGAATACAATGATTTGCAAATCCTTTTCAACTTATATTCAATTGAATACACAGCAAAGACAAGATATTTAATGTTCAAACTAAGAAACTTTATTTTCTTTTGCAAATAATCATCAACTTAGAATTTAATGGCAGCAACACGTTGCAAAAAAGTTGGCACAGGGGCATTTTTACCACTGTGTTACATCGCCTTTCCTTTTAACAACACTCAGTAAACATTTGGGAACTGAGGAGACCAATTTATGAAGCTTTTGGGGTGGAATTCTTTTCCTTTCTTGCTTGATGTACAGCTTAAGTTGTTCAGCAGTCCGGGGTCTCTAGGTTGTATCTTGCACTTCATAATGTGCCACACATTTTCAATGGGGTACAGGTCTGGACTACAGGCAGGCCAGTCTAGTACCAGGCCAGTCTAGTACCCGCACTCTTTTACTACAAAGCCACGCTGTTGTAACACGTGCAGAATGTGGCTTGGCATTGTCTTGCTGAAATAAGCAGGGGCGTCCATGAAAAAGACGTTGCTTGGATGGCAACATATGTTGCTCCAAAACCTGTATGTACCTTTCAGCATTAATGGTGCCTTCACAGATGTGTAAGTTACCCATGCCTTGGGCACTAATACACCCCCATACCATCACAGATGCTGGCTTTTGAACTTTGCGCCTATAACAGTCCGGATGGTTCTTTTCCTCTTTGGTCCAGAGGACACGACCACAGTTTCCAAAAACAATTTGAAATGTGGACTCGTCAGACCACAGAACACTTTTCCACTTTGCATCAGTCCATCTTAGATGAGCTCGGGCCCAGCAAAGCCGGCGGCGTTTCTGGGTGTTGTTGATAAATGGCTTTGGCTTTGCATAGTAGAGTTTTAACTTGCACTTACAGATGTAGCGACGAACTGTAGTTACTGACAGTGGTTTTCTGAAGTGTTCCTGAGCCCATGTGGTGATATCCTTTACACAGTGATGCTGGTTTTTGATGCAGTACCGCCTGAGGGATCAAAGGTCACGGGCATTCAATGTTGGTTTTCAGCCTTGCCTCTTACGTGCAGTAATTTCTCCAGATTCTCTGAACCTTTTGATGATATTACGGACTGTAGATGATGAAATCCCTAAATTCTTGCAATAGCTGGTTGAGAAATGTTGTTCTTCAACTGTTTGACAATTTGCTCACGCATTTGTTCACAAAGTGGTGACCCTCGCCCCATCCTTGTTTGTGAATGACTGAGCATTTCAGGGAAGCTGCTTTTATACCCAATCATGGCACCCACCTGTTCCCAATTAGCCTGTTCACCTGTGGGATGTTCCAAATAAGTGTTTGATGAGCATTCCTCAACTTTCTCAGTCTTTTTTGCCACTTGTGCCAGCTTTTTTGAAACATGTTGCAGGCATCAAATTCCAAATGAGCTAATATTTGCAAAAAAAAAAAAAGTTTCTCAGTTCAACGTTAAGTATCTTGTCTTTGCAGTGTATTCAATTGAATATAGGTTGAAAAGGATTTGCAAATCATTGTATTCTGTTTTTATTTATGATTTACACAACGTGACAACTTCACTGGTTTTGGGGTTGTATATGAGTTACTTAGTTAATTATCACTGCACCAAAATCTTTAATGGAATTCATCAGATAGAAATAAAAGTTCTCACAGTGCCGAAAGTTTTATATTTTTATTGATATGTTAGATTATTGAGGAGAATTCATGCTGAAAGTGGCTGTTAACAGCTCTCTACAAAACACAAACAGTGATGTCCATCTCTTTAGTGCACACTTTGGTATGTTTCTATGAGAAAGCATCAATCTGTCTGCCCCCCTGATCTGCTCTCAGACAAACCAAGAAACATAAGAAAAGATGATAAAACTAGAAACACACTCGGAGAGCGCAGACCTCCGCCAGCGCCACAGTCCTCAGCCATATTGTGATTTTTACCATAAAAATTAGTCCTAGCTTTATTTCATCTAAATATTTAGATTCCTTGACCATGAAAACATACCATTAGCAACTGGATTCATAATGACATCTATTTTAGTTCAGTAGTTATTCACAGAAATCACATTTTTCGCCATGGCGGCCAGACGCTGATCCGGATCAACACAAAAATCGAATCAGTTCTTCCTTTTTCCATGCTGAACATTTCCTGAAATTTCATCAAAATCCATCCATTACTTTTTGAGTTATTTTGTTCACAGACAGACAGACAGAAGACAGACAGACATACAGACAAACAAACAAACTCTCCAAAAAACATAACCTCCTTGGCGGAGGCGATTACGTTTTTATCTCTTTTAACACTTGTTATGTTTATGTTTATTTATTGTTGTATTGTTTTGTTGATTTTATTGTTGCTTTTATCCTGTACAGTGTCCTTGAGTGTATTGGAAGGCACTTTTAAATAAAATATATTATTATTATTATTAGTAGTATTATTGTTGTTGTTGTTGTTATTGTTATCAATATTATCATTACTATTATTATTATTATTATTATTATTATTGTTGTTGTTGTTGTTGTTGTTATTGTTATCATTATTATCATTATTATTATTATTATTATCATTATTATTATTATTATTATTGTTATTATGCGAGCTAAGTCTCACTCCATGCATTATGGCTCTGTGCCATTTTGTTTCTCTTCTGCAGCAATCTCATACCGAGAAAGAGCAGTCACCTCTACGCTCAGAAGAAACAAAATATACCCATAATTACTTTAATAAGGGCTCACCCAAGGTGATCTGCTGTAGCATCAGGTTCTGTGATATGAGCCTGGACAGAGGGAGGATTTCAGTACGCTGACTGAATCAGAGCAGTGCTGAACCATTTAAGCCAGAGGTAAGAGGAGACTTCAGTGTTGATGCTTTGTTTGAGTATTGTCCAATCTGTTTGCCAACTTCTCCAGCATTGCATGGCACACTTTGGTTTCTTTGTGTTTTTTGTCCCTCATAACATCTTCCTCAAGACTCCCTCACCACAGAAGCACTTTGGTTAATCAGGTGTGTACTGATTGGACAATCTGGTGTAGAGGCTGCACTGAGTGATTGCAGCAGAATGAGGAGTCAGCTGTCTTGCAGCAATGTTGTGCCTGAGGCGTTTATGTTTGTCTGGACTGACCGACAAAATTTGTTTGTTAAGAAAAATGATTTTATACATATATAAAAGTTATTATCCAGATCATGAAGAGGGCCAGAAATTATTACTGGCAGGCCAGGTTTGGCCCGAGGCTGCTATTTGCCAACCCCTGTTCTATAGGATACAACTGTGAGCTTGCAAAATGAAAACAGTCTGGGTGATGCTGACATCTGTACTGATGACTAATTCACCTTCATTCAATAGTATTGGCTTTCCCGGACATAGTATGCAGACTTACCCACTATGGGTATGTCTGTTTCAACTCCAGACAAGTCTGTGCTGGCAAGATATAAAATTATTCATCATGGAACATCCCTTGTATAAACAGGGTCCAAGTATGTATCCATCGTCATTAACCCATATTTTCAGTTAACTTGCACAAAAAGCAGAAGCTTAATCTTGAGCAGTGTCCAATCTGGAACAAGACAGGTCAATGCCCAGAGCAAAATAATATCAAATATCCAAGTTAATGCCAGGCATACTTTCTGTACACAGATACTGTGACTCGAGGTAAACCTCCAGTCCAGCCAAGTGGGAGTATTGTCCACAATGACAGACTAGATGATGCCAGTAATGACACCTTAGTTAGATAATATGACAAAGGCAGGCCTCAAAAAGCCCCCTGAAAGATCCTACCTTGATCTCTCCTAAGTAGCCGAATCAAGGCTGGGAGGATTTAATTGTCAGTCTGTCTCTTTGGTAGACACAGAGGAGCTCACTGGGGATTCCAAGAGAGACAGCAAGAAAAGAAAGATAAGGGATGAGGTGTGTGATGCAAAAAAATAACAGAATGGGATGAGTAAGAAGAGAGCCAACCTCTCATTTCCCTGCCTACGTTGTCTGTTGACCCTCAAATCCACATTACGCAGTGATCAAACATACAACGGCCATGTGCACGTGCCGGAGCCACAGAAGCAGATGCACACCCCCTTCCCTTTAATCCTTCAGATAAATCTCCTGCTGGCTCCTCACCCAGCAGCAACTTTTGGAGGTTGTTGGCTTTTGTTACTTGCAGGGTGAGGGATTGTGTGCCATTGCAACACACATACACAAAGACATGAGAGCATGCACGTACATGCACACCAGACTAGTGGACTGATCCGCTCTCTCCAGAGTAGGTTGTGACCTTCCTGATTCATACTGTAGATATGTTGTAGCCCTACGATCAGCTTTGCAAAGCCAAATCCTCTTCAGTCAGTAATTTTCCCCTGTCTTTTTACACAGGAGCTGTATTATCTGTTTATCCAAGGGCAGTAAAGGTGGGCAGGGTACAATAATACATCTTTATTGCTTCCTCCTGTGACTGATTTCCGTTCTGTCTCCAGTTCCACCTTAAATCAATGACAGCTCTGATAATGAGGATGCTTTGGGGAGAGTAGCCGTATGTTTCCCTGCATGTTGCAACCTGCACCAGCCCATTCAGGATGGGACTAATAGACTTAATGAAAATATGCCTGAGTTAGCCTCAGCCTCATTACATTCCAATGTGATATTTATCTCTGCAGCACCTTGTGTGATGAAAGCATACCATACAATTAAGTTTGAGCTACAGCAAGAAAATGATTTTACATTGCCAAGCTCAGAAAGTCTGCAGCCTTTGCATGTGTGTGTTTGCTGTGTGTGTGGTGACTGTGAGAGTTAGTGCTGTTTTGAGGTCAGTAATGACAGACAAATAGCTGTCAGGGCTAATGGGAGGGGACAGTCAGGGTTGACGGGAACACAGAGAGAACAGAGCACTGCAGAGAAACTGTGGAGACAAGGAATACAGCACCATACAGTGTTCACACACAAAGAAAACAAATACACAAATGTGCAGCAACACACACAGCTGTGTGCACTGCTCTTTGCAGAGGCTTATAACTGTGACCCTTTAAACTCACTCTGGCATCACTAACCTTCATGCAACTTCCATTCTAGTGTCAAACTAGTCTGTTCTTGTAGTAACTTTTGACACATTAAGGACAGAAAGGTACATTTTGCTCTTGCATGGGCAATATTAGATGTAAAAAAAAAACATCTGCTTTGAGATATATGAAAAGATTTATGACAAATTACCCTGTCAAAGCAAAAGCATTTGAAGATCCCCTCTTGACCTGCATTAAGTGATTAGCTCTGCCATTCCACAGAAAATTGGTAAAACAAGTGTAAGCTTCAGGGACTGTACCTGCCAAACATTGATAAAAGGGAGTAGATTTGAACCTATAAACCCAAATGACCACAATAACAAGTACAATGCATCTTATTCTGTCATTTGTTTTTCATTTAACAGAGAAATGCAGTCCAAATCTGACAAAACTGCTACTAAAGCTGTTAGCATCTATGCTCATCTCTGTATGAGCAGTCACTCTCTGCTGTCATCTCGCTGGCACTTTGTTCCTCTTAGTGATCTAAAGCACTTGTTTTGTTCTGTCCCACTTTGAGACACTCACACTCATTGCATATCAGAGCTTGGCAAGATGGACCTACTTGACGACAGACATTGAATCAGGCAGGTCCTGCTCCGTGAGGTTGGTGAGTTATTTGTTAAATGTTATTATAAGCCTCATAGGGCCAACACAGAGTAGGATAATGATGACATTATCAAACATACTTGAAGGGGTATTTCTTTGAGTCTCAGTATTTTCAACACATTTTTCAGCAGACTAATGCAGTAAAACAGGGAAGATGTGTAAAATGCTTGCTTTGCCTTTTTTAGATATTATAAAGATGAGTTTTTCAAACACCTACACTGGTGAACAAACAGGCTGTGACAACTGTGAAAAGAGAAACTGCCTGACAGGCAAGTCAATGTTCCTGCCCTCCATCTTCCCTCTCTGCTCTCTTTCTTTCTCAGGTTTCCATCTTTTTATGTATTTTTCTTTGTAATGAATGTTCCTCCTCTGGCTGAGGGCCAGTCAGGTTTGTAAGATGATCAGAGATGTCCATCGGAGATGTGTTGCCTGAATGTGGCTGGCTGTGGGCTATGTCTGAGTCACTGATGGATGGATTGTTGGAATCCTGTGGATGAGGAGCCACAGCGTTTCTCTGTTGTGTTGGTTGAAAGACAGTGATCCAGTGCTGCAGCAGGAGATTAGACTTATGGCACTGGTAGAAAGAGGAGGTAAAACGCTGTCTGTGTATCAGTACACTGCAGCAGGAACAGAGGGATGTAGGGACTGAGGGAGAAAAGGGACAGAAAAAGGACAAGGTGACATTCGTATCCTGAGGAGGCAGCATACCGGAACATGTACACCCCCTCCTCTCTCCACCCTGTTGTCTGCTGCTTTCCCTCCCTGCAGCCTGTTCAAAATCCTGCCCCCACGTTTTCTTTTCCCCCCATACCCCCACCCAAACCCACATGTGTCTCCCCCATCTCCTCCCCTCCCTGTTTCAGGCATGGTCACACACCCAGGTGGAACAATAGCCAGAGACTTTATTCCCACACACGTCCCAGAAACCTGTGCCCTCAGGTATGGAATTCAATCACTCAGCCACAAACAGGTGGATCAGCCCAAATACACCTCAGAGGACGGACACAAAGGCAGAAGATTCTCTCTGAGATTAGACCCCCAGCTTTTAGGAAGAAAAAAGATCATGCATGATGGGTTTCTGAAGATGGAGGGTGTGGGGAGTTTTAGAACACACCCCACCTAGACATACCAATCAAAGATCAGACATGTAAAAAAAAACCTTTACAACAAAATTATCTTTAAAGTTCTATATTTTTTCATCTAACTTTCTTGGACAACTTTCTGAACAGGATAGAAGAACCACATGTGAAAATATTCTTCCTTTACTGACCAGCTTAGAGCCCATCCTTAAAACACTGACGAACAGAAAAAAATCTTTTGTTACAATTACTTCTTGTAGCAGCCAAAGAGCCATTAATGCTATTAAATCACGCAAAGGCTCAAACATTAGGCTGTATTTGAAACTTGCCAACAAAAGCCTACTTACTGTCTGACTGACTTTGTCAAAGCATGGGATCTGACTTGAACAACGTAAAAAAAAAAAGTGAGATCTCGAGTAACGCAAACAACCGCAATGAAGCAGTGTTAGCATTATTTGCTTTAGCATTAGCATTAACACTGTTAATATTTACTGTAATGCCAAATGTGGTAAATGTACTTTCTTAGAGTGTTTACATAGGTATCTTATATTTCAAAAGTAAAAAAACATATCTGTTTTAAATTAATAAATCTGACTTAAATCTTTGGAAGGTGTTTTTTCCAGCCTTTAAACTGTAATCTAAAATAGTCGCCCATGGCCTGGCACCCCATTGTCAATTACCTGTCCAACACAGACCCTTGCCATTATTTATTTTTTAAAGTTTTTTTTTTTTATGTAAGTGTAAGAACAAAAATAATACCTAGATTAAAGAAACTATGACAGAGGTCACATCACATGGAAGACACAAAAATAAACAGAGGTTTGGAGGGTGGACTCTGAGAGGACAAAGCAAGAAAGAATATTGTTGAGGATTGGGATTAGTATTTCTAAAGTACTTCTAAAACAAATACAACTACCACTACTACTACTAAAGTGTTTGATTAATGAACAAACTTTAAGAAGACATGGGAAAGACAGGAAGAGCGAGTGAGGGAATAGATGTTTTATTACTGAAGCCAACGTGGTTATGTTATTGCAAACCTTTGTTCATTTGCTTGTTTGTTAGAAACAGAAAAGGTAAACATATAGGGGCGGACATTAGCTCAGTTGGTAGAGCGTCCGCCCCATATACGGGGGCTCCCAACCCCCAGCAGCGGCTGTAGGTTCGAATCCCGGCCTCAGCCCTGTGCTGCATGTCATTCCCCCTCTCTTCACCCGCTTTCCTGTCATCTTCAGCTGTCCTACCTAATAAAGGCCATAAAAAGCCGAAAAAAATAACTTAAAAAAAAAAAAAAAAAAAAGGTAAATATATAAGAATGGATTTTGATCACTTTCAGCGATTTATACTCTTGTCACAGTGAGAGGAGATACGTTTTTGGTTGTGATTTGAATCAAGATACATTCCAGGAATTTTTTTAAAGTAATTTTAACAGTACAAATGGTGCACTTTTACACATTTTTGACCATAACATGCTTGACAATGTTACCAATGCCTTAGCAAAGGTGTGTGCTCTAGTTTATGTTTTCATTCTTATGGGGGCATATAATGTATCCAATCTAACCACTAGGTCAGTGGTGCCCTCCTTGTCATAATATTTCATTAAATTTATCACGCTTTCATACAAAGCATTATGAAAATGAAACTATTTCATGCACCTACCTTTGCATGCTCTGTTATCTTTATATAAAACCCATTGCAGAGAAGTTCCTGACAGAAGCAAGGGATGAAAAGTAGTAAATGACCCTGTCTCCTCCCTCCACCTTCAACGTTCACCTGTTGTTTGACTCGAGAAAACTTTTAAATCAAAATGGTTCAATAAAGTTCATTTTCTCAATGAAAAAACAACATTTCTATTTACACTTTCATATCTTCACTTCTCTCCCATGTCACTTAAAATATCTCCGCAAAATAAAAGTTTTAGTTTGCATCCTTAGTTAACACACCCTTTGGAGGGATGTTTTTATTTAACAGAATCCTACTAATAGAAAATTAAGTAAACAGTGAAGGCGGTTGGAGGTGAATACAGGTCTCCACTCGACTTTCAAATATTTATTTGGCAGGTGGGTTTAGGGGATGGGGTTACACATTACGGGGGAGTTTGGGTGACAGAATAGACAGTCATCAGAAAAATCCGAGCAGCACAAAACATGGATGAGATTCAGAGACAGAGACAGGCAGAGCAGGTCTCCTCTCTTTGACGTAACATTAACTATTTTCATGGCAACAATAAGCAAGACATGTCTGTCATGATGACTCAATGCAGTTGTTACCATGAGACACTCCTTGTTACAGCAATGTAAAACTGGATTTCATCAACTATTGAAAATGTTTGAAAAATATTTGAGATACTCTAAGTGCTCAACTGAATCACATACTTTGTCAGTTTTGCAATTTATTTGGACATTATTATTTCCTCTTTTACTATTCTACATATATCAAAGTGGCTATGAAAGCAACCATAACTCATCGCTTTCACAGGGTCTGCCAGTCCTTTTCACTGACTTCCACTCCCCAAGGAGGGTAGAGGGCAATATGCTATCAGCCTAATAGAGTGGGGGGAGAGGATTTTATGGAGTTGATGGCGACTGCTTTCATTTCAGCCCTGCAGTGTGTTGTCTATGAATATGGAGCAGGCCAACAAATGAGCATGTCCTCTAACACACAGCGCTCTCCCTTCATCCCTGGGCAATCCAAACTCAACCCAATCTCTTTAAGTGCCGGGGGGTCTCTTCTGTAATGTCACTTGTCATTGGTGTGACCACAAATGACACTTTTGTTTAAATCAGCATCCATCAACTCCCCCGTGGAGAAATGTAAGGCAGACGAGGAGAATATTTAAAGGTTAAAGCATCAGAAATTTTAAACATGGGGCCGAAATGTGCCCTAACTTCTTATAATTGAGAGTCTGTAAGTGAAACCCAAGTGAGTAAAGTCTCTCCGAGGACGCTAATTCCCCCGGCACGGCTCATTATATAAAAGAGGGGAACCTCCTTGAAGCAGACCTGAGCTCATTTGTCAAAGTGAAGGGCAATGTTTTCCTCCTCTTGTCTCAAATGCAGAAGCTATGTTATGAGCAAGCTTGATGCTTTTTCATGCCACCACCCACATGTCCAGGTTCAGCTGAGGCACATTCAGCATATTTTTCTCTGATAGCAGGGGATGCATTATTCATTGAGCTGTGGTAGATCTTGGCTGTAATAAGTCTCTGGTCTGCAGACACAGAGACACAAACCTGCACACACTTAAACACACAAAGGTAGATTCTTTAGTGTTGAAGCCCGATGAAGCCCGAAAAAAAAAAAAAAATTGTAAAAAAGAAAGGAAGTGAGCATCTATGAATCAAGCCCCTGTGGAGAGATCTTAAACAAAGCGTAGCACGGATGAAAGGAGAGCTGGGCTTTTGAAAAGCAATCCAAAGCAGCATGGTAATGAGAGTAATGAGGATATCAGACGCTGAACACGGCGCAATATGCTTGTTTAATGTGGCAGCTGAGTTACATCAGAGGTTTCAACCCTGTAAAGCAAAACACTTCTGAAGAGAAAAGGAAACTTATGCTCACTTCACTTTTAAGGATATATTCATTTGATAATGTTCCCTAAAAAAGGGTAGATGGGACACTCAGCTACAGACACAAGTCATCACTCCAGAGTTAGTTAATCACAATGGTTTATGTTTAGAGTACAAGGCAGCAAAAGGCGAGTATTTGATGAATTGGATGTCTCTATGGCCTGTACAACCCCACCCACCAACATGACAGACATCTGTCCCCATCTTTCCCTCTGTTGCTCTCTGTACCTGAAAAATGTGTGCTTGCAGTTAGTTTGAAAAATCTCATTTAATGATGTCATTAGAGGATAAACCTACTCCCCAAGATGGGAACTATTTCCTAGGCCAGGTGTGTAAATATTCCACAAACAGCTCTAGAGGAAGGAACGTGTTCTGCCATGTCTGTGCAGACACTGAAAACATCAGAGCAAAATCCATTGATTTAAAAAAATACATATAAATACAAAGCTGGAGTAATAGCAGACACTTGATTATTAAAGGGATTGTGAGGAGTTTCTAAGTAATTACAAAAAAGTCTCACTTTTAGATATATGCCTGATCAAAATACACACTTTAAGATGAGTTTTACAGCATCAAAATAGGTTATCTATAAATGCTATTCCTTAGCTTTCCGATCGGGTTGGACAGGGCTGGACTGGCCTGGATGCTCAACTTCGGGAACAAGACAATTAAAACTAGAGCAAATTTATATTATTTGGACACGTCTTAGAGCACCGGGCTGTAAGTAGCGATATATATAGCCGGCTACAAAACTGCGATACTAAGTTTTCCAAAGACTGCTTGTTGTCACACATCAAAAACTACCTCTACGTAACTAGAAAGAGATACATTACCTCGTCGCTTTGCATCCTGTAAGTTGTTAAAAAAGAAGTTGTAAAGCAATGCAAAGTTCTGAGGAAGGTCCGAACTGCATTAATTAGCATCACAACACACACACGCTTTGGCTTGTGATGCGTTCCAGTTGTAGTCAGAAGTAGGAATTTCCGAGTTCCGAGTAGGAAACTACAACTGGAACGTCCCCCGAGGTCAGAATTTCCTACTGGGAACTCGGTGAAACCTCGCCACCCGTTGATAATCGAAGATTAATGCCCCCAGTGTGAACAGTTATTTGTTTCCTGTAATAATCAATTTATTTGCACTTCTGACTGGGGTGTGTCGCTCTAGATCAGCTGTATACATAGTATTGTTAGACTAATATATAAAAAAATGCTGCCATAGTGATAATCAAATTCTTCATACAATAACACAGGGCATGCTAACAACAGCTAACAATAGCCTGGTAGATCGGCATGTTTTTTTCCGACTTCTACTGGAACACCGATAAGTTGGAGATGATGTCACTCCCAGTTCCAGATTACTGGAACGCAGCATTATGGCAGTCGCCGCGCGTGCTCATGGGTAGCAGAGTCTTAATGTCGCCAGAAACAGATTCTCCTCACAGTCCCTTTAAAGGGAGCTTTGAAAGCTATGAAAACCAAATCGTACACGTAGTCTCTACTGCAAAACACCGTTAACTTTGGATCAACCTACCAATAGACCAAGAGGCTATGTTGAAGTGGGACTTTTAACCATTTGACCAATAACACTATGCAGGCATACTGCCACTTCAAATATGTCCCTAACTGTGCATAACTGAACAATCCTTCACAAGCATGATGTAAATTGAATCATCTCAGTAAGAGGATTTCAGGACATTAAATATCTGGACAGAAGCCATTTGTTGAACCATCCTGTAGATATTTAGATATGTTCACCTGCAAGATTAGTCTTTTTCCCCTATAAATCATCATGTAACTTCCATTGTTTCTTCAGCCCCCGCAGGCTTGTGATGAACAACATTTTTTGGCACTTTCACACTAACTGTATTGCTTATAAACACTTTAGGTTTCCATCTGGCCACAGCATTTGAAACCTGAAACAGCATCCAATTCTTGAAAGGTTGATTGTAGAACAGGGGTGACACAAGGATGGCAACAGAAGCAAGACACTGGAGTCAAATAAGAGCCTGGCTTGATCTTTATTATTATTATTATTATTATTATTATTATTATTATTATTATTATAAATAGTAGTAGTAGTATGATTCAATACTTCTATATGTGTCTTTAAAATCTATATTATGCTAGATAATGTACACTTTTTTAGTATATTTTTCATGTTGCTCTATTTGTTGCCTCTGTCAATGAAGAATTTTGGCATTTATACTTGAATTTTTGATTTAATAAAAATTGACTTGAACTGATTATTTTACTTGCATGTGCCAGACTCACTTGCACAGCGTTGTGGTTAAAGAATGTAAAAATACCTCATATTCTAGAAATATAATATAGTTGTCATTGTAACTTTATCTCAAATATAAACATCAAAGTACAAGCACATGTACTTTTTTCTACAGTTTCTGCAATTTCATATTGCAGTGTATGTCGCAGAAGGCAAAACTAACATCCATATCCTCTTATTGAAGTATTGCAGTCTTAAAGTCTACTAAAAGTACCAGTACTGAAAAATGTTGCAGTGAGTTAAATGAGTGATTGAAATTTAAAAGAAAACTGGAATCTTTTTTTAAAACAATATTATGTTGCATTTAAAAATAATAATAATCTGACATTTTTTATGGCTGAGGCACCTCTGCATCATCATTTTTTCAGTCTGCCTCTCATATCTTTACAGAGAGAGGCAGAGCTATTCAGAAACTGAAATGAAAGTTGAGTTCATCATTTGGAAATTTGTGCTTTTCAGTGTCTGGCAAAAATAGGGAGAGGATCGATAACACTCACCTATCAGTCTGTTTATAGGCTGTCAATGAGATTGCTTCAGCAGGCGGACAGTTAGGGTGAATTCCAATTCCTCTCTTAACCCTCAATCTTAACCCTCAATCTCAAAAATGCGCGATCCCGCGAAGTGCCAGTGCTGTCCCGATTCTCAGAATGTTAAGTTGAGGGACAAGTTTGAGGGCTGTACGGCCCCTCAAATTGAGATTTTCTGGCACCACCCTTGGGAGTAAGGGCTACCCAGAATGCATTGCATATTTTCACCTGCTTTACCACCACCAAGATGGCGTCCAAAGCGGCAAAAAAAAACGAGCTACAAATGTAAGTATTTTCGTCAATATGAAATAGAAATATATTACGAAAACCATTGTATCATCTTATTTAAGCCTTCTTCACGGATTATTGACCTCACTGTTGCATAACATTCATTTTATTTGACGATGTTTGCCAGCCGGACTGGCGGTCCCGGTTTCAGTGCACAGTCTCATTCATAACCTAAAGTTACGGTAGCGGAGATGGATGGAACATTTCGTCATTGTTGCTGGAGTCGGCGGAAATGGACTATGGATGACAGAAATGGCTTCTTTTTTATTTTTTTTAATTGGCAGACCGAATGCAGCTTGGGCAGAGTGCTGCCCCCACAGTCTGAAGACGTAACGGCATTTAAGGGGTGTCCCATTTGTAAGTCACGAAATAGCCCTTAACACTTGGTTTTGAGTGTCACTGAGATTGAGGGTTGAGAATGAGGGTTAAGGGAAGAATTGGAATTCACCCTTCAGCTTGACTTTGGGCAGCCACAATTACATTGAGGTCCAGTACTGAATCAAAATAAGACCGAGCCTCAATCATCAGGATTTTTCAAAGATTTTTTTAATCAGTCCTTCTGGACATATTAGGGAGGTTTTATGAATATGTTCTCACATTGCAGAATCATTTGTTCTGATAGTCTTGAACTTTATGAATGCTGTGTACTCATAATTTGGGAGTCAATGTTTTTTTTTCTGATTGGCATGAGAGGAATGCCCTTTTGTGTCCATATAAAGGCATTAACCTGAAGTGCTACATGCAAATGCAGAAGCATGGTAGGACCATAGAGAGAAACAGAGGGACATAAGTATTTCCTAAATTAGAAACTTTTAAAATATCCAAAGAGATCAAAATCATGTGATTATCGTTTCATAGAAACTAGCATAATTAAATATTACCCTCATTACTGCAGAAAAAACTTCACTGTGCAGACATTCTACAAAAACTAAATTCGCTTTGTGATGTGCTGCCCAGCTCCACTGCTTACTTGTCTTAAATTTAAGAGTCTTCCAAATTATACACTCTACCCTTTGATCACATTACATTAGTGCTCTCTATAATTCTATGTTTCTCAAATGAAGAAAGAGAAAAGCTGTTGGAAAAGTAGCGCTTACTGCCTGGTCAAAGCTTTGAGCAAACAACTACTGTATATAATGCAATGGGAGTCAGATGAGAGAGAGGTATGTTGCTCATGTACTCAAAGGTGGAGGAGCAAGAAAAATATATTGGAAATGATTATCTGGTTTAGTACAGTTAATGCTGTCCATACACCATGGATGCTTGATTGTGGCAAAAAGACATAATCATGATTATTTTGACAGATGTTGAGATAACAATAAAAAACAAATTTATCCACTGGTTTACAAAATACAGTACATGCAGTCACTTTCCTTCTAAATATCAAAAGGCAAGCAATAACTAAAAGATATATGTGAAAATACACATGCCTTAAAATAATGACAAATGGAAAAAAGACAAAATAAGCGCAACATATCAGATGAAATATTTTTCCTTAATTTGGATTTTTAATGCTCATAATTGCATGAAACAGCAATTGCAATTGATTATTTTACTTTTAGTTATTGCCCAGTTCTACAGTACACCCAACGATTTTCTCTATTTTAAATTGCAAACAAAGTACAATAGTCATAGTCATAAGGGCTCACAGCGGCCTCAACACCAGGGCCTCATCGTGAGGGGACTGTGAGGTGCCATACAGAAAAACAGCTTTTGGACAAAACTCTGCTTCAGTAAAGGCCAGTAAGATCTGAAACAGTCTCCCACTCTCCATAAGGGAATGCCCCACGTTACAAACTTTTAAAACACATGTTAAGCAGTGGCTGAAAGCAAACCAGTCCCGTAACCATTAACATCCAGGATTTTAGAAATGAACTGTGTTGTATTGTGCTCTCATTATGATCTATTGTCCCTTTCTATGTCTTGCTTTTGTGTGTGTGGTGTCTTTGCCATAATGTTTATGTGTTACCTGCTTGGGACTACGGATGTAAATTAGCATTGATGCTATATCCGGCATATTTACATCTATTGTTCTTTGAATAGATGTTCATTCATGTGCACTGTCCCTATTAAATAAATAAAAAAATAAATAAATAGTACAATTTTCAGTGTTTTACTGAAGTCTTAAGTAATGTACAGAGGCCTTACAATGAGGTCAGGAAGACAGACATGAATAAATAAAATCTAGATGTAGTCTTGTAGTTAGATACCCTAGACTTACAGTATAGTAAAATATCCATATGAGAACTTAAGTATGACAGTTGAAGAGTATTCTACTAAAGATATGGCACAATGGATCACACAGCCTTACAAAAGTTTTAACAAAGTTACAGTGAAGTCTTCTCGTGTAAAGGTAGGCATAATTTACCAAATAGGCCTTAGCGTGTTATTTAACTGCCGTGTTAGATTTTGTCTTCTCTCTGAATGCTGTGGGTCATAAAGTGAGTGATGTGATTGCCTCTATGAGCTTGATTTTGAGGCAAAAATTGGGTCATCACAGAAGTAAAGGTGGGATCATTGATGCTGGGTGGCGAATGTGTAAGTGCATGTCTGACTGTTTCTATGAGTAGAGCCCTGACAAAGCTCTGTTCTCTCAAGTTTCCACAACACTTTAAATGAGTGATCTTTGTACTCCAATAGCATGTCATCATGGAATAATATGTGAGCCTCCAGGCATAATGATACTGGTGTTTGATCACAGTGCTGGTGCAGAAAATAGTATTGATGATCCCAAACATTCAAAACATGAATTCATGAAAAGAATGACATCATCAATTACAAATATCGAAAACTTATTCCAGCATCCCTAGAACAATCTTGAAAATTCCGGCCATTTTATAAATTGCATACTGTACAAGCAGTATTTTCTGACTTTGGCAAAATGTAGTGTGTGGTATGTGATTGTGAACATCTTTGAAATCTGTAGTATGTCAAAAACACCCAGATGTACGGAGCCCTTAAAGGGGCATTGTTGGAAAAAAAAAAGATACATTTCTCATGTGCACCAGATAGATTCCCATCATCAAGAGGAACCGGGATTCCACGTCACTAACTTGGGTAAAGTTTGGACTTTCTGGGTCAATAACTCATCAACGAAGCAATGACACTACTAACCTGACATCTCTTTTTAACCACTGTCATGAACACTGTGAGCTACAAACTTGTTTTCCCCCAGACAAGCTGTCCCTAAGGCCAGAAAAGTTCAGTTTGTGTCAATACAAATAATTACCATAGGGATGGAACGGGGTAAGAAAAGTTCAAAGATTAAACTTATGAGGTCTCCTGAAAAAAATATTATGAAAAATAATGTTGATCTCAGATGTTAGAATTATTAGTCATTATTATTATGGTCATTACCTATGAATTATTGTAATTGAATACAAAAAACATAAATTTAACTACTTTTCTAAAGTCAGAGCTGTAGTATAATCAAGAGGAGATGTTTGGTCATCAGGCTGTCTGGTGTCATGACAGTTAATAGTACAGTAATTACAGTATGACAGTCAGTGCCTATTACTTAACTCTATTCAATATTAAAAAACATACAATTAAAACCTATTCTCTAAATTAAGACCTGTAGCATAAAGCAGATATCAACATTAATAGTTTATGATCATTTGTCAGTAGACCTCATAAATTTGATGGCACTGGCTTTATTTACAATGAAATTATCCAGTGAAATATTTCAGATTCAATCAGATTTTTCAAACTGATATGTTTTTAAGAACTGCATATGGCTATTTATGTGCCCGGTGTTTTTGAATATGTTACGTCTCTTCATGGTTAAGCAATGAAATCTTCTTCTTCTTCACAGCATTCCATCGCTACTACTTTGTTTCACTGATCAGTTGCTGACCTGGGATAGTTTCTTGTGAAACTAAAGCACACAAAACTTAAACTTATTACTCCTTTTCTGCCAATGTCAATTTAGAGGCTCTGTACAGATGTTATACTAATTTGTAAACAATAGGTAGAAGTGTCAGACCAGTCTGCCTTGTGTACTGTTACAACGCAAAGTGCCAACAGGTTAGCCAGCCTTTCCAATAAAAGCATTAGCACTGATATAATAGTGTATATAGGAATGAAGCTAATCAAACTCTGTTAAAAATGTTCAAGTGGTTACATTGATAATCATTTTCATGTTTGTGACCAGTGGTGAAAATGTTAAAAAACAATAAATCCCTTATTAGACTCCTGTTATGGCCCTTTTTCACTCGCACGCCTTGGCCCTACTCTACTCAGCCCTACTCGATTTGCAGTGTGTTTCCACTAGCCTGGTACCTCATGAAACAAGCTAGTTTTAGTACCTACTCCGCTCTGGTTCCAAGCAACTGAGTTGATACTGAAAGGTGACGTCACCGACTGCCAGCTACTGATTGGTCAGACATGAGTCATGAGCGCAATGACCTAGCATGCTAGCGGTAGCTACCATTAGCTTACCCTCATACGTCTTTTCTTTGCAGCTCGATTGCTCTCATCCTCGGCTTCATTCTGTTGTATAGCTTCCAAAACTCTCCTGTGCTTCTCAAGGGGTATTTCTTCTTGCCACCTGCAGCCTTCTTCTGCTTTCCTTTTTTACAAAAAGCCACCGATTGTTGTGTCACGCTCAAAATGACGTCACTGCAGTGCCACTCAGCTGTTCACAGCAACACTGCGGTGACTGGGGCTAATGGAAAAGCAGCACAAGGTAAGTAGAGTAGAGCCGGGTAGAGTCGAGTAGAGAAGAGTAGGGCTCATGGTAAAGGGCCACAAGTCTGTAAAAGTCATTAATTTGGTGCTAGCCATAAGCTAAACAACCATTCACTTTTGTTTCATGATCATGAACACAATAAAAGCTTAATTACTGGGTTGAGGATGAATACTGCATATTAATGTAATTCAAAAAACAAAATGTTACTACGTTTTTAATACAGTTTTTGGTTTGTTATAGTTGTTTTGATCCTAACTGTAGGCAATAATGATTGTACGATGTCTGCTATCCACCATGACACATGAAAGAAGAAGAAGAAAAATTAGTTCAAATGAATCAATCATACTACACACTACCAAAAAAATGCAGAATGCAGTACACAGTGGATTCATGATACTGCATGGTACCAGCATTATGCAGTAGGCGGTCTTGTAAACAGCCTGTGTTTGGCCACCTTGAACCCTGGCATTAGTCGTGTAAAGACTCTGAGTAAACATAGCCTCAATTCTTCTTGGTCAAATGACTGTATTTCATGCTGAATCTGTTATGCTGTAGTGCTTCATGGTATTGACCTTTATGTGACCTTGTTTCCCCTTGTTAATGTACGATATACAAATTAGCTGTGTGGATCTGCGTGTATAAGCATGTGTGAGTTTGTCTCAGGACTGTGTGTGTGGGCAGGTGGCTTTTGGAGAGAGAGACAAAGATTGATAAAGGCGGACAGGACAGAGTGCTGACTTGACATAATCACTTTTTGTTTGTCAGATGGTTCAGGGAGTCTGCACCCTCACCCATCATACTCATTCTCCCCTTCCTCCACCTCTTCCCCCCTCATTTCACGCCCCCATCCTACCAGCACAAGTCTGAAGATGAGGAGGAGAGAGGGAGGTGTTTAAAGCTGGTCAACAGAGCGGGAGTGTTTTCAGACAGATTAAGTTTGTGACTGTGTCTCATAGGTGCTGCTAGCCTCTGCAGCTCATCGCTCATTGTTATTATGATTTATTTTTTAATGAGCAGCGCTGCCCTCCCCTCTGCCATACAAAGGCCTGATTGAATCTGGCGTTCCATTAGCATGTTAAAGAGGCCCGGCTTCATCTGTGAGCTGCTGACTGACAGTGGATATCATCTCTGTAATTGCTCGCTATACTGAAGCCAGTGCCAGTTCCAGAGAGCTGCCGAGAGACGCTGTGGAAGATGGGGGAGTTGTGGAAAAACAGCAGAGAGATAGGGATTAGGACTTTAAATGCTGGGATGCAGGAAGAGAAAGAGATGTGAGGAGCGGCTGGATCGAGCTGCATCTCTCTACATCTCAATTTGATATGCTTTGGACCTCATGCTGCGATCTCGAGAATGTCTGAATACATTTTCTTTTTAAGTGACAGTCACTTTCAGTAGGACAGAGTGGAAATGCATGGACAGGAACAAAAACAATCAGATGCAACAGTGTCAGTAGATTATTTCATTTGTATTTAATTTATATTTTGCATTATGTAATTCGAGAAAAAAGGACACTATAAAAAATTGAAACGAAAATCGAATGAAAAGAGAAAATTGCTTATTAACAGTTTTGATGATATGGTCAGACTTTCATGATGTAATTTAACAAAAGCTATGAGAGTAAATTTAAATTACAATATTAAGCTGAACAGCAGTTTCACCTTGTCACATTTTAATCTCATTGTTAACATTTTACTTGCATTTTTTAAGATTATTTTGGCATTTTACTCAGAGTAGTTGCATTGTTCATAACAATGTAAATCTTTGTTAAGCTGTGTCCTTACAGTCTACACTTCAAAAACAATGGAATCTCGAAATATTTGTCTACAATTCTTGGGCTTCATCTTTGATAATATGCCCCTTTTGATTTTATGAAGAGTTTCTCTTTTTGGTCACATAGGAGCATGACTGGCATGACTTTAAGACTGTCTGACTGCCTGGTCATTGGGTTGATTTAACGTTAGGTTGTGGAGGTGTTTACAGTTTCCCATCATCCACAGACTGGCAAACCAGAGCCCCATTGATAACCAGATGATTGATGTCACGCTGGTTTTGTCCAATTTATTTTCATAGTTAGTGGGACTGACATACAGATATAAGGCCACTGCATAGCCTCTGTAGTGCTCTCAATATTTTGACTTTATCAAAGTAATTATTTAACAATTACCATTCAAAGAGCTTAATCGACATAAATGTGAGTTATTTTGCCAAAATGTTGAAAAAAAAATAAAAATAAAAATAAAAAATATCAAATAATAAAATGGAAATGATTAATTCTAATGATTGAATTATAAATATAGTGATGGTCAATGTTAAATGTTGAATGATAATGAGGGGAAAATGTTTGAGCTTAAAAAAAACTGATGATATAATCATAAGCTATGTATGCTAGGAGCTACCTCAATGGCAGATACCAATACGTCCAATTAGCAGGAAAAAAATCAAGGTGCCTCAACACTATTTGCGGTGTCCCCCAGGGGTCCGTATTGGGTCCGAAGTTATTTACTCTTTATATGAATGATATATGTAAGGTATCCAAAACTATTAAATTCATACCATTTGCAGATGATACGAGTCTTTTCTGCTCGGGAGACAACCTGAAGGAGCTGATCACTATGACAAACGAAGAGCTAAACAAGCTACAAATCTGGTTTATTATAAACAGATTATCTCTGAACCTGGACAAGACAAAATTTATGTTATTCGGCAACAAAAACAGTGACTGTGATGCTAATGTAAATGTAAACGGCATCAAGATACAAAGGGTTAATGAATTCAAATTTCTGGGAGTAATTATTGATGATAAGCTAAACTGGAAACCTCACATATCTTATACGCAAAAAAAATTAGCTAGGAGTGTCTCAATAGTGTGGAAGGCACAAAAACTGCTGAATCAGAAATCACTTCTCACAGTTTACTGGGCTCTGGTGGCACCACACATGCAATATTGCAGTGAGATATGGGGAAATACTTACAAAACAAACACTAAAAGCATATTAACACTACAGAAAAAAGCAGCAAGAATTATTCACCAAGCTATAGAGCACACACAAATCAGCTGTTTATTGCGGCAAAGATCCTGAAACTATATGACCTAATAGAATATCGGACTGTGCAGGTATTGTACAAGGCCGCACACGGTCAGCTACCGAGGAACCTACAAACAAGGTTCATAAAAAGAGAGACGAGACACAACTTAAGAGGTGAAATGATATTTAAAAAGAGAAAAGTAAGAACTACATTGAAAGCCATGACTATCACAGTTAGTGGAGTCAATCAATGGAACAGCTTACAAGGAGAAACCAGGTGCAGCGGTACCATGAAAGTATTTAAGAAAAAAATTGTCAAAATGACCTTTGACGGATATGAAGATGATAATATCTGACTGTGTATCATCTAAAAACTGTCAAGACCTGACGGATGCTGAAACGTAAACATGTGGGTATGTTTGGTCTGTGAGACAGCAGGAAAGACAAAATGTATCAAAACAATGATAGTGAATGAAGTGATGGTGCAAGACACGTGAGGTACGTGGAACAAAGGATTGGACATTAAAGGTCAAATATGGACACTAAAACACAGTCAAGAATTATGTCATACTTCTGTAAATGGAATAAAAATTTACAATAATCTGATGATACGTGGAAAGAGGAGACTAAATATTGAGGAAATGGGGACGGGACTAGATAAGCTCTGCTTCTTCCGTCTTCCATTTCGGATATGTACAATGTGATCATCTACTGACAATGTGTGATGTTGTATAAGTGTGCTGACATAACCGAAATAAAAATCAATTCAATTCAATTCAATTCAATTCAATTCAAAGCTATGTATGGGTTGGGATTGTTGGTGTTAGGTTCCACAAAATATCTTGTAAAATCAAACTCTGGGTGTGTTATTTAGGGATAGTATTCCTCTCTCACAGCCTGATATTTAGGTTGTAGAGAAGTTGGGCTCTGTTTTTACCTAATGGGTGTCACATTGGGGGCGCTGTCTGTCCTCCCCTGGGAGGCAGCTCTTTTTGTGAAGACCCATCTCCATGGCTTTAATAACTCAATTTGGTCAGATGTTTGGGGTGTTCGGGTCCTGTATCTGATTTCGTTTGTTTTGGCCAGTAGTTGAGGATCTGGTGCAATTCAGGCTGGCTCAGGTGAAGGGACTTTTTTCTGGCTCCAGATCTTGACAGCCCAGGGCAACATGATGGTACGACTGGGGGTCACAAGTTTTCAAATGTTGGAAATTATAAGCACTCTCTTTGAATTTTGAATGAGGGTCTATTGACAGTGTTTTCAGGTCTTGAAGTGAAATAATTCAGTTATTGTTTTGCCTATTAGTCAGAGTCTTGATTTAATTTGGTCCCCAGACTTCACTGCCGTGCAGAATGATGGGTTTATTAACTGAAAAAATCAAAAGTCTAATTGGAATTGGAATGTCAATCATATTACTCTGTTATCCTTGATATTTGGACCACCCTTACTTGTTCTTATTCATACCTATTACGGTGTGTATCAAGGCAGAAAAAAACAGTGCTTCAAAACAGAAGTCCTGCTGTAGTACAAGGAAGTAATGTTGCTCTAATTTTATGTTTATTAGGCATGAGATGATGTTGTATGCATGGTTGGCGTTTTTGAGTTGTGCTCGTCATGTTCTGCAGGGACACGACACTGTACCTGACACCTTTCTGTGACAGTGTGTGTTTGCCTGGCTTGTCAGCTCTGCACCACATCTCACCCCGTGTCCTCTGCTCTCTCCCCGCCACTGTGCGCTGAAAGCCTGTGTTTTCTCCCTCCACCTCCTCTCTTTATTTCACTCCATTCTCTCTCTAACTCTTTTGCTTCTACTTCCTCATCCCCTGCATCATTGAAAACCTCCTCCCCCTCCCCCTTTGTCGCTCTTCCTCCTCTCCCCTGTTCCCCTTCTCTTTCCTCTTTTTCCCCTCTCTCCCTGCAGTAAATGGTAATTGAACAAACAGTGTGATGGAGGAGAGCTGCAGAAAAGATGGTTATCCTAACTCCACATGCTGTGCATCCAAAATTAGCTTCCCTCCATCCCACTCTCTCTCTCTCTCGTCTTTTTCCCCTGCTTGCTTTGCTGTGACAGTGTGACATGCATGCAGCGCTTCAGCATCGTCAGCTGTATGTGTTAATACCGGAGGACAGTCCAATGGTAGCATGGTGGGTGTGTTGAAGTGAGATATGCAGCAGCAGCACATTGTCAATCCTAAAGAGAGAGAAGGTGACAATGAAAGATGTCAAAGTACAGAGAAGTAGCCATTTTCAGTGCTGGGGATGACAGGTTACAAAGATATATTTAAGAGTAATCAGATTACTTTTTAATTGTAATACGCAATGGTGTAGTGGTACCTACAGAATCAGACATTGTCCTCACTTGGTATCATTGTATGCCTTGATTAGCCCAATGTGATAAATGCATTTATTTAAAAGGGTGGCTATAGTCCATACTGTTATATTATGACAGGTTTGCTATGAGCCAACTAAGTCACATTTTATTTACATATTTAATTAGCCTATATATTCTTAAATTTTATGATCTGGCAGGATTTTCAGCAGAACTTATTATGTATAAAGTCTAAGACAAAACTATTTGAAAATTAGAGAGAGCTGACTGAACATGTAGGGTCAAAGTAATTCATAGCAATAAAAAGAAAAGAAACAAGACCAAGATAAAGCAGTCAAACGGGTTAATTGGGGTAATAGTCATGATGATGGATTTAAAATTACTATCTTTAAGTTTATGTTGGTATAAAGGGCAAGTGCAGTATAATTAAGTTCAACCTATGCATTTTCAACCATCTTAATTTTTAAATGCATTCTCAATTTTCACTCTTTATTACCAATAATGTTTTTTCACCACTTTTGAATAGAATGAAGAGAAAATATAGACGCTGAGTTGGAGATGTGCATTGGGTTTATACATTAAAACAGGAAAGTTGTGAACAGGAATTTCTGTCATCATTTATACACATTATTATAGTGGAACCACTTTTACCAATCTGTAGCAACAAAGCTAAAGACTACAATTAGGACACATAAGAGGGACGGCCACTCTAAGGGCCAATCTCACAGGAGAATGCAGATGCAACAGCCAAAAGGGTACCACAGTTACTTATTGCATCATCCCAAATTTTGTTAATCTGACACGCCAGATGGACAGTTCCATAATGGAAATATTTCACTAGTCCATCTGGAAAGGAGCCCTGCAAAAATGTTTTCAGGGGCAGAACCTTCAAAAACAACAGCTGCTAGTGATTGGACAATCGTTCAGCTCATCACACTCATCAAGCACGTTGCTATGATATAACATATGAAGCTGCTAAATGTAGCAGCTAACGGCTAAACATTAGCCACTATAGCCAATGGCTTACAAGGGCAAACAACAGCTAACGGCTGTTAGCCATAGTGGTTAACTGTTGTCAGCCATTAGCTTAACTACCTCATCCAAGACAATCCCTAAACTTAAGTGGAGAGCATCCTTTGCCAAGTATCACTAAGTAACCATGATGACCACAACCTAACTGGCATTAGCTGCCATTGTTTGTACAACAGGAAGTGATTTGACTTCTGGTCAAGTCAATTCCTGTTGTCATCACGTCCGCTGCTCCCACCTCTCTACCCTGATTGGGCTGTTAAGCATTTAGCCGAGTGAAACCGTTGGACAAAGAAGGCTGACAAGATGGATACACATGGTTTCAGAATCGGGCAGGTCTGTCTGCTCTGCAAGGCTAACATTTTGTAGAAACACCCACAACTGATCCAAAATAACAACACAGCAGAGCCACTAAAAAAAAATAAAAGGCTTTGTGGAAAAAAAAAAAAGAACTATCAAAGAATATGTGGTATGCTCCAATCTATTGGAACTATAGGGCAGCAAACCAGTCACAAAGTAATGACTAATGGGAAGATGAAATTAGTTTGTGACTGTGCAACCCTCTCCACTGTGCCTTGTGATATTTACAAACAGGTGCCTGACTACAAAGGGTAGAGGGCCAGTGGTGCCAGAAGCCACTCCTGGTCAAAAGTAAGGAAATCCCTTAGGTAGACAAGTCTCTCCCAGTGCTCCTGACAACTGCATGAGTGATGAAAACTGCAAAAAAGGGCATCATGGGTCCACACCAGCCATTGCAAAAGAGTGTGACATCCTCACGACAACCCAATCCTTACATCCACTCAGACAACACATGGCTCTGCTGAATTAGCATGCTTCCTGCTGATCTTCAAAATAAAAATTTTGCTTCCAATCCTTTGGAGCTCGACAAAGAGGATGCTCTAAAGAAAGAGATGTTTTTTCCATCTACACCAGAGCATGAGCACTTGCCTACTGAACAGAAGTTTGTAAAAAAAAATGCAGGGTTGATGTCTCTGAAACAAAAATCCTGGACTTAAACATTCATGGTGGTTGTTCTAGAAATTTCTGGACAGACAAGCTGTAGGTGCTGGACTGTCTGTCATTTGTTGGGAAACAGGAATATGTTTGTTTGATCCAACAACATGCAAAGGCTTCAAAACATGGGCAGTGGAGATATCAGGACAGGTCAACATAGTATGGCCCAAAGGTAGGTGTCAGTGAGTCACAACAATAGGAAAATGTCAACAAACTGTAACGCTTGTCCTTACTGCAACTCATTGAAATGAACCACCAAAGAAGGCTATTTAGAAAAACTCTAACCCATTGAAATTGGTGGTGAAAATTGCAATTCTTGGTAAAACACTTATAAAAATGCACATGAATAACAATTTTTCAGTGTGTGAGTTCAACACCACAGCAGAACAGGCTGTGAGACACTTAACTGGCCACAGTTGTTTAACAGAACAGGATTCTTGGAATCTACGCAATAGAAAGACTGACAATAGCTATGGTTGAAACGGCTGATTCAAATGATAATGTGAACATTTGGGAACAGAATACTAGTCCAAAACGATCAAAGGCACTATGTTTATCAGGGGCTAGAAGTTTTGGTTTCTAATTTAGTTTTGGTGTTGTTTGTTATAATTGTCTTGCAAGCCTTTAGAGACACATTTGGCCCATCTGCATATTTCTCAAAAAGAGAGAATTTAGCAGTGACACTATGGCACACATTCAGGTTTATGCCATATACCTCACAGAACCACACTTGAAAAAGCTGAACTTTCCCTTTAAAGAGCTTGAGGAGTCTGTTTTTCTGTTACAGGATTGTAGAGTAACAAAAAGAGGGCTATTAACTTTGCTGTGATTGACAGTAGAATTGACACATTCAAAGAAATATGTGCAATAGCCTACATGAAGTTTGTATAGCATGTAAAAGTTTTTTTAATAGGTATATATTTTTAATTTAGTAAGTACTGTGTTTTTCTCAGTAAATGGTATTGTAATTATAATTTATGTACATTTCTCTATAGCACAACGATCGTTATTGCTTGTAAAGTCGATTTTGTTTTTGACAACAAACCAGGATTTATCTGAAGTGTTGTTCAGCACAGTGGAATAAGATCGGCAAGGTTAATAGGGCTTCAACGTCACACCACACAAAGCACATTACATTAAATGTCTGTCTCAAATAGATTGGATAGATTTACTAATAGTATAATTAATGCCGGAGGTTAATGCTATTACCTCTTGCAGTCACACAAAGCAGCTTAGTTCATCAGCTGCAGGCTGCTGTCACAGATTTATCTGAATCACAGAATAGCTTATGTAAAGAAAACAGCTGTGCCAGAAACAGCACAGTTGTTTCTGATATGTGAAGGTATATATTTTGAAGTAAATATTGTCATTGTTAACACACACACATTTTTTTTTTACACAAAGTTTATTTTGCTCTACTTTTGACATTTTTGGTTTATATTCAAATCGGCTTTTGTTTTGCATTACACTGCAGAAGTAACATCCGCCTACCACACGATCTGACTGGCCTGTAAAGAATGTGACTGATGGAGCAATCTTCCAATCACCTTCCGGATATGCTCTTGAAAGGTTCTGCCCTTTCACAAACAATTTTTATGGGCTCTGTCTTCGATGTGATACATTGAACAATCCATCTGAAATGCCATGTTAAAGCTATGGTCTACGATTTGGAAGCTTTGTACATATTAATAACACCGTTTATAAGGCTGTTATGGTCCTATGGTCCTATCTATACAGTATAAAGACAAAAAAGAATGAAAAAAATCCATTCAGTATATCTGCTGAAAAGCTGCATATTAGCTGACCAATCAAGCCTAAGAACCTGCAACTATTAATTGGTCCGTGAGTTAGTCCATGAGTCCATCCAATCCTCGTCTCCCTCACTACGCAGTACGCAGCATCTTGCCCATGGTCCCGCCTCCTCCCCTCTACCTCCGGTGAGCAGCTAGCAGCGTTAGCTACTGAACTATCATGGAGCCGGAAAAGCCTATCGCCGAACCCAGGAATCCACCTCCCTCTCCCAAGACAGTCTGGCTGCAGACCACCCTTCTCCTCTCCCCTCTCCCTCGTCTCCCTCACTACGCAGTACGCAGCATCTTGCCCATGGTCCCGCCTCCTCCCCTCTACCTCCGGTGAGCAGCTAGCAGCGTTAGCTACTGAACTATCATGGAGCCGGGAAAGCCTAGCGCCGAACCCGGGAATCCGCCTCCCTCTCCCGCGGGCCCAACGGAGCTCTGCCCGCGGGTGGAGGCCTGTTAGCGGGCTAACGGCTAACGAATAGCCTCAGCCGGCCGTCAGACCTTCAGCATCGGCCGTTTCGCCCCTGGTTGATCAGGTAATGGCTTTGTTTACTACAGTGGGAGATGTCTGCTGAATAACTGTGGTTAGTTTGTGCCTGCACGGGCTAATAACTTGTAGGGGAGCGGGTTAGCCTGTTAGCCGCTAATCGTTAGCACTGTAAGCTGAGCTGGGGAGGACAGGCTGAGAAAGATTAATCCTCCCCCACACTCGGCTCTGCTCTGGCGGCGCCAAACCCGCATTGCCGCCGGTCCAGTTGAAATGGCTACTGCTGTGTGTTATAAGGGAGTTGTCTGTCGTGTTTGATACTTTCAGTTGAGCTGAGCTGTTTTTGATTGAGCTTGCTGCTGATATATTGTGCTAGTCGCTCGTAGCTCTGCCGGAGGGGGGTTATATGAGCCGACACGAGCTGGGGGCGGGATCTTGGAACACGGAGGGGAGAGGTGAGGGAAGGAGGGGCAGGCTGCGGTTTCAAATCGTAGACCACAGCTTTAACTAGAAGCTGAGATCATTCATTTTCTGAACTTGAAGCTTAAAAGCTTTTTCAGAGGTTTTGTGAACTAAATATGGGGGCATGTTCACACTTATGTATGGAAATGGTAAACATAACCCCATATAAAGACACCAAAAGACAGAGAGAAAGGACTTTTTTCTTCCACAAAGTCATTCACTCACATTAACTGGTTAGGTATGGGAGAAACACATAATTTTCAAGGATTAAAATAACTCAGATCTTGCACTAATAGTAAGACCTGAGTCACTAACAGGTCTATACTATCTGGAAAACCCTATTCTTTCCAATAAATTTCAATTAGCATTGAATAGAACAGTGGCTTTTTATATAACACTACAGTACACTACTCAACACAAGCAAATGCACATCCAGGTTCATGCACACACTTATGCCATACTCCCCCCATCTACCCTGCAGGCACTCCCTCCTCCAGCAACACACCATAAAATCTGTAACACAACACATTTACATGACATTAACGCTGAAGTGCTATGAAAATGGTGCATGAATGGAAGCTGCAGTAAAGCATTGTTTGAGTGTGTGTGTATAGGGCATTTATTGCGAGTGTCAGCACTGTTTATATGGCACTGTATGTTAAGGACAATGCATTAAAAAATGCTGGTTATGTGTAAAAATTAGTCTTAATGTGAGCTAAATTGAATACAATTGAGTTGTAATGATCTCCAGTGGCCTCCTGTGTCTTGCTTTGGGATTAACATAGTGATCATGGCAAGAGATTGATGTTTGTGTTTGGAGTGGTACTGGACTCAGGACTTCACACAGCAACCAACTGCATTAGCCACCGGCTAATAATCTGAGCCTTAATGGCTTTGTGCAATAATGTTGGTTCCATACTAAATGTTTTATTCAAATGCACTCTGGGTTGGCTGTTAAAGTGTTGAGATCTATCACTGTTACTTTCCCTTACACAGATGCTCTGTCCAAATCAATGTAACCCCGTCTGAGGTGGTAGTTTATCACCGGCAATTATCCCCCCTGTATCGTACCCTCTCCAGTCTGTCCTGGACAAGTTAGAGTTTCGCATTCACTGAATATTGATGTTGACCCTCGGGCCTGTGCTGACATATGAAGATATGTGTATACATGTTAGTGAATGTGTCCATAGAAAGGACACTGAGGATCATCTGCAGAGTGGTTACTATCAGTGACAGCACAAACAGCTGCAGGAAACAAGTGAATTACAGTCATCATTTGAATTTCACTCCATGCATTTAATTTGAAAGTACAAGTGGACTTGGCTGAAATGTCATGTGTATATCAGAGCAAATAAGATACAGTTCTTGGAGCCTGGACTGTCAATAAATGTGTCAAGAAATGCCCTATGAATACATTTTTTTTACCCTTTTTCAAGAGAAATAAAAGTAAACAATTCTAATTAGTATTTGTCATTGTTATGTTATAAATGCTTGAACAGTGTGTAATTACAAGAAAAGAAAAAACAGATTTGAACTTTAAACAGGATTCTTTTAATAAACAGTTGTAAATGAACATGTTCAAAGTTTTGAGGCCTTTTTTTTTTTTTCTGCTGGCGATAGTCCCTGAAGCAGTTAGCCCCATTCATGATTCTCCTCTGATCTCCCCTCTCCCTGGCAGATATCAATATTTTCTCCTTTAATATTTCCAAATTATGATCGATGAAATCCATAAAACATGAACTATGACGGAAAAAGACGATCTACTACGAAACACAGTGAATACACAGCAAAAGAACGGCAAGAACACACTCCAGAATGATCCTAATGCTATTATTTACAAGATTTATACATTATGTAGACAGAGAATACTAATGAACCACCTATAATTCACTCGGGCATGACTCACTGAATCCTTTGTCTTTCTCTCTCTCTAGGAGTTAGAAGTTGGGAGTTACAGCAGTTTTAACCACGCACGTCTTTTTCGTCCACTGCAGCTTCGTGTTTAGACAGGGTGACTGTCTTCTATCAGTTTCTCCTCAGCATCCTTGTAAAATACAAAATTCAACCAGACTTCAGAGTCCATTTCAGGAGAAAGAAGTCTCCGCTGTGTCTCTAACTTTCGCTCTCAGACTCAGAGGCCAAACAATGCAAACTGTGCATGCGCACCTCCCGTGAGGCTGCTTTATCGAGAACGAGACACGCATAGTTCAGGCTTTTCCAGGCAAAGAGCAGCATTACAGTGAGTTACTGACAGTGTGGTGATCAAACACGGTTTAAAGGTAATTTTGAAAGAACACTGTAATGATTACCGTGGGGAATTTTACTGTAGTTTACCACTTTACCGGTAACGTCAATCCCTAGCTGTTACAAAGAGAATTATTGTCCCTGGTGACAATAGTGCATTGCTTAACTAGAGAACCATTTCAGACATTATTACAATATGCTGCCTCCTTAAAAGTCTCCCAGAACAGACAGATTTCCCAGTGGGATCTGGCCAACACAACAACCTTTGATCAACAAATCAGTCACATGTGCTCTCTTGGTATGATCATTTGTAATATATTAAAATACTGTATATCTGTTTGCAAGGAATGTCCAATTAATTTTCCATATTTGCATCAAGTGTCATCACAGCAAGACAATGGGCTATATTTAGTGCAAAGTGTTCTAAAAGAAAATATAAGGCACCTCCTGATGAAGAAAAAAAAAATCTAAACCTCCTAAATGCTCAAGACAGGTTAGGTCTCATCAGGTTAGGATATAACAGTTAAGGCTAAGTCAGGTTAGTAAAGGGGTCACCACTCTTTTAAAGCCTTACAGCTACCAAGAAGATGATGAGTAATATGAAATACTACTTGTTTGAGTGACATACATACGTAGTGCTTATCTTGAATGATCAACAAAATGCATTTAGTAAGTTATGATACTTCATAACTTTTAACAATTCCCCACCACAGTTTTAATGATAACTGATAAACAGTAAGAGAGCATGACACTTACAAACATCTATTATAAATGTATTTATCTGTTAAGCTTAACTTCAATTTATAGCAGTCACACTTTTGTAATTTTGTTTTTGTAAGTGGCACTGTTAGGGCTCTAGCTGGCATCAGTGGTGATAATGAGGTGTGGTGTTAGCACACCAACATAAACTTTGACTCCAAGCAGGATGAAATTTGAAAGAAAAAGACCTTTTTAGACAAAGTTTTAAAATGTAAAGCACATATACATTTGTTGTATGTTTTTCCAGCTGTTGGTGGTAACTAATGCTGTTTAAAATGTCCCTTCAGGCACCTGAGAGGTTTTCTGAATGCTACCAGGTGCCCCTGGCAGTGTTGGCTACCAGTGCATAGTATATTGAAGCTATGTCTTAGCATATGCTGTAGGTCTGTGTAGCTTTGAACTGAGGCAATAGCCTTTGCGCATAGTCTGACATGTACCTTCACAAACCATACCTCCAAACATCCACCTGCATCCAAACAAGTCTGACCACTTTACTTGTGATTGATCACCCCATGGTACTGGGTGACTGCAAGTCTCACTACATCTCATGATTGATTTCGAGCACTACTGTACGATTGAATGGCTACAAAGGACGAATCCACAGGTTAAGTTTACTTGGAAATATACTGGAATTGTATGTCTACTAATGCCTCATTCATTGGCCAAACAAGCAAAAACAAGTCCCCCCTCTGCCTTAACTGATTCAGCAGCCTTAAATGTCAACCCCACTAATGTGTCCTCTATTTTCTTCTCTGCAAGGATTGCATCATAACTGACTGCTACTCATGCTTACCAGATTTTTTCTGATATACGCTCTGTTATCATTGCCATAGTTTCTTCTGCACAATCAAGCGGACTATGTGTAAAGGCTGGAGTACAAATCACACTGACAACTTTTGCCATTCTTTCATAGTGAAATGGACATGTAGAACTGATGGCACAAGCCAGTACCCAACATGGCCAAGCTTTGATGGAGAATTTTAATCCTGACTTTAGGCAGCTCTAGAGTAAGCCAGGGTTAAACTTGCAAGCCGGTTAATGATAGCAACTTTCAGCCTGATTACTTGGGAGGCTTGACAGTATTTGCAATGTTTTATTTGAGCTCTCAATTCTGTAACTCATACTGTACAGATCTTACTTTTGCCCCCTGGGTCCAAAGCCAACCCTTTTGTAAATCTTTAACACATTTAGAGGCCTGAAAGAGGATGGTGTAAGTTCATTTGTCAGGGCCTATGTATAAGACAGTACATAGGATATGCAACAATAGGGAAATACATCCAAAAACTTTAAATAAATAAAAAAGCCAAATATATATACAAATAAAAACAGAGCTATTATTTCAATATCTTTCATACACTCTGGATTTTATCTATGGTGTTTGGAGTGTCTTTGCCATGTCTGGAGACTTCTGTTATGATGAAAGTCCCATCTTTTTTATCAAAAGACTGATTGTCTGTGATGACTGAAGCATGAGATAAGTGTACAGGCTTGCCCTTCTGTTTTGATGGGCTCCAATTGTGAACAAATTTTATAGCTTTGGCACTGGGTTAAATATTTGCACATGTTTTGGATCAAGGCCTTTGCTTTTATATATACTTTTGTTCTTTTTGAGCTAGTTGGTATGGTTGGCCAAATACCTAAGTGAAAAGTGGGAGTAACAAATCATTCCGACTTTTTAGTGATTATGCATTTACAGACTGCATGCTTGTATGCTTCTCTGCATACTGTATGAGAAAGTCTCAGCAATGCAGAACACGTTTTTGTGCTAGCTGCAGCTCCACTGCTGCTAAAAGGACACACAGATGTGACGCTACAGTGACGACAACAACAAACCATTATGTAGCTTTTCCTGTTCCTGCCCTGTGTGCTGCACACATCCCACGCCCACCACCTTGTACTCTCCATCCCTCTCCTCTCTCTCCTTCCTGCTATCAGAGTCTCAGACTGCGGCAGTGTGGAGCAGTGAGTTGGAAAATACAGTGATTGTTTCAGACGAAAATAGAGGGGCTTAGAGAGCGAGGGAGACGCCGAGAGAGCAAGGGAAGAAGAGAGAGGGAGTCCAAAGGGTGGCAGACAGAATGGAGGTGGAAGGAGAGACCGCATGTGGGAAAAAGAGCGTTTTTAAGGTCAACGTGTGGCTTTGCAGGCTCAGGGGAGACTTATAGAGAGTAACAGCTCCTTTGAGAACTCCTGATTGTGTGTGTGTGTGTGTGTTAGCAAGAGAGCGGAGAAGAGAAAAAGGAGAAGTGAGAAGGAAAGAGAGAGAGCTGCACTACAAAGAGTCTCACCTTGTTCTGCACCATGCACACACAGCACCCCAGCTGCCATCCAACTTTCTCACTTTCTCCATCAGGGCCGGTGAGGACATGCATCATTCATGAGCAGGGACTTATTTGGCTGCGTCATCACCTCACACAACTGTCAATAAACTTTTTTTCTGACTCTGGTTTCACCTTTACTCAGACAGCAGGGTGCACTGGATACAAAGCAAATGATTTATGGTATGTTTTTTTTTTCATGCCAACTGTGGAGAACTGGTTTGACATTTGGTTGGTCAAGATAGAGCTGTTCTCTTCATGGAGAATGATGTAAATCTGTGTAAACAGGACAAATCTCCACCACTCCAAATAAAAAATAGTCCACAACAGTTTGGATACATTAGCTAGATGCCTGGTGATCACTCTTTCCCTTTGCAAAAAATCCACTTTAATATGCATCATAGCTGCAGCATCAGAGAGAGGACAACCACATAGGGAGAGTAATATGAAAGGCTAATTATCTAAGAACTGCCGTGTCCTGCCCCCAGCACCCTTTTTACCCTGCCTGTCCTCTTCCCTGAGTGCCCGTGTCGCAGCCCGCTGAGAGACTGCCTGCTGTGAAGGTCACCCTCCCTGCAGCGATGGATTACACAGGCGCACAGTAAGGCAGAATACGATATTGCCCTTGAGGGGGAGGTCTGGGGCCCTGGCTGGAAGAGCAGAGCCCTTTTGGAACTCATGAACCCCTGCAGGACTGAAGTATGATGAGGTCACAACCACCAATCAGGAGCTAAAAGGTAGACTGGAGTAAAGTAAGGCAAAGACAAATCCAAAAATTCAGATGACTCTGAATCCCCACCTGAAAATATATTTAACTAGTTTATTTATTATCATGTCCAGTTAAGCGTATTTTTTTGCTAGATGCTAGCTGTAGCACATGAAAGCTGCTTGCTAACTGCTTTTGCAGAGCAAAATAAAGTGATAATAACTGCAGAAAGGCTAAAGAGCTACTTTTGTTTCTCTTTACTAAAAGATTGCATATGATCACAACAAAGAGCTATGTACCATGCTTTGGTCAAAACATACAATGAATCAGTCACCAGAGGAATTTTTTGGCTCTGTATGAACCAGCTCTAAACAGCCTTTTTTAGAACAGTCACATATGGCGTGTTTCTCTTTAAATCCACATGTGCTCCCTTTGGATCCACACACTTCTCTCATCCCAGGGTGTTCCAACATGAGCTGTGTGCTTTCATGGCTGTAGGTGGAGCACTATAGCCTGGTGAAGGGTGGATATTATCTATGTGATTGACTGTGATTTAAAGCTGTGGTCTACGATTTGAAACTGCAGCCTGCCCCTCCTTCCCTCACCTCTCCCCTCCGTGTTCCAAGATCCCGCCCCCAGCTCGTGGCGCCTCATATAAGCCCCCTCGGACTGAGCTACGAGTGACTAGCATAATATATCAGCAGCAAACTCAATCAAAAACAGCTCAGCTCAACTGAAAGTATCAAACACCACAGACATCCCCCTTGTAACACACAGCAGTAGCCATTTCAATTGGACCGGTGGCAATGCGGGTCTGGCGCCGCCAGAGCGGAGCCGATTGTGGGGGAGGATTTATCTTTCTCAGCCTGTCCTCCACAGCTCAGCTTACAGTGCTAACGATTAGCGGCTAACAGGCTAACCCGCTCCGCTACAAGTCATTAGTCAGGCCAGGCACAGACTAACCAGAGTTATTCAGCAGACATCTCCCACTGTAGTAAACAAAGCCATTACCTGATCAACCAGGGGCGAAACGGCCGATGCTGAAGGTCTGACGGCCGGCTGAGGCCATTCATTAGCCGTTAGCCCGCTAACAGGCCCCGACCCGCGGGCAGAGCTCCGTTGGGCCCCGCGGGAGAGGGAAGCGGCTTCCCGGTTTCGGCGCTAGGCTTTTCCGGCTCCATGATAGTTCAGTAGCTAACGCTGCTAGCTGCTCACCGGAGGTAGAGGGGAGGAGGCGGGACCATGACGCACTACGCATGACGCTGCGTAGTGAGGGAGACAGGGGATTGGATGGACTCACGGACCAACTCACGGACCAATTGAACCTTACAGGCTTCTAGGCTTGATTGGTCAGCTAGTGTGCAGCTTTTCAGCGGATATACTGAATGGATTTTTTTCGTTCTTTTTGGTCTTTATACTGTGTAGATAGGACCATAGGACCATAACAGCCTTATAAACGGTGTTATTAAAATGTACAAAGCTTCCAAATCATAGACCATAGCTTTAACTAGCTGTGCAGATTCTAAGCAGACCATCAGACAGTCGAACTATGAACAAAAGAGTGGTTTGGTGTAATTCACATCTCCAGAGGCCTAAATATGGATGCAAAAATGTTTTTGCAAAAAGGTCAGTTCCATGACCTTACGTAGGTTTCATAAATGATCATTATAGTGATCTATTTTACCAAACATTCTGAGGGAAATGTCTTCTTCTTTAAAGGTTCCATATTCACTCCTGTTCAGTAGGTTTACAGTGATCTCAGATGTCCACAAAGTTTCTTGCCTAATATTGATTTTAGATTCTGGATTTTGCGCATACTAGTAACTCTGTTTCAGCCCTGCTTGAAATAGGTTGTTATGTAAACCCTGACGAGCTGTGTCTATTCACACTAGTCACAAGAAAAGGATGTGGCTTCAGCTCTCTCGCACCGTGCTCTAAAGTTGGATGTTACTTCACAGACATGCTCCTTGGGCTTGATGAAACACCTGGCTCAGGGAGTGTGTCCTTTCTGCAGGAAGTAGCAAATACCCCATGTGCATTAGGGGATTTTTTTTAAACACGACATTGAAAGCATCTAGTTCTGACAGGTGGAAAAAGCAACAGAGAGGAATTTTTCAAAAATTGGGGGAGGGAGTGTAGCCAAGCTATGGACACCACTTTTTATGTGGTAATAGCACCAGTTATGCAAAGGGGGGTCATGGTGGGTCCACAAAGTTAAGGAAAATGCTCCCTCTTAAGTTCTCATTCTAATACTAACATTTCTAATTGAATAAACAAAATTCACAATTATTTACAGGTACTTTGCTTGAAGGCTGCCTAATATGATACAGACTTTGTGTGGTAATATTTTCCTCTTGTAGAGGTCATTTAGTTTTTATTGGTGGGCCCTCAGTGTCCAGATGTTCATTGGCTAGTCTGTTTTCTTTCTCCATTTCTTCATTCTATTGTCAACACCACTTTGTAAACACAAGCACATCAGAGCATTTCTCTTTCTTACTCTCTGCAGAATTAGACATCACTTGTGTTGTATAAAGGGTAATGTAGGTCAATAAGGTTTTGCATTTTCTGCTGATAGTGAATGGGAAAGAAAAGAGATGTAGTTTGGCGATGTTTTAATATGCAAGAATCGTCTGTTCTGCCTTTTAATACATCAATTAGCTATCTTGTCTTTTAAAAATTGCAAATAATCAAGTTCATTCTAGTTATGTATCTTTCTAAACATTTGTTTGGATGATCAGCAATCCAGTCATGGTTATCCCAAATGGACTTGGTCAAGGACCTTAAAGATGTGTCAGCTCTCCTCCAAAAGGCTTTAAAGCCTCTTACACTGAGTGGATCCTTAGCTTGAAATATGAGCCTCTGTTGACGTATATGTCTAACTCAGGTCTTTTGAGGGAGAATTGAAACATCTTCAAGGACTTTATTGGTACAAACTATCAGACTATCTAGATAGTTGACACAGGTATCAGTGTGTTCCAGCTAAATGACTATGACTGCTACTAACGACCAAAGTGTAAAAAAGGGACCCTCTGGTACCAGAACAGCACTGATGGGCCAACAACAGCCACAGATGATTCGCAAAATTCCCAGCAGGCCACAAAGGAAATCAAATCTTGTCATTTTCATGACATGATATCAAAGAGGCTTCAAAAACAGCATTCATCAACCTGAATTCAAAGGGACGCGATAGCACCTTTTATCCTGCAAAAAATGCTGCACTAAGGCTCGGGTTTCCTTTGAGTGCGCAACAGCCATTGGACAGCATCTCTCTCTCTGGAGTCGAGCCACCGTTTAGAGGTCGGCGGAGACAAAAACAATCTACACACACATACTTACACACAAACATAGTTAGCAGAACGCTCCCTCCTCCGCTGGCTCGGCTCTCCCCACTGTGACCTTAATTTGTTCTGTCTTGAGTATGGGTGCCCAGTGGGCAGCTGATGCACCTCAAGGGTACAATGTGACAGGACGTGTGAGCGTTGCGTACATGTGGTTTTGAGCATATGTGGGAGAGAGAGACTTGATAGAAAGAGATAGATGGAGGAGTGAGACAAAAGAAGCAAAGTGTGATCTGCAGATATGTTTACAAGTTTAAGCAGAGGAGACAGGAAGGGGAGAACCACGGGCTGGAAACACTGGACAATAAAAGCAAAAGAACACAAGCTGTCTCCCTACTGGCTAATCCTCTAATGAAGATTTGTGGCACTGGCTGGCTGGTGATTATTGGTCCAGCACGAAGACAAAAAACATCCACGGTGCTACTGTAAATACAATCTCTCACATTTACAAGAGCCATCACACACTCAAATGAGAAAATATAGCAAAAAGGGTAGAATCACAGCATGCAAAGTGTATATGTGCTGTCAGACCCCTGTTACATTAATAAGTAGTCCCATTACAAGCTTGAACATTAACCAACATTATTCAGATGTGAAAGATGCAATGTGAAGTTGCTTTTGTTTGTGCTGTTATCCCCATACTGACTATGCTAATTTTATGGAAATGCATGTTTCCATCCTGTCTCTCATCCCCCCACTACACCCCTCCCCATTTGTAACATTTCATCAGTGCTCTCCTGAACCACAACAACAGCCACTGTTTGATTTTTGTGTTTTAGCTGACGGCAGGAGTTCCCTTAATGCAGCTATTCCATGAGGGAGACTGCCACTGCATTATAAGAAACAAGAGAAGGTTAAAACAATGGATTCAGCCTGACAGGAAAAGCAAATACTCAGAAATGTTTTCCAATTAAAAAAAAAGCTGCACCATGTTTCAGGTATGAAATTTGTCTGTTTGGCATCCAAAACATGAAAATACTTAAGAATAAAAAGAATATAAAGCCTTATCTCCTCTAAATGGTACAACATTATCTACAGTTTACAGCAGTAAACCCAGATCTTGTTTATGTTTCCACTGCCAGCTGTACCTTCAATTGAGTGTGGGGATCTGAACCAGGAGGAGAGGGTCACACCAGCTATGTAACTGCATGATGTCACAGGAGCGTTACACAGTTGTAAACAGCTGGATTTTTGGGGACCTTATTTCCTTAGCTGACAATGGAAATTGTGTGTCTCACTGAGCTGAACTGAACCTCACTGATTCGTAGAAACACAGTTTAACAGGACGACTGGGTCCTCATCTGTTGTGTCTCCAACAGGGCCTGGAACTGTCTCATTATTAGGGGACTGGTTAAAACTATCTTTCATGAATGTATGTATGTCTGTTAACAATATTTGAAGTCACAGTGATCTTGACCTGTGTTGTGTAAATGATTATTTACATTTACAAGACAGGTACAAACAAGCAACCCAGTGACCTCAATCTTGGAACTCCAAAGTCTAAAATGTGACCCATATGATCTGATCTTTACACTCAAAAATCTAAGTCCATCAGTTTTTTATAATAATTAACTATATTTTTCATTATGAAATAATTGATTATTATAATGTAATACTGATAATTCAACCCATTGAAAAATGGTAAAAGTTAAATTGACAAGAAATTAACGCTGAAAAAAATGTGAAAAAACACTTTTTTTCTTAAAAAAAAAAAAAAGTCAAAGAGCTTAGATTTGCCTAATTAAGTGTTTCTATTTAAATTTTATGTTCATAACTTCTTTATTTTGGGCTTTTAGGGCGAGAACTATTTTGTTCTCAAAATCTCTTTATGGATTGCATTTCTGTGTATGCTTCTGTGTAGATAGACAGTGAATTAGGTCAGGAAGGGGGTAAGAGCCTGGGGGATAACATGCAGCTTGTTGAAGAACCTATGCCAGCTATTGAGTTCTAAACATGTATTTTTTCAGTCACTGGCGCTCTGGAATCCTCATGAAATTTTAAATTAAATACTTATTGAAAATGTATCTATTTGTGTGAGGTTAAGCAATAACTTTTTCCAACACGTTTTTCATGACTTTTACCTCTATTTTCAACAGTTATTAGCTAGCAAGCTAGTTTGCGTCCCTCTTTCCCAAATAGACAACCAGTTTAATGTCCTATCATTGTTTTGTCATCAGTTTGAGCCCATTGGCTAACTGTAACAGTAAAAAATATGGACCATTGAATGAAAGCAGAGTTGTTGACAATATCACTCCAAGCAGCTATGCACCGACCAATTACCACAGAGTAGACCTGAAATCCAACCAGTGCAGAACATCCAACGAACTGAACTGAGAACAAAGCACTCTTTGGGGAAGTAAATGAAAACTAGAGGGTTACTGAACACAAGTGACTGTGACCATACCCTCACAGTCATCAAAGAAAATTATTTGACCCTGATTTAAGGGAATGTTCAGTTTATTATGAATTAATACAGTAAGAAAGGCAGATTGAAGGCCACAGTCTACAAAGTTTTGCTGGGGTCTGTATGTTGATCTTTGTTCACCACATGCATAAAAATCTTTCTACTGAATTTATGTAATAAAATCCAAAACCTTTAAAACAGCCTGTTGTAAACACAGTTACATACTGTAAATGGATGACCTCAGACACCACATTACCCATGAGTCCCTTACAGCCTTCTAATCCACACCTCTGGCACTTCACTGCTCTTATCCTACCTTTCCTCCACCCTGTTCCCGCTCCCTCCTCCCTCGGGCAGGGGCAGGGTGCAGTGGTGCAGGTCCTGGCAAAGCGGCCCTACCCCCACCCCCCCACACTCAGAGGCAGGGCTGCAGCTCAGGGGAAGACTTGTGTTGTGGAGACAGGTGTGCATACCAGACGCTCACACTAAGCTGTGCGCCACACGGATCCCATAACTACCTGCTAGCGAGGCTTCCCCGGCTTCAATCCAACACTGCACTAAAGCCCTTCACTGCTGAAGTCCTCTGCTACAGCTACAGTGCCTGCCGATGGGCATGTCGCCACAAAAGGACAGTCTGAGCTCAATGTACTGCCACCTTTTTCATCACCCAGCCTCTCTGCGTACAATCAACATTTATACACACCATTAAAACACATTGGAGCAGATTTGGTTGGCAGGGGAAAGGCAGAAGGGGTGGAGATTTAGGCTATTTTGAGCCGTTCATGTAACATTAAGGATTAAAAGCTAGCTCAGGGCTTCTTGGAAGCCAATGTTAGTGCTGTTCATTCAGTCTGCGTCCCCGGCTCACCCTGGGGTTGTAAAGAGAGGGCTGTTTGGATGGATGAGGTCACAGGAAAGGAAATGTCCTTGTGGCAATAAGTAAAGTTCATGCAGATTTGTGACAGTGTGTCAGATATACAGCCAAGGTTTCATCCCCCTGCATGAGTCAGATGATACAGAGACTACAGCATCATGTTGAAACTGAGCATCTGTCCCCCTAAAGGTGACCATTTATTTCAAAAACGTCACCACAACCCGTCCGCTTCTTTGGCTCATCTTTTCAATTGCTCATATCCTCTCTGCCTTCATCCATGAACTACCCCTTTAAATATCCCTCCTCCTACACTATTCTCTCATTCTTGCCTCATCAACTTCCTTCTACCTCTTTAGCCTCCTCCTCTCCAGCAATGCCCCCCCCCCCCCCCCCTTCTGAATTGACCTTGCAGCATCTCAAGGAGAATTGATTTCTCTTTTGGTCTTTGTGTGAAACCCTATCTCAATAGCACTCAGTGGAATTTCCTCTTCCTCTTCCCCAGGAGCTGGATGAAGCTAATTCTCTTTCATGAGGACACTTTTCACTCCATTCTATCTGTCTGCCTCTTCCTCCCTCCCTCTCTCCTGCTACACCCCCCACCCACCCCCTTTTCTAAACCTCTTCTCTTGCGAGCACATGGAAATAGAGCAGCCATGATTAATGCAACATCCATCCCCGCCAAACGTTAGCTTTGCTCAACCTTTTTATACTTGGCTGCTGTTTGGGAAATTATTATTCATGTGCCTTCAGATGCTGTGACTGAGTTATCCCATCGGGCGATCAATAAAACAGTTTGACTTTTTGCATTGATGAGTGGGACTGTTCAGAGGGAAACACAAGGGCTGGTTCAACACTGACTGAACATGCATTTGCTATTTTTAGATGAAATAAATTATATGTTTTGTTTTGTATTGCATTCAGATAGGTCTGGCAGTGCAGCAGGAAACAGTTGAATAAAATACAAATAGAATATGACTAAGTGAAAATGTAAATTTTACATGGAGACACATGACAAAATCCAACCTTTTATAACTCTGTTTTATAAAACTCATATCCTGAAAAAACTGGACACTGAACATGACTCAAAAAATGTATCCGACAAGATGACATACAGATTTTCCTTTACCACAGCATCAGATATTTTTGGCAAATTTCAGCGCTGTTGGTGTAGAATATCTATTTTCAGAAGTTCAATGCTTTTTGTGCCTGTTTGAATACATTGTGCACTGAGGAAATACACACTGATATATAATATACACTGAGAGGAAATAAGATAATCTGGAATTGCGAAGTGAATCTTTGAGAATTGGATAAATAAAATCATTTCAATTGGCAGAGTGATGGGGTGTATTTTTGAGAGCACAAGGAAAAAAGCACACCAAGCACAGGTACCAAGGTTTTAACATTTTCAGTAAATTTTATCCAATTATACCACTTCATCACTTCATTTTCTGTCATTATGTCTCTTTTTTTATTCTCATCTTACATTTTTTTGGACCACAGTGAGTCATGCAAACTTTGTCTGGGGGTGCTAATATTAAAATATGGGGCAACTAGAAAATAACTGAAAATGAATACATTTCAAGCTCAAATTGAATATTTGAAACTAACATTTTTTTGGTAATAAATTAACAACTCAGAACTCCAAAATGCATACCATATGGATTATCAATTTTGAATAATCTTCAAAACAAACAATAAGAAAAAAACAAGTCCCTAAAACAGACCAGTTATAGATGCAAATAAAAACAAAAGACCATATAACAGTAAAAGCACTGCACTGTTCGTCCCATGGTACTGCATTTGAAATGTGTTTATTCTGAAGTGACGGAGGAAAAAATGACTCTATGAAGATATCTCAGAGATCAAATTCTAGAAAAAGTAGCCTGACACATGTGTGGGCAAAAATGCTCTGGTATATAGACAAATATTAACAAATCAATATGGGGAAGATCAAACATGTAAGTTCTCACTACTTGGATCAAAATGTTTTTTCTTGTTGTACTTTTCGGCTTAAAGTTGATTTGGAGAAAATGTTGATGAAGGCCAAATTCAGACTAATGCTGTCCTTCCTGTAAGTTTTTTTTTGTAATTATTTGTGTATTTTTTTAATTTATTAATGCAGCTGTTCATTTCTTCAGTTTCATTTAAAAAAACAGAAAAAAAAATTGCTGACATGATTCAAAGACAAAAAGAAGGCTTTAAATGTGAATGTCAAAGGTGACATTTTCCTCCCTGCAACACTGGAGAGCTGCAGTGTGAAGAATCATCTGTTCCCTCTTTCCACTTTGTGATCAGAGTGACTGTTGAAGCATACAGAACATTTTCCAGGCTTCAACTCCCAGGTGTCTTGTAGCCCCAGGATTCCCAGTAAGTAGTCAGCCGGGCTGCCTTCGTGAATGCACTAATGTGACACCATAATCACGCACAGGTGCATTTTTGTGCTTCACAGAGCAACAGCACATAGCTGAAGGTGATGCTGGCAGGTGCCGGCACTGGTGTGTGTCACTTTATGCTGCTTTTAATCTAAGCGTACACATGTAGAGAAATCTGCAACATGTTTACATTTGGATTAAGTTTTGTGTGGAAGGATCTCATCTGCGTTATTCAGGAAGTGAAATCAGGTGTGCTTGTGTTTCTCTTTGACTTTGTGAATGCTCCTTAAATATAAGAGAGAGAACGGTAACAGCTTGGTACAACTCATTTAAGCGGTAACCATTCCTTTTACAGTCTACTAACTATCAAATATTTATTTAGTTGTAAGACGGTTGTTGTGGAGAAATATAAGGTAATAATAGCTAAAATTAACAAGAAAAACTCTACCATTACCATTAAATACAGCTTAGTACCATGTGACCCTGACTAGAGTAGGATATGATAATAACTTTGATATCAGTGCGAAAATAACCAGGTAGTAAGCTGGTAATAAAAAGATATCTATTAATAAAAACATAATTATAGAAAGTACCGAACTTACTGGGAAAAGTATCCACCCATGACCAATAAACTTAGCAAAGTACAATGTTTTTCTGTCCGAATTAGGATGATAATATCTTAGAATTTAATTTCTACAATCTAAGAGGGAAAGTAGCCATGGAAACATCTCCTCTATTACCCACTAATTGCCATTTCCGTTATTAGGTTTTTATGTCATTTGTTAAATTCTAAGCTATTACCAACCTGATGGAGACAGAATTACATAGTACTTGGCAAAAGTTATTGGATATTTATAGATGATTTGACTGGTACTTTTAGCAGTAGTGTCTATGTAATTACCTTCTTCTTACCATTGGCACTGTCCAATATGCCTGACTAAACCATTTTATTACAAGGTAATTCTCCAGTTATTTACACATTGATATTAGTTATTACCATCCTAATCTAATTTACTTAGCTAAATTTAACATTTAAAACTGGATTTGTCCTATTTATTTTAGCTGTACTTTCAATGTTATTGCCTCCTTATTATCTGCATTATTACCCAGTAATTCCCAACAATTACCATCTTATTACCAGGTAAATGTTGGGTCATTAGTTGACTAAATGGAATAGTTAACAAATAGGTATTGCACAGTTGGACCAGATATTACATTCAGCATTATCAGCATAGCACACAAAAAAATGTTTTAATTGTTTTGTAACAGAACAACTCTTGAGCTCATCTAGCCATTTTTACACCAAAGACGGGTTTTGCAGCACTTGATGTCACATTGCTATACCTATTTTCCACATCCTTAAAAAAAAGAAGCGCATTGTAACTGTATCATCTGCGTTACATTGAGGACAAGATAAGAAAAATGTACTTCAAATAAATGAGTGTATGTAACAATATTCAAGATATTGTATCAGTTTCTGTACATTTAACTTCAAGGGGGCAAAGTCTGAACTTCTCACGTTTCATTGTCTCTTGTCATCTTTTGGTGTGTACACATCTGGGTTCTTGGGGATGCAGGTTTATCCAAGTCCTGTAACTCAGAATAAAACCTTAAAAATAACTTGTAGGATTCAGAAAGAACTCCTCCAGCAGTCAAATAGTTACTTGTAGAAATCCTTAAAAGGTTTATTTTTCTAACTGAAAGGCTATTATTTTAAGAGCCCATGTTTTCCTTTCAAACTTAGTATGCTTTCAGCATGTTTTATGTCTCCTCCACATGATAGAGTAGTTTTATGCACCAGACAGAAAGGCTGCAGAGCAGTAGGACTTCTCCCTCTTTCCCTCCATACAGTGCCAGTAGCTTCCTAGTGGTTAACATGCCAGCTGATGACTATCAGCTAACTGCATTTCAATTATGACTGAGCACCTGATAAAAACCAAGTGTGACCTCTTGAATGTCTGTTTATTGTGATCCAATAACAATCCCATGGCTCCCCTGATCCTAATTTATGGTAAGTTATATCATGCACAATCTGTTTGTTTGTCACTGTCAGTGTCTTCCACGTAGTTTCAGACAGCCTCAGGGGCTTTCCTATGAGGTGATAACTCAAAGCACCTACCCTGCTCTTTGTCATTATGTAGTAATGTATTGTGCTCACATGTATAAAACAATGTATAAAAAATGCAAATTTAAGTTAAATAATTTCATTTTAAAGTTTTAAATAATGAAAAAGTTTTTACATAGTTTTTGAACATAAATAATGTTGTTCTTGTATTTCCCTTTTTAAATTTTAATTGAGCTATGAATTTGTTACTGTTCTTACCAGTGTGACAAAAATAGTAAAAAAAAAAATTAACCCAAGTTATTTAATGTATTTATTCAGTGACCTCCTACAAACAGTTTGTCAAAAGCCACTGGAGTGTCTACTAATAACTTTTCCTATTTTGATTCAAGTGTTTTGTCCAATGTTGATAACAGCCTTCTGTATTAAACCCAATACACATCTCATCCTGACAGGTTTGGCAATTAATGCAAATACTGTACCGTGAAGAAAGTCACATTATTACATTGAATTCTGAGCAGAGTGGTGATTTACATCTCAAATAAGCATAACAAATGTGGCCTGAAATCAAAGATCAGTTATTTACATTTTGGTTGAGAAGCCTACTAAAAACCACTGACCACAGGCAAAATGAGTGGATTTAAATATCCTTTGATAGACACAGAGTTGTATAGTCAGGAATTATAATTTGTCTAATATTAGGGAATCTTTGATTTGTTTAGTGAAGATCATTATTCATTTGCATTGTATAAACTTAGATATTGTATAGCTTCTTTTTTTTTTAATATATATTTTTGGGCATTTTGTGCCTTTATTGATAGGAGAGAGACAGTGGATAGGCTTGTGAAAGGGGGAGAGAGAGTGTAGGGGAAGACACTCTGCAAACTGGTCACAGGCGGGATTCGAACCTGGACCGGCAGAAGCAAGTACATGGGGTGCTAACCACTACGCCAAACCAGCACCCCAGGTATTGTATAGCTTCTAGCAGTGACACCTGAATACAGCTCATTGGACTCCAGGGAATTATGTTGGGCTTCTAAAACAACAAAATATTAATATGAATAAATGACAAGCAATCAACCTTGTTTTTTGAAGCAGCTGATAATGTGTTTTCTTCTCCATCTATTGTAAAGAAGTTGTTCTGGGTTCAGTGAAATGAATGAAAGAAGTGGAGGAATCCACCAATGGAGTCCACCAACCTAGAGACTATGGAATTTTCATCATGGGTCCTACATGACTCTTTTAGGCACATTTCACATGATTTCTTGTTAATTTGATTTAACAACTTTATTTTAATTTTAAATAACTGTACTGTGTTAAATTGCACAGGAGGTTTGGATTTAATTCATTTAACTTAGGAAAGTAATAATGAATTACCTTTTTCTTTTCTCATTTATGGGGCCCACTGATACACTTGCCAGCCAATTAAATAGGCTGATAATAGCCCTTTCTAAAGTATTCGACATCGGCCAGAGTTTTGCAGATATCATGCAGATATATTCTTAATTTCTCAAAAAACAGTAAATGCTGTTCGGTGTCCAAGCTGCGCAGAATGATGACGTTGAGAAACATGGTGGGTGTTGTAGTGGCTCCGAGCCCTGTACTGATTCTATGTGTATGGATGACAGATTGTGTGGGGCAAAACTCACCTACACTCACACTGAGTTGCTGAATGTTATTTTTGCCTGCAAGTCCGACATAACGAGAGACTTTCAGCTCTCGCACAATTTACCGCTGGACATAACAAGACCACCAGGTTTTGTGCTCGGCTTCGGAAGCAACTTTACAGACCGTCACCACCGAACATATTTCTGACCATCTGTCATTCACAAAATGGACAAAGTAATCTTCTGATGGCAGGGGATCGGTTTATTTGTGACTGTTCTGTGTTGATTGTTACAGAAACCTGGCTTTACCCACTTGTCCCCGACGCTGCAGTTGAGCTAACAAGCCAGCTAGCTAACTATGCTAGCATTAGCATAGCTCCCTCGGAGCTCCACGATGTTATCAGCCTGCTGCTTACTAATCCAAGGGGAAGCCTTCATCATAGCTGGGAACCTCAATCAGGTCTGTTTCAAGAAGTTTGTGCAATATGTGCAGTGTCCCACAAAGTTAAATGGCTCTATCTGCACTAAAACCTACTTCTGATGCACTTATGAGGACTCTGGGACTGAAAGGCAGATGTGACAAGATAGAGTTCATAATTCATCTAAATGTTTACATTTTAAATAAGGTTATTTCTTTTATTTTGCAGGTACTGACTGGTGTTTTGCCCACTATTTCATATTGTACTTTAAGTTCTTTGCTCTTGGAAGTTGCATATTAGAAAGAAAAATAGGCTTATGAAAAAAATGTTATTGCTTTCCTCTCACAATGACCTGACAACTTTTTAAACGTTCTACCTTTACTATAACCTACCTTCTTATTATTTTAATCAACAAGAGATACAAGATAAACAGTGACTCATTTTAAGGTTTTATATCTAGTTTCCCAGTGGTTCGATGCTTTCCTGCATATTTTCGGACTTGAAAATTCTTCTGTGTTGTAAAGTTAAACAAATAGGGACAAAGTACTGTAAAACAGTAAAATGTTCTGCCTGTAATTCATATATTTATTGTTGTAAGTGATTTGGGACCATTTTTTAAAATAATGATTTAATATCTATTTCTTTTTTTTCTTAAATAAATCAGCCAATTTATAAGTAATCAGTATTTTTTTCTGTGAAATATCAGTAACAGCATCGGCATAACAAAAAAAAAAAAAAACATATCAGTCAGGCCCTGTACCCATTTATCTATTCAGATTTGTGAGACTGAGTTGACATAACTTATCAAGTGAATGTAACAACTCATTTCTTAGATTTTCCTAAAGTTTAATTGGCCCTCTACGAATGCTCTTCGACAGAGGGCACTGCATTGGGACCACTGAAGCAGCGACACCTCCACCTCCTTCCGCTCCCTCTGCAGTGTAACACACACTTGTGGGCTTCACACACAGATGCTCTCACAGACACAATGGGTTGCCTTCCCACCAGTCCAATAACAGGCCTATTCATTAGAGTCTCCTACAGACAGTATTGACAACCTGCTGACACACAGTCACTCCAGCATAAACAAATGGAGCTACAGAGAAGAGAAAGGGAGAGGGGGAGACCTGTTATAGTGGCTTTTTGACTGAGGAGGATCTCTGCAAACACAAAGTGAGCCAGAGAGAGAAGAAAGGAGGGAGAGAGTGATGCTGCTACTCATTTAAACCACAGTTTGGTTTCATTTCAGATGAGGATCAAAACAATATTTCACCCTTCTTCAGATATACAGCCTTTTCTAATTAGGTATATTAGCAACACATCTTCTGGCTGATGAGAGAGAATCAACACTAGTTAATTAAATGCTTGGAAAACTGATACAGACGATACAGAGGAGTGCAGGATTGATGTATTTCTGAGAGCTGGAAGCTAGCATCATGCACGTATAATTGACTGAAGGCCTGCAGGTCTTTAATTTTAATTTAGCGTTGGTAGGAGAGTGAAAAGGATAGTGTTGGAATAATGACATCTAATACACACAATATAGGATATATGATATGATACGATGTGACACAAAGGCGACAAAAGGGGCCATTTTTGGACAAGGGACATGGTGGGCAACGTAATCTCAGTCCCTAAGTCACATTCAGTGTAACAACCCTTGACGCCTCAAAGTAGCTAGCACAGTCAACTAACTCCAGCATCACCACCGCGAAAAGCTGAACTATGACATGTTCTTACCTCTTTTATAAAAACTAAAAATCTCCGTCATAAACTTCTTGGTGTACTCCTTCAATACTGGCATATATTTCTTGGACCTTTTGAGGCATAAAACTAGGGAGTTTTTTTAATGTGGAAATCTACCACAGAAAGCAGAACATGTCATTATTGAGTAAAAATATCTCACTGAGTGCAAGTTTTTATGAAATAGAGTCAGAAAATAATAGTGGTTCAACATAAATAAGCAGCCCTTGACATAAATAAGAAAATGAGAAACAGTGTGGCAGAATCAAGTTGTAGCTCTCCTCATTATAACAACAATTGTTTCCACTGCAACAATAAATATGTCTGTCGTGGTGGCTCAGTCATGGCAGTTGTAAGCACCAGGCATGTCTTGTGATTTATTTATAAATATATAAATATATATAATGCAAGCATAAGGTTTGTCATCTTCTATGTTAAACACAACAGTACAACATAGCATGTCACATTAACCAGTGCCATGCCACATCATTCTTTACAATAAAGGGGACTGAACATCATATCTATTTAACATCGCAACTTAAAGTTTGTGCACAAATTTCACATTGCAGGATGTGCAATGCCAATCATGTGACTCAAAACAACTTACTCTGCCATTTGTTAGTCTGATGGAAATACAAACCATAAGTTTAACTGTTTAGTGTCTATAATTATGAGTCAGTCTATAGTGTGTCCAAAAAAAGTCACTACACTGATATCACTATCAGGAGGCTTGCATAGGGGACACAGTTGTTGCAGGTTGTGTATTTCCTGTATCTAAAATGCACAAGCTGTAAAAAGGACACTGGTCTTAGGTACAGGGGTGTTACACTTAAATATCAAATGATTTTATTAGATTCAATTCCCCATGATTCAATACCATACCATGCCTACCCATGCCATAAAAACCATACCATACCATATAATACCATAAGGCACAAATAAAGATCTGACATGAAAAGATAGTTCTGTACCATGCAATACTAAACCATACCAAAATTAAATGGTTTCCCCACCAAAACAGGTATGTGATACAATATGATGCACCACACTGTTAACTACACTTTCAGAGACTTGTCTTGCAAATCAGTGCTGCATACTGCCCGGCTCATACCACCTCATAGTATAACCAGTGAGGGCAGTAGATGAGTTCAGGTTACAAGTAACGTCTCTGCTTACAAGGCCATGTCAGAAAAAAATGGAGTAAAGGTTTTCTAAGGTTTTGTCATTTGTGGAAAATGTCAACACAAAGTAGTGCATCAGCCACTTTAAAGCATACTCCCACTGCAGGAAAATGAGAAATTGTAAGGCTAATGGCCTTCCTTCCCCTCTTGAGTTTATTTTCTGTTTAATCAAAACAACAAAAAAGCCAATTTAGCCTGAGAATGACTTTGTGAGATTTAGCTTTACTCATTAATTTTTTATCTCAGTTTTGCCAAAGCTTGAAGAAGTATGCAAGCAAAGTTTGTGTGGCATGTTCCACTGCAGAGCCCTCAAGTTTAAGCCACACCAAAGTATTTGCAGTCATATCTTGGGTATGCAAAGAAGCCTTAGGGGAAACACTGTGCCATGCATACCAAATATCTGGCTCATTAAGGACTTATAATTACTGTGTCACTTTGACATAAACAAAGACAGCAGAGCGGTCATGGAGAAAATAGGAGGGGGTAGATAAAACTGCTGATCAGCTTAAAAACATTTATAGTGTCCAGTGTGTGTCTTTGGGCTGACCTCAAGCACCAGGTGAGTGTGTAAGAGAAGAGGTGGGGGGTCGGAAAGCTGGGTGAATGGAATGAGCACCAGCTATGCAGACAGGTCAACAGAGAAACAGACTTTATGAAGACAGATGAGGCTGGTGTGGGCACACAAACACAAAGACAAAGAGACAGATAGACTGTGTGTCCCTGAGCTCAGGAGGTCAGCTGTGACTCACACAGACAGGACAGAGGATACCTAACACAACATGCAAACAGGAACCGATCCTGACTGAGTGCCCAAAAACTTTAGGATGAAGTTTGGAAAGGGGGATGTCAAGGGAGGGCTCATCAGAGTGCCATCATGCAGAATTTCAGCTGACACTCTGCTAGTATCTCCTGTCAGAAAACAAGACTGGAAAGAGCATGGAAAAATCACACTGAAATTAAAGTACAGCTAAGATGAGGTCTTGATTAGGGATGTACAATATTATCAGTGATATCTGTATCTTCAGGTGATTGCTTCAAAAGCTAAATATCATATCTGTAGATACGTATTTCATCCTTAAAGTGTCTTTTTGTATCAAGATTGTAGAGTTTTCTGCATATTACTCTTACAATCAGAGTGGAGTTCCTAAAATAGGGCAAGTAAGTAAACCAGTGTTTTAGTTTATAGAAGGGCAGATGAAGCTTAATTTAACTGTTTCTGTCAAAAGTACAGTTTACATTTAATGTAGGTGTAATCTGAAAAGAACTGCTTTCAGTCATTTCTACAATACTGGTATTGGCCGAAATAACTTCTGAAATATCAACATATCAGACACTGGCAAAAGTCCAATATTGTGCTCCTCTTGTCTTAAACTCCTATTATTTTTTTTAAGTTATTTTTTTGGGCTTTTATTGTCTTTATTGTGTAGGACAGCTGAAGATTGACAGGAAAGCGGGTGAAGGGAGGGGGATGGCGGACACTCTACCAACTGAGCTAACCCGCCCCAAACTCTTATTATTTTGAACTATTACAGTTGCTTCCTCTACTGCTTAAAGCTATCTGGTTTTGTTCACCTTGCATGTTTGTTCTGATTTTGCTCTGTTTTATAGAACTGATGCAAGTAAATTTTTGTTTCTAAAATACTTCTTCACTGATATGTGGCCTTGCTATAACTTGGCCGTCTTGGATGCTCTGCAAAGACTTGTATGACAAACCACATGCAGACTGCCCTTCATTTGAATGTGGTGGTTGCAAATTAACACATTCTCCATACCTACAAGTCTTCCTCAGCTCCCTGCCTCTTGCACTAGACTAGCTCAACGACATGTATGTTACTCAAATGGAGGGGGTGTATTCACACAATCCTACCAGAAGGAGTATAGCTAAAAGCATATGGGATATTTTTATCAAATATTCGAGGCACACCATCTTGGATCTGTTATTTTAATATTGTAACCATATTTTGACGTGAAGTCAAAGTATGGATTTTACAATAAATGATATTGTTTAATATGTATACATGGTAAGCTTCAGTATAGATTCCGATCTATCATTGGTGTCTTGAACTGGTAATTGGCAGATTCAGTATTACAGTAGAACTTCAAAGGGCGTGATCAAGGGCATCCTACTGATAATAGAATTCAAAACCATCCTGTCTTCATCGGCTCTTTTTTCAGACATCCAAAAACCAGTTCCAAACAAGAATAGGTTCCGACTAGTTTGAGGAATTAAAATCACCTCCCTTTAAGCCTGACAACTCCCTTATCAATCCTTCCACTTTGCTTATGGCCAAATAAGCAAGTTCCAGGTCTATGAAGGAAACCAACCAGTTGGCTATGGAGATTTCCCAAAGGACGCTGATCAGCAGGCATCCTACTTAACTGAAGAAACCACCTTCATCGGCTCTTTTCAGGAGGTCAGCAAGAGGTAGTAAGCACAAAAGACAGCAGAGGAATCAAGGATGTAATCAGGCAGGCAGGAAACAGAATCAGATAATGTGTGGTTTAACGTTTAAATGGTGCCAACAGTGAAGTGGTAGATGTCTGTGACAGTGTCATTTGAGGCAAGGGTAGAAACAACAGCTCAACATTTGATGATGTGGGACAACATTAGATGTCGAAAACACAGTGTGTTGGATGTTGTCAGCCTACATTTTCAACAAAGAAAATGCATATGAATCCATGTAGAAACTGATAAAGGATAGGATCAACAGAACTAGTAATGGGTTGTTAACAGCAAAATCTTATTAACGCCCATCCCTAAAAACTCCCTATAATGCATTAGGCAAATAATTGATAAATACAGCTGATGGAAAGCTTGAATCCTCTTTTTGCCCTTTTTTTCTTTCTCTTTTCTTTAAACCAGGGTAATAATTGCTTGTTAAATGTACCAAAGTACAGCACTTCCACCCAAAATACATAACAAACATGTCTTGTTAAAAAAAAAAACAGAGAAAGAAGTTCAAGTGCACAAAAACCTCTGATTTACAATAATAAGAGTAAATGTAATTTTTTTACTTTACACTTGAGCAGAAAAGAGAGTTGTATGATTGCACCTCGAGTGAAGGGGTCTTTCAACAACATGGCGGCTAATAACTGTGCAAACTCTGCCATAACACAAACCCATTGGTCATGCTCTCTAATAGCTTTTACATTGTTCTGGAGCTCCTCGCCCTGCTTTCTGTCGAGATAACACACACTCACACTTCAAAAACCCAACAAACGCACACTTACACAGTAGTAGCAGCAGCACCATGCGTACCCTAACTTGGTGCAGAGCCCATGACAGGCAGGGAGCTAAGCTGGCTGCCTGCAGCTCTGTATACAGCACAAGCACACGTCCATTGCCATTATCAGTATCAGGACTGTCATCGCTATCACAGCGGCCAAAGACCTCTGCCAGGGCCCCGACTGCCTGTGACGATGCTTATCATGGACTTGTGAACACATCGTCAAGGACAAAGCAGCACTGAAAAAGGTTGTTTTCTCAAGGTCACATGAAGGAGAAGAAAAAAACCAGATGAATGCAGGAGCTACACTGACTCATACATGCACAGGGCTGGTAGTGTATGTGGTTTACACACACCGAATACATACGTCAAACATATTCTCAAATAAAACCTTTTTAAAAAAATCATGTCAGCGATATGTTATCACAATCTTGCAGATTTGTATCCGCGAGCTGACTCAGGACTTTTGCTGATTAGACTCCTACATCAGCATGCACCAGGACTGTAAAGGTCATTACAATGACATTACCCTTTTCAGAGGAGAAATGTCAAATCCCTCAGTAGCAACATCATCACACGAATGTAGCTGAATGTTGGGCACCAGAAAACCTCAGAAATGGAGGAAGAGTGCAATCTGAGTGATGAGATTGGATGTCAAAACACAGATTTGTTTACTCTGCACATAATCATTGGTTGATCATACATTCTGTTTTGGGAGGGCAGCTTAACAAGTTGATAAGACATTTCAATATTTTTCTAAAAAAGTATCTAAAGTAAGACCAGTGTTTCCTGTGGGAAAACTGCCAATTACAGTGGCAGTGGAGGCTGTGGAGTGGAGGAGTCTGTTTTGATTGCCCAGATCATCGTAATCTCTCTTTTTATAAAGGAGTCTTCCTGAACATCACTGAACAGAGAAATATGGCACATTGTTGACTTGTCTCTAATGACGTCATGAAGGAAAACAGTAGAGTTTGAGGACACATTTGTTTGATTGGTGAAGGAAGTAGCTGTGGTCAGAATTTTTGTCATGTTGAGTAATGGAGTTTAGACAGGTCATTGAACCAGACAGGTCATTTTTTCAAATAAATAAAAAAAAAAAATTGGAAAATGTGCATTTTGCAAAACATTGAATTTTAAAGGGATAGTTCCAGTATTTTTATAGGAGGGTTTTGTGTGGCATGAGATAGCAGTCAATAGAGAGACTGAATTAGAGCTTAGCAGCATTGTACTTATATGGAAAATGACCTGAGACTATCTGTAAAGTACAATTCTGTTGGAGGTACAGTTATTTAACAAGTGTGTATCATGTTTTTTTAATGTAGAAATGTGCCAAATAACCATGTTGGGTCTGATGTATGATGAGGCGAAAAATTTCAGAGTTCTTTATTATTCTCTGTGGAAGTTTCTGTGTTTGGCACTATTTTACAATGCAGCAAATGCCCATGTGTTCTTCCACTTGTGTGCATTAATTCTGCTGATCTGCTGTTTTGTTCTATGGAAAGACACAATAAGAGCAGAGAAAAGTAACACTGAACCAGATATGAGTGATTTTGACTCAAGCAACAATTACACTCCTTTTACTGTGGATTTACAGGGTTGCCCTTATGAACTGGAGTATACAAAAGAAGAAATTCTTCAGAATGAGATTCAGCAGGTGGAACCAATGCACACAGGACGAAAGACACATGCTGCATCATAAAATAGTGCCAAACACAGAGAGGGGAAAAAAACACTCCTGAATATCTTAAATAACTGTACCCACCAACAGCAGTGTACCTTACCACTCATCTTAGCTTTCTCTCCTGAAAGCTGAAACGCAACTGATTGCTCTTTAGCAACTTTGCTGACTGATTTGAAGCACCTCATACAACTCAACTCCAAATATACAGAACAATATCCTCTAAAGCATGTGGTATTTGAGAGCATAGAACTTTTTTAAATCCTCGCAACATTTTTGTATGACTAAGATGTTCTGCAGTTTCTCTGCAATCCTCAATAATAAAGGATTAAAAATGGAAAAAGCACCAATTGTGGTAAACTTCCACTCTGGAATAGAAACCTCCTATGCTTTCACTGAAAAACTATCAGCATTCATGGTTCTGAACAACAGTAGTTGCATTCCAGGTTTTATTGCCCCAACCACGACTGAAGCGACAATACTTAAAATACACACACTATAATAACTACCCTTTGCTAAAACCATTGCTCTAATGAACGGGTCTGTCCTCTGTTTTCTTCTCACTGTAGACAGCTGTATCTGAGGGTCAAAACTGCTGCTAACACATCCCAGTCAAATATCATTTACAAGTGGGAGCTGCTACCACCTGCACCCTGATCAAGACAGTGCTTGTCTAACTGTTAAATGAGGCTGAGGACAGAAAAAGAGGCCAATGAGAAAGAGTGAAAATGAAGTCAGACACTGAGAAAAAATACCTCCATGTAAACTAAACAAAAGTAAGTTGAGTTAGAGCAAAAGTTCCCTTTGTTAGATCCACTGTCAGATCCATGAACTTGTGAGCCTTAAGCACACAGGGACTGCTTACTTGAAAACCCCACACCTCAGACTACACGACTCCCTATAATCATTAGAGATGTCTGCCTGAAAAACATGCCTGCCGGGAGAGCAGAGGAGCAGAGCTGCGCCTGAATCAGCCCAGGCATGCGTTAAAACAAAGTGGCCTCTCCGGCTCAGAACATAGCAACACACTCAATACACACATATACACAAACCTGAAACAAATGCTCGCAGAATGACCTCATAAACATACACAAATTAGAAGAATCTGAAAGGCTTCCACACGCTGACACGCACACTCATGTCCCTCCATTGCTATCATACAAAAATTGGTCATATTACAGGACTTACAGTAGGAAGCACCCATCCTCTGTTTGAATGTAGAGCACAGAGACCACACAGAATCCCCCCTCACAGACACTATGAGAGCAGAATACTAAAGCAGAAAACGCTGGCTGACTCAGAACAGAGACAGCCTGTATAATAACTTAAAGCTACACTGTGCTGCAAATTCACTCTTGGATATTTAATGTTTTTCTTGGGGAAAAAGCCATTTGGAGTGGTGACATACTGGCATAAAAAGGGTTAATGAGGTTAAAGGTTGAAATAGAGGGGCACTGGAACTAATCAGCAGAGGAAATACATAAACACTGACGTAATTCTATACTGACTGTTGGTGCAAATGTCCAAAGACTTAAAAAGAAACAACCATTGTTGTTACTTTTCCTTGAAGGACATAAAACTAATTTAAACGATAAAATGGACGATGCAGGGTATTTAATTTCTGCAGATATCTGATGTGGAAAATTTTCCTTAACTCATTTTAGCAAATATCAATAGGACACAGAGTCTCTTCTAAACCACAATTAGCAGTCTTTTTGTTTCAGAAACAGATATATGACACAAGGAAAAACATTTGGTTCTATGATAAAACAAGTGTGATTAAAAAACGTTGATGCACCACTGTAATTCAATATTATGTTGTATTTATTTATATATTTCAAGCATAATATTTATTATTTTTTTAAGTTCAGAGTAGTACAGGATATTGTTTTGCAAATATTGGCAAAATGATCATAGCCGCAAATATATTTAACGACTTTTAGCTAACTGCAAAAACTGATAGTGTGTCGCATATCACACATCCCCAGTGCTATCCAGTCTTTTGACCTCCTAAACATTGACACTGCAGGTCACAGGTACACCACATTCCCTGATAGTAGAGGCTACCTCTTCAAATTCTAGTATTAACCAATCACATGCATTCAAATGCAATGACATGTCACGGATGAAGCACAGACAGTCACATGGTGTTGAGTATCTTGCTCAAGGACATATTAATATGTATCTGCAAGGGCTGGGATAGAACTTCCACTCTTCCCACTGAAAGACAACAGACTCCACCACTGAGCGTTTCCCTCATGGAAACACTTCGACCTTCATCATCAGTTACACCTGCCATATCAATGACACACTATTAACATAATTACAAGCAGCAACCATGAATTAAAGGTCCATTCCATCATCTAGCATGGACAGATGTCACTCTGTCTGCCTGCCTGCCTGCCTGCCTGTCTGTCTGTCTGTCTGTCCATCTGTGTGTGGAGTGGACACAGAGCAGGTCACACTCTTAATAAAAAGCTGCAGGTGGCCAACTTTAAGTAGGGATTACTGATCCAGTAACATGTCTGACCTCTCAAAAAACAAAAATCACATGCTTTAAGAAAAGAGCAACAACTCACCCAAAATCATGATGAGTGTTGCCTCTGGTGTTCCTGTGCTGCTGCCCCCGTCTCTCCTGTTGTCACCAAAGGGACAATGGCTCCAAAATGTCTTTTATTTTATCTCAGAGTTCCTCCTCACTCTCCAAAAAGAGGCAACTCAGAGAGGCAGCACTGGATGTGAGGACTCACTGCTGCTGCTGCTGCTGCACATGCCGTCTCCTGCGCCTGCCCTCTCCAGGTGAAACGCAAAGTGTGTGTGTGTGTGTGAGAGAGAGAGAGAGAGAGACAGCGTGCTGTGGTGTGTGTGACGAGGAGGAGGAGGGGTGAAGGGAGGGAGGTCCAGCGTTTCTGCAGTTGTGGCTCAGGTAAGCCTGGGGACAGTATGGAGGGGGGCTTGTACCACAGAGGAGAGAGAGAGAGAAAAGGGGAGTCAGAGAGAGAGAGAAAGAGAGAGGAGGGGGAGCCTAAAGTGTGACAGCCAATCACAAGGGGGATTTTACAGAAGCTAGATCTTCTTCTCCACAGCAGCCAGGAGGAATCGCAGAGGTCTCCAACGGACAGCTCACAAGCATGTTTTCTTCTCAGTGGAGTCAATATCAAAAGGCAGCTCCAAAAGACTTCAGCATACCTGCTGTAAAACACATTCCTTCTCTTTCTATCTTCATCCAGCTCTTTCTCCCTCTCTCTGCTTCTTGTTTTTGGGGTTGGGTATAACCTAAAGGCACCTTACAAGCCTCAGCTCTGATTGGTGGCAGCCTCAGCCAATGGGAACAGCTGCAGACGCCTGTCATCATGCAGAGTGGAAGTCATGAAGGAGAGACGGAGCTTGGTTGAAAATGCCTTCCCTCCAAAACCTACCATTTCTGCCTTTCCTTTCACATATTTCTCTCACTTGTCTTCTTTACCTCGAGGCAGGGGCTTGATTGTCAGATTTGTTTATTAACCCTTCCACCCACATGCCCCCCTCCTCTATGTGGACTTGTTAAGGGATTAACCTTTATCTGTTCAGCAGCTATGGGTCGTTCCCTCGTCTTCATTGCTTCACCTGCCCAGGCAGGGCGACTCATTTTATTGAGTCTGTGTTATGAATTTTTGACTGGTAGTTTGAGGGGGCGTAGGGGCTTTAGCAAGCAAAAAACAGGAGAGATGAAATGGGAAGCGACAGAGCGGAGGAAGCAGAAGAAGGAGGGGCAGAGATTAAACCAAATACAAACTGACAGAGGCATGAAGAGATATGGAGTGACAAGAGGAGACGACAGGGAGGACGGAATACAGAGACAGAAACAGAGACAGTCGGACACAGGAGAGAGTGCTGCTGGGACTTTAAAAACTGTGCACTAAAGCATTGCGGCCACTAATTGAAGAGGAGCTTCCCAGCCGGCTTCTTACGGTCCACTTCTTTTACACCAAGAAGCCACTCTCAAACAAACGTCTGGTGTCACGTCTGAGCACCACACTCCCCCTTTCTGTCTTTCTTCCTTCCAGGATGACTAGAGAGAGACTTTTGAAATCACACTGTGTTATTGAGAAGCTTGGTGCCTCAGAGACGGCTTAACAGAGCTGTCAAAAAATTAATCCCCTTGGGCGGGCATGCTTGCAAACACACAGATGCAAACACGTGAGCCTGGGGCTACAGAAACCACTGCCTGATGTTCATAGCGTCTCGTCTTGTCCTCCTTCTCTCTTTCTGTGTCTTTTCTCCTCTTCTATCTCTATACACACATGCACACACACCCTTCTCACGCTCTCAGGCTGAGGCTGTGAGTCACAGGGTGCTGGATTGAATACTAAAGAGGGTGGCTGACACCTCCAATACCTCGCCTCTACGCAGCAGCTCCACTGCACACATTCAGGTCCCTTTGTATGTAAACAGAGGCAGAGTGAGGGGCCACAAACACCCACACAAACACATAAACAGATCGTGAGTTTGGGTTAAATCCACCAGTTAAAGCTGCTGGCGTTGTGAAACATATGGTGCCTGTAAGAAAAAGGTGAACAAGGATACTAACACCTGCATGCTGCCACAATGAAAATAAACAGGGACACATGAAATAGTGGCCTTCAGATGTGGAGCCAAAGCTCTGAGCATTGGCAGGATTATTATAAGTACTAAGTGGGCAATTACTCGAAGCTACGTGCTCCTAAGAACCTTTGAGAGTTAGTACTGGATTTTTGAAGTGGGGTTGCTCAAGGCCCATGGACAAGTAAATATGATTGTCAATAAAGCAGCTTGTGAGCTTTGTCTATACCAGGAAAACTCTGAGGGCAGATGTTGGGCATTATAAGAAGCAATAGAACCATCTTTTAGGGTTAACACATTGACTTAACAGGACACTTTACTTTTCCTTGACCAAAACCCTGTGTTTAGAACTTTTGTGTGTTGCAATGTCGGGCTCATGTTTCTTCAGTTTGTCAGGTTATCATGAGAAACAAACAACTTCTCTGAACCTGAACTAAAATAAGCCATTTTTACTTGAGCCACACCAGCAGACAGTACATACTGGGTACGAGAGGATATCTAGTACCCAAAAAATCTGAGTCATGGGTGGAAAGAGTGTTGTTGAAACTGATGTGGAAATGGGGGAGCAGGCCAAATCAAGTTAACTGGTAGTTCAGATGCATGAAGTATGTTCCGACAATTATGAACTATTAGGCCCATTGTTGGAACGTTTCTCCTGGACCTTTCAGCAGAGATCTTTAATTTCAGTCAGCCTTTAAACTGTGTTATTGTTGTGGTCCTAAACAGTAAAACTGGCAGTGCAATTCTAATCCTGAGGGGGGATCCTGATGTCCATGCTTAAAAGAACAAGCCAAAGTTGGCAAGGGATACATAGCGATGATATCTTAAATTTACTTATTACTATCCTGCTATATTTTCCATTTTTTACATCCAGTATAAATATAGGAGCAACATATCCTTGTTATTTCCAGAAAACTAGATTTATAAGAATTTTTCCTCCAATGACCACTTTCTGACTTCCAAAGAGATTAGAGGTGAACTCCAAGGTCAAGGTACATCAGTATCAGATCGCAGCATCTGTCGCTGTTTGACAAAGTTGACTTAATGGGTGATATCAAAAGGCAAAGGGTGCGTTCTCAAGGGCATAGGGTGTCTTGAATTTGTGCAGGGTTCAATGAAATCTCAAGACGATCAAGGAATTCTGGAGCAAAATGTGCTACCCAGTGTCAGAAAACTTGGTCTCAGCCGCAGGTCATAGGTCCTCCAACAAGACAATGACCCAAAACACACAGCTAAAAAACACCCAAGAATGACTAAGAACTAACGGACTATTCTGACGTGGCTTTCTAAGATCCCTGATCTAAATCCTATTGAACATTTGTGGAAGGAGCTGAAACATGTAGTCTAGAGAAGACACTCTTCAAACCTGAGACAGCTGGAGCAGTTTGCTCATGAGGAGTGGGCCAGAATACCTACAGTATCAACAGGTCCAGAAGTCTTATTGAGAGTTACAGAAATTGCCTGATTGCAGTGACTACCTCAAAAGGTTGTACAACAAAATAGTAAGTCAAGGGTATCATCACCTTTTTTCAGGCCAGTTTCATTTTTTGTTTGTTTTTTTTTTTCAAAATGATTTTATTGAACCACAATTAGAACCAATGTCTGGTTTCATTGTTAATATTAAGTAAATTTTGATTTTTCTTACTTCTGTCAGCTTCAAGTTATTTCAGTGACCATTGTGGATTTTCTTTCTTTTATGGAAGGATATCAACAATTTGGCACACTATCTCTTTCTTTCTGATTGTCATCTACCATGTTTGTAAACTTACATTTGACCATGCAAGAATATAAGTTGAGCCAAGAGATTGCGGTTGTTGTTTAATAAGTTGGTTAGTGTGTGGTGTGCTTGTCTCTCATCCTGTGGCACACCACACACTATAAGATCAAAACTGTTAATACTGTATGTCATGTGTCATGTGTGGTGTCCTAAACTATTTCAAAACCCAGAAAGAATTTAAAAATTTGTGTAAACACCAAAGAGTGCTGAATCTGGAGAAATTACTGCATGTAAGCGACAAGGCTGAAAACCAACATTGAATGCCCATGACCTTCGATCCCTCAGGCGGTACTGCATCAAAAACCGGCATCACTGTGTAAAGGATATCCCCACATGGGCTCAGGAACACATCAGAAAACCACTGTCAGTAACTACGGTTCGTCGCTACATCTTTAAGTGCAAGTTAAAACTCTACTATGCAAAGCCAGAGCCATTTATTAACAACACCCAGAAACGCTGCCGGCTTCGCTGAGCCCGAGCTCATCTAAGATGGACTGATGCAAAGTGGAAAAGTCACTTTTATGTTGTATACTGTTTCTAGCAAATATGTTTTTACCATGAGGTGTGTTGCTGACCTCTTGGCCAGGTCACCCTTGTGAAAGAGATCATGATCTCAATGGGTTTTTTACCTGGTTAAATAAAGGTTAAATAAAATAAATAAAAGTGTTCTGTGGTCTGACGAGTCCGCATTTCAAATTGTTTTTGGAAACTGTGGTCGTTGTGTCCTCCGGACCAAAGAGGAATAGAACCAGCCGTACTGTTGTAGGCACAAAGTTCAAAAGCCAGCATCTGTGATGGTATGGGGGTGTATTCGTGCCCAAGGCATGGGTAACTTACACATCTGTGAAGGCACCATTAATGCTGAAAGGTACATACAGGTTTTGGAGCAACAAAAAGTATGTTGCCATCCAAGCAACGTCTTTTTCATGGACGCCCCTGCTTATTTCAGCAAGACAATGCCAAGCCACATTCTGCACGTGTTACTACAGCGTGGCTTCGTAGTAAAAGAGTGCGGGTACTAGACTGGCCTGCCTGTAGTCCAGACCTGTCCCCCATTGAAAATGTGTGGTGCATTATGAAGCGTGAAATACAACAACGGAGACCCCGGACTGTTGAATAACTGAAGCTGTACATCAAGCAAGAATGGGAAAGAATTCCACCCGAAAAGCTTCAAAAATTGTTCTCCTCAGTTCCCAAACATTTACTGTGTGTTGTTAAAAGGAAAGGCGATGTAACACAGTGGTAAAAATGCCCCTGTGCCAACTTCTTTGCAATGTGTTGCTGCCTTTAAATTCTAAGTTGATGATTATTTGCAAAAGAAAATAAAGTTTCTCAGTTCGAACATTAAATATCTTGTCTTTGCAGTGTATTCAATTAAATATAAGTTGAAAAGGATTTGCAAATCATTGTATTCTTTTTTTATTTACGATTTACACAATGTGCCAACTTCACTGGTTTTGGGTTTTGTATTTGAATATTACATCACCACAGAAATACCAACAAACCAACCAGAAGCTCTCGACTACTGAATCAATAATAATTGTTTTTTCCCAATTACATATGTTTTTATTTACGACTATTTGGTTAAAAGTTTTTAAAACCCACTCACCAACATGAAAGGTGGACAACAGCACTGTTTAATGAAAAACAAAATAAATCATAGAAAATTATATGCAAGGCTTGTGTCCAGCAGCGATGATGTACTATTTTTAAGTCACATGTGTCTCTATACAAACTATTAAAGGTCCAATATTTTTGCTTCTTTTCTGCAGTTTAACATGGATCCTTGATGTCTTCATGAAATGTTAGTTACATGCTTTAGTCCAAAAAGCCAACAGATCAAGCACAGTTACCAGATAACAGAGATGCTCGTTTATCCCAGACATCACACACCATGCTAACCCTGGCCTAGTCACCGCAGTAGAACACAGACGCAACTTAGCTTGGGCTAATGCTAGAAGAAACAGAGGGGTTAAGGGGTGGGTCTAGAACTGATTATATTCAGCCAACTGTTAAACTTCTTTTGACTAATGTAAGAATACTGATAAATTGAAGTTTATCAGAATTTCAACAACATGAATATTGACAAACATGTGCCGCTGCTTCTGGTTCACTTCCCCCTGCTTTTAGCATTAGTTTGTAGCAGTGAGCAAAATAAATAATACAGAGCATTAAAGGGACTGTGAGGAGTTTCTAAGTAATTACAAAAAAGTCTCACTTTTAGATGCCTGATCGACATACACACTTTAAGATGATTTTTATAGCATCAAAATAGGTTATCTATAAATGCTATCCCTTAGCCTTCCGGTCGGGTGGGACAAGGCTGGACTGGCCTGGATACTCAACTTCGGGAACAAGACAATTAAAACTAGAGCAAATTTATATTATTCTGACACATCTTAGAGCACCGGGCTGTAAGTAGCAATATATAACCAGCCACAAAACTACAATACTAAGTTTTCCAAAAATTGCTTGTTGTCACACATCAAAACCTACCGCTACGTAACTGGAAAAAGATACATTACCTTGTCGCTTTGCATCCTGTAAGTTGTTGAAAAAACGAAGTTGTTAAGCAATGCAGAGTTCTGAGGAAGGTCCAAGCTGCATTTATCACAACAAACACGCTTTGCCTTGGGTCACGTCTTTGGTGCGTTCCAGTTGTAGTCAGAAGTAGGAATTTCTGAGTTCTGAGTAGCAAACTGCAACTGGAACGTCCCCCGAAGTTGGAAGTTCCTACTGGGAACTCGGTGAAACCTCGCCACCCCCGAGTTGACAATCGAAGATGGATGCCCCCAGTGTAAACAGTCACTTAGCTCCTGTAATAATCAATTTATTTGCACTTCTGACTGGGGTGTGTCACTCTAGATCAGCTGTATACATCGTATTGTTAGACTTATATTTACAAAAATGCTGCCATAGTGATAATCACATTCTTCATGTGGTATTTGTGAACAACAACACAGGGCGTGCTAACAACAGCTAACAATAGCCTGGTAGATCGGCATGTTTTTTCCGACTTCAACTGGAATGCTGATAAGTCAGAGATGATGTCACTCCCAGTTCCGAGGTTACTGGAACGCAGCATTACGACAGTCGCCATGCGTGCTCATGGGTAGCAGAGTCTTTTTGTCTCCGCAAATAGATTCTTCTCAAAGCACCTTTAAACACTCACATTTCCATCATCAGATTTAGTGGCGTATTGTTGACGCTGAATCCAGATTCAGGAAAAATCTAGTTCCCAGTCCTGTGTTAAACTGATGTGAACTTGAAGAAGCAGTCCAATGGGAAGTGATTGGCACACACATACAGGTTTTAGCTGGCTCATTCCCTTCAAAAGTCCACTGGACCCTTTGGTCCTAGGAGGCTGACAGCCTATATGTGAATATACATGAAGCTGTTTACAGCCAACAGTCAAGCAGTGATAGGTTTTGGATCTAGACATGGAGTATGCCGATCTCTCACTAAGAATATAAACAATAATAAAACTGCACAGAATTTTTTCAGCTGGGGAGGCAGGCTTATGCTAATAAAATGCTTGTTATGTAATAGTATACCCACAGACTCAACAGCTTGCCAGAAACCATGAGTTTGCATTTATGCAGCCTGCTAAATATAAGTTTTATTGCCTACTTTCACATGTTGTGGGCAGTGAGGAAGGCCAAATAACCAAAATGTGCCCTAATTTCGTGGCGCAGCCCAGGGGGCACAGAGCCGGCGGACCCCACGCAGTGCTAATTTCGTCCGGCGCACAGCCGTGTGCTGCCAATTTGACAATTTGGTAGACCGTCTGCACAGAGATGGGTGTGACGGCCCACCAGGGGGAGGTGACGGCGCACCAGGGGAAGGTGTCGACAGATTCCTGTTGGCGCAGTGACAATTTCGTGCCAAAAAACTGTGCGGAAGGTGCGCTGAAAGCTCGCCAGCTCCAACCTGGTCTTCTCCTCTTGGCACCCTCCGCAGCTGTAATTTGGTGACAGGCGCACATGTGCACACACGTCAACAAAGCCTCAGAGGCAGGTTTCCAGAGTGTCAGGCACATTTTAATGCAATAAACAATCACAGTATTCACTATTTAATGTAACCGTCTGAACCAGCATATACATTTGTATCTATATTAATTGTCCCGTCACATCTGATGTCGGATTAAAGCCGTTTGACATAATGGAAACTTAACCTGACGGCAGCTGGGAGTTTGATGCACATCTTACAAGTCAAGAGAGAAAATAAATGTATGTCACTCAGGATTTACCTATGATTTCCCATATTCCTCTATTTTAGTCTTTATTTTTAACGTGATCTATAAAGATGGAGTACATTATTGCAGGGAGGATCAGGTGGAGACACCGAGAGAATATACAGTGTATCACTAAAGGCTGTGTTTGGCAATGACAAACCAGGAGTGCAGGTGGATCAGAAGCATTATGAATGGATAAGCCTGCTGCTGTGTAACTGTCTCTTAATTTTGTACTCCTATTAATGACAAAGTAACAGATTACATCTGTCCCAGGAGCTGGCCCACACGGTGACGCGCTTCGTGGCCTCCAATGCGCGCCCTGATGACCAGTCCCTTCTCCGGGTCTTTCCAGCACTTTGTTTCCGTGGTGGCGGGGATCATTCAGACCAATCAGACACTGCGCCTCGGCCGCAGTGCATTTTAAGGCAAGGGGAGGCAGTCATTTGATTGGTGAAGCAACACTCATGCCTTTTCTCCTCCCTCTCTGGCACTTGCGCGGAGGGGCAGGGACGGAGGCGTGGATGTGCCTCTCTGCACCTCTCTGCGCCTTGAGTGCATCTCTCTTGGCACTGCAGGAAACTTGCAAAGTGCGCTGGTCACACCCTGTCCAAGGGGCGAAGGCCGGCGCAGGGCAGGTGCGCCTTCGACTGCGACTGCCCCCCCGTCTACGAAATTAGGGCCCATTGTCTTGAAAAGCCTTCAAAAAGTGATTTTAGCAAAATATGTCGCATGTAAGATGTGAAACTTTTGTTTCTAGAAATTGTTAGACTAACACAAATCATTACCCTTAATAGGTAACAAGCGATTGGATGAAAGTAAATTTCAGAGACATTCAACTAAGTTGGAGCTTGTTTGATTGAAAAACCTGAATTCAAATGCTTTCTAAACTTTTTAAGGGGGACCAACAATGTCTCTTTCAGTGTTGTTTTGTAACTACACTGTTTAACGGGACATAATTTAACTTTTTTTCAAAAGCTTTGGTTGTTTTAAGTTAAATGGTAAAAGGCTTGATATTGCTCCCTTCCTGAGGCCTCTGAACAACCAAAACCACCCCCTGGCATTTAGGACAAACAAGTGGATTGCTGACATGATTCCAGCTTGTTGAGAGAAAAAAGTGAACAGGACTCAAACTGAGTCACTGTAGTATTAAGAATGGGTCACCAGCCACTGTAACTACAGTCATCACCAATACATCTGTGCGTCCATGTTCTTCCTTGAGCACTATGTGTGTGTGTTTGAATGTCAGCAAAAAGGATCCCAGATAGGGTTTCCTCATTAGTTGTGTTGGTATCAATAATTCAGAGCAGGCCCTTGTTGGCGTTCAATGGGCCGAGTGCTAATGTGCTGTCGGGCCAACGGGGGCCCAGGGCCCAGTGCCACATTAATGGATGTCATGATGAGAGGGTGAAATCGGAGCATGGGGATCCTGTATCATCCAAAGGCAAGAGGAGGGAGGACAGAGGAGAGGAGGGGAGGAAGGAGACAGGGACTGGGTGAGGACCACTGGGGGAAGACAGATGGTAATATGGGACAGGTAAGTGGTCAGAGCAAGGAAGGAGGAAGAAGGAAGAGGTAAGAGAGGAAAATATTAGACTATTATGTCCAATAGGTTGCCCTTGGCTACAGATCAGTCATTGCAAAGATAATGTGATGACCTCCATCACCTCTGGATGGGCAGTCACCATGAGACACATGTTAAGTGGCCACAGGGGGAACTTTTGAAATGAAAAATGAATCAATATAATTTCATTATTCAATCCACTTCAGTTGTTTGAAGTACTTTTCTTGTAGTAGCAATTAAAAAGGGGAAAAAAAAGATAAATGTGCTTTATTTATTCAAACTGATCATTCATTTTAAAATTTAATATTACATGTTCAATACCCAGTTAAAAACCAAGCAGTTTGAAGTTAAAAAGTGTATATGTTTAAGGGGATAAAAATACATTTCTTATGAATAAATCTTCCAAAAGCAAAGTAATGTATACTGCAGAAATCGGACTGGCTTTTTACTAAGATTCTGAAATTGAAGAATATCTTCTGTCAGCTATAAACTCCTTATCAGTAGAAATGACCTAAACACTTGATAATTATATCTCTACAAATTTCTTGTGAAAAGGAAAATATCTCATACAGTCCCATGGCCAGGGCCGGCTGGTGGTAAGGAAATTTACATTGTGTTTCAGATTTTTTATGTATGTATTTTGTTGAGCATATAATGGGTGCCATGTTATCTTATAAATTAAACACAATGGTTGGCAGAGGGCACCACATAAAATCTCTCCTAGAGCACTACATTGGTCAGGGTCGGCTCTGCACATGGTTAACTCTTTTAAATGAGTGCAATATGAGACTAAGTATGAGTCAATTTAGACTGGACACTTCATTTGGTACACCTTGCTAATACCAAGTTGGACTTCTTTTTGCGTTCAGAATTGATTTAATTATCCAGAGCAAAGGTGTAAGTATGTGCTGGAAACTTTGGCATCCAACCATGTTCATTTAGTACAAAGGTCCTAAAGTGTGCTGGGAAAATATCAACCTCAGTATTACACCAGCAGCAGCTTGGATTCATCCAGGTCAAGATGACTCAATGCTTTCATGTTGCTGAAACCAAAATCTGACCTTAACAACTGAATGTCACAGCCAAATTTAAGATTCAATAGACCAGATTGACTGGTTTGCTGTTTTGGGAAAATGAGCAATTGTGCACCTAATATTGTAGACAATGTGTGTATTTTTTAATTAACTTTATTGATATGATTGATAATAACCTGTTATTCTTCATTAACAGAAATGTAGGTTAGGCCAGTTATTCAGTCATTTAATAAGGCATGTATGATGTTCAAGATGTCTTTTTTCTCTTCTGGCAAGTCCAGTTTTAAATCAAATCAGAACACGATTTAGATGATATTTTTGTCCACCTCTGGCACTAGTTTTATGTTTGACATAGCACCAATAAGCTTGGACTCATGAACTCTTTACAGATAACTGAAGGTCCTACATTTTACTCCTTTTAGAGAAATTTAAAATGGTCCCAGATGTCCCCAAAGCATGCTATTGCACTAATTATTGGTCTTCTGCAGCCTACAGAAGTGCATTCTTTCATGGAAAATTCTGATGAAGTTGCTGGGACAAAACCTCTCATCTCCATTCTTCTGTTTATACATTTCTTTTAAACAGTGCTCTTGGTCACCTTTCACACTGGTAAAGTTTAAGCTAATGTCCTACACAAAAACCTCTTGTTTGGACAATAAAAGATCAATGCATTTGTAAAGATGGGGAGTTGGGCAATCACATTGAGCTGCTGCCACTCAAAAAGTGGATTTGGATTAAGCTTTCCATTTCTGTGCTCTAATGTTTACTGAGGCTACCTAGACAAGATTTCCTTCCACAGGACATTCTGTTATAATTACGACATTTTTTTCCATTACAGCAATTTTGAACAGCCTGCTTAAGAAAATATTTTCTGATAATAGAGACAAGCAAAAGAGGGAGTGGATGATTTTTTTCCTCATGTTTGGGATCTGGAGACAGGCCATGGACATTCAGTGCTTTGTATGAAAGAAACATGAAAAAGGATATTGTGTGACCTTTAGATCAAGAGGAAACACATAACTTTGTAGAAGATATGAAAGGCAAACTGCGGCTATGAGGAACAGAGACACAAGTCTTTATTGTTTTTTAAGCTTATGAACAATTAGTAAAACATTTAATACTGACGCTTCAGAACACTGCAAATATACAAATCACATTCATTTTCCCACCCCTCTGTCTGTGTAATTAGTTAACATCTGCATTATGTCAGATCTACTGCACGCTGGCCCTGTAGCAATACAAAACTCTGGAAAACCACAAAAATAAAATACAACAAGCAGAGTTCCATGCCAAGATAATCTGCGGTAATAATGAGAAAGAATTTTATCTCAATTTTTCTTTACACCTGGAGGCTAGCATACCACACGATGATGAGGTTAGAGGAGATAAGTAGATGCAACCACAGTACATGTTTTTCTCTCTGCGGCACGAGCATCAGGATACATGTCAACACAATTCCACCCACAGACACACAAAGACTTGTTTATGTCTTGACTCTCTCAGACTTCAGGCACCATACACTCAACCTGAGAGAAAACCTCTGGTGGAAGTCCAAAAACTGCAGTTCCTCAAGTATCCACATGAGGCTGGCTATTAAAGCAAAGACATCCACAAGAGGTCTTGTGTTACAATGTTCACAGTAGGTATAAAAACATTAACAGCCTCATACAAAAAAGGGGTTGATCTCCATTGTCAAAGCTGCACATAGGATAGAATTCTGTCCTATCTCACTTGTTTTGATTTTAACATTGCCTCAGTTCTTGACTTAAAGTCTGATTTTTCAATGGGACAGCCCCTATTGTCCATTGCTTCATTACACCCTACTAAAACCAAACAGTGACTATAAAGGATACATCCATGTTTTATACAATGTTGTCCATCGTTAATCCTCACAATAATTTAATCTAAACCTCAAAATCAGATTTTCACTAAAGGATGTGTGCCTTGTTCTCAGGGCTTCTGCAGTAATGCTTTGGTGTACAAGAGGCCCTAACTTGTTTGACTTGTTTTGCTTTGCACGTTTTACAACAACTGTGCCAATTTGACCCAGAGATACATCTGCAGATGTTGCAATGAGGTGGCCCCCTACAGTTATCAGGCTCCAGACACTGCAAGGGATAAAATTGCTTTGGATTTGTAATAAAAAAGAAGGAAGAGAGTTTTGGTTCCCAACCTAGGTTCTGGAGTCCCCCTGGGGGGTATTCCACGAAGCTAGCTAAAAAAGGCTGGGCTATTGCAGGTAAGTGTGGCTTGAATAAGTGGCAACTTTAATCTCAGCTGCAAGTAGTTCCACTAACAAGGCTCGGCCGTTTTTCAGAGACGCTTATTCAAGTCAGGCTGATCCAAGCTGCGGTTGAGCGTGCGTCCGAGGGAGATAAAAACCCTGACGTGATTGTCGAAATGACGAATTCATGTCAAAACCAAGAGCAGAGATGTCTTTAATAGCAGAGCAAAAGCTCTTCGTGGAGTTGTATGAGGACTACATACAGTGTATATATATATATATATTAAGGCTGTCACTTTAGTGCATTAATTAGATTAATTAATTACACCGCAAATTAATGCGTTATAAAAATTAATCGCAAGATTAACCATAGCACACAAACATTTTGATATTGTCCAGCTGGAGGACCCGTACATGGCAGTGGCACGTCACTTCACACATGCATCTCTAGTCAAACCAAACAAAGCTCAGGTGACAACAGGAATGCATCAGGGCTAATTGGTTGGTTATTTTGAATTTGATTTATGAAACACACTTAAAGTGTAATTTGAGTTGCCTGATTGAGCTTAGAATTTTCTGGACAAGTTGCCCTGACTTTGGTTTTATTTAGTCACCAATAAAAACGTGGATTTACAGATCTTCACTTCTTAGTGTATTCATTTGATTAGTCCTGCACTACAATTTTGTAATATCCTAGAATTTAAATTCTTTATTTGGGTACTTCAAGCAGATATGAGATTAAAATGCGATTAATTAGATTAATTAATTATAAATCTGGTAATTAATTAGATTAATTTTTTAAATCGTATGAAAGCACTAATATATATCTATATCTATATCTATATCTATATCTATATATAGATATAGATATATGTATATATATATATATATATATATATATATATATATATATATATATATATATATATATATATATATATATATATATATATATATATATATATATATATATATATATATATATATATATATATATATATATATATATATATATATATATATATATATATATATATATATATATATATATATATATATATATATATATATATATATATATATGATAGATAGATAGATAGATAGATAGATAGATAGATAGATAGATAGATAGATAGATAGATAGATAGATAGATAGTAGGCCTACTTCATGTTCTTGATTTGACAAATATTTATATCCATCATAGATGAATATAGCAGCACATAAATAAGGGAGAAGACACAAATGAGCTTGTACACAAATAAAGTAGTTATCTCATCATTTGGCATCACCTTTAGATTATCATCATGATCAGATTGGACCGCTGGTAAAAGGAAGGTATTTTTATGGAACACTGTGGCTGTTGTCACCTTCTACTTTTTTTCTAAGACAATTTGTGCCTTGATCCTGTTGTGTGTTGACTGCACTTTAAGGGTGAAAAAAGAAAAAAAGAAAATCAGATATTTTCAAATAGTTTCCGCAGGTGGATTCGAACCCATGGTGCAGTGAAAAGTGAAGTCATGTGCATCACAGTACCCTGCACCCTGACCACCCACCCACCTTGCCTCTCACACAGTCATTAAAACGTGCAGTAGATGACATGTCCTGATTCACGGTTGTTTGTCACAAAACAAGAACATCATTGATTACAGATCAAGATGAATTTAATGTGTAACATGCAGTTCACAGGCGTCTTTCTAAAGCTCGTCGGAACCTAAACAGAGCTGCTATCACAATATAATACTTTCAAATCTTATTTATCGAAATATTTAAAAAAGAAGGTATTTGCCATAAAACTGAATAAGATGTGCAGCAAAATCACTTGTAATACTTTAAAACCTCCAAACACATCAGAGCATGAAAAGCACTCGATCTGTTTTGAGCACCATCACTGAGCCCAAATATGGATTAACCTGTGCTGCCCTCTGCTGGAGTGCACCTGTCAACACAGGCCTAATTCTCTGTAGACAGACGCCGAGGAATCTGTCACTAAACTCTTGTTTCATGTTCCCAGTGCTGGACAGCAGTCTGGAGAACTTCCACATCGAAAACTGATGGCATGTAAACTGAGAGGCATGTTCCCAGAGCCATGACAACACACACAGGGTTAAATAAGGGGACTAAACAGACACAGGGCACAGCTGGTATAGTACTCATGGCATGTCAGTGAATCCAAGGCACTTCACTCATGCAGAAAACAAGCTCCCTATATTGTACCACAACATGAATGTGTGTCCTCGTAACAGCACTGTATTTGTTTATCGACAGAATAGAAATGCAAGGTGCAGCAGGTTAAATGTTAGAGATAAACCAACCCTGAGAGGAGCATTAAACTCCTCCATTCATACAAACACCCTGACCTGTCTCTTTATTCTCTTCAGCAGAGGAAAAAACAGTAAATCTACACTTAGTGAAATCCAGACAGGCTGTAACTCACCCCTCCCAGCAGCTCAAACACAGTGTCAAAATGCAATTTTGTTGATCATAAATTCTCGTAAGTTTCATGAGCTCAGGCCTGCAGGCACTCCATGGCTTTCCAGAAACCTCGATTTGTCTTTTTTCTTCCTCTCCTGGAGCTTTGCGAGGTGAACTGGAGAGCATTTTTGTTGTTACAGAGTTCACACTTTGGTTGTATATCAGACATGAGATGTCCTCTGGTAATGGGGTGGTGAATTTAGAGGCTGGCTACAAAGGTGAAATGTCAAGGGGCAATGCAAGCACAAAGCATCAGCATACAGACATATAGGGCAAGTTTTTAAAGTGTAGAATTATATTTTCAAACAAAATATAGGATAAGACAGAATTGGGTCTGAAAAAAATGCCAGGTCTAACGTTCAACAAAATGATTAATTGCAAGGAGAACCACTAACAGTAATATTCTTTTAACCACAAATTGATCTATAGAGAAAGTGAAGGTTCATTGGAGAATTTAATCTGTGTTTATTTAACTTTGTTTTTTTCTGTATTTGTAGTAATTCATTGATAACTAGATGTTTTAGATCAGGGATCATGTACTACAACCTGATGAGGGCTACTGTATTTATGACATACTGTATGTTGGGGGGGGGGCAGAATTTTTTCATTTTTCAACATGTTTTGGCATGCTCGGGAAAAAAACATTAACTCTTTTTTTTAACTTGCCACCCAGCTTAATTTTAGAATACACAGACAACTTTATCAGTATACACAATATTGTTTAAACCTATATAGCATTTGAAAATCAAAAGATACTTTTCAAAAACTCAATATATCTCCCAGCTGCAGATTGAAATATTATACATACTTTGATCTAATTAACATTAGTATAATATTTGTTCATAGTTGTACGTATTTCTTAAGAATGATAGTTAAAAGAATTTAATGACAAAAGACCCCCTCAAAACCATAACATTTTTCCCTCACACTTTCATAATTTTAATTTTAATCTATAGGCCAAATAGGCCTGATGAAGCCATGGTTTATGAACACTGTTGCATTGTATTTTGATAAGCTTAGATGGAGTAATATTGGGAAAACTGAAAAAAATATGAGGGCAGAGATTTTTTTCATATGTTGGCCACTTTTGGAAAAGTAAAATTGATCTGCATGTCACACTCACTAAAACAGATGGCAGCATGTTGCTCCTGGGCAACCAGATAATGACTGCTGTTTCAAATACCAAAGCAACAACATCAGTAGACTGAAACACACAGTGTTGGGTAACTTTGTGTTTCTGTATTAATTTCGTAGATACGTTGGCAATACATAGAAAATGAGAGGAAATTAAAATTTTAAGTGTCACCATTAAGATGCATCTTCCTCTCCCTCTTTAGCTTAACATATGACAGAGATGTATTAAGTTCACTTTTTTTTTTAAACCAACATATTAAAAAGTAATGGATATTGATCATTTCATTTTTTTATGAGCGGAAAAAGTATACAGTCTTAACATACCAAAAATGTTGCCAAAGTTTGTTTTTTTTTAGGGCTTGGGCTGTTTGAAGGTGTCTGACTGTTACATTTACATCTTCAGCACTTAGACATCTTATAAATGTGAACTGTGTCTGATAAACTGGACGTCTAGGATCTCTTGTTTTTTTCAGGTATATTGGTATATATTGCTAGTTTTATTTCCATACATGAGCGTCAATTAAAAAATGTATCTCCATCCTAGTTCAAAAAGACGAAAACAACAATATGGCACCTTATATAATCCTTTGACGACAAAGTGGAAAAAAATATTAAAGTCCTGAGTCACAATCAAAAGTTCGAACATATATTTTGCTCATTAAATAACATTAAACAAAGAAAACCCAACAGAAGCTTTTGTTAAGGTCTGCATTCATTTTTACATAAATTCCACGTTTGGCATGGCAATACCCAATAACAGGGGGGCCTGACCCCAGTTTGGCCTAAACACATCACAGGTTCACACTCGCTTGATTTATGAACATGTTCCCATGGGAGTCACACCACACTTATTAAGAAACACTATATTGAGACAAATATCTGCCATTACTTGAACAAAATAAAGGGATATGGATGATGTGTTGCCATTCATAAAAAAAAAAATATCAAGCATGATTTTTTTTTATCTCTATTGCCTGTGTATGTCCCCCGGCAGCGTATTTATTTAAGGCCAGCAGAGAGCAGTTTATATTTTATTAGATTAAACAAGCAATCCTTTTGTACACAAAGACACAAACACACTCACACACTATCTACTGGTTTCATTAAGGCTTGCAGTTCATTCAGCACATCAAATAAGCCAGCCCAGTATCATCTTAAATGAAAAGACCTCTACGTTCTCCTTGAACTGAGCCGAGCCTGCAAGTCTGACAGTAAAGCATATCAGTTTGCATCAGTGAGGGATAATCATCTCACTATATTTAGAGTATTGATCAGATGTGGATATGTGGAGGAAATGCAGCCAGCTGTGCAGTACTGTACGTCATTTTCTCTGCAGGAAGAATTTTGTTAAATTAAGACTGAACAGTTTTGAATTTTATCATTGTAACCTCATACAGTTTATTTGCACACTGATCAATCCTCTGGAGATCAAACAAACAGCACGTCAGCTGATGCATCATTACATTAAAGGTGTGAATGATTTGCATGTGATTAGCATACTACCAAACTAAAAGGTAAAACAACATAATCTGCACTGTGTATCAAAATCATTGACAGTTATTAGTACTGATGTAAGTAGTGCTGCTGATCAGTCAAGACTGACACCCCCCTGCTGCATCAGTGTGCCAAAAGATGGAGAAGTGGAAAAGTAAAAAGCATCTGTTGTTTTGCTCCTGTGGGGAAAAAACCATTCTGAAGCACATGTAAACTTGCCAGATTAGTTTGTCGAGTATACCTGATTACTTCCAGTAATCAGAACATGCATGAATACCATCTGAGAAAAGATCATTTAAAAATTGTTGTGTCTAAATTCAAGTTACTAAACTAAGAACATTTTGATGAAAATAATACATATGGCCATTTTAAGCAAATTTGACATAAACATAAAGGGCTCTAATTTCGTGGCGCAGCGCAGGGGGCGCAAGCCTGGCGCACTCCGCGCAGTGTTAATTTCGTCCGGCGCACCGCCGTGTGCTGCCAGTTTGACAACTTGGTAGACCGTCTGCGCAGTGATGGGTGTGACGGCGCACCAGGGGGAGGTGTCGGCAGATTCCTGTTGGCGCAGTGACAATTTCGTGCCAAAAACAGTGCAGAAAGTGCGCTGAAAGCCCTCCGCATCTGTAATTTGGTGACAGGCGCACATGTGCATACACGTCAACAAAGCCTCAGAGGCAGGTTTCCAGAGTGTCAGGCACATTTTAATGCAATAAACAATCACAGTAATCACTATTTAATGTAACCGTCTGAACCAGCATATACATTTGTATCTATATTAATTGTCCCATCACATCTGATGTCGGATTAAAGCCGTTTGTTATAATGGAAACTTAACCTGACGGCATCTGGAAGTTTGATGCACATCTTACAAGTCAACAATAAACAGCCTTAACATCTAATACTGAGTATATATCTGGCTTCTCTCATTTTATGAAATTCAAAGAAAAGGGAGAAAAAAGACTAAGAAAAAGGAGACAAAATAAATGTATGTCATTCAGGATTTACCTGTGATTTCCCATATTCCTCTATTTTAGTCTTTATTTTTAACGTGATGTAAAAAGATGGAGTACATTATTATAAGGAGGATGAGGCGGAGACACCGGGAGAGTATACAGTATATCACTAAAGGCTCTGTGATTTGGCGATGACAAACCAGGAGTGCAGGTGGATCAAAAGTATCCGAATGGATAAGCCAGCTGCTGTGTAACTGTTGCTTAATTTTGTACTCCTATAATGACAAAGGAACAGATTACATCTGTCCCGGGAGCTGGCCCACACAGTGACACGCTTCGTTGCTTCAGATGCGCGTCACTGTGTGGGCCAGTCCATTCTGCTGCTGAAATGACAGCAGCTCTGACCGTCTCTGCTGGAGATCATTCTCCCGCGGAGACGGTCAGAGCAGCGGGGATCATTCAGACCAATCAGACGCTGTGCCTCGCCCACAGCACATTTAAAGGCAAGGAGAGGCGCTCATTTGATTGGTGAAGACAGCGCTCGGCTGTGTTAAACCCACTCATGGCTTTTCTCCTCCTACTCTGGCATTTGCGCTGAGGGGCAGAGACGTGGGCGTGGATGTGCTCCTCTGCGCCCCTCTGCACCTTGAGTGCGCCTCTCTTGGCACTGCAGGAAACTTGCAAAGTGCGCCGATCACACCCTGTACGCACGGCGAAGGCCGGCGCAGGGCAGGTGCGCCTGCGCTTGCGCCTGGTCTACGAAATTAGAGCCCATATTGTGTATAGGGCTGTACAAAATCTTCCAGCCTAATAAAAAATCAGTACACTCTGAAGGTGACACGCGCATTACTAGTCAGTCAATGTAGTTATTACCATTCATTTATTTTTATTATTGTTATTATTATTATTATTATTTTGCATTTTTATAATGTTTTCTGTCTAAAAGTGACCACCACAAAAACAAAAAGTATATTGTTTAGGGTAGAGTTATTGGAGCCTTGCATGTGTTGATTTTGATGCATCATTATTTAAGAGAAATAGAGGTTTATATCAAAAACTTTGTACCAGAGGTGTGGACTCAAGTCTCCTGAATTCAACTAAAGTCACAATTTTGAGGACATTTTCCTTAGCTTGACTGCATCTTAAATTCAACTTGACTTGACTCTGACTTGAAATCCAATGACTCGTGGCTTCACTTGGACTTTGGCCTTATGACTCAAAAGTACATGATGTTAAACTGTGCATATTAAATGCAGGCACGGAACAGTTTCCCGGCCCTTCTCTGGCCTGATGTCTGACAAAACAGATTTTTGATCTTTGTGAAAGCCAATAAATGTTTTGTTTTGTGTCTCTGGGAAGTTTGTGTGTTTGTGTGTGGATGTCTCAAAATCTAGAATTTTAGTTACAATGTGAAGGTGACAATGTTAGACACAAACTCTTACACATACACACAAATATATTTCTTCAGCACATTCACAGCACACCTTTACTGTACTACCAACTTATCCAGAATAATTTTGTTGTGATAATCTAGTTTATTTTCTATGCAAAAATACAACAAAATATGACAGAAGGGCTTCATTTAGACTCCTAAATTAGCTCTGCTGCTAACTAATGGTAAATTATGTCATTAAAGAAATATTTTTTTAAAACATCATTTTCAACTCAGAGCCATAGACTGAATTTAATTTAAGAGGTAAAAATAATCTCTCTTTATAATGTCAAATTGATGTCCAAAGTTTGCAACCTTTCTTTTTATAAGTGATTTGCTATTTTTTAATTTATTAATCCTTATGTTCAGCAACATGCTGTTTGCCCTAACAATCGTGCCAGCAGAACTCTTCCAGAGGAAAAACAAACAGATCCTGCAGGTTTTGGGAATCCTGGGGTGAGTGTGTACTCAGGTGGGTGTGCTGTTCGGCCCACAGAGATGGAGAATGTGGATGTTGACTGTAACAATGTCACACATCTGTGAGATTTTTACACCAGCACCAGAAGACAGAACCACATTCAGTTCACCCTCCTGTACCAAAACATTTTGCTACCTGCACTTGGAGAAACCTTTCCTCTCATAATGTCTCCTTAGCTTGTCTAAGCAGACACAAAACTGCGAGCTGACAGTCCAACTTATTACTGCGCAATACGCTACATACAGTACAAGACAGTTTAAAGTAATTATCTGGGTCTTAGATCAGAGTCTATTTTTGAAGCTTAGACATTCCTCAGCTGAGAGTGATGTGGCAGATGATCCCAAGGAAGGTCAAGGATTGACTTTATCTCCACCACAGAGACCCGTCGTCCAGACACTTATCTAACATACATATATATCTTTCTCCCAGTTTTTTTTTTTTTTTTTTTTGAAGATACAAAAATGTACACAAAAGAACTGAAAAGCCAGAAGGTTCTGAAGTTGTCAGCCTGCACACACACAAACACACACTCAGGAGATAAGATCAGCTTCACCCCAATGTGCCGTGTTCAGACTGTGTGTGAGAGCAGCAGGGGACAGGTGGGACTGTCAGGACATTTGTCAGCTCCAAGGGGACACAAATATAAATGTGGGCCAAGAATGAAACTCAGTACAAAGATTAATACATATACACTCTTTTGCTAAAAATTCTATAAATACAGTCAGCTAGCAGTGAACTAAAAACGTCTCTTACTGTGAACTGACAGCAGTTGCGAGTGAATACCAAACTAGCACACTGAGTGTGACTGAGCCAAGTGGTTTTACCCTCATAAGTACAGTCTTGTTATTGAATAGTCATACCTCTTATTTTGGAAAACTCTGGTCGTAAAGACCTTTCATAATGTTCACAGTTGTCGCAACCCATGTGATAATGTATATGGTACTTGTTTCTTTTGCATGAGGACAATATTGGACTGGCCAAAAAAGCCAAGATAGTTTGTCATCTTTGTCTCTGAAATTCAGTCATTGGTGCCAAAATGATGCACCAATATCTGTTTATAGAAACGGGACTAACGTCAGATAATCAAAAAAGTTTTTTTATTAAATAAAAAAAAAGAAAAGTATCTACATTTGTAACAACTTTATCTCTGAGCTGTGATACAGACCATAAAATAAAGGATAAGTCTTTTGTTATGTTCGTCAATAATTCCCTTATGTATCTGCAGCAATGAAGACTTTAAGTGTTCAGTGAAAGGGAACAAAAAGTTTAATCATCTGAACTAGCTGTAATACTGAAAATTTCACCTAATCTCACATTATGAACACGACAAACCAAACCCGGCCCTCCCTAAGTACACAGGCATTTTGTGGTGCACAATGGCTCAGATTATATCACATTATTACACATGAGGTTTACCAGAGAATGGCTGAAAAATTAGCACTCTGAAAAACTTTCCTGGTAAAAGCTCAGTTGCACAATTCTAAAAATAAAGTGCTGCACAGTAACTACAGGCATAAATGAACTGAATAAAATAACATACAATAGATATAAAACCAAACAATATAATCAACTTAAAAGATAAAAGTACAGTAAATACAGAAGACATTTTAAAATATAAAACATAAATTAAAAAAATGAAGACAGAGACCACACAACTTGAATGCTGAAGTAAAGACGCTGAATAAAAATAGGTTTCAAAGATCCCATGTCTTGCAAAATGCAAATTTTCTTCGCTTTTAACCTTGTTTAAAGGAGCAGAAGAACACATCGCCTATTACTAAACTCTCAGTTCACGTAGCGCTTTGCTTCGTTAAAAACACAATGTCTCTTAAAACCCTCTGTTGTACTTCTGGGGTTCGTTATGTCACAGCTATACATCCTCCATCTATGTGTGTCTTCTGCTCATCACAGGCAGTTCCCATGACAGTTATGAAAGTTTGCATCGCAGCTTGTATCCTCTCCAATCCACTACCATGAAGCATTGTTTGGGTAGCTAATCATCCAATCAGAACTCCTAAATCATGGCCCCCTGTAGCCTCCTGTCCCCTCAAGCCCAAGTTTTTCCAAAGTGGAAGGAAAAAGAGCTGCATCTGATTCTCTACAGAGACTTTTTTTTCTCTTTTTTTTCACCTTAATCAAATCTTTGCTTAACAGACACTTCAGCTCGAACACCAGATTGTTCAGTATATTTCACTTGTCCATCTAGGAAACAGCCCATAGAAAATGTTTGTGGATGGCTGAACCTTTCAGAAGCATATCTGGCAGGTGATTGGACTATCGTTCCATCAGTCAACATTTATTTGCAGCCTATAAGATAATGAACAATAAAATGTGGACCACTTCATAAACAAACTTTCATCAAAACATGTCAGAAGTGTCAGGAGTGAAAAAAAAATACTACAGAGAGGTTTGTAGTGTTGGAATGTGATCACAGTCTGATGAAACTACTACTGAAGCTTTTAGCATCTATGCTAATTCCTGTACATGCAGTCACTTCCTGCTGTCATCTCGCAGCTTGGAAAGATAGATCTGTGTGATTACAGACATTGAATCAGCCTGGTCCAGCTGCTGTGCACAGTTATCATCCAAAACACAATGTTACCAGTTAAACACACCAGGACACTGGATCTCTAAGACAAGACTTGAGCAGGCAGGGTGGGGGACATTCTGATTTCAGTGGGTTGGTTTTTCCATGATTTTGGGGCCAAAACAGAGAAGACTTGCACAGCACAGGTTTTTTATTCTGGTCTTTAGGACAACATGTAAAGGCTGCTCTGCAGAACAAAGATATCCACGAGTGTAGACTTATAACAGATCTGAGATGTATTGAGGTGCAAATTCATTTTAAAACTTAAAACAAACAAATATTAAAATAAAGACTAAAATTAACCAGGAGCCAATGGAGAGAGGCCAGGACGGTAGTGTTATGTGGCTGTATTTTGTACCAGTTCAAAGACTACCAGCAGTATTATAAATCAACTGTCAGCCTGTGATGAAAGCCTGGTTTACTCCGACATAAAGTTCATTGTGGCGGTCAAATAAGGAGGAAGTATAAGCATGACTTACCCTCTTAAAAACAGTATAAACATTCAACTATCACACTGGCAGCGATTTAGAATCAAGCATGTCTATAGTATCTAAAAATTTTGCAATGATCAAAATGCTGTGTTTCAATCTTTTGCTCCTGATGGGAAAGAGAAAGATGTATTTCTGGCACATCTGCAGAGACATTTTAAGGATGGAGGTCAATGCAGTAGCTGTGGATGGTAATAGGCAGCTCTCTTACCTGTGCTCCACATTGATTGCACCTCTGGTCCTCTTGCTGCCCTTTCTGAGTCAGTCTCCAACTCAAACAGGCACTCTGAGAATCTGCTATTTCCTCTGAGAAATCCTGTCACGCACCAAACAGTCAAGAGCCTTCAGGTAGAGAAAAAAGTTGGAAAGATCTTCAACTTTTCACATTAAATTCAGAGCATTCCAAAAAGAATGAGTCTAATGCCTTCACTGGCAATGTGAAGGACATGTGGAAACAGAGACCACAAACACTGCTTCTGTCACCTCCCCTCCACCTCTCTACATCCTCCCTCCTCCCTCCCTGCTCTGTCACTCTCAGCAAAGTGTGGAAACAAAGCTGGAGCAGGAGATTCCTGCAGCTAATTGTGGCCGACTTTAATAAGTGAGGGCAGATGCATCATACGAAGGAGACAGCAAAGGGTGGAGGGCAGGAGCAGGGAGAGGAAGAAGAATCAAATGTCACTGAAGGCATGAGGACTGGAAGTGAGCTGTGGTGTAAAGCGGGGACATAAATACCAGTCTATTTATCAGCGGTTAAACACCTTGATCAAATACTCTAGAACAGTTACACTCAGCTGGTCTTGTTAAGGATACATCCCCACCTGCGACTTGATATGAAATTGCAAGCTAAAAGTCAGAAACTTCCAATCAATAAAATTCTTTAGAGAAAAGTGTTAAATAAAGTAAATAATATATATGGCTGCAGTATTATTATTGTTTAGCAAACAATAATAATACTGCAGTCAATAATACTGTTAGTTTTTCAAACTAAGAAATGTTGTATTGTTAGCATTGTCAGATGATTGAAGTGGTTTAAAACCATACAACCAATGGTTGCATGAAACCAATTGGATACCTGATGTGTGAGTGGAAACAACCCTGCACTTATCATATGGTGAGACTCATCTTTTGCGGAAGGCAGTGCTTCCTCACCATTTCTTAATCCTCTTTTCCAAGGTGGTGTTGACACAGCACAGCTTTCAGCCTAAAATAGATAGTTTTTGTTGTGTTTTGGCCTCCCGTTTACATGAAAACAGTGCCCGGAGTGCCTGAATCTGCAAACTTTTGAAACCAGGGTCCAGAGTTGAAAGTTTTGATAACTGATTTGTTTCAGGTCCATGTAGACAAGATACAGAGCGTTTCAGGGTGAAATGCTGACGTCACCGCATGTGCACTAGGCTATTCTTTCACATGAAGGCTGCCCACATACCAGGAACAACAACAGCTTTGGCCATCTACCGGGTAATGTGTGCGTGCTTACCGTGTTTGTTGTCCGGACAAAACTATCCAGACAGATTTGTTGTCTGAACTGATTTTTTGTCCAGACAAGAAACTCTAAGATTATTCCTTTGCATATTCAAAGTTGATCCACATTCAGACGGAGATGCTGGAGATGAATGAAACCGCTGTACTATGCATGCCTGCTCAGTAGATGGCAGTGTAGGTTTGCAGAGAAGCAGTGCTGATACATCACACATACAAAGAAGAAAAACATCACAAACAACAATGGCGAGTGGACACACAAATACTCAGGAGTTGCTTTCTTTCTTGTGGACAACTAATCAGTCCGGACAAAAAATCTGACTGGATAGTTTTGTGTGGATAACAAACTGAGCATGGTTAGCAGCACCTACGTTACTTGGTAGTGTCGTGGAAGTTTTCCTCGTTTCTGGTAAAAAATGAAATAAAGACATTTTTCCGGCCGACATGGTTTTATTTCTTTGCAAAGAAGGTCATTCAACACATCCGCAATCAAGAAGTGAAGAAAGGACCCTGAGCTCAGAGGGCGCAGAGTTTAAGTAAGGGGTGGATACACAAAAAATGACTCAGGTGGGAGTTACGTCTTGACAGGGAAATACACAAGACAGGCAGACATGGTAAAAAATAGCATATGGGGTGAGGGTCAAGGGGTGTGTATTGGCAACAGGCAGGAGATGGTGCAGGGCTGGAAGTTAAGAGTCTTATCAAAATTTCCCATCACAGTAGACATCCGAAGCTGTTGTTGTTCCTGGTATGCGTGCGAAGCCTGTATGTGAAAGAGTAGAAGAGCACATGTGGTGACATCACGTTTCACCCTGAAATGCTCTTACTCTGGTTTACACGGCGCTGCGTGCACATTGAAAACTCTCCACTCTGAACCCTGGTTTCAAAAGTTTGCAGACTTGAATCAGAATTGACGTTTTAGACCTTGTGTAAACAGCCCCTAGGCCTATCCACTGCACTTCCATAAAGAATAAGAGTTGACTAAGCCCCCAAAACTACCTTAAAAACAAAAAAGCACACAAAGACATTTAGGGTGACCTATAGCACAGTTTCAGGAGAAAAAGAAAAATACAAATAAATTGGAATTTTGAGCTACAGCAGCACTAGTATGCTTTAAAAAAAAATGAAAAATTGCAAAGCACCAAGAGGACATGCACACATACATTTTATTTCATTTTAGTTTCTTGTGAGAGTATAATTTTGTTGTTTAAAGAGCTCTTGAGAAATCTTCATTTCACCACAGGTAAACAAGCTTCAACCTAAAAGACAACAAAGTAACAAGGCCAAGAATGTGAATTAAAAAAATCCATGACTCTTTTGTTTTAGACTTATTAAGGTTATACCGCTCCAGGGCAGAAACCACATATCTCTATTTTTTAATGATTGTTGAATCCTCCATAAATCTGTGTCTCTCAGTGGGTTGAATACAATTTAAGCCACTAAAAGCACCAAAACCAAATTTGTTCCTCAGCTAGATACCAACAATACCCTGCACATCCCTTACCTCAAGATCAGAACATGAGAAGATTTTTTGACATAGTCTCTATGCAAATGAATAAATTAAATAATACATTGTCAGTGGTATTTTTGCTCAAGACATGCACGAATTGATTGCATGCAGAGATATCAAGGTAGGTTGAAGAGAAATTCAAAACATCAAATCATAAACAATCATGTATGAAATGCTCTGGTGGAGCTAAGGGCTTTATAAAATTTGTTTTGGACAAAAGTATAAAATGTTAAAAAAGCTGGGGTCACATTCAGCTGCAGTAATTCTGACAATATTTTCATAAGAGACATTTTCTTTGATAACAATTTTAATGCAACGAGGTATGATGGCAACTGAGAACATAAGTTAAATGAAGAACATGATGCTAATTTTGGGAATATGTTGTTTTGAATTTTCTGAATGTTTTCTTCTAAGTGTTGATTACGAAGACAGGACAATCCAGCAAGTTTTACATAAGGAGACTTACGCCGACCTTCAAACTTCATCTTTTTCTGTTTTTAGATTTTAAAAGTAAGTTTGGGACAAACTTTTCAACATGGTGGCTGCTGCCAATTGAAATCAAAAGTACCCTTCAGAACCTATTTCAAGCTTTGTCAAATATGATTTTGCCTAGTCTTTTTTTTCTTTAGGTACTTTATTTGCAAACCTTTGAGAACAACTTGACATCGCACTTTTGAGTCCAACCCATTAATTGGGAACCACTACCATGACTGTTAGTTAACTGTCTCTGATAAAAGATTCCTACGAAGGGGTTGGCATATGAACAAAAACAACCTCTTGTGTTGCAAAATAAGGCAAAGTTTAAGTTCAGGTCACTGAGAGTCTAATTGAGACTGAATGTAAAAGCCCTAAAGACATGTAATTATTACATATTTAAAAACAATTTCCTCAAAGGACATAAGCTTTTTTTGTTGCTGAGTACAGAACATGGCGTTGGTCCTAATGGTAAACATATTTCTGGCCTATCACTAGACTGGACTTGTATGTATTTACAATGTCTCCTTTTTTATATTATTAAGGCTTTTAAGTAATTTATCATTATGGGCATAGTTGACATACAAGCCTACAGGGTTGCTGTTTGTTTGGTGACCTTAAGTCTGACTTTAGCTCAGCCTCTTTGTCTGTTAACTGGCTGATCTGAAGTTAGTTTGAGGCACTGTTAAAACACAATAGTCTGACGATTCACTATGCCCTTTAGTAACCAAATGATGGACATCACTTTGGCTTTCCCATATAATTCCTGGTCTTTGGGGTAAGAAATGCACAGTATTTCCATTATCCCCGTTGTATGAGAATATCATGACCACAATTAGTGCATTGTGAATGAATGTGGGCAAATTGTGAAAGATTAACCTATGGTGCAGCAGACGTTGAGAAAAACAGTTACAAGTTTGAACATATGGAAAAGTCACACATACATGTGTAAAATCATATGTCAGTGCTATTTTGTACAGTCAGGAGCTTGCAGCCACACAGCACATGCTGCTTATGGTAACATATGAAAATTACAGCATATATCCAAATCATTTTGTAAATGTGTGCTGCTCAATAGAAACAGGGATACTTGGAAAGCAGGGTGGGAAAGACATAATAATGCTTACAGCAGGCTCCGGGGCATTGTTCATGAGACAACCAACTATTATAACCATACCTTTAGTAAGATAATTCAAACACTCCTGAGCAGGCATTGCTCCACTGCGTGATAAGGTTAGAAGGGAAAGGACAGCAGTCTACAGTTGTAAGCACATTTCAGCACCCAGAGGCCCTAAGGGGTAGAGTTCCCGGAATGCACTACTCACCAGGACAGTCTCTGACTCTCATAGTCATAAACAGGATGATAAGTTTACAACACAAACCATAAAACAGAATGGTTGGATTTCAGGCTAATATTCCTACATAAATCCATTGAAAAATGTAAGAATACCAATTTTGCACAGGCATTTTTAAATTGTTTTTTTCATCTGACTACATTTTATATGAGCACAGCTTTTAACATGTCAACATTGAATAAAACTGTTTTTTAAATAAAGGCTTTACACAGACAGATGGCCTTTCTGTACCATTGCCAACACAACTGCCTTGAAAGAACCCACAGGGAGAGTTAAGCTCCTCAAGATTAGTGGTGTATGTAGGGACTTGTAATGTTTAATGATGATGGACCTAATTTGTCATCATTGGATAAGAATGAAAGCTCTCAGTTTTCAGCCATTTTCATTGTTGTGTAAACAGGGCCTCGATTCATGCCGCAGTATGGCTAGGCGCATGCTCCACAGACATAGGTAGAGTCACTCACTCACTGCACTCCTGTCTCTCACTGAGTCATTGTGCCTCCATTTCGCCAAAATCATGTCTCTGATAGCTGTAGAGATAGAGCAAATGGGGGTAGATAATACAGCTTGAAATGGTAGTGTGAATGAGGCTGTAGTTTGGCTGACACATACAGAGGTGTTGTTTGAGAGGTGTCAGTGATGGTGTGCTGCTCTTCAGAAGGGACCTTAGTAATTGAGTGGTCTGTGCCTTGCTCCGGGGCACCTTGACAGAATTATGGAAGTGGAATTTCTCAAGCTACAATGCCAAGTGCCAGATATTGGTCCAACTGAGGTTTGAATCAGTGATACCATATCCTTGCTGACTGTCCGTCACCCTTAACGCTAACTTACTGTTCATTAGTTGTCTACAAGTTAGTTTGCTTTTGTTAGTTTGATTTTAACAGGACAACTTAAAAACTTGAAAACTTATGAATGAATTTTGATTACATTTTCTAGGAATCTTAGTCATGGAACAAGGAGGAAGTGGTCATCTGAATCCAGATGAGGACTCAGGAATTGATTCAAGTATTTCTTAACATTGTGAGATTGGGCAAATAGTGTCAGTGTTTGTTTTTTGTTTTGTTTTACTTTCGTTTTGTTTTTTGATAGTATTTAACTTTTCCTTAGAACATTTTGAGAATGTATCATACTTGGTTAAAATTGTCATAGCATCTGGGGTACTGAATATCAAAAAACAAAACAAAAAGAAAAATCAAATCAAAATTTCCAAATTTTAAAATTTTAAAAGATCTTTTTGAAGGTGACAAAATGATGTCATTTGAGCCAGTCAAGCAAATAAAGTCACTCTACAGGTGTGGGCCCAAGATCTTGGGGTTGACATTAATGAGACTACAGGGAGAAGTATATGGGAGCATGCCAGTAAAAAATCTGTGTGTAACGGAGCAAAAAAGTTACAATTCAGGCTGTTACACAGTCTGCAGATCTCTTCACAACTTAGACACAGGATGGACCCTGAAAAGTCTGCTTTATGTATCAAATGTAGAAAGGTTGGTACGTTTATACACTCAACTTGGTCATGTGTTCATATTCAAGATTTTTCGATCAAAACTATCACAAGGCTAAATCTGGTCTTTGGTAAGAACTTAAACACAGATCCAATATGCCTTTTCTTAGGTCTGTCCCATCCCCAAATTGAAGAGTCCCACAATCAAAAATTGTTGTGTGTGTTACTTTTTGCTGCATGTAAAAGTTTATTATTGAAATGGATTTTACATAAATCACCAACTGTTTATGACTGGCACAAAGTTGTATTTGATTTGTACTCATGGAATATCTGACATTTTGGTTTAGAGGGACAGTTGGACAATTCCTCCGCATTTGGACCCCATTTCTTGATTATGTGGGGCCGAGAATTTGCAGAATTTTCTGGAGGACTCTTCCCAAGCCAAGGAAAGATGGCTAATGGATTAGAGGAGGCTCTGTTGTCTGTATTGCTTTAATCTCTGTATGAGTCGAGAAAACCAAGGTCTCAGTATTTTGATATCCGATGGCTATGCAGGACTATGCTGTACTCTGTGATTCAGTTTGAAACTGTGCTTGTTTTGTTTGGGAGATCGGTGTTAATGTAAAAGTTGTTAATAAAAATATTATTTAAAAAAGAATACCAATATCCTTACATCAAAACTGATTTCAAGCTTAGTATTACATTACTAAAATGACACTACTTTGATAAGCTGTTTGATACTTAAAGCTGGGGTTGGCGATCTGATTTAGATACCGTTTTTTGTAATACTGATTAAAATGGTCTTCATGACTCGATGGTAATCAACTCATAATGTGTTCTTAAAACAGAGCGAAAAATATCTGCTATCTACAGCAGGAGTAAAACAGGGAAAACCCCAACCAATAATCTTGCCGGGATACCTGTTTTTAAACCAATCAAATCCCGTTGGCATTCTGCCCGCCTACTGCACGTGCATTTTCCCGGTGTGCACAGACTGGGTGCGCGAGCCGAGCTCATACTATCAGAGTCCGCGGGAGAATGCTTACCTTTCAAGTTTTGTCTTTGAAAATAAGGGAACAACCCCAACCAAGCTCCCGTATCCCTCACATTTTAAGACAGATTTTCCAGAAATCTAAAATAAACTCTTGGTTTTTCTAAGTTTGTTCTGCTGCTCTGATCTTGTGATAGCTGCCACTCAGGCTACTGCAGGTGGACGTTCTCGCGAGGCTTTTTCTTCTTCTTCTTCGGTTTTACCATCATTTTGGAGCATTACCGCCCCCCTCAGGCTAGAGACAGAGTTCAGTTTGGAGAGGCAGAGGAATGTTTTTATTATTACATCATCACACGGGAGATTTACGGGAGAATACTGATACAGAAAGAAGGCAGAAAAGAGGATAAAATACGGAAAATACGGTAGTTTCATGGCCAAAACGAGAGATTTGACAACTTTGTGGAGAATGTCAGAGGAACTACCTATACCCCGATCAACATCGGGCTGTGAGTACTAACTAACTTTACATGTTTGTTTGGTGTTTTACCGCTTGGTGTAGTGTAAAACAAACACATTGTGCTGAGGGTTTGGAGTTGAATCAGTCCTCTGGATATATCAGCCGCGAGCGTATGGGGAGAGATTTGTCTCAAAATGATTCACACAAATCTCTTCATGATTTTCACATGTGTTTTTCAGATCCACAAATATATCAATAATATTCACATGTGTTTTTCAGATCCACAAATATATCCATAATTTTCTCATGTGTTTTTCAGATCCACAAATATATATATGATTTTCACATGTGTTTTTCAGATTCACAAATATATATTTGATTTTCACATGTGTTTTCAAATTTTGTGAGTGCATTTATCATGACTTATCATTTGTAAATCTTCAATTCTGCTTGTGAACTGTTGGAAGTGCGTTTGTGGATCAACTGACACCTGCATTCATTTTTGAGACAAAGCATGGTTTCCTAGAAATGCACACACATATTTGGAGGATTTATCTCATTAATATGCAGACAAATATCCATGAATTTCACATGTGTTTTGCAGATCCACAAATATAAACATAATTTTCTCATGTGTTTTTAGGATTCACAAATATTTTTACGATTTTCACATGTGTTTCTCCGATCTGCAAACATATGTATGATTTTCACATGTGTTTTTAAGGTTCACAAATATATCCACGTTTTTCACATGTATTTTTAAAGTTTGTGAGAGCATTTATCATGACTTATCATTTGTAAATCTTCAGTTGTGCTTGTGAATCATTTAAAGTACGTTCGTGGATCAACGGACACGCGGCCTCTATTTTTGAGACAAATGTACGCAGTTTCACAGAGATTCTCACACACACAGGTTGAGAATATTCACATGTGTCTCAAGCCCGCCCCTCCATCCCCTAGGCGGCAGTGTTGCTGTCTTTGTTTTACAGGGGGCGTCAAACGGCCTGCTCCGGCTCGGTGCTGTTGAAGAGGAAGGAAGCCCCTTCAGGAGCAGAAAGGCGCCTCAACTTAGAAGCAAAAGCAGCCTAACCCAGTCCGCCAGTATTCATTTCTGGCCCCTCGCCATGCTCTGGAGTGTGTCTTTTATATGTGTATAATGTTTATTCATTTTTCTGAACAGAACTTTGACGATCATTAACAGATGAACGTAAACGCACCAGGCACAGCATTGCTGCAGACCGCTGACGCCTCCTCCTGCTGACTGGGCAAAGTCAGAAAGATATTCACTAATCTGACCCTCTTTTCAGTCACTGTCATGAAGACTGGAAGCTACAGCCCGCTTTTTCCTCAAAACGAGCCGTTCTCCGAGCCAGACAGCTTCTACTTGTATCAAAATGCTGTCGGTGATGCTCGACGGCTTAGGGAGCGTCGGCAATTCACCATAGCAAAGGAAAGCGGTGAATGAAAACTCAGTACTGTCACCATGAAAAACTGTAACACACTACACAAGACCTTGTGTTATTCATTAAAAAATGTCACAGTTTGTTAAAAAATATCAAGATATACACAGGACACATTATTTCTTAAAATATTAATTTCTGTTAATAGGTAATGACTATAATAATTGAACGGTACTGTTGCAGAACTTATCTTAAGGATCAAACATCTCTGGTTTAGCCTACTTCACGGCTCACTAAAGAAAGTTTAATGTTTATATATTTTCAGGCAAATACTTTTCAAGCAGTATTGACTTTCAGGTCATTTATAAAATTATCCTTTCACAATAAAGTTTTCAGGAAGGAATACTATGTGAAATAAATAGCATCCCATTAACAGTTTCAATGACGCCTTTAATCATTTTCCATCATTTAAACTCACTTTCTCTTTTTTTAAATAACCATCTTAAGTATTCTATTTTTATTTCATCCCAAATATTTGATTTCACATACTCTATGGGATTAGTTTTTAATCCTTCAAAGTTTTATAAGTGTGAAGATCATAGAAGTACTTATTCACACATTTCTTTTAATCTGTTATACCAGAAAGTGTTAAATATAAAATAAATTATCACAGCTTTCAATTTCAGTTGCTTTGATCATTTCCCCAATAGTAGATCATATGTGTAAAAAATAAAACCTCTTCTATAAAAATGCTGTAGAAAATACCTTATCAGGATCTTTGCGCCTATTACAGACTAATGAAAATATAGTTGGAAAACATATAGCGGCAAACCAGGAATTTTTATTGCTCAACTGCATTTAATATAAATAAATTTATGAAAAGCTCTCTTCTCTAAAGGGCTGCAGTACAAGGCTAGAGAATATTTGATAACTGGGTTGAGTTTGGTATAGCCTATTTAACAGCAGTAGAGTTATTGCAGTTTTATAGGCATCAACTAATCATATTAACATCAAAGTAAATATTTAAATTTGATCTCTCCTAAGTATCTTTATCTCTCCTATGTATCTCTTTTTTGTAATGTTTGTCTTTGTTTGTTTTTTAATTATGTACTATGACCCTTGTATGTCTCAATGGCTCTTAACACCATGCCAGAGGACTTCAGTTGGAAACTAGCCTTTGGCTAAAACTGGCACATTTACAGTAATGTATGATTGATGTGCGCTGTCCTCTTTAAATAAAATGAAAAAAAAAAAAATCATAGACATTGAGTTTAAACCTATTTCTCTAAAGAGAAAAAGCATATGGCTGTAGGTGGAGGAGATAAACATCCAAATATTTGTGAAAATGTCAGTAGAGCTCATAAATTTAATGGCACTGGCTTTTTTCCCGATCATAAACGTCCTGTGTATATCTTGATATTTTTTAACAAACTGTGACATTTTTTAATGAATAACATAAGGTCTTGTGTAGTGTGTTTCTGTGACATTACAGTTTTTCATGGTGACAGTACTGAGTTTTCATTCACGCTTTCCTTTGCTATGGTGAATTGCCGACGCTCCCTAAGCCGTCGAGCATCACCGACAGCACAATGATACAAATAGAAGCTGTCTGGCTCGGAGAACGGCTCGTTTTGAGGAAAAAGCGGGCTGTAGCTTCCAGTCTTCATGACAGTGACTGAAAAGAGGTCAGATTAGTGAATATCTTTCTGACTTCGCCCAGTCAGCAGGAGGCGTCAGCGGTCTGCAGCAATGCTGTGCCTGGTGCGTTTACGTTCATCTGTTAATGATCGTCAAAGTTCTGTTCAGAAAAATGAATAAACATTATACACATATAAAAGACACACTCCAGAGCATGGCGAGGGCCAGAAATGAATACTGGCGGACTGGGTTAGGCTGCTTTTGCTTCTAAGTTGAGGCGCCTTTCTGCTCCTGAAGGGGCTTCCTTCTTCTTCAACAGCACCGAGCCGGAGCAGGCCGTTTGACGCCCCCTGTTAAACAAAGACAGCAACACTGCCGCCTAGTGGATGGAGGGGGCGGGGCTTGAGACACATGTGAATATTCTCAACCTGTGTGTGTGAGAATCTCTGTGAAACTGCGGTACGTTTGTCTCAAAAATAGAGGCACGTGTCTGTTGATCCACGAACGTACTTTAAATGATTCACAAGCACAACTGAAGATTTACAAATGATAAGTCATGATAAATGCTCTCACAAACTTTAAAAATACATGTGAAAAACGTGGATATATTTGTGAACCTTAAAAACACATGTGAAAATCATGCATATGTTTGCAGATCGGAGAAACACATGTGAAAATCGTAAAAATATTTGTGAATCCTAAAAACACATGAGAAAATTATGTTTATATTTGTGGATCTGCAAAACACATGTGAAATTCATGGATATTTGTCTGCATATTAATGAGATAAATCCCTCCAAATATGTGTGTGCATTTCTAGGAAACTGCGTTACGTTTGTCTCAAAAATGAATGCAGGTGTCAGTTGATCCACAAACGCACTTCCAACAGTTCACAAGCAGAATTGAAGATTTACAAATGATAAGTCATGATAAATGCACTCACAAAATTTGAAAACACATGTGAAAATCAAATATATATTTGTGAATCTGAAAAACACATGTGAAAATCATATATATATTTGTGGATCTGAAAAACACATGAGAAAATTATGGATATATTTGTGGATCTGAAAAACACATGTGAATATTATTGATATATTTGTGGATCTGAAAAACACATGTGAAAATCATGGAGAGATTTGTGTGAATCATTTTGAGACAAATCTCTCCCCATACGAGCGTGCATGTGAGCCCTGAGGAGATGCTACTTTCAAATTCATGCTAGTTTTCCAAAATTGCCAACCCCAATTTTAATGCATCAGAAAGATGATGCATCCTAAGGGTTGGTTGTATGTAGGAATTAACTGTTTATTAACAGCATTATGTTTAAAAAATATACAAATATGTTACAGTTCAAGTTATACAATATTTACCAGGGAAAACTGTAAACATTTATTCATATACTGTATTTACTATCTTATATTTATTTGTTTTAACACTGAGTGCTAATATAAAATCATGAATCAGAATGTGCAAGACATATTCTGTGGTATTATTAATATATAATTCCACAAATATTCTAAAGCAAATTCCTAATTTTTGGTCACACTACATTTTGCTTAGATGTTAAATATACTACACCAGTGATTCTTGACCTTTTGTCCTCAGAGATCAAACATGTGTACTCTTGCCCCATATGAAAAAGTGGAATATAGTGATACTTGGTTTCATAAGCATTTCAGTTGTTGTCACTGTTACAATAAAGACAAAATAGGTCTACACACACGCCCCTTGTAAAGCTCCATAAAGATCATATGTTCATAGTGAATAAATCAAGATAGATAGATAGATAGCTTGAAATAGGATTAAAGTGCAGTTTCTTCTAAGTGATTGCACACACAGCAGTCAGGAGTGTTTGGCCACGCTCACATTTTCCTAACGAGCCAAAATGAAAACACCTGTAGGAAGCTGCAGGCTAAAATACACAAGCAACCACTTAGAGCAGGGTGGACTTTTCAGTCAGCAATGGCAAGCATCGAAGTGCTGAGGGACAGATTCTCTTCCTATGAAAAAATGTACAGCCAGGATGCACGTGAGCAGAGCTTTGTAAACTGGCCGTTTAGAGAGGATTGTAACTGCACACCTGAAAAGGTAAGACGCGTTCCCATTGTTGAGACTCGGCTGCCTGTGGCCGTCCAGTGACAACAAATGTAGATAATAAAATAGTTCCATGAATTAGTTATTGAGATAAATGTGAGGACTCTTCAAGTTAGGAGAGAACGATTTTTTTTTATTTTTTACCTTAAATATAAATGCGATTTGACAAAGAAAATCGTCTTTTCTCAACGTGAAAGTCTTCTTTCACTGTCTGGTTCTCAAGTCGTGTGTGCCGAGTTTTCATAACAGTGAGACAACAACCAGTAAAAAAGTCTGTCATTTACTTAATCTACATGCATCTATTTATATACACAGTCAGCTGCAAATTTCAGAACCAAACCATGATGCTGGCTTGTTCACATAAGTGGTTGGGCCCTGAAAGAGCTGATCATATCAATGTGTAGTAAAAGCCTGACCTCAACTTTGATTTGCACACATCATAGGCTCTAGTCCTGACTCCTGATAGTGCTGACCTGGGTCACCTAAATAAATGCATAATAAATCCTATAATGAAATGCATACTAAACTTGAAATGATGATTTCAACATTTGTATGTTGGATAAGAAGCAGTTATGTTGGGAGCACTTACCCTCCATGCAGCACTGGAACTGGCATGAAGTAAATAAATACATTCATGCTGTGCTGGCGCAGGTCTTTGCATTGCTGAACACATCAAACATTGACACTGTTAGATTAAAAAGTCCCATTAACAATATGTTCACAACAAGGACTGTACCATTACAGGAGGAGGGAGACTTTTTTGCTTTAATTAAAAGTGATGAGTATGTCATTAGGAGACCATGATCTACATGTAGGATGGAGCATGTCTTTACTTACCTTCATGGGCCCCTGCATGACTGTGGGCCCCTGAGTGTTTCCCTTTTATACCCTACTGTGGGAAACTTTGCATTATGAATCATAAATATGAATTTTAGAGTTCAGATATAATGTGTGCCTCTGTGAAGCAGAGTTTCAAAACTACAGGTCCATTTGTTATATAAATGCATAAAACAAAACGAATACATAATTCATTTATATAATAACTTTCTTTGAGTCAATTTTACTTTGCTTGTAAAGCTGAGCTGCATCTGCTCAACTATGAGCCACAAACAGTCCTTTAACCTGAGGCCAGACATTCTTAACGCACAAAATGAAAATTGATGTTTAAACACTTGAATGGAAATCAATTCACCTCACTAAACAGGTTTACAAGGCGATTCCCTCAGGCAAGATATGAAACCAAAACAAAAGTATTCTTCTGTATTTTATTGCTAAGTCTTTTCTTCTTGGAGTGGTTGCCAAAGAAAACTTTGGAGGTCCATTTTAATGCTTTCAGACTTCACATTACTTTTTAAACTCCTGCCATTATGCACAGCTTATGTCTGTTGTGAATTTCAGGAGACTTTTTTTTTTTTTCTGCTGATGTTCAGTTTGTGTATCCCTGTCTAAGTTACTTAATGTCTGTGGAAACTGTGATGGCCTCAAACATATTTGCTGAGTGCTGCTATGTTTTTTGGGTCTCTTGTTTAACCAGAATGTATTGTATTGTGGTGGAGGACCTGTTAAGTCATCTTAAATCATGTTATAATCGTTTTTATGAGAATTTCTTCTTTTCAAGGCCATTGTAAACCAGGTGTTGGTTTACAAGACATGGATAAGACCTTAGCTCAGGATTGTGTGGGAGTGGTCTTGTTTGGTTGACTTAAAGCTCCCCACACCTGTGAGATGTGTGGAACCTTTATTTGTAGGAGGACTTTTTGATCTGTTAATATTTCAATTGGTCCTTAAAAAATGGTGGCATCAAAATCTTTCATAGCCTCACCAGTTTTCAACTACTACCACTGTATTGCAATGGCTGAGAATCCCAGGTACACCTCAACCTTGTCCACACAACCATATAACCACAGCCTTAAATCCAAGGGTGTGACAGATTGTGATGTATGCCTAAGCAGCTGCCAGATTCAGTTTCCTGTAGCATTGGGTGACTTGTGCACAAACCCTTTGCCTACTCTGGTCATGTTATGATAGATGAGCTGCTGACAGCTCACCCGACGATGCCATGTTACCAGCTCTTAACCCTCTCAAGACTCCAAAAGAAGACCTGTCTCTGGTTTCATTCTCATACACGCTAATCCTCACACAGTCATGGACTTGTGTATGTAAATTGCACTTGTCACGCACTTAGCAGCTCATACAAATTTTGATCTAATACTGTGGGGGGTTTATAAGTGGTGTCATGCAGACATAAATTCACATTTTTGTCTTTGCAGATGGCTAAGGCTGGGTTTGTCCACTGTCCCAGTGAAAATGAGCCGGATGTTGCCTGCTGTTTCTACTGTTTGATTGAGCTGGAGGGCTGGGAACCAGACGATGACCCCTGGTGAGAGAACGAAAACATGGCATTCTAACTGAAAGGTCATGTTTTACCACTTTCAACAAGTTTACCCAAGTCTTGTGTCCCCAGAACATAATTTGAAGTTCCATGCCTAAAAATTTTCAATGCTGGCTTGCTTTATAGAGTGGTGCAAGAATTGGTCAAAAAAAATGCAGAAGTAAGTAACCACTTAGCACTTCCTGGTTCCCAAGGCTGTAAAATTTAGACTGAGGATTTTTTTGTATAAGTGCCTGACATAAGGTTTTTGATGAGTACACGAACACACTATTTCGTTTAATCTGAAATGCATCTGGTACTGAATGCCTTTAAATTTTAAGGCATTGTGTTTAAAAGGATGGTTGCTAACAAACTGCTAATAAGGACTACAAAAAGGCAACTGCAAGTATTTCTGATCGTTCTTTAATCATTAGTAATTCAAACATTTTTGCCACGAGGACCTACTTGATCAGGTCATTTAATTTAGAGGAAATTGTAAACAAGACATTATACATTGGAAATTACGTAATTGTTTTTACGTCCAACCACCACATTGTAGTTCAATATGCTCTTAATGATATCTTAATCTTGCTAATTTAAGATTAGCCTTAAAAATATCACACAAGTTAGATTTATTCATCAACATCATTGGGTTTGATCATTGTTGTGATTTCATTTAGTTAAAATCATACAAATATATCTTGTGATAAAACACTGAAAATAGATGTGTTTATGAAAGACAATAATTACAAATAGTCACTATTAACAGTTAAACTAAACAGTTTAACAGCAGTAGAGGACTGATCAGCTGTCACTGTCATCAGACATACAACACTTCACATGGCACTCTGGAGGAAAGAATGTCTCATGTCTCCTAATGTATTTCCTCTCTGTCGTGGTGGGAGGGACTTGATACTGAGGAAAAGCCTCATGAAATACTCTAAGAGACTTGAAATACATCTATCTCTCCATCGGCAAAGATTTTGCAAGTAATAATAGTAAAAGTATTCTGTATCAGATGTGAAAATAAATTGATTATAGACTTCAGACTTGTATTGCTAATTATAGAAAAGGAGGCAGGCAGGTCTACCTAGACATCTGTAAGACTAGATATTAGGGGAAAAAAAGAGTAAAGGGGTGAGTTAAAGATTTTTTTTCCTCTGCTAGAAATAAAACATTTTGCAACCAAAAGGTTGAAAATTGTCAGTGCAAAATTTGCAACTATTTGCCACTTAAAACTGAAAGTGATGTATGGAAAAGGGGTCACCCATCCATCATATATATATACTGCTTATCCCTTTCATATCACTGGGGAGTGGAGCCTACCCCAACCGACATTGGGTGAAAGGCAGGGTGCACCAACAACCAATCACAGAGCCACATACGGAGACAGCCATTTATGTGCACACTTATACCTAAGGGCAGTTTAGAGTCATTTAACGAACATCATGTTTTTGTTTTGTGGGAGGAAACCAGAGTGCCAGCAGAAAACCCACGCAGGCACAAGAGATCATGCAAACTCCTCACAGAGAGCTCTGATCCACATGGGAAGTTGAACACACAAGTCTCATAAAAATAGCACAAGACGGCATGCATTGTAAAAATACTAAAAAAAGCTACATTAACTTTCTCACAATGTCATTACTGTTAAAGCTGATGAAGTGATAAATGTGGAAATTACATTTTAATCTATTTAGTATGAAATAAGAATATATAAATTAGTTAATTTTCCTTGATGGTTTACATGGCACATTTTTTTCAGTTTCATGCATCATTGCTTGTTTTTGTCCATTCAGTGTAACTACTGAAAATGATAATAGTTGTGTTGAATTACAGTGTGCCTCTCGTTAACATGTTTTACAGAGTGGACTCTTTTCTGATGTGTTTTGTCATAACAAACCCTGCATATGGTTGCTTACTTTGTTGAAATCTGACTTAAGCCGCAATGATCAGAAAAAATATTCTTCAGCTGTGCTATGCTACAGTCAGTACAAACATACTATGTCAGTATGTTACTAGTTACTCGTTGAAGATGGAACAGAATTTAAAATGTTTCAAGAGTCTTAAAAAATTATCTAATACATTTGTCATCAAATTCCTTAAAAATACCATTGTCAGATGAAAGCACCAGGCTCTTAATGCCTCCCAGGAGTGTCCTTTCTGGGCAGAGAAGGGTTTTATATATTTTATTGTTAGTACATTAGTATTAGAAGAAAAGAAAAACTGCTACATACATCTTATCCTATCAGAAAAAAACTACAAGTGGATGTCATTTTGCCACTGGTTGGGTTTCTGACTGATCTGTCGATGTTCTCATGGACTTTTTCCCTCTGCCCAGGTCTGAGCATGTCAAACGCTCTCCTAACTGTGGATTCCTGACCATGTGGAAAGACTTCACAGAGCTCACCGTGGCTGAATTTTATCTAATGGAAAAGGAGAGGCTAAAGGTTTACCTGGTGAGTATCCTGCTCAGACTAGAGGTGCACCCCAAGTCTCTTAAATGATCTGTCCTCAGTCATATCACAAAGATTTTCCGACACACCATGTTAAGCACCATCTTGTCACTCTTAAACTACTAGAAAGACAGAGGAAAACTTGATTTAGTGGGTGAATGCTGTGCGATGTTAATTTTGTACTTCTCTCATGGGAGCTCAGTGAGCTGCTCAAATTTGGATATAAAAGTTTAATCCTCATTCCTGTGCATAATGTGTCAAAGAAATAACAGAATTTTCAGTTTCACAGTACTTATTTTCTTGTTTTAATGATGGGTAGTCTGATAGATTTGTTAATCGCTGTATATTTTATCAGACCAATGTTTCATGTGTAGTTGCTTTGATTCAGGTCAAATTAAGGGGTGGTGTTAAATTTAGAAGAAGACTTGGAAAAAGACTTTGGTACCAGTTTAAGAGACTAGGGACGTACCCAACTGCAGGTAGAAGGGATGTTACTGAAATAATGATCAAAAGATTTTCAGGTTCTTCTTTTTTTGTCTGCTTTTAGAGAAAAATTTGTCATAAGAAGATTGCATGTTTTCGGGATGCCATCGACCACACGCTGAAGAGCCTTAAGTCTCAGTTGGAGTGTACATGATGGGAGTGAAAGCACAATTTTACTGTATTATTGTGATGCCAATGTTAAATATATATAATAAAGTTTTGAGAGCTACTCCTGCTTGTAGTATCACCTCTAACCACAAGATGGTGCCTTCGCCCCAGCACAGCCCCCCCCATGACTCACTCTGCAGTCTTACACTCAAATCTTTGACAAAGGCAATCAGTAATGAAAGCCCTCATTGAGCAGGATCACAATGTGGGCTATATTCGCTCTTTTCAAACCAAATACTTACCATTTTCCTGAACGTGCCACCATCTCTGCCACCCCTTTTCAAACCTTGACCCTGGACAGATGGCCTGAAGCCCCTCCCTCTCAATACCAACTGTTGCCCCAGTAACATCTGTTACATATAGGGGGACAGTGTGCCGGAGAGGGCTCACCAGGACACTTGCTTAACCCCATAAAGGGCTTAGATTTGGGAAACTCAGCAGAGAGACAATGGAAATTATAGTGGAGATCATCGCTGATAAACACTCAGAGGTTCGTTTAACCTCTCACAACCCTTGTCTATCTTTGTGTAGGCATGAATTCTACACTAGTGTCACCAAAAATACATATCTTCACATGTTAGAATTCTGGATATGTTCCTCAGTCTCTTGGAGGCTTGGCTACACGAGTGCAGGATTAAAACCTCCTAACCCCTCTCCAACCTTCCTCTGTTGTGGATTAATGTCTAATGTAACACTGTGGACACTGAGCCCAGATCAGCTGCTTAATTCTCTTTTATCCGCTCGCTGCAGGACAAATTGAAGAGAGAATATTTTTAGCCAAATAAAGTTAAATACACAAAAGTGACATAACATTTCAGATGAAACTGCGTCCTTGCAATGTTTTCTGGGAATTTTCTTATGCTCTTAAACTGATGTTTCTGCAATAGATCCCCGCAAATGTTCTTGTGTCATCATGGCTGAATGTTTCCTCTGCAGAAACATGGAGCTAGCACTGCACTGAAGTGAATATCCACAAAAATGAAGTTGAAGTAATTCCTAAACTGTGAATGGTGAGAAATGGGATTTGACATCCAGTTAGGTTAAGTGGTCTGGTATTTGCATAAGTACTCAGATTATAAGGAGAGTGTTTACAGTAATTGCTAATGTAGCTCTAATCAGGGTTTGTACCCACATCCATGTCAATCCACTTATTTATGTGTGCTCTAGAAAATGAACAAAGAGAATGGCATGATGGGACTTCTGTCGCTGATCGCCACAGATGTGATGGATGGGCTTACGTGTGGGAATGGTGCAAAACTGATGATTTGATTGGATCATATTTTAAGTAGGGGCTTCATATGCTTTCTCCCACCCCACTTAGTTTAAATCCACTGAACTGTATTTAAAGTGAGTCATTTAGCTAAGAGGAATCTGCATTGCTCCACTGAACATGGATTTTTTTTTTTTAGTCCCGAGCTGATTAATATACAGTGACAAAAGCCTCTTCTGTAGTTTTCTAATTAATGTGTTTCAACTAAACAAACTGTAAATAGCAAGTGTGGCAGATGGACAAATGGACAGATGTTACAAACAGAAACTTTACAACCTGAGCTTCTATCAGGCCCCATCTGTTGCTCCACTGCCGGGTACCTCCCTCTTACCCTCCTCCAAGCTTCTCCTCACTCCCCATCAGCATCCATCAGCAGATCCCAATGTTCCAAACACCCACTGCTCCTAAATTAATGACATCAGCATTTAACCTCCAGCATGACCTGGTTTAACCACAAGTAAACAAAGGCTAAATGAGTCCCAATCAAAGCTTAGGACTAAATTTGCACTCTTCTCAATTTTGGTTCAAAACCATTGATATGTGAAACAAAGTCTTGGAGCTGCTAAAGGGAATTCTAAAGGTATGGTGCTTTTTGAAAGGTAAGAAATTTCACAGATGGAAACATTTCGTTTATGTAAAGAAGTATAATCAGTCAAACCTCATTCAGATCAATTGCATTTCAGTATTGGCAGTCTTGAGGATCCTATACACATGGAAACAAGGAGTCGGGCATAGTCAATGAAATAATTATGGTGTATTAACAGAGGTTTCGAATTGACGTTGCCAAAATTTCACAAAGGTAGCTTTGTCATCACATCCGTCGGCTTGAAAAATATACTAGGGCTGTTGCCATTTTGCCAGTAACCACTTTTATATGAAAATATATCATGCTTAAAAATGGCCATATCATCACAAGATTCAAGGACAGGGTTGAATTGAATTGAATTGATTTTATTTCGGTCATGTCAGCACACTTATACAACATCACACATTGTCAATAGATGAAAACAGGGTTTAGAAGGTTCTTCACACAAGATACAAAGAAGGTAGCACCAAATAGACTTTTCCTAATCCCTGCAGATGTTTTGGTTCCTCTGATCAGAATCTTGCTTCCTTGGATAAAAAATGACCATAAATATTGATTATGGAAAGAATGGTGTGTTTTTTACTTGTATTGTAATCACAACTGGGCACATGAACTCACTGATTTTTGCAACAGCTATACAAAATTGTCAAATGCTTTAAGACTGTTTGGAGATCCAGCTACATTTGTATATTAAATACTGCATATTTTTTCATGGCTGAAGGCTGAAGAGTAATTTGATCAACTAATGCATGAGTACTGTATAGAATAGAATAAATATTTTTATGGGATGTAAAAAGGACTAGAATGTTATGACAGATCCTTATAGGGACAACTGCATTTGGCATCACACTTTTGGTCAATTCAAAATTGATTTCAGGTTAAATACATCCTTACCAGAAGTTTGTAAAAAAAAAAAAAAAAAAAAAAAAAAAAACTACTTCGAATGTAGTGTTTTAATTCAGAAATTGTGTATTTGTGGATCCAATTAAGGGATTTTTAATCATTTTCCTAAATAAAAATGTAGCAGTGGTGCTGTTAGAGCTCTAATTTGACCACGGACTATAGAAGAATTGGACAAAGCCGTGTCATAGAAGCCTTTAGAATGCTCTTAATGGACCCAGGCGTATTGCACATTATCTTACCCGAACTTGAGCTCCATCTGCCAATACACAGAAAAGCAATGTTAAAAAAAAAACATTCTAAAGGCTTCTATGACACGGCTTTGTCCAATTCTTCTATAGTCCGTGGTCAAATTAGAGCTCTAACAGCACCACTGCTACATTGTTGAGGTGGGACTTCATGCCATCCGACCAAAAATCATCAACAAATCATCCATAAAAGGAAAACGCCACCAGGATACCCAGGATGATTTCTCTACCTACAAGAACTCCCATCAAAAAATAAATACCACAATTCTAAAATTCGCTACCTAGAATATTTGTGAGTGCATTAACTTTTCAGAAAATGTAAAGTTTATCTGGAACCAACCAACTCACATATTCCTCATTCTATGTATTACTACTTCAGATAAACTTTATTTTTCTGAGAAGTTTATGCACCGTTTTCTGCTGGTTCTGCATCACAAACTTTTACAAATTGTGGCTTCCTGAGAGAGCGGAGAGAACTTTCTGCTACATCTAATGTACTTAGTGGCCATATGGAGCTTATACAACACCACTTAAAAAAAAACTAAACAATACCTTTAAGGTGTCAGTTTTTTGCAGTCAATCTCAAGTGAACACTAGGGGTATTACAGGTCTTGGCACTCCTGCATGGGCCTCCATTTGCACCCCCTGAGCAAGTTCAGCCTAGCGAGATAGCCTTGGAGCTACTTCGCTGAACTGAGTCGCTAACGGTCTGATGATGCTGGTTATCAACCTCATAACTGGATCCAGCTTTGCAATGAGCGCGTGCATGCATATAAGGTGGAGCCCGCCGCATCTGACCAATCGCGAACATGGACCAGGCTCCTCCCCCAGATTTTACTCCTGCAGAGGAGCTGGCCGAGAGAGCTCATTGGTCAGTGGGTGGGGTTTTTATAGTCCGCGAGTTCAATCTGGAACCTAACCTGCCCTGGAGCAGGTTAGCTGTTCAGCGTACGTTGCCATGGAGACTTGCCTCGCTAAGAAGTGAACCTGTCTCGTAGAACAGGCAACCAGGAACTTACCCTCAAAGTTACCTCACTAGGCAGTAATCCTGCTTCGTAGAATAGGCCCCTGATCTTGACCCTTAAAGAAGGTGACAACTTTGTGTCTGTCTTCCTGACCAATTGGATGCACCCATTTCTTCTATTTTTTTTCTTAACAGTAGCTTCCAGTCAAATGTGACAATGATCCCTCTTCATGGCAAAAATCTTCTAAATGAAAATTGTAAATGCATGAAATAGTTTTTGCTGGGTCTTCTATCATACTTTTGATTCACACAGTGCATTTTGTTGTTTAGAAATGATGAAGGGAAAGCACCAAAAGACTTCATCAGACACATCCAACAAAACTGGCCCACACTTTAAAATCAAAGCATGTCATCATAAATAAAATAGACAGAAAACTGAACAATTTCACCAGTTCACTGAAATATACAGTATGTTCATTCAGCACATCCAGGTTCAACTCCTCAGAGTGGGCTAGCAGTGCTATGTGAGGAGGGGGCTTCTGCCACACGTGACAGAATGAACACGACGTGACAATGTTATTGTCCTATGCGGTCATTCTGTTTGTAAAATTGTGTGAGGCCAAAGTTATAATCCTTTTTTATATTCAGTTAATCACCTATAACACAACCAAACACAGACTGAGAGTTAGGGCTGCACGATATTGGAAAAAAGTGACATTGCGATTTTTTGGGGGGGTTGCGATATATTGCGATATTAAAAATAGAAGAATTTTCACCAGTTGACTTGAATAGCTCTGTTTGGGAAGAATTTGGTTGACTCACAATGACACCATTGTTTTCATATAATACTGTTTAATCCAGGCTAAGGGGGTTCATCTGTGAATGATGCAGATTTCTGTATATAAAAGGAATCCAGGAGGCCATGTCTCTGTACAAAATAGAATAGGTTTCAATTTCAGTTGCTTTTTTTTATTTCCCCAATAAATGTTGATGATATACAGGAGCTTGTAAAGCAAAACAAAAGTTTGCGTGTTTGCGATAGTCACATGGCATGCGCGATGTGACTATTGCGCATGTGCACATTGCGATGGCGATGTTCAAACGATATATTGTGCAGGCCTTCTGAGAGTGACTGCTTACAGTGATCTACACACTACAAATCATGTCATCTATGTAATGTAAGTTTATTACATAAATATTTAAAGATAAGAATATTTTTTCTTTCCCATAATTAATGATCCACTCTGAAAACACAAAACTGTCCACTTCTTTATAAAAAAATTTTAATGGCAGTGAGAAAAGTGGAAGAATACATAAATAAGTTGAGGATGCACTCTAGTGACTATGTTTAGAGGTTAGAAGATGAATCCTGAAGGCTGCATATGGATTCCAAAAGCCCCTAAAACTTAAAGTTTACATCATATCCTCATTTTTCTCTGTTTTCTCTGTTAGATAAACATCACAGTGGAATAATGAATATTAAATGCCTGTGCCACAGGTCCCCACAGTGGTGAGCTATCAATATTTTTGCCCTTTGCACAGGTCACAGCACTGAAAGCTTCTAAGCTGTCCTTCAAACAACCTTAACCTGAGCATTAGCCCTGGAACTTCTGTTTTTTAACTTTTAGAGGTCCCATAAAACAGGAGCTATTGACATGTCTTGGTTGTCTAAATCGAGGATTCAATTCAAGTTGTAAAAAAAAAAGTCTCTGAAGAGGTTCAGATGCTGATTTTTTTCCCTCCCCTTTGGAAATGCTTGTAGCTGAGGGGTTGGGGAGCCTATGATGAAGAGCTCTGATTGGCTGCCAAAACTGATGGGACGGGGAAGGGGGGGGTAACAGGCTGTGGAGCAGATTTTCAGATCTGTCATGATGTCTGTGATGTGAGGTGGAAGCTGTATTACAAAATAAAATCCAGGAAGTAAAAAAAAAAAACTTTAGATTTTGAGGGGCAATCTCTGTAAAGTGGTATAGAGTATCTGTCAGTGATCACGGAGTTTAGAAAAAGATGTCATGTTCTTCAGCTCCCCTAGTTCTTCTAACAACCTAAAAAGCCTACCCTATTTTGCAGGATGGCACATTTTAAACTACAGTGAAATAAACATAACTGTCTGACTTAACATCTCCTGAGAATAGATTGATAAACCTTAAAATTTTTTAAACTGGTCCTACTCTGCTGGAGTGTATAGGGAGTTAAACTTTAAAGATATCTGGAATGAAAGCCACACATTAATATGTTAATGCCACAGATTACCAGAGAAAGCAACTCTCCTCCCTGCATTTTAATTACGGAAGACTACAGAGCCTTATATCAGCATTTCTTCCCCCATGTCACTGGCAGCACGGCCTGCTGGCTGATACCTCAGCCCTTCTACCTTCAGCTTTTTTTTTCAGTGCCCCATTCCAAAGGGACCTCCATCTGTCCCCACACTCAGCCCCATTGTGGAGTCTCAAAGCGCAGCAACTTCCACAATGCAGTGGGCGTGCAGTAACGGGGGGAGGGGGGTGCAGGGTAAACACGACAGCATCCAGATCCCATTAGAAGCTCTTTAACTCCTACACCCTAATACTCTCAGACTCTGGGAGGAGAGGGCCCACCCCTTATCCGCATGCAAAATGTCACCTTTTTCACCCGATCCCAGAGGTAATGAGCGTGTGAGCTGCCCTCTTTCCTCCCCTGGCGTGTATGTCTCCTGCCCTCTTTCTCTCTTTATTAGAGTGAGCTGTAATGTTGATATGTTTTATTTTGCATAATTACTTGGAGCAATATATTTAATCAAATGTCTTAAACCAATGAAGGATAAACACACTTTCATATTCTCTGCAATAAAGGTTTGTTGAAAAGTATATTTTCAACTAGTAAACAGTCAAAATGCTGTTACTCACAACTGTCCACAAAGCTCTATACCATTCTGTTAGACGCATACCTGATATATGCATTTTAAACTTTGAAGAAGCTGCAAAAAAAGGTTTCATTTTTTCCTCCTGCAAAAGGTGATTATGCCAATTTAACTGTGTAGCTTTTAACTGATCTCTTGAGGCAAATTGTATGGAGTGGCTTGTACCTTAAAAGCAAAGAAGAATTGCAATTAAGTAGAAAAACAATCACAGACTGAATGAATATTAAAAGAACATTGAATAACCTAAGATTTTACATAACTGATGATACGAAGTGGTGGTTTTTAACTCACCTGATGACCCACCACCTCTTCAATAACGACAAAATTGCAACCTTCCAATTTTCCACCAGTACATTGTTTTTTCTTTTTTTTAAGTTCTCAGAAGTGTTCAACTCTTTCAACAAAATCCTTGACAAATTTGCTGGATCAATATTCATAATTGGATCACTGCTAAGGTGTATTCACATTGAGCTTGTGCCATCACCAGCTTTTATTGAAGTTTTCATCAAATTTTGTATTCATTCATTCATTTTCTATGCCCGGCTATCCCTTTCGGGGTTGCGGGGGGCTGGAGCCGATCCCAGCTATCATCAGGTGAGAGGCGGGGTACACCCTGGCCTGAACCGGTCGCCAGTCAATTGCAGGGCCACATAGAGAGACTGACAACCATTCACGCTCACATTTATACCTAAGGGCAATTTAGAGTCACCAATTAACCTAATGAGCATGTTTTTTTGGTCTGTGGGAGGAAGCCGGAGTGCCCGGAGAGAACCCACGCATGCACAGGAAGAACATGCAAACTTCACACAGAAAGGCCCTCCAGACCCAGAATTGAACTGGGAACCTTCTTACTGTGAGGCACGCGCTCTACCAGCTGCGCCACCGTGCCGCCCAAATTCTGTAGAGAACTTAAAAACTTTTTTCCCAACCTACTAGTTGGGAACCATGGATATTCTGATCATACTTTTAAAAATGATAAAAAGTTATTTTCCTTTTAATGTGTTTCAGCATGTTGTCCATCACAGACCTAAATTATAAACAAAACATGCAAAGTTAATGAAAAACTTTGTCAAATTTGTGACATTGTAAAATTAATTTATCAAACCATATTGATCATACCATCATTACAGGACTGGGTAATACGGTCTAAAACATCATCTTTACCTTGGCACAATGTATATAATTACCTCTTCACTGTGAGGAAATTACATTTCAGTGCTATTTCAAATACACTTCAGTTAGTGCCAGTTGAAATGGTATTAACAGACTAGAAAGAACTCTGAGAGCGCAACCTTCTGCCAAGGTAGTTCACATATTGCTGTTACATCTATAAGCAATAGTTCCATGATAAAGTTACCATCATAATAAGTCCTTGACCCTGAAAGCCCACACATAGCATTAAGAATCATGTTGCTATCATTATTAGTGAGCCAGTTATTGAGCAAAAATGATCCTTTGCTAATGGCAGTTATCTGGATCACCACCAAAATCTAATCATTTTTAAGTTGGGCCACAACCAACATCTGAAAATTTTGGCAAAATCTACACAGGAATTTTTTGAATTAAAAATAAATAAATAAACTATTTTAAACTACTGACAAATAAACTATTTGTCAGTAAAAAAATATAGCAAATCAAAATGTTACTTATATGAAATAGATCAAATAGAAAATACAATTTTAAGTCGAGACATCAATCAACAGATTTGATTATTCATGTTACCACTAAGTTACTAACCATTATCTACCAACATATACCTGTTATGTATTAACATGAACAAATACTGAAATCTCCTTTTAAAAATATATCAAAGTATTAAAAAACTGATGATCTCTCTGCCCTTTATAACTGACCACAGTATCTATATTATAATTCCGACCTTTACAACTTCACCAAAACCCTGGTGCCTAGAAATGTAATGTGGGTGAAGCCTTTTTCTACTCGATGTGAAAAATGTTTGTGAGGGCTCTCTTTAAAAGGTGAAGATGGAGCAAATCAACATGTTATTTTTTAATGAGTGATGCTTAGCAGCAGAAGTTTGTAGGCGTCCTCTTTTCCACCTCAAGTTAAACCCCTGCCTGCATCATCATTGAATATGAAATAATAGAACTTTAACAACCGAAGAAACCCAACATGCCCGCAAGGTCATGCTGAATGATGAGATACAAGATGATAGATGGACTAGATCTGGATATTGTGTGTAAATACACAAACAAGGAAATTAGCTTGGTATACTAATTAAACTGGTGACTTTGTCCATTGGTAGCTTGGAGTTGATGTCATGGCTGAGTTTGTTTGTAGATATGTTTGTGTCAGCTTGGCTCCTGGTTGTTTTTGCTCACATACAGCGTAAACTAATGCAGTATTCTTAGATACAATGATAAACACAAGTAAAGCATTGAAGGGCACCCCCCTTTGCTTTTCTGGGGCTTCAACTACAACGTATATCAACACAGTCGGCTGTATTTCATCAGCTGATATGTCAAATTGTACACTCACACCAAGACAGGTCTTAAGGTGCACAAAGGAAAAAAATAATAGAAACAGAATGCAGAGAATGCTGGTGCTGAGGTGTGAACACTGGTCATCAGTGGCCAACAAATATTTGATGACAACATTGCTGTCATTATTTTGTTGCTTTTACTCTCAAATTTAAATGTCATGTTTGTAGTTTAATTTTGACACAACAGGGTTACATACCGCCTGAGCTCATTTTGCACACTCTAGTGGTGCCCTGCAGTAATGCATAGCAAGTATACAAACAAAAATGCTCATGATGCCAAAAGATGCAAATGCGAATTCAGGATAAAACCACAAGTATGTGTCTGGCTCAAATATTACAGTCCAAAGACACATTAACACACAATTACTAAGGCTGGGATCAAACCACTAATACTTTGGCTGAAAGACAACTCACAACTCACTCTCCAACTCCCACTGTTGCCCCAGTTCTAAATCTATAAACAAGTAGAGACAATCTTTTTTTAATCACAAAGACAAATGTTAAAAGTATTTTTCTGCCCTGTATACAAATGAGTATACAAAGAACTGAGTTAAGCTTTTAAAATTGTAACATAATGTAGTTATTTTAAAGCTCCTTTCAAGACATGGCCCAAAAATGAATCTTCAGCTTTATATTATGATTTTTACATTGTGATTATTCAAAGCGAGAGTTTTTATTCATCTCACTAATGTGGGTGTTATAAATGTCAGTAGTCTGATAGCCGTGCAGAAATAAATCCAGGGTCATGAAAAGTTAGTTTTATAAATTTACTTTTAATTGCCCCCACCATTTTGACCGTGACCATGTGAGTTGTCATTATTCAAATTCTCCCTCCCTCCAGTTCTTCCAACTTTTCACAGCTCTGTCCTCTGTGTCCTTTATTGTTTCCTTTTCCCACATCTCTCTCTCTCCATCTATCTCCTTCGTCTTTCTTCCACCAGATGCCCCTCTAAGTCACAGCTGTCTCTTTTTCAGGGCGCTCCACCTCTCAACCTGAGCACTCGTATATCCCCCATGCTCCCCACAGAGGAGGTGTGTGTGTATATATATGTGTGTGTGTATGTGTAAGTGTGTGCATGCACCATGGCCTGAGAGGCGAGGCGGGGTGGGGGTGGGGGGGGATCACTGTGTTGGCCCCAGCTTAGAGGCAGAGGGATTACGGGCACACAGACACTGATTAAAGCCTTCCAGCCTCCTATGGCCCTATTAATACAATCTTAATCACAATGCTTTATCCCTCCATCTCGCTCCTATGGATCAGGACCTTTCATTTTAGTGGGAGACGCTCTTGTTTGGCCAGTGGATTAAGAGTGAAGCCCACAGAAACGGGAATATGTGCACGAGATGGCACATTGAAGATCACATTTGCAGTTTTATCTGCAAAAACATTTTCAGTTTGTCATACTGTGTTTCCATTATGATTCAGGTTGTTTGCATGTAACAGAAGAAAATCATAAAAATGGTTTCATGCATTCTTCAGTGTGTTGCTGTCTGACATGACCTCTCTTTCCCAAGGGACTGAGCTACAGGTCGCACTCTGCAGCTTGTCGTCTCAGCCGACATGGCTTTACAGAGTGTGTTCTCCTCACATTAAAAGGCCATTGTCCCGTTGTCATTGGGGCCACTTGGTGCACTCAAATGGACTTTTTTTGTAAAATGCACCTAAATTCAAAGAATTGATTGCAATTTTTCAAGCAGTTTACAAGATACATTTTTATTGTAGAAATTTTTTAACAACAAACTTTAGTCTTGATATGGAGTTTCAGAGGATAATAAGAAAAACATTTAATTGATTTTGAAACTAGACTGCACTCGAGGAGCGCAAACGTCTGCCAAGGTAGATGACATATTGCTGTTAAGGTGTGTTTACACCGAACTTGCATGACCTAGGTGACCACTCTCCATGCAAAGTCAATGTACCGCTGTGATGAGGCAGGCCAGCCATCCTGCGATGTCCTCACACTACTGGTTTAGTCTGGATGTGCACCCAGGTTGTGTTGCTCGACTGTGTCAGTTGGTCACCAAAGTTGAATAATCTGAATTTTTCTGGTGACGTTGCGTGTGGTTGTGCCATGACAGCCAATCAGTGTATGACTACACACACACAAAGAAACTCCACAAAATCAAGCCCCGAGGCACGCAGATTGCTTCTAACGAACACTTGTGAAGGATTGGGTTGCAGAGTATCGTGATAGAATAAGGCCTCATCCACACGAAGACAAAACGCTTAACAGTTTCCAAAACGATCGTCATAAAGACGAAGGCACCTCAGAAAATGTGTGCGTCTACTTGAATGCACTCGATACGCATCAAAACGCTATAAAACACATGCCAGACCTCTAGGGGCGCTGTAACGATATGACAGAAACAAGCTGAAACAGATGAAAAACAGTGGTCATGCGCACATGTGGCAAAAGTTGTAAACAGAGACCACCATAATGTGTTCGCGATAATTGTTTGTTCAACTCGGTGGTGATTGAGAAGAAGGAGATTTTGCTGCAACAGGAATAGTAGGGTCACCAGCTTCATCAGCACATATGCTACACAGTACGCCGCCATTGTTGTTGTTGCTGAGTGTGGCGCATGCATGTCAATGACAATATGAAACTATGACGTAAGCGTATCTGAAAAGTTACGGAGAGCCAGTAATCATGGAGCTGCATATACGGCATTTCAAAATCTTTCCACTCTGGAACCTGGTTTCAGAAATGATCGTTTACAGACCCCTAAAACGCCGTCTCCATGTGGATGATACGCAGATTCAGCAAAAAATTTATGCATTTAGACCTCGGTTTGTCTTCGTGTGGATGGGGCCTTAAAATCAGAATCAGCTTTATTGACCAGGTATGTTAGACATACAAGGAATTTGGTGCCAGCTCACTTCTCTCCACAAGTACAGAGTAGGTACACACAGTGTAAATCCTATATTTTAAACAAGACAAGAAGCAGAAATCCCAAGGCAGGAATTGACTATTTAAATGAAGCTTAAAAGTTTAGTTAGGATAATAGAATAAAATACAAAATGTACAATGGGGTATATACAATACGTTCAATGTACAAGGTTAAAAAAAAACCAAGAAAAACAAGGTGCACAGGTGCATATACCAGGGTGGATGATATGTACAATGAGTAATCATATTTAGGGTAGATGGACAGACTTTTGCAGTTAGGAGTTCAGTATGGCAACATCCTGGGGGAAGAAACTGTTCTTGTGACTGACTAGATGCCATCTGTGCAATAAGTCGTGAAATTTCCTCACGACTAAATATTCCGCAGACAGCTGTTAGTGGTATTATAACAAAGTAGAAGCAGTTGGTAACAATAGTAACTCGCCCACAAAGTGGTTGGCCACAAAACATCCCAGGGTGAGGTCGTCAACGTTCTGCAGAGTCAATAGCTACTGAGTTCCAAAATTCTTTTCGCCTTCAGATTAGCTCAAGAACAGCACTTAGAGAGCTTCATGGACTGGGTTTGAATGGGGTGAATCCAAGCCTAACATCACCAAGTGCAATGCAAAGCGATGGATTTCATGTTCACAACTTTCTTGGAAGAGTTTGAGGATGGCACCTCAAACCAAAGCACACCAGTGCACAAAGCAAGGTCCATAAAGACATGGACAAGCGAGTTTGGTGTGGAAGAAAGGGGACTGGCCTGTATAGAGTCCTGACCTCAACTCCATAGAACACCTTTTGGATGAATTCGAGCAGAGTCTTCAAGTCGGGCCTTCTTGTCTAACATCAGTGTCTGGTCTGCCTCATATGTCCTCTTTAGAAAAATGATCAAAAATCCCATTAACAACCTTAAACATTGTGGAAAGCCTTCCCATAAGGATTGAACAAATTACCGATGCAAAGGTTAGGCAAACATATTAAACACTTTAGTTTAAGAGTGGGTTATCACTCAAGTTCAAGTATGTTTGAGGGTGGACGAGCAAATGCTTTTGACAAAACATTTTATTTTGCAAACCCAAAACCAGTGAAGTTGGCACATTGTGTAAATCGTAAATAAAAACAGAATACAATGATTTGCAAATCCCTTTCAACTTAATTCCAATTGCATACACAGCAAAGACAAGATACTCAATGTTCGAACTGGTAGACTTTATTTTTTGCAAATATTAGCTCATTTGGAATTTGATGCCTGCAACATGCAACATGTTTCAAAAAAGCTGGCACAAGTGGCAAAAAAGACTGAGAAAGTTGGAATGCTCATCAAACACTTATTTGGAACATCCCACAGGTGAACAGGCTAATTGGGAACAGGTGGGTGCCATGATGAGGTATAAAAGCAACTTCCCTGAAATGCTCAGTCATTCACAAACAAGGATGGGGTGAGGGTCACCACTTTGTGAACAAATGCGTGAGCACATTGTCCAACAGTTTAAGAACAACATTTCTCAACCAGCTATTGCAAGGAATTTAGGGATTTCATCATCTACGGTCCGTAATATCATCAAAAGGTTCAGAGAATCTGGAGAAATTACTGCACGTAAGAGGCAAGGCTGAAAACCAACATTGACTGCCCGTGACCTTCGATCCCTCAGGCGGTACTGCATCAAAAAACAGCATCACCGTGTAAAAGATATCACCACATGGGCTCAGGAACACTTCAGAAAACCACTGTCAGTAACTATAGTTCGTCGCTACATCTGTAAGTGGAAATTAAAACTCTACTATGCAAAGCCAAAGCCATTTATCAACAACACCCAGAAACGCCACCGGCTTCGCTGGGCCCAAGCTCATCTAAGATGGACTGATGCAAAGTGGAAAAGTGTTCTGTGTCTGACGAGTCCACATTTCAAATTGTTTTGGGAAACTGTGGTCGTCGTGTCCTCTGGACCAAAGAGAAAAAGAACCATCCGGACTGTTTTAGGCGCAAAGTTCAAAAGCCAGCATCTGTGATGGTATGGGGGTGTATTAGTGCCCAAGGCATGGGTAACTTACACATCTGTGAAGGCACCATTAATGCTGAAAGGTACATACAGGTTTTGGAGCAACATGTGTTGCCATCCAAGCAACGTCTTTTTCATGGACGCCCCTGCTTATTTCAGCGAGACAATGCCAAGCCACATTCTGCACATGTTACAACAGCGTGGCTTTGTAGTAAAAGAGTGCGGGTACTAGACTGGCCTGGTACTAGACTGGCCTGCCTGTAGTCCAGACCTGTCCCCCATTGAAAATGTGTGGCGCATTATGAAGCGTAAAATACAACAACAGAGACCCCGGACTGTTGAACAACTTAAGCTGTACATCAAGCAAGAATGGGAAAGAATTCCACCTGAAAAGCTTCAAAAACTGGTCTCCTCAGTTCCCAAAGGTTTACTGAGTGTTGTTAAAAGGAAAGGCGATGTAACACAGTGGTAAAAATGCCCCTGTGTCAACTTTTTTGCAATGTGTTGCTGCCATTAAATTCTAAGTTGATGATTATTTGCAAAACAAAATAAAGTTTCTCAGTTCGAACATTAAATATCTTGTCTTTGCTGTGTATTTAATTGAATATAAGCTGAAAAGGATTTGCAAATCATTGTATTCTGCTTTTATTTACGATTTACACAATGTGCCAACTTCACTGGTTTTGGGTTTGTACATTTACAAGGGCATCTGAGAAAATAGCTGGAAGCTTTGTACAAATAAGTATTGTCATTACACTAGAAATGTAACTTCCTGGATACTAACACAAAACTAAAAACTTAAACTGAAACACTGCTGGTTAAGTACCCAACACCTAAACACAGGTTTGGAAAAATTCAACTCACCACAGTGTAGGATCAGATGAAGCCATAGGCTTGTTTCAAAACCTAAGCAAAGAATGACATATAGGAACTTAGTCAGTTGCAAGTAACTAGTTAACAAGGGAACTAAACAAATTTGACCACTTGTCAAGAAACAAGAAAAAAAATATTTGATATTTTTTATTTAAACTTAAAATGTTGATATTGTGTCTGGACATTCTGGACAGGACAGAGGAATTCCAGACTGAATTCTGCTTCTTATACCTAAATTGAGACATCTCTCTGAGCCTCTCTGAAAAGTCAAAAATTAATCAAGCATAACATTCAACCACTAAAACTGATGTATTAGTGGCTCAGAAATACAAGTAAATAATTAAATTTTCAAATCTAATTCAAGAAATTATGCATATTACTATTTTCCTCAGTTTTTTTTTAATCTGTCAATTTAAAAAATCATGGATAGCAATGCATCACATTTTTGTATAAGGATATTTTGGTTAAACACTTTCTATATGCTGGTGTAGTAAGCATTACAGAAAGAGAAAATGATTTGGGTCATTACCAATTCTGTTTCTTCTGGGCAGCTCTGGCATAAACGTTACACTGGGTGGTGGTGATTTTAAGGTTTGGACAGCACTGAACATATATTTATATTATAATCTATTTTAATATGGCCAAATACAGTTTGCTTTTACAAAATAGTATAATAGTGTCCTAACTTTATACCTGTTTTGTCTATTTAAGGTACATACACTCAACAAAAATATAAACGCAACACTTTTGTTTTTGCTCCCATTTTTCATGAGATGGACTCAAAGATCTAAAATTCATTCCAGATACACAATATTACCATTTCTCTCAAACACTGTTCACAAATCTGTCTAAATGTGTGATAGTGAGCACTTCTGCTTTGCTGAGATAATCCATCCCACCTCACAGGTGTGCCACATCAAGATGCTCATCAGACACCATGATTAGTGCACAGGTGTGCCTTAGACTGTCCACAATAAAAGGCCACCCTGAAATGTGCATTTTTTTTGCTTTATTGGGGGTCTGGGGACTCAGAACCAGTCAGTATCTGGTGTGACCACCGTTTGCCTCATGCAGTGCAACACATCTTCTTCGCATAGAGTTTATCAGATTGTCAATTGTGGCCTGTGGAATGTTGGTCCACTCCTCTTCAATGGCTGTGCGAAGTTGATGGATATTGGTGGGAAATGGTACATGCTGTCGTATACGCCAGTCAAGCACATCCCGACGATCTGGAGTCAGGTTAAGATCCCGATGAGGATGACGAGCATGCAGTTGAGCTTCCCTGAGACGGTTTCTGACAGTTTGTGCAGAAATTCTTTGGTTATGCAAACCAATTGTTTCAGCAGCTGTCTGAGTGGCTGGTCTCAGACGATCTTGGAGGTGAACCTGCTGGATGTGGAGGTCCTGGGCTGGTGTGGTTACACGTGGTCTGCGGTTGTGAGGCCGGTTGGATGTACTGCCATATTCTCTGAAACGCCTTTGGAGGCGGCTTATGGTGGAGAAATGAACATTCAATGCACGAGCAACAGATCTGGTTGACATTCCTGCTGTCAGCATGCCAGTTGCACGCTCCCTCAATGCTTGCGACATCTGTGGCATTTTGCTGTGAGACAAAACTGCACATTTCAGAGTGGCCTTTTATTGTGGGCAGTATAAGGTACACCTGTGCACTAATCATGATGTCAGATCAGCATCTTGATGTGGCACACCTGTGAGGTGGGATGGATTATCTCAGCAAAGCAGAAGTGCTCACTATCAAACATTTAGACAGATTTGTGAACAACATTTGAAAGAAATGGTAATATTGTTTATCTGGAATGAATTTTAGATCTTTGAGTCCATCTCATGAAAAATGAGAGCAAAAACAAAAGTGTTGCGTTTATATTTTTGTTGAGTATATATATCTGAGCATTTCATTGCTGTGAGGTACAGACCTATCTCCAAAACTACTGCTACTCAGGAAAGGGAAGAATTAAATGCTTTATAAAAGCTAAATATAGAATCGTTCTAGTAAAGATAAATTTTTGTTCTTTAATTGGGTTAAGATTTATATAACCCACTCACCCACATCAAAGGTTTCTAAAAGCACTGTTTTGTGGAAGAAAAAAAAGGATATCCAAAAAAATGAGATGAGGTTTGCGCCTGACAACAATGTTGGTCATATTATTTGAATCAAATGTTGCTTTAGACTGTTAGGGGCACAGAAAACTGGTTAAACAATGTCAAACAATCCCCCTGAGTTGTTGTATCTATTTGTCAACTGTCTCCCTCCTATGCTGCCCTGGACTCCTCAGGTTGCCCACATATCTGTTCTATAATCTTGCGTCCAAAGATAATTTCTGTGGATTATTTCTATATCCGCCCACTTGTGTATGTAGACTCGGGAGATAATGCACATCCTCTGCTCCCCCACCCTGATCAAAATTTTATTTTTGAACCGCAAAGACACAAAGAGGGAGTGCGCCTGCTCACCCTGGCCACATGTCTGTGAGTGTGAAGCTATGTGTCCTTCATCTGCTGCAGGAGCCCAGAGGACAAGCATGTGAATCAAAGTGTTCACCTCTGCCACGTCTCCTGCTCTCTCCTCCTCTTTCCTACCCTCCTAACACACAAACCCACCCTTTTTTCTCTCCCCGTCTCTCTTCTTTCTCTTTACCCAAATTGGCCCAGCTGTCCGTCAGCCCCCCCTGCAGTTCCCCCAGCTGTCTGCCCTCCCCGAACTAGAAGCTGCACAACAATACAGGTCACAGGTCAAGAGAAAGAACAGGCTGCATTCACAATGGACCAGTGGCGCCCTGCAAAACAATCGTTCCCTTCTTCTCTGCCGTCCTTTTGGCTCTGGACTGGAAAAGACAAACCTTCGGAGAGGTTGCTGAAGAGAAGAGGACTTCAACCTTGGAGGACTCTTTCTCTTCTTTTTAATGACAACAATGACAAACACACTCAGACACCACCATGCTCTTGCTCTCCCACCTCGCGCTTCTTTGTGCGTGTCAAGAGCCATCATGTCCTCTAACACCATCGTTAAAGTCAAAAACTGAGACTTTTGTCACCAGTAGAGTGATATAAATGTGCTAGGAACCTTGAAGTCATATCAATCTGAGCAGGAATAACATTAAAAAAACTTTGTTTTATTTCCCCTATCTCTTTGTCTGAGTGTGAATAAAGTCTTTAAAAATGAGCTTCTGCCCCACAGTGTTTTGGCATGAGCTGGGTGGGAAAATGGGACATGTGGGAGAGAGAGTGCCCCTGTGACATGTTCACCTGTTCCCCAGAGCTGTTTTCCCATGGCCTACAACAGTCCTGCTGCCTGACACCCCCAGAGCACTTCTGAATGATTATACAAACACACATCCTGTGACAGAGTGGCCACAAAGGAAACCTTTAATTTAATGTTTAAATCCTGCATGTTTTCATCTCTGAATATCTGAGTGTTCTTTGCATTAATATAGTTCACACCAGGAGAATAGGGCAGACCACTCTCCCTGCTTAAGAAAAGATCAAATAAAAATGTTCATTAAAGTAAAGTAATCCTCTGAATACTTTTAAAATCAGATTATCTTTATGTTTTCATATAATCAAACAAAATCTTTCAACAGAGAGAAACCAGGCGACTTTGTATATAATTAGTAGTCTGATGATTGCACAATCTCAGTCCGTTCATTCATAAAAATGTACATTGTTTGATGCACCTGAATTGATCATTTACTAGCTCTGAATTTCTCAATTACAGCTTGGTTTTATATTATAATCAAAATCATTTGTTGTCCACTTGAATACATTGTGATGTTGTTGGGCACAAACCTCATATCTTCATTTTTTATGATTTTCATTTCTGCCATAACACAGTGCTATAGACCATATATGTTGGTAAGTGGAGTTTTCAGCTTTGTTTCAAATAAATGTACATAAACATCTTTTTGCAATCAGGAATAAACAGTTCTCATTCAACAAGGTACCATGTTAATTAAGCAGTAAAGTAATATAAGATTATCATATGATGAAGTGAGTCCCGTCTATTTTTAATCTTATGTATTTTTTTTTTTTACTTTTTTTGTTTCATTACTGTTTAAATGCTGAGGAGCCCATTGTCTATTCAAAATGATCAGATTGAGGCTGCTCCCAGATTTAGGCCCATACAGCTGCATTCTAGTACAACCCTAAGAGGGAAAACATTTTCTTTTAGATTATCAAGTTGTTAATTTACACAGGGAACAAACTCTGTTCTAAGCTGTTCACCTTTCATCGTGCCTGCAGTTGAGAGGCTGGTCAGATTAATCCTTTCATGCGGAGTGAGGAATATGGGAACACGACACACTAAACTGGAGGGCTTCTTCACACTGGCATTGTTGATAAAACAAAAGCTGATGAAGGAACTTTTGTCTTCACCTAATATAATAAATACCTTATTATATTGGCATTTTCAATTGTGCTCAATTTAAAGACAAAAGTGCCTTGTTTCTTTTCTTTCTTTTCTAGAAAATCAGGAAATCTGTTTGGTTTTATCCAAGAATTATCTCATGGTTCACACTTTGAGGTCACATTATCATAGATTGGGCCTTTGCAGAAGTGTTTTACATGCTGATTCAGACCAGATGATATTGTCTATCAAGTATAACAGCACACTGGGCAGATGTGAAGTTATATAGTCAAATTTAAGACTTTAAGGAAAATTTTGAGTTATTTCTAGGAAATGTACAGTATTTTAAATATTAATAAATTTTAAGCATGTTTTCTAGTTCATTCAGGACATGATAGTGTCAAAGTGTAACAAGTCTGTGGAAAACTAACAGATCCTTTCTGCTTTAAAAGCAGCCTAATACAATGTCTGATAGAGGCCACTTGTCTAATATGAACTAATGAAAAGAAAAATCTGATCTGAGCAGAAAAGAAATCAAAACTAAGCGTTGGGTCTTTCTGTATGAATGCAGCCCAAAGGATGTTCTGGTTGAGCAACATGAAGGTCACCAGAGCTACGTCAGGAGATGTGAACTTTCCTTTGAGTTAACGTGACATGAAGAAGCATGTGGCAAATAGTGTTACTGTAGAAATAGTATATAATATAAGAATATTTATTCAATTAAGTGCGAAACAGCAAAATATTTACAACAGAACAGTGTGACAAAAAGTGTGACACCAAATGAACAAGTACCTGAAAAGACCTCCAATAAATAAATTTAAATACAGCTCAGATGGCAGTGACTTACAACAAACCAAGACAGAGAAATGAAAGAAATGTGCTGAGAAAAATATAAAAAAAAGGACAAGACGTTATCAAAATAAATATTAAATACAGGTATAAATAAATGCATTGCTTTTGGATTGGGGGTCATTGGCTGTGCACATTGAGCCTTAGTTTGGATGGCTTCAGTCCATTTCTGAATATGCAGATGTGCACGTTTGACAGTTTTTGTTTTTTAAAATCCCCGTCATTCTTCAAAAACATCAGTTGTATGCTCATGTGTTTGCCAGATTTGGTCAGATTAACTTTAGTCAAAACAACTAAAAGGGGGCAGCTTTATCAGAAATCAAACTCATATTACAATCTTCATAAGAAAAATAATAAATTAGTCATTAAAAGTCATGGGTGCATGTGTGTGTCAGGTAGATCGAGTTGAGGTGGTGAGTCTCTCCCGGAGTCCAGAACAACAAAAATCAAACCATCATCTTTGTACAGTCAGAAACTCGGCTGTTCTTACAGCAGTTCAGTAAATTGTTTCAGATTGTGCCCATCTGAGAGCTTATCAGGTGAGATGGAGTGAAGGAGTCAAAGGCCACATCCAGGGGCAGCTCATAGCGTGAGGCCTGAAAAAGTGGGTGGCCCTGAGGCCCCCCTGCCATTGATGAGAAGTGGTGGGACGTGAGGAAGTGGGCATGGTGGCCGCTGTGAGCTGTGAAGTTCCTCTCTGACTCATGCGGAGAGGGTTCTTGCTTCAGGGTGAAGTTGCCACTGATGCTGAGGGGAGGTGTGAGGGGCCCATCGTAAGGCGGGGTGCCACTGCTGCACTCGTTAGGGGAGGGGTTGTCGTACACGGGCCCCTTGAATCCCTTCATGCTGAGAAGATGGGAGGCCTCCAGGGAGCCATAAGGTGGGCTTGGAAGGCCTGGAGATGGGTAGCTGAGAGGATGGCCAGCCTGACCTCCCACACCACCAACTCCTGGACCTCCACACTTGTCCTCCAGCTTGTTGAGCATCATGGGGGCAGGCCCCAGCTGCAGGCAGCCCGCCACAAGGTTACTGGTGGGCTGAGACAAACCTTTGCACAACATCTCCACAAAGCCGTGGCTCTCTGGGGACTGTCCACTCTCCAACACCTCAGACAGAGCCCAGATGTAGTTCCTGGCCAATCGGAGAGTCTCGATCTTTGACAGTTTTTGTGTTTTGGAGTAACAAGGCATCACTCTGCGCAGATTCTCCAGAGCGTCGTTCAGCCCGTGCATTCTCGAACGTTCTCTGGCGTTGGCTTTGACACGCCGGGCACGAAACCTTTCCAGTCGAGCTTTGGTCATTTTTTTCTTCTTGGGGCCTCTCCTCTTTGGGCCCTTCTCTCCATTTGGTCCGATCTCTTCATCATCACCCTCCTCTTCTTCCTCCTCCATGTCCTCACTGCCCAGCTCTGTGCAGGAGTGGATGTGGCTCCCTGCAGACAGGCCGTGTTGCCCTCTCATCTCTGGGCTCTCATCGCCATCCTGAGAGCTGCCATCCTCCTCCAGCCAGCTGAGGGAGCTCACCAGCTCACTCACATCACTGCTCTTTCCAAAGGGTTTGGTCATCATCTTGATCTGAGGACACAGGAAAGAACAAAAACTGTCAGTAATCAGATATTTAGGCCGAGTCCACTGCCTGTGGGTTTAAATGTAGAAATAAAATGTGAAGTAAGAAATAAATCACATTTAGACTGTGATAATCTGCACACGAGATTCATTCTCTAGTAACTGGTTTCTCCTGAACTCCTCAGTGAGCTCTGATTTCAGCACTCCAGTTTGGACAGCTCTCCTCTCTAATGACTCTGATGAGATTTGGAAGTGGTTCTGAAACTATCTGTCTTTCTTTGTGATCCTCTGATTTCAGGGGCATGTTTTTGGAATAATGTCTCGGAATGGTCTCCTGCTGTTTTGCTGTGGTTGCTACAGAGATGCCGTCAATCTGGGACAGCACAGGATTTACTCTGAATATAAAGCTCAAAGATTAAAACAGGGACATGCAACTCAAAACACATGTGGGAGGGTCACATGAATACTGCTCCTTACAGACCTTAAAAATTCAAATTCTGACATGTTTACTCTTTACAGAACATACGAGCAAAAGTATAAATATGATCAAATCGTTTTGGTTACTATTGTTAAAAAAAAGGCAAACTTCAGACAAAGGAATGTTTTGAAGAAACTCACTTTAGAATTGTGCAGTTGTGTTAAATTGCAACAGCGAACTTCACTGCGTGCATCCAATGCTAAAGAAGCAATATGAATGCAAAAATCTTTAAAACTTTATAATACATATTGAAAAGTGCTGTAAAATTCTTGTCAGTTTACCACAACTGACCAAAACAGACACTTTGTCTCCTTTGGTCCCAAAAGTGAACGCTTCATGAATGCATGTGCCAAAATTTCTCTCATCAACGATTAGTCTGGATCTTCAGCTCTCTCTAGGGCTAATTACAAACTGGCCAAACTCACCTGTTAGGATGCGCAGCTCACTTTGTGCAAAAGACGAAAAAAATCTGCCGCAGTCAAACAAAAAAAGAGGAGAAACGAGGTCTTAATTCCAGAGTTTCTGTGTTTCTCTCTCAGTGCATCAAAACTCTGCTGCTGCTGTTTCCTCAGACAGCCATCAGTGCGCGTGGAATTTTCATCTCCAAATGACTCGCCAAGTCTGATTTTTTTTTCCTTATGCCGGGTTAGCCCCTCCCTCGAGCGCCCCACCCACCATCAATTCATCCAAATGCGCGTGGCGGGCTCGTGGCCAGAAGTTTCTCCAAAAAAAGAGTGAGACAGTTGGCGCCAGGGCGTACGCGTGGACAGAGCTTTATTTTATTGAAAGAAGTTCCCTTAAACAATGACGGGGTGGTGTGATGGGCTGGACAAAAAAGCACATGAAACCCAAAATAACTAACTCTGGCTTTCACAAGAGGTGCTGAGGATATCTGGCAATTTGTATTGCCCCACTGTGTGCATTTAGAGCTGTTATTGAAGCAAATGCGCAAATATATAAACCAACTTCCCTGTCAACGGTTTTTTTAAAATCTATAGAGAAAAGTAACCAAAGAAGTTACTCAAAGATGTGTTTGTGTACGTGTACTTTTTCAAGGGATTTTAAACTTTAACTTGACTGTTTTCGCAGATGTAGCCTATTACAAGTTGTTATAGTTGTCAAAACGTCAAAAGAAATCAATAAAATGATGCTTAGCTGTTCAAAGTTTTTCAACAACTATAGTGTTTACACAACACCAGAATATTAACTCCAATATTGAGGATAATTTAGCATTTAGAAAATTTTATGGGAAAATAAAACATGGAACTGAAACTTGAGTGGTTTCATATTTTATATCTTATGGAACAGTTTGAGGGTGTCCACAAAAAATAGGTGTAATTACAGCTTACCATCATTCAATTTCAAAATGACATTTAATGTTAAGGTTCAGGTATTTAATGTCGGTAATGACAAACTGTTCATGTACAGTGCTTAGCATATTTATCAGAACACCACCCAGTCTAAAGTTTATGCTACAGCTGCCCTGAGGTAACAGGACATGAGCATGTTGAAGCTCCTTAACTGAATAATATATTTATTTAATGCTTTGATATAGTAGTTATTGATGTCCTTGCAATTTTAGATTTACAAAAACACTGAAAAAAATACTAAAGCAAATTGTTGTCTCTTGGTTAATATATAAAATTGTAGTTGTTTACTTGGATTCCTGAACATAAAAGTTTTGTTGAATGTTGTGCTTGATTGTCTGACTTCTCAGAAAAGTTCAGTGAGATGGCTCAGATTTTGGTATAAAAATGTTAATTCAGCTTGAAATTCCTCATTTCTATGCAAAATGTTTGTCAAAAGAACATTTTAATTTTTGAACAAATTTTTGAGAATATCCAAAACATGCATTTTGCATGACAGGCGGCTGGATATTATTTTGCATTATGTATGTGGTCAGGTACAACTTACAGGCTTATGCAAAACTGTGTCTCAGAGTGCAGAAAACATTTTTCACAGACGTCTTTATGGTCTGAATTCATAGATGTCAGGGCAAACTGCTACTCTGTGGTTACACTGTATTATCTCAGGAACACGTTTCCACATGACACTGACACATTCACTAATTGACTCATCAAGTCTCCATCTGTTTGCCATAAGTTTTAGTACACTTCCAGTCTATCACTTTTTATTTTTATCTGAGTATATTCACAGTGATACATTTAATTGTGCTGACATAAACTATCAAAGCAGCTGTACTTTTACTTGAGGACTCGTCTGTGCTCTCTCTCTACCCCTGTGGAAAAGGCCAAGCCCCTTTAGTTCATTCCACCCAAATAATCTATCTGCTGCACAAGATGATGAACAAACGTGCAAATTCTGGATCTTTCTCAATCTGATGTTGCCAAAGTCTTATTGAAAATATTGTAAAGAAAAAAAATCATTAGGATACAGAAGGCTGCTGTAACACATTCTCTGTCATTATTAAAAGGATTATTTCAGCTAAACTGGTCAATTGTAATACAAAACATAATCACATACTTGTATATTAATGAGTGAAGTTCTTTTATTACTCCTAACTGTTGAGAAACTGGACTAGTTTGATAGAGTTATTGCAACTTTGACAATAAATATGTCATTATGATTCCAAGTTTGTCAAATACTTATATTCTTATCTGCATTAGATAGATGCATGAATGTCAAGCAAAAGTGCAATTTCAATCAAGTTCTAATCATCATCATTAATAATTATAGTGAGAGTATATGGCAATAATATCCATTACATTTCAAAATTAAAAGCAACATGTTAGTATCTTAATATGTATGGTAAATATATTGCATCTTAAAACAAACATTTACAATTCTTGCCAGCAAAGAAAAAGTCAAATACGCACATTTAACATTGTAATCATTGCCCACAATCGGGAAGCAATGGTGAAATTCTTGCTGACAAAATTGTTTGCCTATTTTGTTTGTTATGTCCCATGGAAATAAGACATCTAGGGCATTTCTACATACATGTTTATATGTACTACTTAATGTGATAAATATTTTTCAATGACCATCTGAAGTTTTAGCTGAGTTTGAGTTAAGACCTGTTTTATTCCTGAATTACTGGTCTGTTTACTTTACTGTTTGGTGTTGCAAATGTTTGTTTTAAAGTGTAACATATTTACATACAACTGATAAATGATTAATCTCTGGTTGACTGATATTTTAAAGTTTAACATAGTTTTGACCCTTCATCTGTGGTAACAGTGGAATAATATCCAGCTCTTGACAAAAGCTTATATATTTTCAATGGGTTCACAAGAAAAATAAATTTCAAGAAGTTTTAGAATATAAACAAAGGAGCATATCAGAAAACATTGGCAAAAAAAATATTAGGTATAATAAATACAGGGGTGCCTCTGTGTTGGTATCAATGACAAAAAATCTGTTGTTTATGACCTTCTTATGTGATCAAATGTCACTCTGACTTGTTCTTTCAAAATCATTAAAATATTGTATTGTAAAAATGTATATGCAAGTTCTATTGTTTGCTGCTCCAAAACGAACAACCTATTTTTGATTAAAATAAAAACTTAATTGGAGGAAAAGCTCTGTAAAGTTAATCTAACTTATCTCTTAGAGAAACTGGGTGTGTTTGCCCCCCATTAGATCGAAGGCAGGGCTATTTGAGGCTTTTTTTTTCCTTGACATGGCTCCAATGTGAAAATATATTTTGGATACATTTTTATTTTCATGAGCTTTAAGTTCTAATCCTAATAGTTATAAACAAGAACGTTTTGAAATATTTCACTCGTGAGTGCTCAAATTTAGATGATAGAAGTTTACTGTTGAATAAATCACAGGATACGCTGACGTTTTAACGATGTTCTCATTTTTTGGATGCGGCTCTACATTAGGCTCTGATTAACACTCTTCCAAAAAAGCTCCTGTTGTAGGCACACTACAAAAACCAGTTGGGTCTCAACTCAACTCTGAAACTTTGTCATACTTGGACACATGTTGAACATAAACATTCCCGGTTGGTCCAGTATCAACGCGCGTGTTAACCATCTTAATTGATTGTCTTCATTAGTCGGTTGGATTAGGATTTTTCCACTTAATTACGCACAGTGTGTGTCTGTGGTCCGCTGCGTAAAGAGACGCTCCTCCATGTGTGCGTATTTAAGTGATTGTGACAGCTTACTGTGCGGAGAGCAGGTGTGTGCGCTGCTCAGCCGGTCATTCAATTGTCTTCATCCATTTCTGGCGTCATATTCTGCCGCCAAGAGATATGATAACTGCACTCATTTGACTAATGGTAGATGAGCAGGTTGGCAAGTCAACTGCACTCCAATACTTCTCAGGCTTCAGCATAGTTGTTTCTCATTTTATTCTAACTTTGGATTTATTTTTTACATTTTACACCCTTTTGTATGCTTAAAAAGAACAGAACTATTACTTTTTGTACACCATTTTTTTCTAAAAACCTATTAGTATGAGATTTTTTAAGGATTTTATACCTATATAATCAGGGACAGTGTCCCCAACCACACCAGCTCTGCACAGTTTCTCCAACCAAGCATCTATGAAGCAAACTGTGTCGTAAATGTGCCATGGTGTGCAAATGTGTGATATTTTAAGGGACCAATTGACTTAGTAAGAAGCATATAAGCTTCAAACTGTACAGAAACACTCCTTAGCTGAAATAAACAGTGAAATAAACGAACACTACAGAACGTTATGGCATTTAAAATGTATTATTATTATTATTATTATTATTAGTTATTGCAGTCCTCATAAATCTCTGCTGTTTTTACCCTGTAATTGATTTCGTAAATTTATATGTGACTTGTGATCATATCCTTTTTTTAAGTTCGGTATTGTAGTGAAAACCTAAACAATCAGACAAACTTTTAAATAACTCCAAATCATCACAAATATTATCCCAAGATGCTTTACAAAAGATTAGGTCAATGCCATACTCTCCCTTTGTATTTTTCTTTATTTGATTTGTTTCTTCATTTTCCCTCTTATCACTATAAGGGATTAAAATGAGAGTTCTTAGAGTTAATTTATTGGATGTCCATGAATTTGTCTTTATCATATTTTTCTGTTGAATAAAAATTTACAAGAGGATAGCCCCTTGAGATGAGGCATTTAGGCCTATTTATAAGAGGGTCCTCGTCTCTCTGTTTTTTTTTGTTTGTTTGTTTTGTTTTGTTTTTTTGCTATAATGGTGGTAGTCAAGAACGACCACTAATATCATTTCAGAGTTATAATGATTATGAAGCTGAGAGAACTGATGTTGGTTGTCATTGTACTATTAGGAACTGTAATGATAATGGAATGGCGCTAAAGAAAAGGCCAAATATTTGCAATTGTAGTTGAAGCTTTAGGTTCACAGCAGCAGGCCGCTCACACCAACAATCCATAGCAGCCTACAAGACAACAAAAAAATAATATCCTCAAATACAGTCAATTCCTATAATGGTGTAGTGAGGCATATTGGGCCTTGAGGCCAAGGTGTGCCTGGGCATTTGTACAACCATGTGTTAATTAGCCCATACAACATATCAACAACTAATAAATGAGTTGATATTGGAATGAGCTGGGATATATTTTGTATGTGCGGTGGAAAGAGCGTGGATCTATGGCAAAAAAGTTCCTAAATGGATATGCAAAAAATGATAATATGAAGGGTTTTTTTTTTTATTCCTGTCATAGGTCCATATGTCTTACTAACTTTTCTCCCCTTTATGGCCTCTCTGTATAAAAATGCCAGGCTGCTTCTATATTCACCATTTTCTTAATTTCACAAGAAAATTCCGCTGGGTACGTCATAAACGCCTGTCCGCCCTCGTGCGTGGCGGGTCGCGGCTCCGTGGGGGTCTTTTGTCATCACCGGCCATTGACAGCCGGGGTCTCGCGAGTCGCACGTGCCCCCGCATTGATCCTATTGTGCGCGCGATTGTGAACAGCTGTTCTCGAGACTAAGACTCACTAAACTTTGCCAAGAGCGCTTGTTGACTCTCCTGCTCGTGGGCGCGCGGTGGTCACGTTTCCAAGTCTGTGAAATAAAATCTGGTGACGTGGCTAATCGGCAACATCGCGCAGAAAAACAGGCACTTATCCAACGATTTATTGAACAGACCCGAACAGATGGCTCGATATAGGAAGCTTGGAGGGGGCGGGGGCATCTGTTGCTTGGGTGCCCGAGCGTCACTTCGTTTCCCGAGATGATGTCTCGTGCTGAAACAACAGTTACGCACCTCCGCTAACGGCCCTCATCATTCCTGGTCAGCGCACTGGGCGTGTTTGTTTCCTCATGTGGACAGGGCATTGCATGTGTAAACTGCCACAGCGCCAGACTGAAATGGTGTGCCCAAAAGTCCCCAGATACACACCCCCTCAAACACACACATCCGTACTCTCCTCCTCAGTCCCAGGAGCGTGAGCACGGTCTCCACCACACCTGCAGCCTCGGTGGGGAATTGAAGCCCGGCAGTCTCCCACAATCCCCATCGGTTTCCCAAATGACTGGCTGACTAAGTGACGGAGAGGGAATTGTGTGTTAGCTGTTCCCATTTTCACAGTAACACAGATAGGCAGCCTTCTGGAAGAGGTCAGAGTGGACACGTGATCTGGAGCAACTTTAACTTATGTTGTAATAAACAATTTCACTGAAACAATATTTATAAATGTACACGGGGGAGACTGGGGATGGTTGAAACACTTTGCCCCAGCCCCTCAATTTTGGGGCTAGAGTTCTCAAACTTTTATGTGATGTGCCCACATTTGTTTTCTCCAAATTGAACCAATTCGGATCTCTGCACGAGTGTTACAAGGCGGGAAGATGTCAAAGGTGTCAAGGTAGTCCCATAGAATTGCTGTAGCATCAGCTACATTTTGCCATAGGCCTAAGTGTTTTTTCAAGATTTCCTCTGTCTTCACTTAAAAGATAACATGCCTTTAAAAAGAAAAAAAAAAAAACAAACAGAAATTTTGCCGGCAGAAACTTTCAAATGAGTTGGCATCTCATTTTTGCAAAAAGTTTTCCATAAAACATCTTGGGTGCTTTGGCCCTCTTTTGGTATTTAATGCTAACCTTTTTAAGGTCAAGTTAAAACACAAGACAGAAAATGTGCTTCTTTTTGTCCAATAGTAAAACCATCCATGTGTAGAAAACCTGGTAGGACACACTTTCATATTAATATTTCATCTGACTCCACCTGGCCTAAGTGGTCATGGCTGTTTTTAAAGACCTTGCCATATCTCATTATCTTAAGATTACAAAGCTGGAATTCTCATGACAATGTGTAATTCTAATTTTACATCAGTAATTTTTTTAGTCTTTATTAAACAAGTCAAGTAAAGAAAACAAAGTGGTTGGGTTGAGTATAATTTGGGTTGCAATTTCTCATGTATTTGATGGTGGTGGGCTCTGAGGCTGCCCCAGTTAAAACAGCAATGAAACTTTTAACCCTAAAATAGAAGTTTGAGAATAAAGAGAAGATTAAACTTTGCCATGTAAAATGCCCAAATTGCCTGCTTTTCAAGTCATGTAGCCACAAAATAAGAGGAATGAAGGCTATACAGCACTGGTACACACTAGTTTTCAGCTAAAAGAAGAAAAAAGCTCATCTTCTGACTGTTTGGTAAAATGGCTGAGGCTAAGAACTTGAAGAGAACAACAGATGAAGATGAGATGTTGCATTGGTAGCCTGACACTATGACAGGTCATCTCTTATAAATCCTTGAAAAAATTCCTGGATCCACATCTGAGTTTGGATTGCCATTAAAAGTTATAACTTCTTGTTGTGACATGACTAACTCTAAATAAAAATGTAGTCGAATCAATGTATAACTTTTCAAATAATCTTGTTCACAACCAGATCAACAAATGCCGGCAAACGCATAACCTGCTTGGTGAAGGTAATAAGAGATAATATGTGGGTGGCCATGCAAGAAAAAAAACAGGTAAATAAATAAGATGGTTGTAATTTCTCTCTTGCAATAACATCAGCTCTGAGATCATTTGTGAAACTCTCTTGCAAAAAAGTTGCTTGTTGTTGCTCATAACCACGGATAAGAAGAACTGAGGTTTTGGGTGTGAACTTCAGCTTATTCAATCTTCTGCACTTGAGGAAATGTGTTGCCACAAGGAAAAAAAATACACATTTGCAATATTATTGGAACATTATAGCTACCAAAAGATAATTGACTAAAAGGTGGATTATCGGTATTAGTTGATATGAACGTTTTTGCCAATATTAACAGCTGATAATAGCCACTCGAGGCATACATATTTATTCTTTATATTGGCTGTTATACTGGTCGAATATACAAATGTACAGTGGTGGCTGGTGAAAAACATTCTTGGTGGGGCAGTACTGTGCAACACTCAGTTTTTAACAACCATCCCACGATTCGACCTAAACTACAGGATACCAGTGCTTCGTAGAAGTGTTATTGATTCCAAATAAAAATAACAGATTACAGAATGGTGCACACACATATCAGACACACACACATATAAATATATGCAAATGGTCAACCATATACTGCTGAAAAGCTAACATAACCTATATACAAAGAATTGAGTAAGGGGAACATGTGTGCATGTGTAAATTAACAATAGCTTTATACAGAAATAAGTAAGGTGAGCATGTGTCTAATTGTCCACATTACTTTTCCTCCACATAAAAAACCTACTTCTCTTTACCTATTTTCAAGTCCTCCCGACTCTGTTATACATTGAACATGAACAAATTGTTCGTTGATACGCCGAAGTGACGGTAAAATGCGGGTTTCAGGGCTATCACAAGTTGACACTGTCGAAAGTTTGAAATAACTAACTATAGGAACAGGTCAGTTTTTCTTAGCCTTGTGTTCTATACAAGATATATTAGTATAAAAGCTGATATCAGAGATAATGAGTTTGAAACTATCAGCATGTAAGTGACAAAAATCCAGAAATGCACATCCCTAAAATAATAGAACATGATTTGGGTAAGACACACCTTTTTTTCCATTACAGGCTTACTTTGAGAGTACCTCTTAAACATTGGCAGGGTCAACGTAGTATGACTGTGCAAAATACTGAGACATCATCACAGCAATGAAAGAGAAAATAAAGGTGGCAGCACAGTTTGCTCTCAGTCTGTGGCTTTTTATCACAGTAGGGAGACAAGTTTGGGACGAGTTTGGGAAATCATTCAGCAATGCAGAGCAAACAGTTGTAGGTGTTTCATTTCCATGATGGATTCCCCCATCCCATCCTGGCAGTACCCCTGAAAACTCCTTAGTGTACCTTTTAGTCAGTTGCTGATGAAAATACAAAATTATTTTAAGTATATTGAAAAGCATTGGGTGGGAAATCTTTTAGTTCTTTTTGGTTTTGTGTACACATGATAGATTTAGGCTAATCACCTGATATGTTTTTATTTTGTGTTTGGACTAAATAATAAAGTACCAGTCCTTCCTTTTTTTAAGAGCTGTTGTTACCAATAAAAGGGTAACCCCCATCCTCACTGCCACAAGTGAGTTGTCTCTCACCCCTCGTCCCCCGGGACTCTGAGTGGAATGGGAGGGATTCGTGTGCGGTGCTGACAGATGGGTCCTTGTTCCTGTCTTTTTCTTCATCTCTATCTCCCCTCGCCCTCTCTGACTAAAACACAGACACACTCACACACCACCAAGACTGCACGAATACAATAGGAATTAAAGGTCCGCACACATGCTCCCTGCACCGCTCCTGAAAGCTGAGCCCCTTGTAGCGATCATAAAAGATGGAGGGAGCGTGGATTTGGGAGAGGGGTTGGCGTGGTGAAGGGGAGGTGCTCATGTTGCAGGGGGTGAGGAGAATAGAGGGATTAAATTGTTGTGTTGTCAAAGTAAAATAAAGAGTCTGAAGATGTCAGCTTCATATTTTTGATTCTTGTAAAGCCGCTCTGAGAAGTTTAAGTCGCGTTTTTGAACAGGTTGTAACCAAATAGTTCCCCACTTTTGCCTCTTTTACCATTTTCCACGGTAAAGGCTCATAAGTGTATTTGAAAGTACATTTTTAAAAAATAATCACAAGAGATTGTTTTCAGTGGAGTTTTTTTTTAACCATTGTTATATTTTGCCCCAAAATACAATTTTTGTCTTATAAACAATATTATTCCTGGACAATTTTAGGCAGAATTTGAATTTCAAACACGTTTGACATTATTATGAGAGTTAGTAGTAAAGTTTGGTTTAGTTACATAATTGATTTGACAGGGGCTGTGCACGAAACAACTGTAGAGCCAGAGTTAGCATCAAAGCTAATTTACACCTGTGGTCCCTTGACAGGGATCCAAAGGCTTTTGCATACCAGATGTGATTTAACACGTGAATTATTGACGCATTATTATATTTTTTATTTATTGGCAGTCAGTTAAGTGTACACATCAGCAACATAATGTGTCCAGCCTAAAATATGGCCTTTATTTTGTCGGACTGCAGTTGATTTTTTTTTTTTTTTTTAAGTATTCTGCAGCCCGCATCTGTCCGATGAAAAAGCGTTCATTAATAGAATGTTAGTCACAGTCAATGAAAAACTTCAACACGGCAGCCCACTTGATGACAACAGTCTGGTTTATTATAATTAAGTCATCAAAATGATGGAAATTAGTTTAAAGAATAGCTATGGAAATAACTAGTCTTTAATCTTTTTCCACTGGGAAATGAACCAAAGTGAAAACAATACATATTCCTGTATGTTTGTTGTTATTGGATGTAAACACAAGACACTTTGTCAAAAAAAAAAAGAAAAACAGTCCAGTGCTGCAGCTCCATGTTTAATGGTGGCTGTCTTATTCCTGAGCTTCCTCCAGAGCTCCACTCTGATCATTTGACTGAAGGTTCATCAGATGGGAACTGAGCTGTGTTACTACCTTGATATTACATACTTGCACAGCTTGTTAACAGCAACAAAACATTAGCACATCTTTGTCAGAAGCTACATGGAGTATCAATAAAAATGATGAGCTGGAGGAGTTAATGCAGTTGAAGTGCGTCATCAGTGCCATGCCACAGTATGACTGAAATCCTGCTGAAATGTGAAACTGTTGCTGGGGGCAAACAATGAGTGTAGAGCTGAAACGATTCCTCGAATATTCGCGAGTACTCGAGTACAAAATATCCTCGAATTAAATTTTTGTGCCTCGAAGCCTCGTTTAATATATGATTATACATATAAATATATATCTGGACCACTATACAGTGCACGGTTTGACATGGACGGTCATTTCTGTGGCACAACGCGCCTGCTACCTCCGCTGCTGTGCAGCTTGTAAAATCATGAAGGAAGAGAAAAGAGAGGGACAGAAAGGAGAGAGTCCACAGAAGAAATGGCAGAGAGTGTCCCAAGTGTGTGGTCACTACAAGAAGGGACGAAAAGAAAACACAGTGCAGTGTGTCTGATGTCAAACAGAGTTAGCTTAGCACGTAGCTTAGCATGATAGCACGTCGTTAGGGCTGCAACTATTACTGTTACAGCATTTTAAATATGCTCATCACAGACATGCGTCCTCTTTCCATGGTGGAGGACACAGGGTTTAAGAACATGATCAAGGATTTCAATCCAAACTACACAATGCCCTCCAGAACACACTTCACATATATAATTGCAGAATTATATTACTGCTTTGTAAATCAGTATTGTATTGGCTTTGTTTTAAGCCAGTACTGGTTTAAACTTTGAAAGTTGTTAAAATAAAAACCCTTTTCTGAGGAATAAACAACATTTGGTTGCTCATTTTGAAAGCCCTAACATGTTGCATTGTATACAATTGATTTATTTGTTGAAAAACAAAAAAGTATATTTTGTTAGAGTACTCGAGTACTCGAAGAAATAATTGACAGAGTACTCGATTCCAAAAATACTCGATAGCTGCAGCTCTAAATGAGTGTTTGAAGCCTCTTTTGGAGATAAACTTCGGACACTGTACTTTTCACAATTTTCAAAATGTATGTTGTAGTTCCATCAGATGACTATATGCATTTCATATGCCTTTTTCAAATTTATTTCTGTTTGCAACTAAGCTTTGTAGCATGCTTTGCCTATTTGAATGCACGTGCATAAGTGTGTTAAGAAGTCCCAGGACTCACTTTTTACCATTTGCTGCTCACTGAGGCTGAATATGGTTACACAGTGGACTTTCCTGAGGGAGACTCTAACAGGCATACTGACTCTACGACACAGGGGAGCACCGGGGGTCTCCTCCTCTCATGTAGTTACACACAACCCCATTTGCACTGCCACAATATTGTCCAACAGTTTCAGATGTACTGATATTGATAATCAAAATTATCAGAAGAAGGTCAAGATTCTGGGATCTGGGGGCCGTCCTTTGCTTCACACCTGCTCCTCAAGAACAAGGGATTACCACTACAGGGGACAAAAATGTCTGTTGTAACCAAAAGATGATTGTTATGGAGGTCGAAGGTCAAAGTCCCATAGCCTCATGTTTGCCCACTAAATCAAAAATGTGTGCTTATATTTAAAACGAGTGCCTTTAAGGACTTTTCAAACTTTGCACCAAAATCCACCATGACAAAAGGATGAATGAAAAATGTGTTAAGAGTCAAGCTGGAGCCTCTTGGTCATTCTACACTTGTGAATTTGATATTTTATTATCTTATTACTTTGATGGATTTTGCTCAAATGATTGATGAATTTGACAATTATGCTCCAAAACATTAATGTCAAAAAAGCCCTTGGTATGGGGCCAGATGCCAAGTAACTCACCAGTGTTTGGCTACTCTGAATATTCACACCTTATGGAGGCATTAAAACACCACGTAGATCTAGTTCTAGCTGCATGTAAACATACTGAAAGTGAATGTTTGATGTTATTGAAACCATCGGTGACACTTTACAGCTGCAACTTTAGATTGTGTGAAAATCTACTCTACAGTTTTGCTCATAAACCCAAAAACATACGATAGCTTGTCACTCTGAGGTTGTGGATGCTTCGCAGAGAGGCACTTATCTATGTCTCATGTTTTGGAATATAATCCCATGTTTGACTTCACCCTAGTATAAACATCTCCGGTCTATGGATATCTAAGTCTATACCAAGTTCTTAAGAGTGTTTTGGTGGACAAGGTTTTGATTTTGATAAGATCAAGCAGCATTTGATCTGGGCAATCTGAGCAGATTGTTTGCAGCTTATTCCTCCTCCTTCAGGCTAATGGATTTGAAGACATTCCAGTCGGGTAGAAATGTAGCTACAGAATGGGAATCAGGCCTGAGGGCAATTCTCACTAAGTGGGGAGAAAGCCATTAAACAAAGGTGCCTGTGGTTTCATATTCAGGATACTTTACAACCTCCATCCCAGGACATCAACAGTGGTGTTTTTTGGGTGTGCTGTAAGAGGCGGGGGACAGGAGAGCATGGGGAGGTGAGGGGGGAGGAGGAGGATCCATCTGCCATGCTGCTGGTCCTCAGGGAGACGGGCATATCCCAGGGGTGTTTTGGAGAGAGAGGGGGCTGAAAGGATTACACCCAACCACTAATCAACTGCGGTAATCTGCGGGCCCCCATACAAAATCCCCTTCAATCCAAACAGCAAATTTGGGACAGGAAGATGAAACCTTTAGCTAACAGGGACGTCTCGCTCATGTCTGACAACCTGACAAATCCAAGGACAAATGCAGGTGATTTTTTAATTGGCAGAATGGGAGTGTGGAGGTGTGATTGACAAAGAGCCACAGTGTGTCTGTGATCAGGTGCAAGTGTCCCACAAGTGGCCTAGTCTGAGTCCCAGTGTGACCATTATGCAAATACAGCAAAGAGACAAGCCTGCAACATAAATTAGTCTAACGGAAAAAAGCACTTCTCTAATCAAACTAGAAGCAAAAACCTCTCCCTTGCATTTTGATGGAATTAGAAAAAAAAATGTAGTTTTTTGCTTCAGAGTTTCAAGTATGAGTTAACATACACACGACTTCTGTTTTGTTTTTCTTGTTAAATTCAGCCTGTTAGTCTTGTTAGCTTGCTTCAAACAGCTGATATCATGCTGTCACAAAGTGAATCCAGAAAACTATTCTCAAAGCCTCTTACAGCATAATGCACAAGGTGCAACCATCTACAGAAGAAAAAAAGCAGGGATGTCAGTTGCTGATCGTTTTCTTAGTCCCCCTGTCAGTATGGTTTTGATGTCTGGGGTCTGGGTGAGGTCTGGATGTGGTATTGCTGGCTTTAAAGTTCCACATGACTTCCAAAAAAAGCTGCCTAATGATGGTGCCAGTCCTCCAGGGCATAGGGAACTGGAGCATCCTGGCCTGCATCTCCTCTACCTCCTGCAGTATGCCCATTGGCTAGGCTGCTGCTAAGCTCCATATCCCCATTGCCTCATTGTTTAGTGGGCCCCAGCACCTTCAATATTAAGCCCAGCTAATGTGATCTAGAGGCAGCTGGAGCAGCCCCGATTATTACCATGACACAGCCTACCAAGGGGTGCAATATCATTAAAAATAAATCAGGTGGTTTGGAGATTTGCTGAAGCAGGGGAGGGGGTCTTTGAATGGCATTAGGTGGGAGAACTGCCATAATTTCATTAGTCAGTTGGGGCACCTTGGAGAATCTGTTGAAACGTTTCCTTTAACTTGGAGTAATTGAATTTGCCTTCAAAAACACTGCAACAGAATGAAAGACTATGGAAATGATTAGGATAATATTCCCAATTAAGCTTCAGTAAACCTTAAATCAACTTCCGACATGTTAAGAGCTAGACAGAGATTTTGAGATAGCACCAGGCATTGCTGGTTTTGGACATCAAAAATATGCCTAAACCAACTTTACAAATGCAAAACAATACACTCAAGTTAAATCTTAAAAAATAAAAGTGAAAACAAATATCAGCACAAAGAGATAAGACGTTATGAATAATGAGAGGGATGGGCTTTTAAGCATTCAAAACCTACAATATTCTCAAAAAACAAGTTTAAAAAAGTTATTTTGGTTCATTATTTTGCGTATTTATTAGTACTAAATGGTGTTGTATTTTATACTTTTGAAAATCCTAACTAGTCACCTCCACAATGAGGTACAAGCCACAAATTGATGGATGGCTTGTACATAAACAGCAGGTTGAACAGGGAGCTTAATCAGGTGTAATTGCTTTAAAAAGAGCAAATGTTTGGAGGACTGGTCCAAGACCAGATCCCCCTTTAAAAGCCTGAATCAAATGATCAAACAATGTCAAGACTACTCGGAAAGGTCTCACAGAACTTGGTCTTTTGTGGGCACATCTTTTGGGATGATACTCACATATTTTGCTGTGTTGCTCAGTCCATGAATGCATGATCCCTGCAAGGTCTACCTCATTGTAAAAGGGACTGATCAGGTTTTCCAATGATATAAATGTAATACCCATTAGTATTTTCTTTTTTGTCCCCAAATTTCCAAAAATTTTGAGTATATTTCATGTGTAGAATGCTCTATCTTTTGACCATAGGGATGATTCCAAAGTCCCATGAATTACAAGGGCCAAAAGCTCTAGTTAATTTCAATTCAAATGAAACATAGACTGAATGGCAAAAGAGCATGTTCACAACGGTCTGCTTATAACAGTAAGTTCTGTGTTGTATTACATGTTTTATTCAAAAAGCGATATTAAATATTAAAACAGCCTCACTATCTTAAATTTTAAGAAACATTTATTTTATTGTTTATAGTAACTGCTGATAAGTTGTCATCTCATTTTTTAAGTTAGAGATCAAGATCATGATGTGTAAAATATGTATTTTCTTAATTGTGTTTGAGCCCTTGTGACTTACTGTTCTTTTAAAGGGTATATAAATCGGTTAGCTTCTATTGTTATTTTTGTTAATATTGTTATTTTTTACACCTCCGCCAAGGAGTTTATGGTTTTGCTAGCATTTTATTGTTACCGGGTAAACTAAAAGTTATGAAAATACTTTGATGAAATTTTCAAGGAATGTGGATCTGGCACAAGGACAAAGTGATTGACATTTGGTGGGATCTGGATCTGGATGTGGATCAGGGATTTTCTTGTTTCAGAGGATCTCTTAACATTTTTAGACAAAGCAAATAGTGTCAGAAAGGTGTGTGGTGAGCACTTTAGGTTAATTTCAAATTTTATTTTATTATTTATTGTCATTGTTGTTGTTGAGATTTTTTGTAAAACAGCATTTTAAGCTTTGAAAGATACATTTCCAAACCTTGAATAAAAGTAATAAAATGTATGTTTTTAAAGTTTTAATAGTTTAACACATTTTTAAGATAGTGTCACTGAGGGAAGTGCATCGTTAAAATCAACTGTTAAAGGAAATAGCTCCGTCATAGGAACTCCTTCATTTATTATCCACTGTCATCAGTTTGTTCGGAATACATTAGAGAACTGATCATGTGATCAAATGAACAGAACAGGGGCGTAGAATTGGGTAGGGATGCTAGGGACACGTCCCTATCAATATTATGCCACTACCGCATGGTCCCTATAAAAAACAAGCATAGAATATAACGTTATGACTAAAAATGCTTATATTGAATGCCAACGGGATACATGTTTTGGTTATTTTATTTATTATCCTTGTGTTATTTGTGTATTGAAAAGCAGCAATCATTTAAGAGCAACAATTAAAGTTTGTGGGGAAAAAACACAATAAAACTTCAGATTAAAAACATGGCTGTTTACATTCGTATTGTTGGGGAATACACTTATCGGTAGTACTTTTTGGTTTTGGTTATATATTTATCAGATTATAACCATACCATTGAAATTTCTGATTAATCCCAAATTGTCCCACGGTTCCTATGCATCAATATATTTTTGTCAAGAAACAGACAGTAAAGATTTAGGAGGAGAGGCAGTAGAATAGTTTTTTTCTGAATATGATTGTTTAATTAGCTCTATGACATTAAAAAACAGTCTTAAGGCCAAACACATCAACTTTCAGGGATGGAGTCTTGGTGTACTGTTATGTCCCCACCAATATCAAAATCAAACCTACGCCCTTGGAACAGAATTGTGTCCGTTTAGTTTTGCTCAGTTTGGTTTAAAGCAATGACATTTTTGGCCAAATTTTGACTTTTGTGACCAAGACTTGTAAAAAAAAAAAAAAAAAAATGACTGAGGTGATAATATTTCGGGTTCTTTAGTGTTGTATGTCTGTTGTTATCATTAGCCTCTCGTGATGGATTATTGTAGCATATGATGAGGAAAACGTGAGGCTCTGTTAATCCCCTTAACGTGGTCGACACTGAGCTGTCTGCTCGGCAGACTCATCAGCGATCAGCTGCCCGGTGAGGGGCTGACAGGCTCCATTGACATATCAACAGAAAATAATGAAAGGCTGCATTAATCCTTTCTTTAATTTTTTATTCAAGTAAAGGATTAGCAGGATGACTTTGTGGGGAGGTCCTTTCTCCTGTTGGCACGTTCAGTCCGCTGTCACAGCGCAGAAGTGCCGTTGGTCTCTCAGCGGGTCTCCTGTCTCCTCAGTGAGGGTCTCCAGCCTCATTGTTGTGACGCTGCAGACTCATAAACGCTGATTTCAGGGCCCATTGAGCGTGGGATTGATGGAGCAGAGATATCAGCTGATGATCAGGAGCATCGATTATTGGAGGAGGATTGAGGGACGCCACGCGATCGGTTTATGTTTACAAATGTGACTAATACTAAATAATCATATATGGACATATGAGTAAATCTGCCAAAAAGACAGTGTTTTACCAGAGATGTGATGGATTCTTAGTGTAGTTAACTGCAGTTTACTTATCTATTTAGGCTATTATTGCAAGATCGTATACTTTATTTCAACAACTTAAGAATATAAACTTTTCTAAAAACAGGCAATTGAACATGCTACAACAGAAAACTTTGTACACTTGTTTGATCAAGACGGTGTTGGAGGAGGTAGCCTAATAATCGTATTTTATCCTATCCCTTTGCCTAAATTAAGAAAGCTTATTATTTCAAGGTTAAAGCATTGGCAATAAAAGAATAAGAAAACATTAATTTATTTTTTAGATGAGTGTCTGTGTAACTTGGTTGGTCCATGAACTTTTCACGTCCTCTTCTGTTATGTAAAAGTGACCTCTGGTGGACTAAATCTGAATTTCTTCCTCAAACTTTGAGGCCCAAATTATTCCCCTTTTAAATACACTGAGCTACTTTTGTGCAAAAATGTGTTGTAACAGATTTCAAAGGCACACCAGGACTCGCATTGGGGCCAGCATTTGAGAACCACTGGTCTGGTGTATGTCCATGATTTGAGGCTAACTTAAGGCCTTGTGCTTATCTCATACTGATAAAGTTTCAGCCCATCCTTTGGTCGTAGCTTACGACTGCACTTTTGCTGTTCATCATGTGTTTTACCTTACAGATATAGAACCAGCAGAAACAGGATCGAGCTGTATCTGAAAAATGGGTCATCAGACTACTCATGTAGGCTGTATCGACTGTATGTTGTAGCATCACAGAACATTATTTTGACCACAGGCTTTTAAATTTCCCCTACACAAACATTTTACATAAAATAAAACTATTAAATATAAGTCGTATGAATCTAAATACTTTATATAACTCTTTCCTCACATTGGGCTTAATTTAAACAGTCTGATCTCTTTAGTTTGTGTAACAAGAAGTAGGCTATGACTACAAGAATGCAGCACATATGATTACTGCCACTGTTGGAGGAGGGCAATCTGATAACTCTTAAGATAAAGTACCTATTTGCATTGGAAAAGAAGGTTGTGGAAACAGTTTTATTGACCATTTGGTATTTATTTAACATAGCCTACATTATCAGTCAAAACAACATAATTGCAGAGAGCAACGTATCAATGATTAATGTGATTTTGATTTGACTCTATAAACAGATTAACTGAACAAGCTGCTATGAGAGTTGAATTAAAGCATCAGGGTTTAAACAATTATGTGCTGAGGAAGTAGGCTAATAGACTCACATTTACTGAGTTAAATTATTAGAGGAAATATCCGACCACACGTAAAAAAAAAGATGATTTAAATGTTTATTTTGAATGAAACATTGCGGTTTGCCCTCAAAAACACAGCTGACAAGAATACAATACTACATAATGAATAAAACAATCCAACCAGTACTATACAATTTAACTGAAACAAATCCAAGCACTAATGGGTAGAACCAACTTCCTAACTGTACATTTTGTCAGTAGTCAAGGAGTCTCTGTTGAACTTCTAATTTGACATCTGGTGTGGTTACTTGCATTATATATATTTATACATATTTTCTACTGTCACTTCTTCTCCACCATGACAAACAGCTCAAATTAAAAACAAATAAAATAAACTGATGATATTAAAGACATCGACTGCCTCTTTGGTGCACTTGCGCACTTGCCTCAGACCAGAGACTGGCCGAAGTTGAAGTTCTGTTCAGGTTGACACTTGCTGTAATGTGATGATGGTCCCCTTTCTTGTGTCAGTGCATAAACTGAAATTTAACTTCCTCAAACTTTGAGGCCCAAATTATTCCCCTTTTTAAATACACTGAGCTACTTTTGTGCAAAATGTGTTGACAAGCAAACAAAATCCCTAAGAATTATAGGCACACATGGGCAAAGTTGATCTTCTTTTTGCCATTCAGTTCTTTTCCCTTTAATTCCCATTATATAACACGCACATATGCATACAAACAAACATCTCTGCTCTTGCATCATCTTGTCACACATCTTTCATTATATTTTATATACAGGTGATTCTATGAATTTGATGTAATTTGTGTCCCACAGACTTACCTCAAAGATGTTGATACAAAGTTTTGAGGTCATTCATAATGTTAAATGTTATTTTTGTAATCCCAGTTAATATTCTCAAAATGACCTAAGTGACCTAAGTGACTCCCTGTACACAGCTATCATTTTTTTTATTTATAATGAATCCATGATTTCTGAGTTATTTTGTTGAGTACATTTTGTCATTGTATAGTCGTTTGTCGTGTATCCTGTTTTAAGTGTTATACAGTAGGCTATGTTAGGCATGTCGACAGTAGCTCGTGTTGCATGGTTACACCACAAGGTGGCGCTTGTGTCCACGTTGTAAGGTAACAGGAAATCAGGTATAGAGGAGGAGGTGAGTCAAGATGAAAAGAAAACTGAAGCGCCGTTGTGAAGTTGTTGGACGCTGTGAGTGCCAAAATAAGGAATGCACAAGTGTCCACCTGGAGAAATTGATATTGAAATATCCATGTGTCTTTGCATTGTAACACAAACATTTAGAAAAATTATATTTTGAAAGATTTTATTGGTTGCTGAAGTGTGGAGGTCAGCCAAATGAGCATGTCCCACACTGACAAAGTTACTTTTCATTCAATATAAAACAAATAAAAATAGCCAAAGTTTTTCTGCAAAGATAACAAATGACCCATCTATTTTAACCTAAATAGAACAATTATGAAAAAACATTGATTATTTATCAAATGTTTTGTTTAACTCTGTAACAGCAAACCATCCCCCCTTTTTAAAAAGTAGTGCTTCAGTCCAACTTCCTCAGCACCTGGAAAGTGACATCATTCAAGTCTTTTCCCGCAGACACTGTAAGAGAGGTAAGTATCAGCATACTTTCTTATCTTTATTGTTTTTATCATCAGATTGACATCGTCAAGCTCAACCATTCAACACTGATACATGCTTTAATGATATTTACTATTGTTTAGGGAAAGGTAAAGAATTATCTAGTTGAATATTAAGGGTTGAAAGTAGTATAGTACTTAAAGGAGACATATCATGCTGATGCATGATTTAATACTTACATATGATATAATAAATTTGAAAACAAGACCTTACACCCCCTTAATTTTCAAAAAATGAAATATTGTAATTTTTCTCATATCCTAGAACGAGATTTGATGCCTCTGAAAATAGGTCATTGAGAGATGACCGCAAGATTTAAATCGTCGTGACGACACGAGGTACCTTTCTTTTTATTGGAGTAATCTGATGAAACACTTCCTCCTCTGTGATGTCTGTTAGCCACAAAACCGTCACCGAGGAACACATCCACCAGCAGCAGTATATAGCTCCCTAGCTCACACTCACTCATTACCAGCTCTGGCATGTAGGGGGACTCAATACGCGGTCGCTGCTTTGAGCCTGCCGGAAAATACAGTAGAAGATGAAGGCCAGGCTGGCTCTACCCCCGATAGAACTGACCAATCAGAGCACAAAGGGCTGTGACGTTGCAAGGTAACTGTAGGTCATCCTGAAATCCTCGTGATTTTGAGAACGCAATTGTGGGGCAATGAAGGAACTAAATGACTTGTACTGAGGGCAGAAATGCTTTACAGGCATCCTAGTCTGGCATAGTGAAAAGGAGAAACAAGCATGATATGTCTCCTTTAAGCCAGCCAGACCCTTTCTCTAAATGTTACATCATGTTCTTGATTTTCAGACATCATATGGCTAAATCAAGTGCAGGGTGGCAAAGAGGGCACAGAGCAAGAAGAAATGCAGAATCACAGAGAAGGGAAGAATACCTAAGGAAAGAGCCTTAGAGGTTGAAAAGAGATACAGAATCAGGGAAAATAAGATCAGTGATCTGAATAAGAAAGGTTGAAGACTAAAGCAGAAGGAGTTGAGGAAGGCTATATTTCCACTCAAATAATGGAGTTAAGTATGTTAAGTTACTGGTCTTATTCCTCTTACCCTCAATATGCCTGACAACAACTCTCATGCTGTGACTAGCATAGGAGTTCTCCTCAACATACTGAGCACCAGTAGTTTGGAGCTGGTTTGTCCTACAGCATAGACCGCGGAAGCAGGGGGGCCAGGCGGGCCGTGGCCCGCGTAACTTTTTGGGTCGAAATATGAACTTATCGATGAGTTTTATAGCATCTAAATAGGTTATCTTTAAATGCTATTCTTTAGCCTCCTGGTCGGGTCGTACAGGGCTGGACTGGCCTGGATACTCAACTTCAGGAACAAGACAATTAAAACTAGAGCAAATTTATATTATTTTATTATTTATATTACACGTCTGAGAGCGCTGGGCTGTAAGTAGCAATATATAGCCGTCTACAACTACAATAGTAACTTTTCCCCGCATTGCTTGTCGTCACACATCAAAAACTACCGCTACGTAACTAGAAAGAGATACATTACCTCGTGGCTTTGCATCCTGTAAGTTGTTGAAAAAGAACTTGTAAAGCAATGTAGAGTTCCAACAAAGATCCATGCTGCAGCCATTCACCACAACAAACACATTTGGCTTCACGTCTCCGGTGCGTTGAAGTTGTAGTCAGAAGTAGGAATTTTGAGCTCCGAGTGGGAAACTAAAACTGGAACGTCCCCTGAAGTCTGAATTTCCTACTGGGAACTCGGTGAAACTTCGCCACCCCGAGGTGTCAATCGAAGATGAATGCCCCCAGTGTGAACAGTTATTTAGCTCCTGTAATAATCAATTTATTTGCACTTCTGACGGGGGTGTGTTGCTCTAGATCAGATGTATACGTAGTATTGTTAGATTTATATTTACAAAAATGCTGCCATAGTGATAATCACATTCTTCATACAACAACGCAGACACAGCGTGCTAACAACAGCTGACAATAGCCTGGTAGATGATGGCATTACGTGTGTGTCCGTGTATAGTGTTCTATAGCCTCGGCTACGCATCATGTCTGACCAAAAATTTCGGTGACCCCCCCTTGCGATTGTGGCCCCCCCTTGTTCAAACACATTCCGCGGTCTATGTCCTACAGTAATAAAAGGCCACTTAGTAGCCCATTCATTTATGAAAGTGCATTTGTAAAGAGCTCAATCTAAATCAGACATCAGCTTGATGCACCAGGGGACACAGCCATGCAGCTTGTCTGCTGACGATTAGACCCAGGTCTGCTGGCAGTGGTAAGAGTCACTTGCTGACTGTTTGGTTAAGCGCTTGTTCAAAAAAACAGTGTTAACCCACTAATTTTTGTATGAAAGCAATATAAGAGTTTTTTTTTCTTGTCCTCGAGGTTCTCTTCCCTGTTGTCACCAAACAGATTCCTCCACTGACTGCTCCACAAACCCCTCATCAAAGCCCTTCACAACTTCCTCCTCAACTGTCTCTCTTACTGCTTAAGTCTCAACTTTTCTGAAAACAGCACTGTCTGTACCTGTCACCACAGATGGTGATGAGCCTCTGGCAGGGCTGGGACATCTCGCTGCCAACAACTTGTCCCAGGAGGCCATCACAGTTATGGAAACCTTCCCCTCTTATGTCTCAGTGGAAGGAGCAGTCCCATGGAAAGACTGCGTGTAGTGCACTCCACCCCTACAATGGATCTTCTAAGAGCCACCCACATAAAACTATAGAGTAATAATCCTACAATGAAAGGCAGTTAATAACAGCAACCACTTGACAGTCATAGCCTAGTCTCTTAGATGCCCAAAGATCAGAGTAAATGTACATCAATTAATAAATTGTCATTTTAAATTTTTTTAGAAATGAATGATTGCACCTAATATAATGTAATTGGACAGAAATGCTGTTTAAGTGTTTCTAAAAGATAATTACAAGATTCTGCATGTCACTTTAAGTTATACAATGGACCGACTGTAATGAACTTGAAGACATTAGATATTTCTTCAACTCTTTTTAAAAACACATTTAGTGGTTGAACTTGTGATCTCTCATGGAAGGCTATTCCATATTTTTATACATCTATAAAAAAGTGCTTTTCCTGCATTGGTATTTGTAAGCAGTTGTGGGAGAAACAACCTCTGGAAGCATGCATTGTATTGGAATTGTGAGTGTGACCACCCCCACTGTAATATAATTAACCAAAAACAACATTCAGAATTTGAGATATGGCAATGTTACTAAATAAACAAAGCATTGAAGTGATAATTCTTTCTTTCACTAAAATCAACCTAAGGTTAACTGCATTTCATGGATGTTACCCTTCTGTCCCAGTTCAGTGCCAGCTTTGTAGCTCTTGTCTTTAATAACTGCAATGTTGCTATGTCAGTGTTTGATGCACTAGATTGACATGAACATTTTACCAGAGGTATGCTTTGGTCCAAGGAAGAAGCTAATAAATGTTGTTGCTGATCTATTCCAGAATGACGTTACAACATGGCAAATCACATTCTTTTACAGCAGTGATTCCCAACCAGGGGTACGGGAGAACATTGCAGGGGATACGTGGAAAAATGTAACAATTTATTTCCAGCTTCGAAGTACTGAGTTAAGCCTGTCAATAGAATTGTATGTGTGTGCCACAACTATTTTTTTTCGGGGGAACAGTAACCTAAAATGAAAACAGCTGGTAACCTGCAGCCAGGAAAACATGGGTAAAAACATGAGTAAAGACAGAAGGGAGTCGCACAACAATGACGTCACACAGCAGCGTCAACTTTCTGTCCTGTATCCTGGCATGATCGCATTCACATCTCAAGTAGTGCTGTCAGACGATTAAAAAAATTAATCTAATTAATTACCGGATTTATAATTAATTAACCTAATTAATCGCATTTTAATCTCATATCTGCTTAAAGTACCCAAATGAAGAATTTGAATTCTAGGATATTATAAAATTGTAGTGCATGACTAATCAAATGAATACACTAAGAAGTGAAGATTTGTATATCCACATTTTTATTGGTGACTAAATAAAACCAAAGTCAGGACAACTTGTCCAGAAAATTCTAAGCTCAATCAGGCAACTTAAATTACACTTTAAGTGTGTTTCATAAATCAAATTCAAAATAAGAAAAAGGTCGAGGACATCCAGCAAACCAATTAGGCCTGATGCATTATTAAAGAGTTCAGAAAATATAGATAAATAAATTCAAAAATAAAATAAGACTAAGTCTTAATAGTCCATTTCTGTTGTCACCTGGGCTTTGTTTGGTTTGACTAGATACGCATGTGCGAAGTTGCGTGCCACTGCCATGTACGGGTCCTCCAGCTGGCCAATATTAAAACGTTTGTGTGCTATAATTAATCTTGCGATTAATTTTTATAACGCATTAATTTGCGGTGTAATTAATTAATTAATCTAATTAATGCACTAAAGTGACAGCCCTAATCTCAACCAAATCGTGACACATTTTGTGGTTGCGGAAAAGATGTTAGTGTGTTTAAGAAGGGTCAAATCATAGACATGTATCAAGCTGAGAAAACATCTATGGAGATTGAATAAACTGCTAAAATTGGACTAAACCAACACTAAGTAGTTTTTCCACCCTAATATATTTATAGTCATTGTGATGGTACATCACCTTACAACGGGTTAAATGACACCTCTGACATGGTCTGAAGGGGTCTGTATGGTCTTCACTGGCACTATGTAACCTTGATGTGGATGGAAGGAACACTTCTACACCAAAAAAACTACAATTTTTTTCTGCTTTGACTGCTTTAAGGTATATGTCACTTCCCCCTAAAAGCTAAACACTGGGAAAAGGGAAATATAAAGCAGTTTTTTAATTTTTAAAACAGATTTAATGAACAGAATGTAGTTTAAAGTAAATACGCACTTGTTTTCCTTATGGAAATAGGGACCTCTGGCTCATACTCCTGCATAGTAGGTGGCGCTAATGCTCATCTAATGTTGTATGACACCCGCCGTTAAACATGAAGAAGAAGAAGAAGAAAGGTAAATGTAGAGTTGTTATCATGGTGGACGCAGCCAAAAACAGGAGAGTAATAAGCTAAATGCCCAGACAGGGATAAACACTGGCCCGGCGTTCACTCACTAGCGTGAGCTGAAAGATGAGGAGGGATGTTGGACCAATGCTGATTTTGCCCTGTTATTGTTGAACTTGTAAGCACATGATGATTTATTCAAAAAAGAAACATGTTCAGACTGTACCTTAGCAGTCCACATGGTTTATTTGTGTCTTGGGAAGTCCTGTTGGCTCGTGCCGCCTCCCTCTGTATGTCAACAAATGCACGTTGGTGTGAAAGGCTCTGTTTTATGACCGTGCAGTTACACTCAACAACCATAGGCGCCCCTAGAGAGGTGAAAGCTGGAATCTTACATGGTACTTCTTAAAGAACTGTCCAACGCATCATTAAAAACTGGAAGGATAGTGGAGAACCATTGTCTTCCTACAAGATGTGGTCAGAAAATAGTCCTGACTGATCGCGCTTAGTGATCAGTTAAACATTTGGCCAAATCAGATGGAAGAAAAACAATAGCAGTACTCAGGGGTATTTTTAATAGTGAAAGTAAGAGCATCTCTACATGAACAATGCGAAGGGAACTCAAGGGACTAGGACTGAATAGCTGTGTAGCCTTAAGAAAATCACTAATCAATAGGGCTAGATTGGACCCTGGAGGACTGGAAGAAGGTCATGTGGTCTGATGAGTCCAGGTTTACCCTGTTCCAGAGTGATGGGCGCATCAGGGTAAGAAAGAGGCAGGTGAAGTGATTGCACCCATTATACCTAGTGCCTACTGTACAAGCCTGTTGGGGCAGTGCTATGATCTGGGGTTGCTGCAGTTGGTCAGAAGGTTCAGAAACATTATGGCCCAAAGAATGAGGTCAGCTGACCACCTGAATATACTTATTGACCAGATTTCTTCCCTAATGGCATGAGCATATTTCAAGATGACAATGCCAGAATTCATCAGGCTCAAATTGTGACAGAGCGGTTCAGAGAGCATGAGACACCATTTTGGATTGACCTCCACAGAGTCCAGACCATAACCCCATTGAGAATCTCTGGGATGTGCTGGAGAAGACTTTGTACAGTGGTCAGACTCTCCTATCATCAATTCAGGATCTTGTTGAAAAATGAATGCAACAATGGATGGAAATAAATCCTGTATCATTTAAGAAGCTTAATAAAACAATGCCACAGCAAATGTTTACTGTAATAAAAGCGAAAGGTGGTCCAACAAAATATAAAAGTGTGTGACCTTTTGTTTCGGTGGTGACTTGGCAAGGCAGTGTATACAGCAGTCTAAGTTCTTGTTTTTATATCTTATCAGGCAAACAGTTTATTTTGAATTATATATCTATGCCAGAATGCATATGAAAAATCTATCCCCATCCTAATAAATGGAGAAAAAAAAACAGGTAAGTTATGCAAAACACAGATAATGAGTTTAGGTGACATAATAGATTCTGGCCAGAATTGTATTTCTGTATAAGGAAGAGAACCAAAAGATTCAATTCAGGCCAATAGACTCAAAGTTATGGTATTGTAGGCATAGTAACCAATGATTGTGGCAGGACCTGCATTTAAAATGTTGGTAGTTCAAAAAATGTGTGAAATATGTATTAAGAAGGGATGTTGCTTCATTATAAAATTATAGTGTTGAATAACTTATATATATATATACAGTGTATCACAGAAGTGAGTACACCCCTCCCATTTCTCCAAATATTTTATGATATTTTTTCATGGAACAGCAGTGAGGTAATGACACTTTGATACAGTGTACAGTAGCGAGTGGGCAGCTTGTTAAACTGTTTAAATTCACTGTCCCCTCAAAACAACTCGACACACAGCCATTAATGTTTCAACTGCTGGCAACAAAAGTGAGTACACCCCTAAGTGAAAATGTCCAAATTGGCCCTAAGTGTCAATATTTTGTGCGGCCACCATTATTATTCAGCACTGCTTTAACCCTCTTGGGGAGGAAGTTCACCAGAGCTTCACTTTTTGCCACTGGAGTCCTTTTCCACTTACTAATGACCACATGATGGAGCTGGTGGATGTTAGAAACCTTGCTCTCCCCTATCTTCCTTTTGAGGACTTCACACAGATGCTCAGTAGGGTTCAGGTCTGGAGACATGCTTGGCCAGTCTATAACCTTTACCCTCAGCTTCTTTACCAAGGCAGTGGTGGTCTTGGAGATGTGTTTTGGGGTCATTATCACATTGGAAAACTGCCCTGTGACCCCTTTTCCAGAGGGAGGACATCATGCTCTGCTTCAGTATGTTACAATACGTTGGCATTTGTGGTTCCCTCAGTGAAGTGTAGCTCCCAAGTACTGGCAGCACTCATGCAGCCCCAGACCATAACACTCCCACCACCATGCTTCACTGTAGGCAACACACACTTGTCTTTGAGCTCCTCACCTGGTTGCTGCCACACATGCTTGACACCATCTGAACCAAATAAGTTCATGTTGGTCTCATCAGACCACAGGACATGGTTCCAGTAATCCATATCTTTAGTCTGCTTGTCTTCTGTAAACTGTTTGCGGATTTTTTGAGCATCATCTTTAGAAGAGACCTCCTTCTGGGATGATAGTCATGTAGACTGATTTGATGCAGTGTGCAGCTTATGGTTTGAGCACTGACAGGCTGACCCCCCACCCCTTCAACCCCTGCAGCAATGCTGGCAGTACTCGTACGTCTATTTCCCAAAGACAATCTCTGGATATGATGCTGACAGCGTGCACTAAACTTCTTTGGTTGACCATTGCAGCCTGTTTTCAGTGGAGCCGGTCCTGTCACGACCCCAAAACATGCCTCCAAGACCACCACTGCCCTGTTAAAGAAGCTGAGGGTAAAGGTGGTGGACTGGCCAAGCATGTCTCCAGACCTGAACCCTACCCTACTGAGCATCTGTGTGAAGTCCTCAAAAGGAAGGTGGAGGAGAGCAAGGTCTCTAACATCCACCAGTTCCATCATGTGGTCATTAGTAAGTGGAAAAGGACTCCAGTGGCAAAAAGTGAAGCTCTGGTGAACTCCCTCCCCAAGAGGGTTAAAGCAGTGCTGAATAATAATGGTGGCCGCACAAAATATTGACACTTAGGGCCAATTTGGACACTTTCACTTAGGGGTATGTTTGCATTATTGACAATAAACATCTCTTATTTAGGAAAAGGCCCAGTTCCAGTGAAGATGGAAAGTTATTCACCCAAGTCCTAGCTTTTTTTGGAACATGTTGCAGGTATCAAATTCTAAATTAGTCAAATTTATTTACAAAAAGAAAACGAAAACAATAAAGGTAATTGTTTTCAAAATTAAGTATACTGTCTTTGCAAAGTATTCAATTTTATACATGCTGAAAAAAGAATTGCAAATCCTTCTCTATTCTGTTTTTATTAATGTGTACACAACATCACAACTTCATCTGATTTAAGGAGTGGTTTTAAAAACCGAAGACTTACTAAGTTAATTTTTATGGTATTATCTTTCTGAGCCCCTCTATATGGAAAGTTAAAAAATAAACCCTGCTGAAACCAAAAACCCAATTGTTGATTGTTAGCAGGTTAACCCACGTTGAAAAAAAACCTGCGTTGACCCACTAATTTTAGTGTGAAAGCGGTATAAATGTGGCTCTGACATGTGCTTTGTGCCCCTTCAGTAGTGCAGCATTATGATGACAACACCGTCCATGCCTCTGCTAGTTATGCATATATTGTAAAGGGCAAAGTTTCTCCTACATGCATCTATCCTTACTCTCTAGTCTTCACAAATGACCTCATCTCTAGACAAGTGAGAGAAACAGAAAAATTATATGGTCACTAGTAGTGTATGTTTGATTATGCTTAGATCTTTCACACTTCAGGCCCTGAACTAATCCAGAATAAGTGTAAGAAATCAAAATGTACTCAAAACAAAAAACAAAAAATCAAGTCTAAGGAAGCCAGAGTCCAAATTTAGCCTATATACGTAGTTCATATAAACAGGAGAAGGAGCATGGGAGGCACTGTAATAAATAGAGCATGAACAATTAGGAAGCCTTTTTTATAGGTAATATGGACAATATGATTTATTATTACACCCATTAAAGTACCTCTTTAGTATCATGATGTTTTTTAAGCTCAAATTTTTGATCTTGCCACGGAAAAAAACATTACTGCTTCATACTCACCTTCCTGAGTCTGACCCAAATAAAAGCATCATGTACTCTGAGTCATACAAGAGCCTCCTGGTTCTTTCTGTCTTGTTATCCTTCATTAATCTGTACTCCAGCTTTCATCCTCCTGCACTTAACATCAAAAACTATTCCACATCCCGTTCCATAGATCTATCTCCGTCTCATCCACCTGCCACTCCCTGAGCAGCAGCAGCATCAGCCCCCCCATCCCACCCTCCCACTCTCAACTCTTCAGAGAAAAAGTGACACACTTAACTTCATAGCTTAATACTCCTTTCAGCAGCCACAGTGCTGCTGCAGAGACCTGAATTTACAGTTTTGCTCTCAAGGACAACAGGAATGGCTCCTAAACGAGAACCCTCCATTAAGAATTCTTCCTCCCCAACCAGCCAACCAAGACTGGGTCCTCCGTACCCATCCCTTCCCACAACTGCCCCAGCTCCCAAACCTGTCCAGGAGCTGAAACCCAGGATGCTGCAGCCCCTGGAAGCCCCATTTGACCCCAGCACTTTGGAGGTGAGTGTTGTCCCTGCAGAATATTTTCCTGTAACAAAGCTAATGTGGGGCATTCAGAATGTTGTACAATACGCACAGTAAAAAAGTGTATCAGCTAATTTTAGTCATGTTTTGTGTTTTACAATATCATCCAGATCATAAACCAGAATGTTATGTCAATAGTTGAGGACTGATAGTGTAGCTGTTTTTAATTTTGATGCTAATGTGCAAGTAATCCTTAACCATTATTCTGTTTGAAGATTGCATCCAAGCTAAGAAAAGAAATAGGGCAGTGAGAGTCATGCTGTGAGTCAGTGGCCTCGAAAAATACTTTTTCAGCCACAGAATGTACTAGTTTTAACATTAGTAAGGTAAAAGCTCATCAGCTCCTAGATTTACTTTAACTTTAGCAGTAATGATAATAAGTGTAGGTCTGATGCCGATAGTCTCTGCAATTGGGGTCAGACAAGTCCACAGGCCAAAGTGACTCTAATTGTACAATAACATGATAGCATCACTGAATCGGTACAAAAACATGGCTGACATTGGTAGTTGTAGCAGTAGAAGTCAGGTGGGCCCTCAGCAGGTCATCCACGCCAACAATCCAGTGGAAGAGAACTTGGGACTTACCAGGAAGATATTTTACTTTCATGTACTTACTTGTACTTAAGGTCAAATGAGTGCATGCAGGTAGATGCTTATGGCCCTCTTCCACTAGCATGCCTTGGCCCTACTCTACTCTGCCCTACTCGATTTGCAGCGTGTTTCCACTAGTCTGGTACCTCCTAAAACAAGCTAGTTTTAGTACCTACTCCGCTCTGGTTCCAAGCGAGCAGAGTCGATATTAAAAGATAACATCACCCACTGCCAGCTACTGATTGGTCAGACAATGTCGCCGTCTATGAGTCGTGAGCGCGACGAGCTAGCATGCTAGCGCTAGCTACCATTAGCTTACCCTCATACGTCTTTTCTTTGCGGCTCAATTGCTCTCGTCCTCGGCCTCATTCTGTTGTATAGCTTCCAAAACTCTCCTGTGCGTCTAAGGGGTACTTCTTCTTGCCACCTGCAGCCTCCTTCTGCTTTCCTTTTTTACTCGGTTTGTGACAAAAAGCCACAGATTGTTGTGTCGCGCTCAAAATGACGTAACCGCAATGCCGCTCACCCCGTTGGGCAGCCGACTGGGGCTAATGGAAAAGCAGCACAAGGCGAGTAGAGTAGAGTCGGGTAGAGCATGGTAGAGTCGAGTAAAGTAGAGTCGGGCTAGTGGAAAAGGTTCATTTGTCTCCTAGGTCTCAGTCTAAGCCAAAAGCAGCACCAAATGTCTGGTGCATGGCTTAGTCAACCCTAACAATACATAATCTCAAAATTACCTTCTGGTCCACTTTTAAGTGGAGAATATGTCTGCCCCCAGACCCTGACTAGTGAGTGATTGAAAAGGAGAGGGGCCTGGTAACAAAGGGCACACAGCTGCTGTATCCCTACAGCAGAAGAAGGAGTAATTTGTATTGCCTGTCAGAAATCAAGGTTTATGTAGAATTAGCACCACCTTTGGAAAAAGTGGTGAATCGCTGATTTGTCCAAGAGAGCAGCAAAAACATAAAACTCCCTGGTTTATCTTTACAGTCAAGTGTATTCTTTATCTAGATTTGTTGATTTTTTTATGTAAAGAATGATGGTTCTTAAAAAACTAAGATGCACTGAGAAGTGAGAGACTCAAAGGATTAACAATTTTTAACTTAATGTGTAAAAGGTAGACTCAAAGTGAGGTACTTCCATAGACCTTGTCAATGAAACATAAAAGTGTAAGAAGAAATGAAGGTCTGTCAGTAAATAATATAGATCAGAGAATTATTTTATTTTAGATATCAAAACTATACTAATGCCCACATTATACTTTGTTCTTCTGGACCCTTTGCTTTGCTTTCATTTTCATGTGCTGTAAATGCTCTACTATGTGCAGCTCATGCTTTCATGTCAAAACTGTGTCCCATTTAGCTTTTTATGATAAATGGGTCATGTTAATGTATCCACTTCTGCACACACTGGGAGAACAGTCATGACAGCTCCTGTTGTGTAGAGATAGCATCTTAGCCTGCATGGCTTTCCAGAGATGTGACATTAGGCAATGATTTTACAGGCATGCTCAAAGTTATCCATCATCCCTGCATGGCAAAGTATTCTTAGCATCTCGTCAAATTCACTGAATTTATAATCTGATCATGAGGGGAAAGAATTCCTCTAAACCATCCAGAAAATTCAGTCTGAATTGAGAAGCAACCCTGAAGTCCTGAGACTCAATCAGCTTTTTGGCTGTCGACTAAAACACACATAACCAAGATCATTTCTGAAATGAGCTAAGGCAGTCAATAATGTGACTGAAGTAATAATGAGAGCCTTTAACTTTTCCTCTTTTTTAATGGTTAAAGAATGTCAAAAGCTGCAAATCAAGACTTTGAGTTTTATGTTGATTTATGTTGAAATTGCTCCAAAATTGTATTTTATTTGCTGGTTTTTCTTATTTACTTTAGATAGGCTCTCTTGATTTATATATTACATATGTTTTTTTTTTCAAGTTAGTATTTCATTTTATGTATTGATGTTTTTTGGTAGGGACTTCTGTGACATTCACACATCTTGTGGAGTTACTACTATGTATATAGTTTCCCCAAAAAAACAAAAACATGCCCACAAGGATATTTGGTCACTATAAATTTAAGGAGTATGTTTGTATAATCTTTATTTGTCTCTGGATGTCAGCTCGATGACTGACTGACAAATAGTCTAAGGTGTCACCTGCCACTGTTTGCTGGACAGGCTCCAGCCTACTAGACAGGTCAGGGATAAGTAGAAGGTGAGAGTGGGCATGGGTCTAACACTTCTACTGTGTGTTCAGCCTCTGTAGCCCCCTTAATATTTGAGTTCTCAACCTTTCAGGATTTGTCCACAATTGTTTTTTACAAATGGGACCAATTTTGACTTCTGTAAGATTATCGCTGATCTTGTAAATCAAAGTTAAATACAAGGCATTCCTTTGTTACTGCCTACCCCACTACCAGGGTAGGTAGTAACGTGCACCCACAGCCGGACAAACACATCCTCCTGCTCATCAGAGCAAGTTTTGGAGCCCTATTTCCTACACAATCTCTAAACCTCCTGGCTTTCAGTTCTGCAGTGTTTTGCTGTTTCTGTTGAGAGTAATATGACATATACTCTATGTGCCTTTACAGATAGTCTACAAGACTGTCTCTTCTTTCAGACCTTATGCAAAACTGTTTTCAAAAACATAAGCAGAAACATTTCCGTTGCTTTCGGTCACTCACTCAGGCGTTCTGTAAAATTGATTGAAGTTAAACATTTTAAATAAGTTAATGGTTCTAACATTTAAAGATATGCATTACATCAAACTCCACCCCTATCAGCAAAGTGGTTTGAACTTAGCAAAGAGGGGAAATGCAACACATTTTGCCTGATAGTATATATTGACAATTATTCACATGACTTTATCTCCAATAATTTAAGTAATAGACCAAAAAAGGTGATGAAAAAATAGCTTTCTTGCCAAAAAAAAAAGTCTTATTGTTCTCTGTAGCATGCAACACCATACATGTGTGATCAGGGAGGAAGTGGGACATACTGAATTGATTATGTGACTTCTATCTTGTTCCTTATTGACTTTTGTAGTCAAGCACTCCATGTCTCCCTGTAGATGATGGATAGATGGACCTGGTCATGTTGTCTGAAGTATTTATGAAGTATTAAAGTCTCTGAGAACATGACTAGAATATTAAAGTCCAACGTGCCATTCAGCATCCTTTTAAAAGTAAGAGAGAAGAAACATCTTTAAGTATAAAAATCTTGTTTAAAACTGTTTATTTTACATTTAAGATAATTTCCAGTGACTTTTTGAGTGTGACTGCTATCGCTGAAGAATTCAATTGGACAGGAAAGTAGGTTGTAAAAGAACTAGAGCCAACTTTGTGATTTTCAAAAGAGTCTTTGGAATGCTGTTAATGCCCTGTAATGGACACCACCATACTGCACATCATCTCAAAGGAACTTTACCTCAACTTAATAACAGACAGAGATGCTGTGTGGATGTGGGACATAAGGCTGTCTGAACAACACTGTCTCTGTGTTTTACAAAACCAGAAGTCCTCAATAAATCCTCAATGAAAGAAAAAAGTGTACAAAAAAATTCAGTTCAACCAACTGAGACCACATAGATGGATTGAACATTCCAACCAAGGCTGTTTTTTGAACCAGGCTGTAAAGATGTGCATTCATGCTGTGAAAACTGTCTTTCCTTAGCACACAATCAACAGTGTGTCAGGTTTCTGCAGCCAGCCTCAAGTGGCACTCAGGGGTACTGCAGGTTTTGGCACTTCTGCAGGGGCCTCCATTTTCAGCTCCCAAGATGCCAACTTGGCGAGAGTAAAAAAGTTTTTTGCCTTTAAATGGGTGTGATGGTGTGTCTATTTTTTTGTTGGCTGAGTTATGTATCACATAATTTTTAATTGTCTAAAGGCCACTCACTTAACATCCAGTTTCTGAGCACCCTCAAAAACTTAATTGGTCACCATTTTTTTTTAAATCATGCGAAGAAAAGCTCTAAGATTTTTAGATAATTAATAGTATGTTATTCTGCCATATATGTCCTTTATATAGATGGCATAATAAAACCATTTAAAAGCAACTGTATGTATTGCCTCTCTTCTTGTTCCCGTATCCTTTATATTATGAAAAAAATAGAGAGACCTCAACATCAGGTTGAATGGTAGTTTTTATATGTTAACTTGGCTTCAAATGCTGTTTATACTATCAGAAAATGACCTGTTTTACGCATATTCAGGACGCTTATTCAAGAAAAAGTGAAGTGAGCAACATCAGAGGCTGTTGACTGAATAGGGTGTTAAAGTTCTGAGACAAACATTTAACTCTCGACTGCCGCAAATTACAAAAAGCAGACCTTGGTTGGTTAACATGCCTATATTTGGGGTTAGCGATCCGTCCCTCCAGACTGGGCGTCGTACGTGCTACGTCATCACGCACTCCTGTTAGGGCTAGCTCTGTCAGTTTACCCTTCGTTTCGAGCCGTTTCACATTCTTTGGTTTGTCGACGCCTCGGACACACCTAAGCGAACAAACATGGTGGGTTATTTTACTCTTTAATACATTCTTTAACAAACTTATTGTATAATTATAAATTGAAACAGTATTTGGAGCGGATGCGTGATCTTTCAAAGGTGTTAAACCGACTGCGCATTGCTGAATTGGCTCGCTGCTCGGTACTAGCGGAAGTACAACTTTTGAGAAGCTAACGTTAGCTTACACGGTAGATGAAGTTACACAGAATACGGCGACCGTGCTAAATCGTAACGTGTGTTCATTAGTATAATATTGAAGGAGTCTGATGAAAAGAATAATTGAAAACGATCAACATCTCCAGATGGGTGTGTGGTTCTAAAGTGACCCAGCTGTCTATGTCCTGCTCAGCTAAGCGACATTTTCATGTAGCCTGATCTCTTTCTTGCAGTCTGACTTCTCGGAAGATCAAATCATGGGTGAGTTATGATTTTGTGGCGTGACTTTCTCCCAAACTTACATTTTCCTACTTTCACTCTTCCTTGGTTCAGATGACACTTTGCCCTGCAGCTCCATTGTCACCCTGCTCTCTGCCCGCCTGTCACTATAGTCTTGGTTTCAGGCTATATTTCCTTTTCCCTCTGCACTGTTTCACCACTTTCTACCCTCAAATACTTGTCCTTTCCAGATTGAATTTAACCAGGATCAGATTCACGGTAAGTTTCAGACAGGGGAACGCCTAAGATAACTATCTTGAAGTGTTTAGGGTGTTATCTGCATGTTGGTGTAAGTTAAACCAAACCTGTAAAACCAAGTGAAAGAGTACTGTTTTGTGAGGTTCTTCAGCCATGCCATGCATTTATCGCTGGTTCTTTTTGATGGTGTGTTGCAGTGTTTTGTACGTGGGTCATCGTGCAATGTTGGCACGTAAAAAGCCAAACAGCCAGAGCTTCTATCTGTTCTCATAAGTCTTGTCCTGGTTGTCAGTTTGCCAATTAATTTCCCTATTATCATCCAGGCGGCTTGTCGCTGTGAGTGTTCCCTTTTTAGGGCTGAATCCAGCAGTGGATGGCTTTTGTCTCAGGGCTGGTTTGTTTAATCACCACTGACATAATAGGCAATAGCTGCTCTGGCTCTCCTCCTACTTTCCTCCACTCCTCTAATACCAAATATGGTGCTGGGAAAAGTACTCACACGCCAGAAAGGAAGAGGCACATTCCTCAGAGAAGGCAAAACTCAACAACAGTGCCTGAGCATTTTGGAGAATAAATTGTCCCACAACATTAGACTCAGACTTCTGCTCAGATGTGGTGTGATGTGACTGCATGGCTCCTTGGTTGATAGGCCTTAGCTTATCTCTGTTTGATTGTGAGGCCAAACTAAACAGCTTAATGTTTCATCAAACTAATCAACCTTATCAACAGCGCTGCATCAGACAAGAGTGCATTTTCATATATAGTTGAAGAAGCCAGGGGCATTCCACTTTGCTTTAAAACTACTAACAAACATATATTATATACAGACATATCTACATCCAGTTGATTGTATGTAATTTACACAAAAATAGAAGTACTTTATTATAGATACTTCATGATATTCAAACTTTTGTATTCCAGTCAGGTTTTCTATTGCATTAGAATATCCCATTTCTTTTTAATCTTATTTCATTTTATCCTCTATATTAATTTCCTAAAAAGGATAAATATTCTTGTGAAGGAAATCAAAGGTTCTTTTTAAAGTATCAAAATCCTCTGAGTTGTCTCCCCGAGTACTAAAATTAAGTGAAGTAAGATTTGTTACACCTTACAACTCAAAATAATATTCAAGGGGGGAAATGCCAAAGATAGCTAATAAGTTAACTGCTGCCATAATAATAACTGTATAATATAATATAATTATCAACATTTTGGGATGTTCTCAACCAGACAAAACAGACTACTAATACATTCATATTCTATGAGAATACCTACAGAACATCACATCCAGTCAGCACCAGGAATATAAACAAACCACTCAGACAATGCTTTCAGGCTGCTGGACGTTTATTTTGCATTATAGTTAATATTAAAAATCCTAATTAAAAATATCTCTTTCAACTAAAGCAGATATCTAAGTCGAAAAACCCAGTGGCTTCAAGTCATCAACATGGTGACTGCTTCAGTCACCGGTAGGATCTAAAATCCTAATATTTGTATGTACGTGTCATGAATTGGACATTAATATTTGATTTTTAATGTTAATGTTTCACAGGTTATAAAATTTTGCTGTCCCTTTATGCCCGCTATGCTTCTAATACTCTGTGTAAATCAAAATATTTATAAAGTTGGTCTATATATGAACTTACCTCTATAAAGACCATGTTGATTGGTTCATATTTGTATTTGTGTCTGTAATTGTTTTATGCCTGTGACTTTGTAAATGCACTGCTGCTAAGTTAAAGGTGTAGTGTGCAGAAGTTGGCAGCATTTCACCGAACAGAAACAGTGAATATAGGATTTCATGTTTCTATTTGTATGTGAAGTCCGATGAAATAGACGTACAATCACCTCCCAAAAAAACTTTTTTCTTTTTATTACGTTAGGAATGGCGTTTAACATTTATTTACCGCAGGTCTCCCCTTTGTGTAGACTGACATAACGGTTCACCATGTTGTCTGAAACGTGATCATGATTATGTATACAAACCACAGCACAGATGATAATGCAGGTAGTGTTTTGTTGATTAAAATTATTCACTGTTTAACTGTTGTAAAGAATATAGATGTGATCACAAGGCAGATACAGAACATTTGTTCAATAGGGGAAGTTAAAAGGCTGTTGACCAACAGAAAAAAAAAAAATATTGAGCAATTTGTCAGTCCGTCTGTTTAACCTGCATTTATTAGTTTTCTTAGTTTAACTGTCTTAAAAAGGCATGAAAAATCTTACAGGTCAACACTATGTTGCTCGGTGCCATACCTGCTCATGTGCAGACCAGGAACCAGATCATCTCGTATAGTCACTTTTCATAGTGTGTGCCCTCTTGGCTGCATGTTTTCTATTTCTATCAGTCCGGCTTTGCCTCTTCCATTTAATCTCAGTTCACTGCCTGTAACGAACACTCGTTGCTACTTAAATCTTATACAGCATCTTTTGTCCCAATGTCCATGTATCCTACAGAGTTTAAGGAGGCCTTCCTGCTGTTTGACCGGACAGGGGAAGGGAAGATCACCTACTGCCAGTGTGGCGATGTCATGCGGGCCCTTGGATCAAACCCTGTCAATGCTGAGGTGTCAAAGGTCCTGGGTAACCCCAAGGCTGAAGGTAAGAGGAAAAGTATAACTAACCCTAACCCATCATTCTGTTTTACAAATAGCCATGTCACTGTGCTTAAAAGCACTAAATGTCTTTTTGTGATCTTCCTTGTTTTTGGCCTTCTGCAGAAATGAGTATGAAGACGCTTGATTTTGAGCAGTTCCTGCCAATGTTCCAGGCTATCTGCAAGAATAAAGAACAGGGCTCCATGGAAGATTTTGTGGAGGGACTGCGTGTCTTTGATAAGGAGGGCAACGGCACAGTTATGGGAGCAGAGCTTCGTCACGTCCTCACCTCATTAGGCAAGTTACATGTTTATCCACCTTAAATCAGCTCCTGGTTTGAAAATGGTCCTTGTTTTTTTAAATTATTCACTTGGATTGGGCAATACAGCCAAAAAAAATAACATTCTGGGACTGGGTTATTTGCAGTTTTATAAATCCCAACATAAAAATAGTCCATTTGTTATCTGTGATCAGTGTTCAGGCAGCAGCTTCCTTTAGTACAAAAGGAGACATTTTTTCACCCTCATTCTTTCATGAGGAGCTGTCATTGAATGCAGAATACAGTATTTCCCACACACTTTATCATTGAGGGGATGAGGGGTTGAGTATTTTTTAAGCGGGGTTGTATAAAGCTCATGTCATTTGTAACACAGCCACAGTTAATGTGATCAGCTCTGCATCTGTAAGGAGAGAACCAACATAGAGGTTCATCTACACATATATGCAGACAGGGCCAAATGCTCAGAGTAATTCACAAATTGTTACAACAAGAACAACAGTTTTGGGATTATGTCAAATGTTATGAACACATTCACAACATCAAATTTTCTTGCTAGAATGCCTATTTGTTTTGGTTCTACTTAATTCCATGCTGAACTAAAACAAAGTGGCTTGCGAGCAGAAAAAATACTGTTTCTGTGCTCCGTACAGTGTCTATCTTTAGTAATCATTTTTCATTTATTCATTCAACTATCTATTTCTCTATCCAGTCCTGTATTGTGGTTTATTCTCATGGGTATACTCTGACATACTCCGATGAGTGTTTTTCCTTTTGGGCCTCCATACATTGAAGACATTTTTGCCACATTTCCACCTGATTTGCACTCCATCCACTGAAAACAGCTCTGACACCCTCTTATGGACCGCCACCCACAGGTTGGGACCCGCTGCACTAGTAGATTGTATTTGAAGTTTTGTTGTTCAAAGATTGTTTTTGTATCATGGAAAATATGTGATCCAGGAAACCTCAGGATGAATTTATCATTTAGAAAACACTGAGTGAAAACAAGAGCTGCATTTCTGAAAATGTGGACATTTGATTCATCAAAAGGCTGACTCGTCATTTTTTAAGTCTTTGTGTTCACTTAAACCGTGCACATCAATCAGTCAAACTTTATTTATATAGCGCTTTTCCTACAACAGATGTAACTCAAAGAACATGAGTCATCAATACACTGTTTAATATATAAAATCACACAAAGTGACAAATGATCCCTCATTGACCCTGCGATGTGCATCTATCTTCACTGGTACACAGAGGAGCGCATGCACAAAGACGCTGAACAGGGATTTAGATGAAATGTTCACATGTACGTCGGATGAAAATCTTTCTTCCTCAGCTTTTCATTTCTTTCTCTGCTTTGTGTGAAAGTTTAGCTTAAATCAGTGAATGTTTCCTTCATGTTATGTGCTGTTTCACTGAAGGGAGCATTTGTTTTGTTGAATGTTTTTACGTGAATGATCAGATTCGTGCGGGAGAGAGTGGATGGCTTGCGTAGTGAGGAACGTAAATAGTCAGATGACAGGACAGAGAAGGGTCAGAGGAGAGGAGAACTGCATTGTAATGAATGTTATTAAACTATAGTGACACATCAGACTCTAAAGTTGCACATATCAGAGTAAACTTTTTTACTTGATTACAAGAATTCCTCCTTTTGATTAAAATGAAAATCCTTTTTTTTTTTTTCCATATCTGCACTTTTATTTATGGGTGGGGATCATATTGGCACAGCAGTGGTGTCTGTTGCAAGGACAGGGTGCAGTCCCAAATAAACTATTATTAATTAATTAATAAACACTGAGCTGGACAATCTTTCCATCTGTACTTCCACTGGGGTACTGACAACATGTCTGCGAGAACTGGTGCACTCACATTCATTGTGTCCAATTACAGAAGCATAGAGGAGACAGGAGAGGAGCCTTGGATTGTTCTTTGAACAAATCTCTCTAAACCCGATATTTATATTAAATCTGATTTAAATGCTTCCTTTTTATTTAGACAGGCTGTTTACAAATGGGAAAATCTGTTAAAAAATAGGCCATGTTTCTGAAGGATATAAGGGATCAGTTTCACTTAACTTAGAGTTTTTGTTACACAAAGCAAAACGCCAGTGGTATGTGCCTTACTTAACATAAATGTAAGAACATTTGTAGTAGGCTCTAAAACTAGCACAGTGTTTGGTAATTGTATTTCAACTACCAGTGTTACCAATGAGTTCACTTCTGTTTGCTTTTTTATTTGTCAGAGCTTTCTTTTTATATCCCACTTACAATTACATTTTGTAAATAATGCTGATTTAAAATAACTGTTTTCACATTTTGCTTTCAGGCGAGAAAATGACAGAGGAGGAAGTGGAAACGCTCTTGGCAGGCCATGAAGATGCGAACGGCTGCATCAATTATGAAGGTAAAAGGACAAAGTTTAACCCAGAAAAGGCTCGAATATTTTCAGTTTGAGGCTTTTCGTCTTTATTTTGGAACCACAAAGTGTTGACTGTATACATAAAGTCTCTGCTGTGTGATCTTGAATCTGTTGTCAAAAATTATTCTAATTACGCAGATCTGACGTGTTCACGATTTTGAGTGAAGCCATAAAAATTACCTGTTTCTTTCTAAAAACAAAAAAAAAACTCAAAGTATTGAAAGCATTTATTTGATTGACCATCAGTGCAGTAATGCTTTAAAATACTTTTGGTAAGGTGAGTGTCTGTACATGTCTCTGCATGCTTTTGTGAGTGCACATTTGTTCATGTGTCAAGCTCTGACAGTGTGTTAACTGTTCTTCCTCCGCAGCATTTGTCCGCCACATCATGTCAGGCTGAGGGCCGGTACGGGTGTTTGGTATTCCATGAAATAGCACTTCCAGTCTTTCCTGCATTTAGCCTTTTAGATAAAGTGTTTGAATTAGGCCTTTTACAGCAGTCAGCTGCACTTCTATGAATAACTGCAGCAAACATGAACTTCCTGCTCTAATTTAATGCATAAGATGCTTGTGGGAAAGCCTGGTGGTTCCTCTCAACCTTAGCTGAGAGGCTTTGACTAAGGTGTAGCCTACTGCTGTCCTCTCTCTCTCTCCTGCAGCCCTCTGTCTTGGCCCCTGGCTGCAGCATGCCCCTCTGCATGTGTCTGGGACCCCCCCTCGGTTTAGATGGGGTAATGGTGGACACACAGGAAGAGGCTGGTCTCATTCAGGGAAAGGCTGGTGGCTTTTGTCTAGTTGTTTGAACTGATGAGCGTAGGAGTCAAAAATCAGCTCTTTTAATCTCATGGGCTTGTTAATGGTGCTTTAAAATAAGGCAGGTGCTTCAAAATGAAATACAGTTTGAATGCAAAGAGTGATGCTTGCACATGCACTGTTTTTACCCAAAACACCAGTGTTACAGAGTTTAAAGTCTTTTAGTGCAAAAGAGAACCTGCAACAGGCTATAAAAACAACCACAAGTAGTCCAGTTTGTTCTTTAAATATGTTTAAGTTTGCACGTCTCCCTCTCTCCAATAGCTCTCTGCAATATCACCTGCTACCTCTGGAGATGTTTAGAGTCACCAGTTTACCTAATGAGCATGTTGGTCTGTGGGAGGAAGCCAGAGTGCCTGGTGAGAACCCACACATGCACAGGAAGAACATGCAAACTTCACACAGAAAGGCCCCTGTCCAACCCGGGGATCGAACCAGGGACCTTCTTGCTATGAGGCACGTGCCCTACCTGCTGCGCCACCATGCCACATTGTCCAATCCAGATTAGTGGGCTTCCGAAAAATACTTTGACCTGTGCTCTCACTGCTTGGTCGAGGCTCCTTTATTGTAATTGGCTGCATCAGTGCAGCGTGGCACTGAGGTGATCAGCCTGTGGATGCTTTTGAAAGCCGTGTTGCGTTGATAGCTGCCCTGATTTTGGTGTCATTTTGTTCATTCTCTGTAGATTGTCTTTGGTGTTTAGGTCAGGGTGGTTTGCTGGTCCATCAGGCATAAGTAATACCACACTTAGCAAACCACTTGCAAATTTGGCACTAAGTCTTGCTGGGAAAGGATGTCATTCTCTTTATAAGGCATTATTAGCTGACAAAAATAAAATCCACACTAGTCTAATTATTTAGGGATGCACTTTTGCTTCTCCCTCTGAAGGACCCCCACTTCTTCACAGATTAATGATGTACAAATCGAGCCACCAGCTTGACCAGAGTGGACCGTCTCTCTTTCTACTAACCAGAGAATTGCAGTAAGGTGCTCTCATGCTGATTTTTTTCTCCTCTGTACTCATTGAAGCTGATGTTTTTTTAGCTGGCCGCTATCTGACTGGACTGTAGCTCCTTTCGTCTTCTCTCCTTTTTCCCTGCTTCTGGACTAGAGGAAAGCAAACCGCGAAGATGGCTTCTCTAACCAGCTCCTCTCGGATCTTAGACATGGCCAAACGCTTTGGCTGAATAGGAGATAGAGATGATTAGCTCACCTCTTTCTCATTACCACTTACAAATCTTACTCACTTATCTCTGGGTGAGCAGATCAAGGAGAGCCTGCCTTCAAATGCAGCATCTCCCACCCAGGCTTACTAAACCTGGACAAGGAGCAGCGCATGCTGTAGTTGGGGAGGATCTCTGCTGGAATTTTGATCCCCAGTCTTACATTTGTTTCTTTTCTCTTTTCTCAGAGCTCGTCAGGATGGTCATGAATGGGTGAAGAAGAAGCGAAGAGCATCCTTTTCTTTTTTTTTACCTTGTCACATGTAACCTCATTTTGCATTTAGCTTTTACATCCCCCCCTCTGCCCTCTTTATTTCTTTTATGGATTTAATTTAAAGTGCCTTTACATTCCCTAGAAAAGACCACAGATGAACCTGGCTTTAGCTGCTGGTTCATTCACACATGTGACCAACTTTTAGTCAATAAGGAGTCTTTGTGCTTGCATTGTTTGTAAAAACATTCCATGTTTCAGCACTTAAGACAACATAAATTGATAAATATACTGTAATAACTCTTAGAGGGACATTAATATATATATATTTGCATAAGAAATGTCAGCAGCCTACTGTATCACTGGCTAAGACTTGCCTGGTCTTAGAAACCTCATCTTCTTAGTCTGCAGTTAGTCTACGCAGCCCGTACTATCATGAGTAAGAGACACATTTCAGATGGGTGCCCTTGTTTTTAATCCTCCCCACTTTTGTTGCTGCCTTTAAATAAATATCCTCAAAACCCAAGAAGCTGTGTGGTGTCTTTTTACAGTGGTGGAAAATAACTACTGGAATACACATGTATATAACTGGAACACTGGTGGTTTTTTCTGCACTTTTGCTTTTTTGAGTTATTTTAAAAATTCCAGACTTTTACTTTAAAATGATTATACTTAACTGCATGTAACAGCATCTCAGTTCTTAGTGAAACAAAATTACACACATATATATGTAATATAAAATTGATGTATATGCAAAGTTAAGTGTCAGAACAGTACGAGTCAATCAGGGTTCTTCAGGATCCTTAAAAAGTCTACTGTAGAAATTAGATTTTTAAAAATATAAAATGTCCTAAAAGCCTTGATTCAACTTAGTAGATCATTTTTAAGCAATTTGACGAAGAAATATATGGATACAATTTTAACTGTTTTAATAGAGTTTGATCTTTTAAATTTGATTTGTTGGTTTGAAAGAGTTTAACACTGTTATCAACAATTGCACCAGGTTAATACAAACACATTCCTAAAATACCAAAAGAGGAGAAATGTTTGATTTTTGATTCTATTTGACCTTTAAAGGCAAAAAATGTGGCCTGTATCTGATGCTTGTCACTTCATTAATTAGAAAATACTTGAAAAAAGCTTCTGTGATTTAACATTTCTCAGGGCTTATTGATGACCTCCCTTTAATTATACATTATGTTATCTTTACTTTGTTAAATATTGTTAACGATGATACAAAACTATGACTCATCTAGAGTACAGACACATTCAACTGATTGCTTAAATTACAGTACAGGCCAAAAGTTTGGACACACCTTCTCATCCGATGTGTTTTCTTTATTTTCATCACTTTTTACATTGTAGACACTCACTGAAGGTATCACAACTATGAATGAACATGTGTGGAATTATGTACGTAACAAAAAAGTGTGATATAACTGAAAACATGTCTTATATTCTAGTTTTTTTAAAGTATCCATCCTTTGCTCTGATTACTGCTTTGCACGCTCTTGACTACCTCTGGAAGCTGAGGTAGTCATCTGAAATGGTTTTCATGTCTCAGATGTGCCTTGTCAGGGTTAATTACTGGGATTTCTTGCCTTTTTAGTGGGGTTGGCACCATTAGTTGTGTTGTTCAGAAGTCAGGCTGATGCACAGCCGACAGCCCTATTAGACAACTTTTAAAAACAAATCAGCTAAGTTAAGAGAAACGAGTGGCCATCATTACTTCAGTGAGAATCTACAATATAATAAGTGATAAAAATAAAGAAAACGCATTGAATGAGAAGGTGTGTCCAAACTTTTGGCCTGTACTGTACTTCCATATATTTAAGGGTGAATTTCTTCTCATGATTCCTGCAAGTCATTTCCCTGCTAGCATGTTTGTTTGTCTTTTAGCAAGATTAAGCAAAAACTAAAGGACCTATTATGCTAAAAACTTTTAGGAGATGTTGGTAATGGCCCAACTTAAAAATGATTCAATTTTTGTGGTGATCAAGATAACTGCCATTGGCGAACAAGCGTTTTTGCCCCATAACTCTCTAATAGGCTCATTCTACAGAAACATGCATTTTTCTGTCCCTAGCCTTAAGAGATATATTACTCCTGAAAAAAACAGTTTGTGTTAGATTTTAAAAAATATTTCATTTAAAAAAAACATATTTCAACTCTCACACTGTTTGGAGCCATCAGCTTGGTAATATTTGCTTTTTAATCAATTATTAAGAACCACAACAAAAGTGCTCGTCCTCACAGTCATTGATGGAGAGAAAGTGCTGTATTTTGAGTTTAAAAATATGTTTTTCTAAAAAAAAAAAAAAGTACAAAAATGTATAAATAACTATCAAATATATGATATAAATTACATTTAAAAACAAAATGCCAAATAAGCATTGTAAAATATATTTAAAAGTAGTCGTCCCCTGCAGTCATGTCACTGGTGTTACCATGTGACAAAAGCCTTTTATTTTGGAAAAAGAAATCACTCTGATGACTTCACTTAACTTCCTTTGACCTCTTTCTTGATCTATGAAGAGGAACCCTGGTAAGAACATTGTCCTTTTCAGTTTTCAGAAATATTAACATTTATCTCATGATTTCATATGAAGCTTTTAGTTGACGTCACTGGTGTTTCCAACTTTATTGGCAGGGAATTGCAAACAAACGGATAAAAATGTATTTAGAAGACATAAATTAACCAATAGATCAAGATTAGTAACATTCTGTGTCATGCTGTGCAGCAGCCATTTTGTTTAAAGGCATTTTTTGTGAAACTGTCACTGGTGTTACCTTTCTTATGGGTGACAATCAGTAACACCAGTGACAATCAGATGTGTGGATACACTTTATTAAATGGTGTTTTGTGATAAATGTACCAAAAAATAAATCAATCAATAAGCTTTCATTTATGTGTATTCATAAAGTCAATGACATATGTAACAATGTAGTTGAAGTTTAAATGTTAAAAAAAGAAATTACAAAAAGACATTTTGCCATCCCAAAAATCCACGTTTCTGTAGAATGACCCAATAATGATATCAACATGATTCTGAGTTCAAGGCATTGGTTTTCCGGGTCGAGAAATCATATGGTCATGTTATAATGGAACTTTGCTTATAAATGTAACAGCAGTATGTGAGCTACCCTGGTGGAGTTTTGCTCTCTCCGATAGCTTTTTGTAACTCATTTGTTTCAAATGCAACTTTATTAACTGGTCCATCCCTTTGACCCACTTTACAATGATACTAAGAATTTGCAAACCATAGTCACAAAAACCTTCCAGTCAAATTAAATCAAATTAATAACTGCAATTTTTTTGCTGTTTGAAACTCAAATGAAGCAAATAAGATTAAACTAGAAAGCACTGTACTTGTATTCTGTTCCCGTCAGTGTGCTTTGTGGTGTCCTTTTGACACTAGAGGGCAGTGTTGCAGCTGAAATGTGGTAGTTTAAAGCCTGACTTTACATTCAAATATACAACCACATACAAAGAAAAAGATCTAGTCAACTATTGATGCTTGTCCATAAAAAAAATGCAATTAAAATTTTTGCCGTTTTTGTTGGGATATGTTTCTATTTGCTGTTGGTTAAATGTGTTTGGGGTTATTACCTGTCAACATTTCAATCAAAAGATGTTTGGTTTCAAATATCTTCCTCTGCAGTAAATCTTCATAGAGACAATTTTGTGAAAAGCTCTGAGATATGAGCAGCAGAAGGCCGTTGTGTGGCTTCCTGACCTTTTCTTCATTTTCTTCACACGCAGCCACAACTATTTCCCCTCATTAGGTACCACAGCTAGTGGAGTGTGGAGCTTATGTGTGCGGGCTAAGGTTCAGGAGGGTGTCATAGTCCACTGCTGAATAGGTTGTCCACTAATTACTCGGCGTGTGTGTATGTGTGGTCGATGGAAGTCAAGGCTATTGATTATTTTAATCCTCCTATTTGTGAGTCTGTGATCCTCGTGGCTCTGCATTCGACAGGGGAATCACTAATGGGCCTCAGCGCAGCCTGTCTCAGACCTCTCCCCGTCCAATTAACTTTCAACTGGAATCTGCCAGGAGGGAGAGCCGGGGGCTGGGCCCGGGCACGGCACAGCTACATCCCTCTTTCTACGCTTAGGAGCAACAGATTCACCAAATCCTTTAAGTCTAGAATGCCAACAGCTCTGTACTCCAATTAGACACTTTACTTTTTGCCAATAATCTTAGGCTCTTTAACTTTCAGATGATGTCTCTTTCTGGTATAGGAACTGTTGAAGTAGCTATACTGGATAATATTCTATCAAACCCCTCATGAGCAGTGCAGAAAACCACAGTCTGTAGGAATTTCTCCTGCCTGCTGAGCTCTTTACCACAGAGTAAGGATTAGTTTTTGCACAGTTACATGGTAAATTTGTTAAAAGATACCCAGACACCTCAGTCTGTTAAACAGTAAAAATAACTTAAGATTTTAAAACTTATAAAACAGCTAGATGAATCATTAAAAATGCCACCTTTGAAAAGCTAACTTCTTTTATGTCAGTGTTGAGTGAAATCAGTTGTAAATATCTACTATCCTCCTTTCTCACGCAAAAGAACAGTCAGAAGTTCAGATAAGATAAGTCAGCTGGAAACAAATAAATATCACCATAAATCATTAAGGGTTCCATATTATGCGAAATACATGTTTCAATTATTTCATTTTTTTTAAATCAATAGGTGTCCATGGACTGGCTGCACAACCATATCTACCACAACTTGAGAAAAAGTCTTCAAACTGGTTCACCCTCAAGTAAATATGTGCCCAGTCTTTTTTTTAAATGTCCCCCAATGATGTCATTAGGGGAGATGCCAGCTCCACATGGGAGATAGTTCTTGAGTCAGGTGTGTGTTCAGCTGGGACCAATGACAGGGCTATGTCAAGTCATTTTACTGACACAGTAAACATTAGAGCACACTGCTGACAGGTCAAAGCTACATGCACTTATTGAGAGATTTACACTAAGACAGTCTGTTCTGTTCGGGGCTGAAACAGAACAGTTTATTAAAAACCCACAATCTGTGAATCTATAGCCCTTTCACACATGTAAGATGTATTATTAGGATAAAGCACATTTCACCCTCTCCAATGGTGTTTCAGCTTGAAACTCCTTTTGTTTGTTAATATCACAAAGTTCAGAAAATGTAAGCTTCATCAGTTTATTCTCAACAGAAAGAATAGATAGATAGATAGATAGATAGATAGATAGATAGATAGATAGATAGATAGATAGATAGATAGATAGATAGATAGATAGATAGATAGAATTAAAATACTCAGTTTTGTTTGCCATTATTTATATTTAGTTGGTTTGATTTCTTTTTAACTTCTTTTCACTGAAAGAATAAAGATATAGATGGTAGGATGTATGTGAACTGCTGCAAACTCTCAATTGTTAATCCTTTGGCATTAATGCTAAAGATGTTCGCTAACATTAACTGTCTTCCAAGCTAATATAGGCCCAAAAAAAGACCTTTTTACTGGCAAAAAGAGTAAAACAAGAGTGTTGGTTTTTGGGTTTACTCATGGATCTGCCCCACTAAACCAGCATTTACATTAAGTTGTACTCTTTTTTTCATAACACTAAGCAGACATACAGTTAAGCATTACAGTCTGCTAATTCTACTAGCACTATATTAGAACAATTTCCATACTTAACATTAAATATACTATTTTTTGCAAGCATTTTATATTGTCATATAAAACAACCATCTTACCTTGAAGCACATGTAAACTTGTGATTCATCTTCAGTCTTAGAGGGAGGATGAAAATATCTCCAGATGATAAAGTGGATTTCTTCGGCCACTCTTTCAAACCCCCAAAATTAACCAACTCTAATTTTAGCAATGTAATAAAATATTGATCACTATTTCCCCAACACACTGACAGACTTGGCCCGTTTAATTTGAACTGGATGCCTGTTACACATTCCAAAAATGCTGGGACATATGAAAAAGCTTGTGAAAGTTAAAAAATGCTCAAACAGCAAACACGGTAGTACAGGCTAACTGGAAACAGGTAAATGTCATGATTGAGTAGAAAAAGAGCATCCCTGAAAGGCTGTTTTTTTCACAAGCAAGGATGGGTCAAGGTTCACCACTTTGTGAACAACTTCCACCACTAATCTCCAACTTGTACCCCAAGTTATTACTTCTTCAGAAAAACTTTATTGTGGCCTGATCAAGTGTTGATTGTGTCAACGCAGAGTCCGTTTATAAAAACAATCAAAAAAGAGGAAGATTTACTCAGAATAAGCAGTTCTGAGTAAATCAGGAGTGGGGTATTTCTAGATGAATTTTATGCTGTTAAAGTCTGATGATTTTATTTGCATCAGACCACTTACCTGAAAGTCAAAAATCCCATGGATTTTCAACTAGAAGTGTATTGCTACAAACTTGTGTATATTTTGGAGTAATTATTAAATATACACATTATCAGATCTTGAAATATAAAATAAACAAAAGTTTTAACTTTACAAAGTGGATGATTTGGTTTCTTTTTTTAAATCTTTATGAATAAAATCAAATTTCTGTTTTTTCTAATAAGCAGTTTGTCAAAACAATAGGTACACATACAGAAGACAACTTGAATCCTGGTGATGAACTGGACATGATCTTTTTCACATTATTAAGAATTTCAATGAACAGTCTAATTTAGGGAATTCTAAATATGACAGTTCATGATGTTGGTCTACAGTGTCATCACCAGTCGAAGAAAGTACAGCTAGTGGGTGATGGTTTAAATACTTTAGGCTGTCTGTAACATAATTATTATCTATACTTTCAGATGAATAAAGATGTGTTAAAATGTGTGAGAACAATACAGTATTAATCAAGTACAACGGCTAGCACTACATCCATAGCAAAGCACAGATATTATAAAATATATTTAAATGTAATCCATTCATTGGACACATTTCTTGTTCTAGGTCATTTTATTACACATTTTCTTGGGTCAAAATCCTAATTAAGCAACAAGGCCTATTGAACACTGAACCAATTCTATTTGTCTGTGCAATTGATCACGACACTATTGCATTTAAAATGTATACACTTGCTGGATTTTGTAGTTCCTGGGTGTATTATAAGGCAAAATCAATGGGCTATATGAATGTTTGTGTTGTGGACAGTGTCTTAAGACATATTGGAAATCCATGTTGAAGCAGGCGGTGGCTGCTTTGTCTGGCACTGTTGATTCGATCTCAGCTGTTAAATCCACGCATCCATTTCAGTCCCAGTGAGTGTGAGTGGTGACTCCAAATTGAAACTGAACTAAAACATTAGACAACCCAGGTAAGGTAGGCATAGATATTTTAATAGCAATCTTCTATTCAATCTATTCCATATACCAGATTTCCCCTCACAATATTACCGTTTACATATGATGCAACTTCAACAAGGTTTCTCAAAAATAAAGTACTAAGTAGGTATGGCAGTGTAATTACAATAATGTCTGTCATGTATAATACAACTTCAAATGTAAATCAAACACTGCAGCTGTAACTTTTCACTGCCTCTTTATCTTACAGATCTACATAGCATTCATACCCACATACCCAAACAACCGCACACACAAACACACAATATTCTCAATGACGCACTTGGCAATTTAAACTCCATCACACATCAAGTCATAAAACGTGTTATGATGTGTTGCTGTGTTGTGTATTATATTTAATTTTAATGTGTTCTGATAGAAAAGAGGAACAAAGAGGTCAAAAGTTTGCGTTTTATTAAACCGGGGTGGGAACTTTGTTTACCAAGGGAGCCACATGCATCTAGTTCCCAAAATCAGTGAGAAAAAATGTTCTAGATTTTGGGACACACTCAATTCTTTGGTGGCCCTAAAGTGCCAAACACAAGACCAAATCAGTTAACAAATTAGATATAAGACAACACAACAACAACATCAAAACACAACACTGTCAGAAGATCAGCAAAACCCAAAACTAAAATGGCTTATAACATTTACAGTTTCAAAAATAAAACAGCAATTGAAATACATGACAACAAAGAATGAAATGATAAAAGAACCCACTGACTAAACAAAACAAAAAACATTTAATCAAAAAACATAACAGATAAAATTAATATATAACAATTAAAGATAATAATATAAACTGACAGCAAAACTGCAAGCATCACAACAAAATGAAAATCACATCCATTAAACAAAATCAATAGCAAATGACAAAGAAAACTGAGTACAGAAAAACTTCACACAAAAATCAAAAAGGGACTTGAAGAAACACAGTAACTTGATCAGTCCCTTGCTGTCTGATCTTATTTGTTAATTACTGATTAAGATTTGTTGAGTTATTTGAATTGTTGTTGTTTGTAAATATGATGTAGTGTACTTCATTAGTAATTGTTTTAAGCTATTGCTCCTTTTCATTGTTGTTTTAAATGTGATGCTCTCACATATTATTTGTAATATACATTTTTTATAATCAAAATGTATTATAATTTAAATCTTTAACTTTAAAGTCACATAATAATGCTTAATTTAATGCTTGCATCTCAGATTTTAGCCATTTTACATTACAGTACGATATTTACTTGTCAGTGGTTTACTGATTTATTGATTTTTAAAACTGACGTGTGGAGGAGGTCACCTGTGGCCCCCTGGCTGCCGGTTGCCCACCCCTGATTTAGACTTATTTAAATAAGGGCTGCTAGAGTGGAGTAGCAGGAGGAATCACAGCACGGCTGGTAGAATCACTTGAGGGATTTTTTTTATTTTATTTTTTATGTTGATGAGTTACAAAATCTATGCAGCTGTCTGATTAGAGGTCACTGAATTCACAGAGATGAACTGTATAAGATAAATACTGTGTAAGTATACAGTGGGCGGACATTTGCCACGGCTCAGCCTTTTTGATTAATGGCACCCTCAACAGCGTTATTGAATTAAAAAACAATTACAGTGATTGTGTTTTTTTTTTTATTATTATTTCTCCCTCTCACAAAACACATCTGAGTATTTTGGATGTTTCAGAGCAATGACGTGCAATTTTTCAGTACACCTTTAGTCAGAGGTGAAAAGTAGTCAGTCATATGTACTCATGTTATTGTAACTGAGTAATCTGAGTAGTCTTGTTTTTGTGTAAAATTTCTAATTCATTTGACGTTTAACTTTTTCTAACCAGGAAACATTTAGGCCAAGACAGGCAGCAGCAAATGTCATAAATATACTGTTTAAATCATTACTTTGCTTTGACTAGAATAGTGTCTGTAGGATGTGTTGATCTTAGTTTAATTTCACACATCATCGGGGTAATAAAAAAAATAAAAGCTGAACAAACTGAAGCTCCCCATCAAATTGTGTGATCATGCCACTAAAATTTGAGCTGTGATACCGATGCTGAATATGCTCATGATGTTCAATGCTAAGACGATACTCGATATTTGATACTTACAGGATCAGAAAGAGGGTGTTTACAAAGTTTGGTTACATTTAAAGTATAATGCTTATTACCATTTTTAAATGTTAAAAAATACATATGAAATAAAGTGTTTATTAACTCATTTATTATCAGGGCAAAATAAAACCATATATTTGGCGTTCTATGTATATTTGGTCATGTACATTTTATGTATTCAAAACTAAGACTTTAGAAAAACTAAAACACAGATATTCTGAATAAATTCCTGATCAGACCAAAAATGTTTCCTCCTGACTAATCAGTCAGAAGATTCTGATCTGACACAGCTTCATTGAAAAGATATGAAACATCAAATGTTTGCGGCGGTTTATGCTGATCATTATTTGGTTATTAAGACATTTATTCTGAACATCTCTCCCTGCTCAGGATAAATAAAACAGCTCTTTCCTCCCTTCAAGTGAGCATGTCTGAAGGTCCTGCAGGTCTGGCTAACAGCAGCTACTGGATGAGTTTGTTCCACAGATCTTTAACTTCATCTTGAAGGAACAGCAAACAGGATTGCTTGCTGTACATAATTTGGGTTTAGTCTGGAATAAATAAGAAAAAAAATCTAACATTAAAAGCCATTTTTGACATTTTTGTTGAAATTGGCCCTCATTATTAACAGAAACATGTACAGGATGGTTGCATGATTAGGGTTCATACAGTTGGATGCTGCCACTATCCAATTTCTTAGTAGCACCTCAGTCATGGAGGTTGTTTTTCTCAGCATACGCATACTTTTTTAGCACAAGGACAAAGAAGGTGTGAGTTGTGATCCATCTGTATGCAGATCCAGGAGGTTATAAATGATTTGTTAACACTGTGGTACTGGACAGTTTCCAATTCACTAGTAACCCAATTCAACAATTTCAGAAATGCTTTGAGCCTTCTGAGCACACATTATTCATTACTGAAATTAATTTGTAGTAGTTGAAACACTACTTGTTAATGTTTGAGTGTTTAACGTAGACAGTGAATTTGAAATTCCCAATCACCAGGATTTGTTCTGATTGGCCACATGGATTGACCTAACTTTAGTGAGTAGGTTTAAACAGACAATGTTAAAGGTTGAAGACCAGAGTTAGGTATTTCAAATAGGCTACTCGTAGATTAAAACAGCACTCACCAGCCTTCATAATCAGTGTCAAGGATTTTTGAGATGGGGTGGCAAAACAGATTTCAGGGGGGCCTGATCAACACCGTCTACCACTGGATGAGCGTCTGCTCAGAATACAACCAACTCTCTATGCAGTGGAGAGAGGAGGGACACTGATGGTCCATGTTTGGAGTGTTACTACAGTTGTCTTTGTAAATCAGACCATGAGACAAAGCAGATGTCACATCTAATGAGCACTATTTAAATTACCACTTAAATGCCATGATTCAGTTGACTTCATTCATCAGTCAGGCATAGGCTTCATGTTTTAATGCCAGCTGATTTAATCTGCAGAATTTCCTGAGGACCAACCAAAGAGGACTGTGAGCTGTGGCCCCCAGCCCATAGTTTGGACAACCATGATGTTGTCTTTTTGTACAGCACAAAAAAGGTACTCAGATTACTCAGCACTTGGAGTAGCTTTAACTCATTCCTTTTGATTACCTAGATTTTGTTTGTACTTGAATAAAATATCATCAGTGTAGCAACACTTTTGCTTCAGTTCAATATACGTGTATTCTTTTCACCCCTGCCTATACTGTACATAATCTGGGTTTCATATTTGCACACAAAGGGTGCAAGGTAATGTAGTCGCTCGTGATGATTGGCTCAAAATCACACAACTTTACTTTAGCCTCTTTTACCTCACTTATCTGATGTCTGGTGTAATCCCACAATGTCTGCATATGTGTGAATTGCTCATTTAAACATTTTTTTCCTGTCTGTGTATGTGCTTTCTTTTTGCATAAATGTGTGTGAATGTGGATTTCGTTTTAAGCGTCCACTCTCAGTGACTCAGTCAGGGTAGATGAGGAAGCCGGAGAAGGTGCTGTACTTGTTTGTGTTCCCTCCGTGGACCTTCCCCCCGTCCAGCTGCACACACACCTCATCGCCCACGTCCAAATGCAGGATCACACTGTTGGAGGCGTAGTCGTAATTCTGGTCAGCGTCCTGAGCGATGGCGCTAGCTCTCACCTATCACCAACAGAGGACAAAGGCTCTGACAATTAAAACATCGGGCAAAGTGAACAAACATTTGCAAATGTCACTGTGAATTACCAAATAGAGAAAAAAGTGTTGAGGAACAAAACAGCCTTTAACACAAAATCCCCCACATCCCATTCTTCTCCTTTCTGACTTTATATTATTTTGCCATTTTGGGTCACAATCAATTATTAACAAGCTTTCATGACATCACCTCCACATTCATGCTGGATTAACAGATGGATGAGGCTGTGACCTGTGGCCCCCGAGGTGGACGGAGAACACATCCACTCTGCTTCATATCGATCAGCCAGGGCTCAGGCCAAAGGGCTCAGAATGGAGATCTGATTGGGTTGTGGAGATAAGCGCGCTCACTGGGGACAACAGGTTGTCTATGGGGAAACTAGCAAAGCCGAGAAACTGCATCACTATCCACAGCAGCTATTGACCTGTTGCTTATGATTCCAGAGCAGCTCGATATGCCTGATATTGAATGGCTATGCTGCAGCCAGACAGTTTCACATTTGCATGCTGTGTGTGAGTTTGGTCGTATTGACCCAGCGGCAGTGGATCTTTACTTGTTTGTTAACACGTTTAATTGGGTTTACTCATTGAGGACATTTAAATACACATGCTTAGACTCAGGTACAGTCAGATAGGAAACATGATTTCTCCAGACATATTCAGGAACCACATGGAAAGACTGCAAATGTAAAATGCCTGCAGTACATGAAATGAGTTTTCCCAAGCAGTGAAGGTCTCTCTCTGATTGTTTTGCTTTGTTTCATGTCATAAAAACACCTAATTGTAGCGGTCATTTTGTGTTAAAGTCATCATGTATTGTTCATTATTGTGTTGTGTCATGCTGTGTTGCATTAGATATCACTATATCTTATTTTATCAGATCATCAGCATATATTGCTGAATTATTCAATTTCTTTAATCAAGTGTACTTATTACCTTCACTAAGGAGGTTATGATTTTGTTGGTGTTTGTTTTTTTTGTTTGATTATGAACAGGATCACTTAAAAGGTGATGGACATATTTAGATTTTCAGGGACAGTTGGACATGGTACAAGACAAAAGTGATTCAATTTTTGTTGTGCTCTAAGTCTGGATGCAGATGCAAGAATAGGGGAGTTTTCCCATATATGTGATAATAACTCAATCAGATCTCAATGGATTTTGATGACAATTTCAGAGATTTTGGTCCTGCCATTGTGGACATGTGATTAGATTTTAATCAGATTCTGGATGTGGATCCTGGAATTATTCAAAGATTTCTTCACATTGTTAATATTTTCTTTTAAAGCATCGTACCAGAGCTAGCCTAAAGCTAATTCACATCTGCAGTCCCTCAACAGGTCGCACTCATAGAATATTAATTCAAATTAAAACTTCACAAAAACACTTGATATGATTTTGTTTGTAAATTTAAGCTAGTTAAAGATCAAATATTTTAGTTATTCACAACAAGTCTGCATTGAGCTCAGATGTCCCCAATACTGGGACACTTTGCCCCTAAATAAAGAGGACGTTTTCAATGGTGGTCTGTTGTCTGTCGTTGTTCTGGGGCATGCTGCGATGTTTCATACTGTATTGACCCTTATCATGTCATATTTTATCCTCCAGTACTGCACTGTTTAATTATTAAAGACCAAAACAAATTGCATGTGATTGTAATATATTATCATATTGTTAAAATATTAGTGATCAGTAGTTTGTCTGTAGTTGCATTGTAGTGAAATATCTCAGTAATTATTGTTGCATTATTCAGTGCTTTCAAGACTAGACAAGAGGGTTAAGATTTTCAAAAGCAGATTTCAGTTTCATAGATAATGTAAAAACAAAAAAGGCAAAAAAAAAAACGTGTTACATGTTTTGTCTTCATTGGCCTTTTAATTTTGAAAAATCTTGCATGAGAAGATAGATAGATAGATAGATAGATAGATAGATAGATAGATAGATAGATAGATAGATAGATAGATGGACATATGGATGGACAGACAGACGACAGGCAGACAGATATATAGATGCAGTAAGTGTGTTTATAAACTAAGTTGCATCTCTAAATTCTTCCCAAGCGTTGAATCAATAATTCTGGTGTAGCTGCTCCAATCATCAGACATATGTCAGCCATCAGTGGCCTTGTGTCTGGCTCAGTGTCCATCCACGGTGGGAGCACTCAATCTGTGTCAGCAGCCAGACAAGCTGCACACATCTCCATGACAGCCGCAGAATATGATCTGCAACTCAACTACCATCATGTCATCCCCATCACTGCGACCCCTTTCTCCCCAACGAGCATGCATCAATTTGAGAACCGTCAATCCCTGAGCAACAGAGGCAGAATTATACTGTAACTGGAAAAAATATGTTTTCTGCACCCAGCCCCATTCTGTTCTCGTCTGAAAACACAAACTGTCCACCAGCTATCGACCCTGGAGTTGTGTTCAATTTTCCTGACGCTATCTGTTGCTCTCCTTTAAATGAGATGCAGGTCATGGATGCTGCGTTCAACTTGCAGCACGCTGGTGACCAGTGGAAACGATGCTGCTGTCCACCCAAACCAGATTGATTAAGGTAGTAGGGAGATAGATCTCCTGAGGCTTCACAGCTCTACAAACACATAGTAAAACACAGCTCTGCTTTTGTAACTCAGTCCTGTTTCATTAGATTCTGTGCACAGGGGCGTTTTATACGCCTATATTTCTCACTACAGAACTAATCAGCATTTCTTATTTCACTGCATGTTTGTAGTGTTACATTAAAGAGCTGAAATTTAGAATTAAAGCTCCCGTAAGGGTATTAAGTGGTCTAAAATTACTTGGAAAGCCTCTGTGTGCTCTACAGAGACGGACAATACCATCATTTTAAAGGCTGACCATTTTCATTTAAAGTTATCCAATACCTGAATATGCAGCAAGCAGACAGAAATCACCCAAAGTATTTTCAGACTTTAATTCCTCTTCTGCTGCAAAGATCTGCTGAAGGTGATACATTTGACAGCCAGGTAAGGATACATTTTTGTGTTCATTTTCTTCTATGTTCAGAAACTAAAAACTGGGCATACCTACACTTCCTTGAATGGCCATTTGAGAGTGACTGCAAATGGACAAGAAGTCACATTCACTCCCATTCAAACAAAAAACACTGATAATATATACAATAAGTACATTTACTGCCATGCCTATTTCTTTATCAGCACACCCTAAACAGGAGCTGAATCCTGGTATAACTGAACTTGATTTTAGGACAATAGGCTGTTCCAAAGTTGAAGCTGAAGACAAAGGTGATCAAGCATTTTCTGTCAGCTCCTCGACTTTGGAATGCCCTCCTCAAGGAGGTAAGGCAAGCTGAATCAGTGACATCTTTAAAATCACATCTTAAAACTCACTTTTGAAACTAGCTTTTACATCATCCTTTTTTACTTCATTATTTTGACATTTTTAAACTCTACTGTTCATACTCTCCTCACCAGTTTCTCACCGTTTTAGTCCTGTTTTTACCATCTTTTCTTGCTTTTAAATACCACCTTTTTATTAATACAATTTTTATTCTATTTCATTTTATGTATTTATTATTATTACTACCAGTCTTATATCTGCCCTCTTCCTTTCCACCTTCCTGATGTAATGTCAACTTTGAACAGTCATAAGTTCATCTATGTATCTGTAAATCTATATTTATTGTCTTGTCATCTCCTTGTCATTATACATAAAACAAAATACCTTCTTCACTACTGTTCTCCATGTTGTCAAGGTGAGCTGTATGGATTTGATGCATTCCTAAATAACTTAAGTCATTTCCTGCTTATCAGTTTACTATTTGTTGTTATTGATATTGTCTAAGCTTGCTGTTACTTTTGTTGCTAAAAATGTTGATGGCTATGTACTGAAGAGGCTTCAGGGTGAATTTAAGTAAGACATTTTTAAAATGGAAAACCGGTGGGACTAGATAAGTTTGTTACTTCTTCCTACACCCTTTTCGAACTGAATCTGTTATATATTCTTGCAAAGATTAATGATAGTAGAAAAAATGCTGTAATTGCTATTTGCCTTTGCTTACCTTTTATATTTATTTCTGTTGGATTTGTATAGAGATATACGTATGACAGTTTTAAGTTTTAAGTTCAAAATAAACATGATCACAACTATTTTCTTTCTTTTTGTTGCTTAATTGACATTACCCTCTGTGCCTTTTCCTATGACTCTCTTGGTCTCTGTTGACCTAAATGTGGGTTTTATTGTACCCAGAGTTCTGCCTTTTTCTGCCTTTGTTTTGTCTGTTAAAGTTATTATTATTATTATTATTATTATTATTATTATCATCATTATTATTATTTTCATTATTAAAATTACTGTGTGTGGTAACTGTTTGCCAGGTGGCTTCAGGCATGAATCATCTTGTGGCCTCCACATAGGTTTTGCATATTGTCGGTCACTGTAAGGCACAAATGTCATATCTTCAAAAAAAAAAAAATGTGTTTTTTTTTTTGGAAATTAAAATGTATATATTTCTATACATAGTGAGGTCCCAAGATGCAATACTAGTCAGGATGTCAACAATATTCTGTGCAGCAAAGAGGGTGGATGCTCAAGGCTAATCTTTACGCTCAAAGATGAAATGAGCAAACTGCACAAAGGTGCCAAACTTGTAGTGTTGGGGGTTGTAGATAATAACAACTATTTGTAAAACTGATCTAAAAGTCATGTGTTTTAAACAGCGGTTATTTGAAAAATGCGTGTTCACATCCTGTTCACAACCCCCCACTAGTGCTTCCTCTACCTTTCATAATATGTGAGTACACATATTATATTCCCCAGATGGCGGATATTTCCTTACTCAGATGCTTGTTCAGCCAACAGCCTTTTCCAGTAAAGGGGACATGTTCAGTAAAATCAGTGCAGCAACAGCAAACATTAGAGCACAGTGATGGTAAGCAGAACACACATTTACTTCCTGAAAGAAAAATAGTGGTGAACTTTATTGGTATGTAAATAAAACAGCCTTACCTAAGCCTATAGTACGTTTAACATTACTTGTTGTTCCAGTCATTCATATTCTATACCTGGCTATCCCTTTCGGGGTTGCGGGGGGCTGGAGCCTATCCCAGCTACCATCGGGCGAGAGGCGGGGTACACCCTGAACTGGTCGCCAGCCAATCGCAGGGCCACACAGAGAGACAGACAACCATTCACACTCACACTTATACCTAAGGGCAATTTAGAGTCACCAATTAACCTAATGAGCACGTTTTTGGTCTGTGGGAGGAAGCCGGAGTGCCTGGAGAGAACCCACGCACGCAATGGAAGAACATGCAAACTTCATACAGAAAGGCCCTCCCGACCCAGGAATCGAACCAGGAACCTTCTTGCTGTGAGGTAGGCACTCTACCAGCTGCGCCACCGTCCCGCCCTACTTGTTGTTCCAGCTAATAACTAATGTTCTAACACATGCCATTTTTAAATGTTTTTGATATTTTGCTGTGAGCAAATCAAAAGTTGACCGCAGGCTTCAGTTTGGACATCTTGGCTTTATAGGACCAGAATTTAAGTATTATCAGATGTGTGACCATGCTCTGTATATTTGATAAATCGACAGGGTCAAAAGGTCAAAATATATCCATTTATAACATGATTCAATAATACTATCTTTACTGTTAAGGCACTGTGTCTTCTGCCCAATTAGTCTAATGAAACATAATCTACCCTTTATTGGGTCCTCACAAGACCATCTCTCAAATAATGACACCAATCCATTGTCATCTGTAAAGGTTATACTGTTGTTCTGCATGACATGTGAAGTGACAGCCAATATCACATTTGCATCTTTGGCTGCAGCTGACAAGTGATGCTGTTGTAGTGACTTCCTATCGACACTGGGCATATGTCATCCTGCTCATTATTTTGACCAAACAGTGTAACAGACAGAGATGGAGTTGGAAGTAACCCCCCCGCGCCCCAGACCTCTTCAGATCTCATGGCTTAATGCATGGAAGTGCTAGTTGAATTCTGCGAAAGTGAATTATATTCATCACTCAGCGGGGAGATTGTTTTGTCAATATATGATGTATGAATTGGTGCTTGTCTCTGCACATGGAGGAATAATACAAACTGTCCATTAATGCAGATAGGAGACAGAGAGGCGTGAGGGGAGCCAAGCTGGGATTAAGAGGAGAAGCCGCTGTAGGAGACGGATACGGCTGGAGGACACAGACTGATCCGTGTGAACCAGGCGGCACACAGAGCTGATCCTGGAGCTGGAAGGGGTTGTGAGCCGTGAGCAACAGAGGGCCCCCAGGGTTTAGCCTGTGGCCATCTCTGTCTCGGCCTAGCCCTTTCATTATAGGGCCTCCAGTAAACACGCCAGGGAGCTGGGGGGGTGCACAGGCAAGGTGTGTGCGTGTGTTTGGGGGGGGATTGGAGTGGTGGTGGCGGGGAGCAGCTGTGGTGTCATTTTCTATACAAGTAGAGCCACAGTGCAAAAGATAGACACAGATAGACAAAAAGGAGGGAGAGAGAGGAAAAACAAAAACAAGGGCCTGAGGGCTGCGGATGGAGAGGTGGGAGGGCAGGGTGTGGGAGGGAGGGGGGCTAGAGTAACAGACTGATCAAGCGAGGCTATTTTGTGAGGCCGCGGAGATGTGGGGGTATATGAAGTCTTGTTTTTTATCCGTGGTGCTGTGCTCCACTGGTAATAAAAGTGACAGGATTCATTCACTGTGATATACTGACCTCTTAGAGCGGAGACAATAGAAAAGTAGCTGTTAAACTTACCTTAGGGACTCCAGCACATGGCAGGAGAGCTGGGGACAAGTGGGGAGAGGGTGATGTTGTGGAAATAGAATATTTATTGAACAGGCTTTCCCCTCTCCTCTGGGAGCTCAGGGATTACATGCCGACAAGCAGTTGTGGCATTGGACTGTACCTTAGATTGCTATTACCTGCCAAATCGTATTCCACAGTGTAAGCTTAACTTTTCAGCTCAAACCTATACACAACTGGAAAAGTAACCACATAATATAACTTTTGTGTCATTGGAGGCAAGGTTTGGTTATATTTAAGTTCTCCAAGAGAATTTAAGAAAACATCTGACATGTCTCCAAAGAACAAATCTGTTCTTTATCTCTGTCTTTGCCTTTTGCTCTGAGACTAATTGCATTCCACCTATAGCATATCCACGTCCCTGTGACAGGGAAGTTAATGCAGGTAACGGTCATTACAGTGAGTGATGACATTTTAACACTTATGTGTGAAAAACTTGACCTTTAAGTAAGCTATTAAAAGAGTCTCTGACAGGTTTAAAAAAACAAGAAAGGGATTAAAGGAGAACACTCTGTATGAAGTTTATTTGATGTATATATATATATTCGTGTGATGCAGATGGAAGATTTATAAAGAGGAGAGTGAACAGATAGCACATTAATATGTGGAAAGGACGAATTTATTTCATGAAGGACGTATAAAGTGATACTATCCTTCACGATAAATGTCCCATGTCCTGCAAAATGCAAAGTTAGAAGGGCCTTTGGTAGAAGAATAAGACACCTTTTACTAAACTCTCTTTTCACATAGAATGCACTATGCCTCTTAATGAAAATGTCCTTAAATGCTTCATTTTTTTTTTACTTCCAGGGGTTTATTACATAATAGCTATATGGCCTCCATCAACATGTTCTTTCTGTTCATCGGAGGCAGATGTCATGACCTTTTTGAAAGTTAATTTGGCAGCCTATAACCCCTCCTCCCTCCAATCAGGCACTGGTTGGGCAGCCACTCAAGCTCATTGCTTTAAGTCCAACTTACAGTGCCTCCTGACCCACTGGGTCCTTATGCCTCCCTTTCTTCAGTATCACTCCTCTGTTATCTCTGGAGACAGAGCATTAGGGATCACTTTGTGCCCCCCATTCAGTCTCACAGGGTTGTAAATATCATTCCTTCAAATGGCAATGTGAATTGGCGTATAGCTTTCTGTGTCCTCCACACCCCCTTAGATCTCAGTGTTTCCAAAGAAGAGGGTGAAAGAGCAAACAAAACCCTCGACTTGTTTACTGTCATGTCATTGCAAGTTCATGTGTCAAAACACAAAAACAGAGGATAAACACATTAAACAGAGGCACATTAAAAGTCATTAAAGTCCATAAGAGCTATACCTGAAACAAGAGAACCTAGACAAAACTGGGACCCAACTACATAGGCCTACAGTAGATTAATACCCAGGGGACCATTGATAAAATCAATGAAGATATTAAAACAATAAGAGGAGGTAAGGCATATACGCATAAATCCAAACAGAAATTAGAACAGATAGAAGAATAAGAAGAGCTGAAACAAGAGGTTATTTTGGTGAGAAGTAATTAAAGAGGAAAAAATAACTATTAAGAGTTTGTCTCTTAAAATAGACATTATTTAATGGACATCTACTTTTAAAAAACACTCATGTACACTGCACTTAAAAATTTTACCATAGTTACTTGCTGCTGTACAGTGAAGTATTTTAACAATGTTAGTACTACATGAATGATATTCATTTCATGGAACAGTCTGTTTTTTAAAACTGCCTACTTGAATTATTTGGAGTATATACAGCATACTATATTTGTTGGTAGTATGTAGTATGACTGCCAAACTGTTCTTATATCTTATTTTTCTTCTTTTTGTTTGCTTGGTTGGTGGCAACTAACATAAAAGGTACACGGCTGCCACCACTAGTTTATAATGCTGGCCCTGTGTATATATGCTGAGGCCAGCCTTTGTTGCTTATTATTGAAGGTAACACTATGTGTTATTATTGCAGTTTTCCATTAAGTAATATCTGTTAAGAGGTGTATTATGCTCTAATGAAAGCTAATCTAAGATTATTATTAGTCATAAAGCTAGAATATTAAAGCTCCAGTAAAAAGTTTAAACAGATTATTATACAGACTGACTGCTGGTGCTTCTATGTGGTCTACAAAAAGAGAGCATCAGCCAGGACTTCCTTCTGTATGTCTATGTACTTAGAAATAGGTAGATGGGGGACAGGTTGATAAATGCCATGTTCCAGGCACAGCTTTGTTTAAATTTCTCACAAAATGTTTTCCAGTAAATGATAAATTCTACTTCTAAAATTAAGGAAAATTAGATATACTGTTTTAAAACATACACATGAAGGAGGCATCACATTAAACTCAAACAGAGAAAAAAATCTCACAGAGGCTTAAAATTGCAACTAACTTATGAATCCTCTCTGGCAAATCTGCATTGAGGCCTCATATGCCCTTAAGTATAAAATGCAAACTGACACAGACAGCTTTCTGTCAGTTCTCCACCATTACTATGTCCAATGCTCTTTAGCTTTACAGCTATGGACCACAGATTGCAGTAATACTGTTAATCATGGGCACAGCGTTAAAAAGTGACAGTGGCGCCTTAATGAATAGTTTCATTTTTGAGTTGCTAAAAATGTTGGCGTTGAAAACACACCCTGAAAATGCTAAATGAAATGTTGGTATGAAATGTTTTATACCGAAAATGTGTTTTCAGTGTCATGATTTGATTTTGTCTTTATGCTCTCTACTTTAATTACTGTTTTGCAGAGGTCTGCCAGCTCTAATGTTAGCCTAGATGCTAGCTTGTATAACTGGTAGCTCCAAGCCACAGCTTCTGGAGCTAAAAAAATTGAGCTAATACAAGTCCCCACAAAGTCACTGTTGGTCAGACAGCCTTAAGTCTCACCTCAGCTTGGCCTCCACGTCTGTGAGTAGCTTGAGCTAAACATTTGGTTGAGACGACATGTTCAGTATGGTTGAGTCCACAGACATGTTCCAAAGACTCCTGTGATACTCAAACATCACAAGGCTTCATACTGTCCTTTTATGGGGGGCTCATGGTCAACAAAATGGCTACTACAATAATGTCATAATGTCATAGACATGATAATCAAGAAAATCCATCAGAAACAAACCCCAGCCTTTTGTTAACACAGAAACAGACAAGAACAAGAGAAGACTTGTGGGGAGCTACAACAGGAAGTAAACATCAGTTGGGCAACAAGTGCTTCACATATTTTTTGTTGTACTTTTGTATTTTTGTTCTGTGAAGGGTAAATTGTCAGAATGTGTTATTCAATTTCCTTCAGAAGCATAATATTTTTTTTTCTTTTTTGCCTGTAAATTTACATTTGTGAAAGTGAAACTTTGTGAGAGGCAGAGTTAAATTAATGAGAAACAATGCAACTCCATCCTTGTTACCATTATCATAGCAACCAAAATCAGTATTTTTATAATAAAGACAAAAATGAGAAAAAATGTTGGCAACAATGAAATTCATTACACCTTTCCACAGTTTGTATGTACATTCGCAAGAACAGAATAAACGGGAGCATGTTTCAGGATACAAAGCACAAAAAGACTTTTATACAGTTTTTAAACAGTTTACATCTATATCACTTTTTTAAACTTTTGCAAAGTAGAATTTCACAGGATAGTATCTATGAATCAATTTAATGAAACTTCTGTCTCTTTATTTGTCCAAATGATTTTTAGGACCAAACTTTTTGTTTCAGTTGATATTATTAACAAATTTACTCCATGTCCATATCTTCCTGAAATGCAGTACTGATTCTGGTGTTCCTATTAAAATTAAAGGAAAAACTGACTTTACCAAATGGAGAATCTAAAGGGTGCCACTGACAGGGGCAAAAAGTGTTCAGCCTCACCAAATAACATGCACAAACAAGATGGGATGGCCTCAAAAACTTTACAAAGTTATTTTGGAGTCACTGGTATGTTGTACCTGCTGAGAACATTCTGAGAAATTGTTCAGTAAACCTTCATTATTAAACAGCTGTTGGACTAAAACGATACCATTACTGAACCATTATCACAGGATTCTTACTTCTTATATAATATAGTACAGTTGTTCCAACTATTATACCTCTGCAGAGAATTGTGCTTTTAGTTGTGTATATTCTTACTTATTCTGCGCTATGACAATACGATGGACACAAGGAGATTAAAAAGCCTGGTGGGTGAGGAAACGACCAGCAGGGTTTGGGTTTTTGTTAAGCTTCTCTACTGAACAAACACTGTGTTGGAAGTCTGCACTGTGTTTAATGAAGGCATCTTCTGTTGGGCAGGCTTCCAGCACATACACGCACACATACATTGTATTCACAGTAGTTAACCATAATAATAGTACTGACTATTTGAAATATTAACATCACTTGATCGCGAATATTTTAGGCTTCTAATTGCTAACAATTGGGCAATTAGATGTTGGCACTTAAAATGCTAACAATTTTATACAATATGTATAAAATGTATTTTAAAAAATCTACATATTAATATTTTAATATCATATTTTAACTATATTAATTATATATAATTATAAGAAATAATAAATAAAAATTGAATATATATATATATATATATATAGATATAGATATATATATAGATATATATATATACTGTATATACTGTATATACTGTATATACATACTATAAATAAAAATGAATTAAATAAGTAGCTGGTAAGGCAGTTATGAGGTACAATTTCACACAATATGTATACAATCTTAAAACAACTATTTCTGTTATTAGTACAATAAGTATCAATTTACAAATATATTAAAAAAACATCATAAATCAGAAATAACTGAAGAGGAAGACCAACTTCTTCTTTATCCTACTGGTATGTGTTTGACAAAACCTCACCTCGGGGTGGACCAAGGAAAATCATCTCTGTGCTACTTTTTGAAGGATCATGAGAGACTGTGCCATCTTGTGGAAGCATCTTTTTAAAGTAATCACAAAACAACAGATGCCAACAAGAATAATGGTGTTAATAGTTGGGTTATTTAAACAAATGGTTTGATTTTCATACATAATAGGGGCTGATTCAGCATGATTGGATATGCAGTGATGCCAGTGAAAGGCATACTTATAACTTGGTATTTATATCTCGCAAATCACTATTACATAACATTGTATCCAACCAATTGATTAATGGATCAATCATCTTTCCAGACTTGTGCAAATTTGTCCATCAGATGCTGTATTTGCACTGTAAGTCAAATCCAAATAAAAATGAGGGACTGAAGTGTGACCTCTTTTCAATCACAAATCCTCCTACCTCTGAAGCTCTGTCACGCTGCAATGATTTGTGAAAGTTAGACTGAGGTGTGAGCAGGTGGGTTTTACACAGCAGGGATTTAGTGGAGGTAATAGGTATTGGATCTATAGGAATCCCATGAAAGCCCTGCTACAGTCAGCATATCCTCCTAACACTGCACTTATCCGTAGACATGTCACAAGTTGGAGTGGAACAAAGTGAGCATTGTATCTATTTAAACGTCATTGGCAAAAACACAGCATGAACACATCATACAATCCCAGAGGAATGAGCTAATGTCCAGAGTTAATTTAATTGCTACTTTCAGACAGCCAGTCATGTAATTGGTGCTTGAACACACTTTTTAAACCAGTTTTCTCTGTTTTTCTTCCCGGCCTTGATCACTTGTCAAGCCTGGACGTGCCGAGTGGGTGTCCATTGGTCATCGCGCCCCGATCTCATCCCGGCCTTCACCGGCAGCCTCCCTGATGCCTCGTCTACCAGCCCACTGTCTTCACAACTCCATTAAGTCATCTATCTTCCTCTGCTCCACCCCTGATCTTCACATCAACTCACTTGTCTTGTTTTTCTCCCTCCCTCTCACTGTCTCCAAGTGGACGTCTCTGCATGTCCCTGTCATGTCTTGTCTCTCCTGTTTCATTCATTCTCACTCACTGTCTGAAATCTGAATCTTTTAGAGTGTCTGTCCAACAAACTCAAGGTTACAAATGGCCTGGGCTGTGTCTGAAATCACACCTTACTCACTGCACAAATAGTATGAGCACCATTTCGTAGTTCTGTCCAGTTTCTGTAAGAGCTGTGTAATGGTGCTTTTAAATGAAGATGCATGTACTCTTTATAATTAGAGGAGACCAAGAGTGCCCCTGTCCGTGGTACTCATAACAAAGTAAGTTAAATGTTTTTCTATAAATGAACAATTGTGTGTTTTGATTAGTATAAAGATGTTTTAAGAAATGGCGCAGCCCACTGACTTTAGTTATTTAGATATTTTATCTATCTATCTATCTATCTATCTATCTATCTATCTATCTATCTATCTATCTATCTATCTATCTATCTATCTATCTATCTATCTATCTTAGCCACAAACAATGCTAAAAAGATGAGCCATGTCAGGTGTTCATTTGGGTCACTCAAAGGGCAAATCTATTCTATTCTAGCTGTCAAACAGAGAGATTGTTCAGAAATTGTTGTGGCTTCTTTGTAACACAATCAGAATGACATTTCATTTCATAAAAGCAAAAGTACTGTTACCCAAATTTTGGTTCAACATTTATTTTGTACAACTCAAATGCAAAAGTGTTTCTTGATTAAGCACACATTTCAAGTCAATTTCAGCTTCCTCTCAAATGCAATTAATATAAAGATTGCAAGTTATTGAAGTGCTTTATAAGTAAATTAGTATGGTCCTTACTTATACAAAACTTTATCACTGCTATTTGTAATGCTTTCTTGATGTTGCAGCTTGCTTTAAATCTGAAAATGACCTTCAGGCTGCACTAAACAAGAAAGAGGGCCTCATGTGGCCCTTGAACCTCTATTTACTCACCACTGTTTAACCCTGTAAAGCCCAAGACCATAGATTATAGCCAGGAAATTCTAATTTTTTGGAGATTAAATATTTATTTCACTTTCTGCTAAAATCCTACAAAAATCAAAATGTCCATAAAATTCAACATATAGATTTTTCGTATCTCATTTGATACATTAGGTGTTTTTGGTAACTGATAATCCATTTGAGGACATTTTTATCATTTATCCGACTGTATTCAGATGTTTTTTTTGTAATATGTTGATCATAATGAGTAGATAGAGGTATTATAAAAGTATGTATCAAATATACAATTGGTGTTATAGGGTTAAGATCATAATCTGTGACAACTTGCTGTTTTGTCCCTCCACATGCCATTTAAGCACACATGAATCATTTACTGGGAGCATTTCCATTCTTTTTTATATCCATTATATTCATTAAATGTATTTAATATGGACAGTGCATATTATTTAAAGCATTAGCAACATGCATCAGTGTAAATATAGTAAATACATTACAACAATATTGTTTATTTTTGTGTAACTAATGCAAGGGATCACAATTTTTAAAACAAAGATGACATTACATTTACTGATCAAAGTAATGCTTGTTTACTAATGGGGCATTTCACTAAGTGGTATCAGCTCTATTCTATGCCATTATTTTGGTTTTCCCTTGATAATTGGACGTGCCCCTTGAAAAATTTACCATTTCACCCGTCAAGATTCCAAGCCAGCTAAGTTGAGACTAAAACATGAGCTGGAGACACTGAATGTTCAGAGTGTTGCCACAATGAGGCAGAGCTCTCTGTGTTATCTGATATGGCCACGGCAGGCCTCGAAGTGTTAGCTCCGTAGTTCTGTATGACTTCCAAATTCTTCCCTCTTATTTCTATGACAAAAACCCACAAACTGACAGGATACACTGTAAGGGACAGCAACGCGAGGAGAACACACACTGCGTTGAGACAAGCCAGGTTGAGCAAATGCAACAAATGAAAAAGCACTATTGGCTTATTTTTGTCTGAGCTGGGCTGCTATCACGATTACACATGATTACATGTAGCTTCAGTGTTTGATCCAACAGGCTGAACAGGGCCCTAAGTTGTTGAGGCAGTCCCTCTTCCTCTTAAAGGTGACAATTAGGGAAAAAATAAGAATGAAACAGGTTCAAGAATCTAGAAAAAAACTTCAGGAAGAGCTGTCCCTTCAATGTAGAGCAGAGAGAGAACAAAAAAAAACCAAAGGAGTCTAACTGAACCCTTTTTTCAATCTATTTGGCAACATTTGATTTTTCTGTAGAACTCAGAGAGTTACCCACAAATTCAATAGGCCTGTACACAGTGTGATCATTACTTTTAAAATACAGTCCTGTTTATTAGAATAGTTCCTTTACATTTCTAAAAGGACAAGAATCAAATGTAAGCCATTTTTGGCTCTTGTGACTTTTCCGCTAAGCTCCATGAAAAATTAAAAATATTTCTGGGTCTTTAAGATTAACCTCAGCAGGTGAAGCTGAAGCACCTACATAATCAAAATAATCATTATTATAATTTCTTTTTGTCACAGATCTTCTATCCTGTAATAATAATGTTGCTAACAGGAGGGAGTCTGTGTATTTACTGAAACCAAATCATTTTAGTAAAGTCAGATAACAGATTAGCTTCCTATGGGTAAACTTCAGCACAATATAGTATACCTCTGTAAAAAATAAGGGCTGAAAATAAGAAACCTTATGAATACCAGGAGACAGTAAAACAGCATAAAACTAATAGATACCGCCTTCACTTAACTTCTCAAAATTGTCAGAAAAATGTTTTGGTTTTGTGTTAAAACCAAACACTAATGTGCTTCTAAGGAAATCAATTAATCATTTGATAAATCTTATTTTCATTAGCATACATGTGTAATTAGTGAGATCTTAAAGTGATTAATACATTACAATACATTATACACTACAATACATTAATAGAGCCATTATATTGCTCAAATATTAAATTAACATCAAATTATTGCATTGGGGACATCATTTTAAAAAAGTATACATTCAAAAACTGATGTTAAAAATCATTCACTCTTCTTAAGTTGATAACATAGTTAAGGCTTGAATCTATAAATAAGGCCTTGTAAAAGTGGCATCACACACTCATGTATCGTTCCCCGGGCTGTTATGATTCTGTGGGCCTCCCTCTGCCCGACACCATAAAGAAGTTGACAATGTCAGTCGCCAACTGTTTAATACATGTTGCTTTTAATTTTTTATCAAATTATTTAAAGTTATTCTTCAAATTCAAAATTTCAAGAAAGGACAAGACAGAAAGCCCAGAGAGGAATGAGGGGGCTGCCCAATTATGGCAAGAATCATGATCTGGATTCTTTTTTGAATACTGAGATCACAAATGTAAAACATGGTAACTTATTTAAGTACCACATGCAATCATTAAACTTTAATGCTGATGACACAATCGTTTTGTCATTCAAGAACAACCAATACATGAAGACGATCTTTAAGAAACATGAAATCAAGTGAGAAAATGTGTGACAGGTCATGTGGCACCGACACCTTTTAATCTTGATTATTCAGATTTTAGAACTGTGGCAAATTTATTGTAGGTGAAATTAAAATGTACTAAAGCCCAAGTCAGTTGTGGAACAGTGGTGTCAGAGGCTAAACTATGACTATATGTCATCATAAACAGTAGCATCACACAGACCTCCGATCCTTACATAATCCAAATATGACCTCTTTGATTAACAAAAGTGACTTAAAGTGGCAGCTGAGGAGGATCTGTACTGTAAACACATAACATCGATGGACAAGCTAAGGTTCTTATTCTTCATTAAGAATTTAAAGATGACGACCTACTTGTGCTTTTCCTCCAAACAACAGAAGTACTGACTCACACACAGCAAAAATGTATAAAATGCCCACATTGCTGTACATATTTCCCTGGCAGTGGGGTAAGGTTAGGGATTCTCCAAAATGATGTAATAATATCTGAAGTGGTGTTCTGGGAAAGACTGTTTTTTAAATGATATGAATAATATCCTGAGTGCTGCTAAAGGTCACAAGCACCTTAAAATTTAAGTTATGTCTCTTTTTTGTTTTTTAATTTCTGTTGTTTTTTTTTATCATTTTATTCATATGTCTAATTTCTTGGATTTTTGGGAAAAAGATACATGCTATTTAGTAAAGAGGAAAATTTGAAAAAATAAAAGCTCTTGTTTACATCTTCACACTGTGCAAATGCAAAACAGAGCAAAATAATGCTCTTTTGTTCCCCACCCTTTATGCTGATCACAAAACAGAAGCCGTAGGAATTATAATATTTTGTGGCTACAATACAGCGATGGGCAACATGGATACCATGAGGGCCACATTAGTCATGTCCTCAGTGTCATGTGGCCTTGCTGTGGCAATTGCAGGATACTCTAATTTTGGCAATTATGTTTAATTTTACAAAAGCAACACATGATGTATTATATTAGATTTAAATATTTTGACTTCGATAAAATACTAAAAAATGATTATAATGGGGTAAACACAGAATCGAGGCCAGCCTACTTTACAAATGTCAGAAATTGAGTTTTAACTGGTTATTTAAGTGAATTGTCCCTTTTAAATACATGTCATAATACTTATGAAAGTTTTACAGAAACAATTGCAGCCAATTACAGCTCTTTTTCTTCAAGAATTATTGCTATGAATTAACGTGTTTCTGTCAGTCTTTGTCTTTCGTCTTAAATCCATATCATTTTTCATATCTGAAAATGAGTAGGGGGGCTGCCAGTCGCCCATCCCAGCTCTAACATGTTTAGGTTTAAGTCTAACTGGTTTTAATAGTCTCCAAGGATGTGCTGGTTCGGAGACAGATCACAAGTACAGAACTAGTCAAGAGAAGAATTCTCCGTTGTTTTGCCTGGGGCTGCTAAATGGACTTGAGCTTATATAGGTTTTTCTTGCCTCTCTGACCCCTCAAAGAAGCTTTACACTGCAGGTCACATCTATCCATTCACAACAATGGTAAATGATAAATGGACTTGAGCTTATATAGCGCTTTTCTAGTCTTTGACTACTCAAAGCTGCTTTACACCGTAGGTCACACCTACTCATTCACACCCATTCACTCTCACATTCACTCACTAATGGTTTTGAGTTTCTATGTTAGTTATCCATCAGTATTTCTAACACATTTACGCCCTTTCATGCCCACTTACACGCCACTGACACAGCAACTTGGGGTTAAGTGTCTTGCCCAAGGACACACTGCCATGTGTCGCCCAGAGCTGGGCTTGAACCTGCAACCTCCTGATCACTGACCAAGCGCACTATCCAACTGTGCCACTAATGCATCGAATTCACTCACCAAAGGTTCAAAGTTTCTGTTAGTTATTCCTCCATATTACCTAACATATTGACACCCTTTCAAACTCATTTACACACCACTGACATAACCTGACACGCCAGACGGACAGTTTCATATGTCCGCCACGGATCTGCAGGATTTCAGAAACTGAATCAGGCAGGTCCATCTGCTCTGCAAGGTTACCACTGACAAGCAGTGGGAGTAATTTGGGCTTGTGCCCAAGGATACATCACCATGTGAGTGACAGCCACTTACCGACAGAGGGCACTTACAGACTGCACCACCAATGCCCCGCAAGAACAATACTTTGATATTAGAAGTCACCTAAACAACCAAAAATGAAATAATGGAGCAGTTTTATGATAAAAAAAAAACAGCTTCATATTATTCTATGCTGGTTTGAATGGCTGTCAGAAATTCTGCTACAGGAACAACATCGTAGGATTGTTACAAATATAGTCTGAAAATGTCTGAAGACTATGAGATATGATTTGCTATGCTTTGCTCAGCCATAGTATTTATGCTCTGTCCTCCTTCACAATTCTCCCCTATCTTTTGTATTTTGTATTGTGCAATAACTTTTGTCATGACCTATGGAACATCTCCCATGATGTGTCAACCTGTCATGTACCAACACTTTTAAATGAAAAAAATGAATTACAAACCAAAAAAAAAATCTCATTACTTTAATTAAGCCTGCATTATGTCTGTGCTAACATCAACAGGCCCTAGAAATTTTTGTTTCCCCCTTATTGGAGTCCATACCCATGGGAGCACCTCCACAGATGACTCTCCATGTAGAGAACAAGGAGTAGTGAGTGAGTGTGCGATCAGCCACGATCCTGATTTTCTGAGTTGTAGAGGGACGAAGCAATAGAGGATAGGAAAATTTGCAGATGCGGCAGTCTCTTTTTTATTTATTTCTTTGTCTGGATTAAAAAAACACACAGGGGGGACAAAATATCCAATAAAGCCACAGCACCTACGGCAATGGCAAAACAAGCTGTTTGATTCTACAGTCAGTAATGCAACCTTTCAAACACAGTGCCCATTTACTAACCCTCACCACTGACTGACAGGCAGAGTACCCGTCTGCCTCGGGGCTTCAGTAACTCCAAACATGATCAGGCATTCTGCTGCACCTCATTTACACTCCACTTTTATCTACCCTGCAGCCCTGTTTGCATAGGTACCTGTTAGGTGAGTGGTCCATTTGACAGAAGTTTCCTTTAAGGAGGATGTCTGACGGGTGTCAAGTGGACAAGGGAGATGTTTAATGACCGAGGTGAGTTAAAAGATAATTAATAGAGAATCAATGGACAAGCTGGGGAGGGGGTGAAGTGGAAAGTATAGCAGGGGTTCAGAGATCTAATCTAAGATGTATACATTATTTAGCAGGCAAGATAACTGGTATGGCAATATGGGACACACAAAGGAAGACTTGTGTTTATATGCACCTTAGCCGCCTGAAGAGTACAAAATAAAAATGAGTAGGATCATTTAAAACTGTAATTCTGACATAATCGAAAATAAAGTCTAAATCAGCCGGACCTGAAAAGTCTTGTTCATATCCATGACGGCGAGATGCACAGTATTTATGAGCCTCTGTGCACATATCCAAACAGTCCTTGGTGCACAACACACCCACATCAGAGGTCTGCTAAGTAAGACTTTGCATTTGATGTCCTTGAATGAATAAATGCAATAAAACAGCAACTTCCAGAATGTTTCCTGAATTTGGACTCCTCAGATGAAATCCATGTGATTCATCCCACCTCTCCCCATCCCTCCTTCCACCCATCAGCCCCTCTGTCTTTAATTAGTGTCTGGGGAATGAGGGAGTGGATGAGTGGACTGTCAATTTTACATTCATTATTTATTTAGCTGAGGTGTAAACTGACTGGCCTGCGCTCTGACAGACATTTCTCCAGTGCTCTTTTGCACTTCTGTTTATGCGATAATCAAGCTCTGTGTATGATACTTACTAATTAGACTGTTCCTTTTGGTGGCGGCTGCATTCTGCCACTTGTCATTTAGCCGGAGTACATGTGGGAATGCAAATATCTGCGGCTGTGATTTGAGACTGTATAGCATGAATTCCCCTTAATGAGGAGAAAGATTTTGGTTTCATTCTTCTCCTTTTTGTAGGCGCACCTGAAGTGGAATGTGCTCTGAATATGAAGGGCTCAATGTTAAGAGGTGAATGTGAGTCAATGGTAACACAGGACGGTCAACAGTGAAGGGAAATCTGTCGCATGGTCGTGTGTGTGCATACATACAAACACATACATACAGATCATCCATTGCAGTGTCACTCAACTGGAGGGCTGAGACCCAAAAGTTGGTTTGAAAGGCTATTTTTTGGTGGATTGCAAGAAAAATTCCAGATAAAAAAGTGAAAAAAAAATGAGATGTATCAGGCCGTTGTGCATTTTTTTCATATTTTAGATCTGCCTTTCTTGTCATAGTGAGGTAATTATCTTGAAACATCCACAATTTTACAATTCATTCAAGGAAAGTGGGGAGAAATAAAATGCGATTACACCCTTAAGTATTTGTAAATAAACACTTTTTTAAACATATTCCTTTTGTCTTTTCCTGTCACCTTTGGTTTGAGTACCAACTGCAACATTCTCCATACAATAAATTTCAGTGACAGAAACTGTCTAAAATTGTTTTTCAGTTTCTCGTTAAGGAGAAGACCGTGGGACCCTGATTAGCACCATTTGAGAATTGCTGCTCCATTGTACACATTCACCTGTGGCCGTAGTTACACACTTTACATTCTGGGCCCCTTGCACTCTACTGGGCCCTCTCCTCAGTCTCTCAGCTGAATAATTTTACTTGGCCTCTGTGATACGAGGGCTCCGTATATCGTGTCTTCTTGTTCACCTGTTCCAGTCCGCCTGCACACCAGTTACACATACTCACAGACATTCACTTACCTGTCCGTTCTTCTTCAGGTCTGCCCACATGCTGGTCCCATCACCCCCTCTCATCAGAACATGGTAGGTGAAGAAATAGATGCCGGGCAGCGGACAGGTAAACTTGCCGGTGCTTGGCTCATAGTAGTTCCCCACGTTGGTCACCACATCATCAAATTTCAGTATCTCACTCCCCTCGTGCTGCTTGCGTAGCCCGGCATAAAAGGCGATTTTTGGCGAGTAGAGGGAGGGAGAGTAACCACCAGGACCAGGACCTGGAGGCCCCTGGGGCCCTGGTTTACCTGGCTCTCCAGGGGGGCCTCTTGGTCCTTGAGGTCCAGGGACCCCTGGAGGCCCTCGAAGTCCCGACTTCATCTTCTTTCCAGAGTAATCCTGGGGTGGTGGAGACACAGCTGTCAGCTCCTGGCCAGGCTGACCCGTGGCATAGGGGTCACATACCATCCTGCAGCTTCCAAGCATTTCATAACGGCTTCCTCCATCTCCTGTGTTCCTCCCTTTGGTCGTATGGACCAGCAGAGGAATAGCCACCAGCAGAATCAGAACCATGGCCACACCAACAGCAGCTCCAATGACACGTTTCCTGCGGCTGAGCCGTGAGGCGGCCAGCGTCAGGAAGTCCTCTTCCCCTTTGGCTGGAATTGTGCCGGCCAGGTTGAAGCTCTCAGAGAAACAGTGTGTGAGAAAAGGTTGAGACGGATATGCAGAGGATTGAAGGGTGGGACAATCACTGAGCTCAGTCCCAGAGATAATGTTTTGTGGCAAAAAGCCAGAGGGGGTGGGGGGGGGATGAAAGATTTTTCAACTGTGTAATACCAAGTTACTTAAAGAATGAAGTTAAATTGATAAATATGTTGCACACCACAGTCTTTAAGGGAATAAACATAAAAATCTGCATCTGTTAGATTAGTGGTGACACCTTATAAACAGCATCATCATCTAATGAAGTCTGGTTAACCTTTGTGAACTCCCTCTGTTGTCCCCCAGTTCAGTTTTATTCTCAGCCTTAGACAGACACCATGACGGGAACACAGAGCTTTGTTGTTGAAGCAGAGCTCATTAAAAGTAAACTAAGGAAAAGGGACTGATGCCAAATTCAGCTCATTGAGGATAAATCTGAGGATTCTTTTGTTATCTTTGATGAAGTAAGACTTGCTGGGAAATCTTTTTTCACAGCCCCCCACAGAGCACAGGATCCACTTCATGCAGAGGTCTCAGCAAATGCCATGACTTCAAGTGACAAAAGTTAATCACAGATATGTTGCTGACATGATCATCCAAAATCTCCCACTATTTTCCTTTGTATACCACCCACAAAATAATATCTGCTTTCAGGAAATCAGTTGCAATTTTGCCAACCTTGCCGCTTTTGATAGTTTCCTTCTCCTCTATCTCTGCATCTAGAAGAACAAACAAAAAGCACAGAAGCACACCGTGATTCTTTGTCCTTAATAATAACTTCTTTACAGGCTTATCTTAATTAATTGGCTTGCATATCCCAAAAGTTTACAACACCATATAACAATAAATAATGGGATGGAATATTTTGCTTATTTATGTATTTTTACTTTAAAGTGGGCATAATGATACTTTTAAAACGCATTAGGAGTTATTTCTATTTTAAGTTATTTCTCAAATATATAAAGATCAAGTCAAAACAAAGAGTAAGTAAAATAAAAAAAACTCACCAATTGCTCTTTAAAATCCCAAAAATATGTCTGCAGGATAAAATGCACCAGCCTTCGTCCAACTGAAATAATATTACGACTTCGGACCGCTGGAGTGCCAAACTGGAGAGAAGGAGAGCCGCCGGGCGCGCAAGAGATGCCGGGAAAGTGATGAGAGTTACTCAATCAGCGCTTAATCCCCTCTTTCTGCCTTTCCAAGTAGAAAAATTGCCGCCAATTCCAGAAGAAATGAAGCCCAGAGAAAAAATACCTGCTTCAACTCTTTTTTGACGCGGTTCCAGTTGAAGGACGCACGGAAATCTGACGCTTTCATTCAGAGCGGCTGTGTCCACTGTGAGCCTTTACGCAGCGTTTGGTCCATGTGCAGTCGACACCTGTTAGATCTCTCTCTCTCTCTCTCTCTCTCTCTCTCTCTCTCTCTCTCTCTCTCTCTCTCTCCTTTCCATCCTATCAGCATTAAGATTTTCTTTACGACTCAAAGACCAAATGTATGGAGAACGCTATTTCGGTAGTAACATCCTCTCCAAAAGGTTTTCATTGTAATTTTCTTTTCCGTTTCATTTTTTTCTTTATAATTCCTTTTTTTAGTATTTAGTTGACCCCAAACTCTGCTCTCTTTGATGAAACTAATATAACCTGCTGTTGTTTGACAGCATTACTCCCCCCCCCATTGGAAAAAAAAGTTAAAATATCAATCCAAGTAACTTTAAATAATAAATAAATAATAATAATAATAATAATAATACATTTTATTTATAGATCGCTTTTCATAAAATTCAAAGACACTTTACACACAGAAATAAGTAAATAAAAGCAAACTTTTCATGAGTTTTTGCATGGGATGATTTGGGTAGAAAGGCAGCTTTGTTGTTATGTTTTTTTGTTGGATTTTTTTTATGATGCACTTAAAGAAAAACTAACGAGAAAACAAACATATCAAGTTTAAAGTGTAAATGCTGAGACAAGAATTAAAATGACATGACAAGGGGGAAAATGGTGGGAAAAAATTGAAATTAATGATGAAAATCAATGTCCATAGAAACTTTCTGTGTTTTGCCTTATATTATACCACAAATGACCAATGGAAGGTGTGTCATTATTTCAGTGGCTTCCAAACTTTGGCAGATGCAAAATAAAAATGTTCAGTCTTAAACCCTAAGCCATTGTAATGTCAATACTCATTCTTTAAGAATCAATCTATACCCACCTCTGTAAAAAATGTATTAAAGGAACTTTACCATCATTTTTAAATGGGGTGGTTAGTAGTAGTAGTGGTTCTGATAGAGGACGGACCATGTTTGCTCACCTGCTCACCTGGGCCCATTTTAGATTCCGGGCCCCAGAAAGTTTTCCCCTTTTAGGGCCTTGGGTGGACATGCAGTCTGCAGTGTGATTTTTACAACTGTAACTCCTTCACAACAACTCAAACATTTGACCTTTCTCAGTATGTCAGGCTGTTACTTTACAAATCAGTTTTAAAAGCAACGCAGCCAAAACATTGGTTTCAATGCCTTTGGATTACCAAAGCCTTGCATATTTTTCAGCACATAAATGATTTTTCTGACCTTAGAAAATATTTTAATGGGCCTGTTCTTTGTAACTGCTGTTGTTCTACCACTGAGATCATCCACAGAACTGAATCCAAGAATGTTTTTGTCCTAATTTATCAGTAGTTGAAAAACAGGAAAAATACTCCCACATCAACATTGGAGTATCTCTAGTCTCTAGCCTAATAGTGCAACATATACTAATTGGGATATACTGTATGTTCATTCAAGGAGAAGCCCATAGAACATGTCTAAGGGGGGAGGGGCCTTTCAAAACATATCTGAAAGATGATTGGATGACCTTTCAATGAACTACTTTTATTATTGGACTTTCATATGATGCAGTCAGTAGATGTTGCCACCATAGACTGTAAAAAATCATGGACGCCATGATGCTAGGCTAAAGTTGAAGCCGCCACGAAAACTGCTCCCCCTGGTGACTGGCTGCAGTATAGGTCAAATCTCCGTCTACCCCATTCATCTGAACGGGCCGTAGTGAAACTTCAAAAAATTAATACACCTCGTAGAAATATTTCTCCCATCTGTATGCTGTGGTGATATGAAAGTATTATTGGGCTGCGTGTTTTCCAAGTCCTCTTTTTTCTTAAAAGTTTCTTTTTTATAAGTTATTAGAGTTTAAAAATAACCGCGGTTTACGGCAGCTTCACAATGATTGTGTACGGCGTATGCTGCGGAGTGTTGCGACCGTTTACGACAGCTGCGTCCGGATTATGGCCCAAATTCTCTACTGGCTGCACAATGGCGGCGCCCTGACGGGGGATATTCTGGCTTCAAATCCGTTACATGGTGGAAGGCGGAGCCACGCTATCCAGTTCTTATAATACATCCATGGTTGCCACCACTGAGTAAGGTGCTTAACGTTAAACCACCAAGTTGTCATTCAAAAATAGCCTAACAATAGCTTTAACTCTCACCAATTACACCAATGCTCAAAGATTAGGAAATTCATGTTTAAGAAGGTTATTATGATGACCAAAATGTGTGCATTTAATGAACTTTTTCTTCACCACCAACCTAATCAGCAGCAAAATACACATTGAAAAATACCATTGGCTTTTAGGCAAGGGAACCAGCGTAGTGCTAACTTTTGTGTTCGCCTAAAGAATATATCATCCCTGAGCCATTTTAGAGCATGCAGCAACGCCCTTGACAAATTTTCTCACGATTTCTCTGAAATGATGGTTTAACTTGTTAAAGCTGTCCCACCAACCAAAACTTAAATCTGTCCATCACAGGTGAATCATTGTCCATTCAGTCATTTCTGTGATCAGCACAGTGAATGAGCAACTGTGAACGAGTGTAAAGCATTTTTAAAGGCCAGTAATACTAGAACCAGCAAAACTTTAAGTTAGCATTATCAGCTGTAGCACACCTCATATGTAAAGACAGAGGATCATGTCACACAGAGCAGTGAGCCAAAGTGTGACATTAAGCCAAAAACACAGTTTTTCTGTGAGCAAATGACGATCCACATTTCAAGAAATTCTTAAGAAGCAGTGTTTCTGAGATATCCTTTTGAAGGAGCTCATGTTATACCCTTTTGGGGTTGATATACCATTTAGCTTGTTTTCATGTTACACAGTGTGTGTGAAACTCACGTGATAGAGCACTCCTATGCACAGGACAAAAAGTCTGTGGTATCAAGGCTTCTCCTTCTCCAAATTGTTAAAACTAGAACCTGCATGAAACAGCTTTTTTCCCAGCCCATCCCATCCCAAGTAGACCTTCAGGTGTGGCATCCTGCAATCGTTTCTTATTGGACATGTGTGACTAATGTACATGCTAACTTTAGCTTGAGATGCTATGGCTTTCCAACCAGGTATGTTGTGGCTGCATCATCATACTGACACAACTCCATTTCTCTGTAAATATAATTCCAACAGAATTCATACAGAAAGTTTAGGAAGGAACCACAATTAATTTTCCACAGGTGACCTGATTCACTACAGAGCCAGTAAAGGGACATTAGCAGAAAAAAAAATATGAGTATCACATAGTTTCTCATGTGTAGCAGATAGTTTCTTGTGTCTAGCAGATACTCATAATTATTTTTTTTTCTTCCAATGTCTTTAGGGGCAAGATACTGTAGTTTCTGGTGCACACCAGGTACTATCTAGTGCGCATCAGATAGCTTCGCCTGTGCACCAAATACTCTCTGGTGTCTACTAGATAGTTTTAATTTATTTTGTTTCTGCTGATGTCCCTTAAGGGGCTTTGTAATTCACTGAATAAGAGACCTGGAAAACCTGCAGAATGTGAGCTTTCTGGATGACCAAGGGGAGACTCTCTGACAAACTGATCCTTAAGTTTGTGGAGCACAGACAAAAAGTGTAATGAAGCATTTGTTATCTTTTCTGTGACATACTCCTATGATGCTGTGGTCAGTCTATGCCAACTGGAATAAGATAAAGATGGCTGTCCACTTTTAATTTCCCTGTCTGTTTTAGCAGAGATATGCCCACAGAGAAAAAAATAGGTAAGCATCCTATTCTTAAGATTTCCATCACAGCAGATGTGCTTGAGACATGCAGCTCACATAGGCAGTCTGAAAGCTCTGACTTGATAACATGGTTGCCAAAAAGGAAACATGCACGTCACACAAGTAAAATGCTTTCAGCTTGTTAAAGTCTTAAGTTTGTTTGCTTGAGCTGGCAAACCCAGTGCCCAAACCAACTCATTAACTGTGGAATAAATGTAAATTTGCTGACAGCATGGCACAGATAAGCACTGAACTGACCAATTACAACATGGGTGTGACAGGCAAATCCATCACAACACACAGGCCCATATGTGCAACAAAGCATCTCAGTCAAACTGGAAATACTGGGATCAGGGGTACTATGTACATGAAAAACAGGGGGTTACTTGAACATAGCATAAGTAGATGTCACCAAAATCAAACATATCAACCAAAATTGTGGCAAAACATATGCTTGTTAATAGAACAGCAATGATGCACAGGTTTTTCATTTTTAAACCCACCCACATGTGAACTTGGCCTTAAAATATCCACCAAAAGTTTATCTAAGCAGGGGTAGACTGGCGATGGTTGTTATGATTGTTGGGTCAGTGGACCAATCACCGAGTATACAAAGGTTACATTTTAAACTGTTATCCCACATCTTGTGAGTCTTAATAATATGGTAATTGCATTCCACTGTACACAGACTGATTGTGAGCTCCAGCATAATGCCTCCTCCTGTCCTTGCCTCGTTAGTCTGACATTCACCTGTTGTTAGAAGCAGACTCTGTGTCTGTAATATGTTTGATAAAATGTTGCAAAACGGAGGCAGATGTTTTCATCTTTGTGTCTGCTGTGGGACGGAGGGACAAGGGAGGGTGACTAAGTAAAAGCTGCCTCAGCATGATGTGAGAGAAACAGCAAAGACAACACCAAATGTTCCCCAGACCATTGTCTGTGTGTGACTCGCATCCCACAGCTATAAAGCCTCATTAGTGAGACACCCTGCCCCACACATTGTGCCGCTTGGTTTTCTCTCACCTAAACACACACAATGTACACACACATGTACACACATAGACTTATGCAGGTATTTACAAAGAGTTTTTACACCATCACTAATGAAAGGCTGTGTTTTGTATTCTTGTATAATAGTATCTTGTTGTTGCAATGGTTACAGGGTAAAATTGTTTTGTCATGAGGGCTGGAGTGTTAAACTATTTCAGTCACATTCACTCTCCATTTAAGAAACATCTTTAGCTCATATCATTTCCTCAGAGCCTGGTGTCACCTGTCTGACAGGCACAATCACAAATCTGCGTCTTTAAAGTTTAATGGGCGAAGCATTGGCAGAAAGGGGAATAGGTCTACATACAGTATTGATGACTCCCTTTTCATCAACCGCCAACCTCCTCGACCTCTCTCTCCTCTGATGTGTTGACCACTGTCTGGAAATGTAGGGATCCCCTGACCTGATCCCTCCAGACGTGAAGAGACGGATAATCGCAGAGTTTTAAGGCATTTTTTTTCACAGGGATGGGTTGGATTTAGCAGGAAATTGAGGTGGAGGTCCGGATATATTTCCTTCGGGAAATGCTGGTTTAGCTGAGGAGCTGTGGGACGAGTTAAATGCTGTGTCAGTCCTAGTTTGCGAGTCAGTCAGTCTGGCCCACTACAGAACAGTGCTCAGAGATCCTAAGCAGAGGCACGATGTAGATAATCATTGCCAACAGACTGAGGCAATATGCTCAGGATTGGATTTTTAAAGCCTGTTAAAATATTACTGAGGTGATTAATATTGAAATATGTGCATGTCCTCAGCTGTCTGTCTCCCTCATTCTTTACTCTTCTGGTCATTTTCTCTCCTCAGTGTTCACACTATAACTTAAGAATCACCATTTTGTTGATCAGATGTGATGTTTTTTATCCATACGAGTGTTTTATGTCACATTCCTCTAGTGCCATCAACAGAATAAATGAAGGCAGGAGGAGGATCAGTCCTAGGCCGTTTGAGTTATTAGTTTGTTTAATTATTAATTTCATATATTATGCTATGCCCAGAATAAATCTTTGTCTTTTGTGCATACACCTGCACAATTACTGCTCTGCATTTTCTCTTCTCTGTCCTGTAGAAACAGGAAGCGGAGGAGAGGGAACTTATTTATGGGAACATAACTCTTGTTATATTTCTCTTCTGTTATGGCTGATTTGTCCGCATAATTCTTCAAACCTGCTGGACAAGTGAACACCAAAACAGAAACGGTATATGCTGAGTTTTATTCAGTGATTTTGGAATAGTGTGTTGGGACACAAATTGGGTTGGGGTAGATGTTTTTAATGGACCTAAAAGTGTGGAACATTGTATTTTTGTTTTCACTGTGATGTTTGCATGTGCAATAGTCACACAGCCAGATGTACAATGTTGGATACCTGAACTATGTCATGCTCACTTTTCATTTCTTATTTTCATGGTCAATAATCAATAAAAGTATATCAGGTTACAATTCTTTGTAGTCAAGGATCTCAACATATCCTGTATCCCAACCTCTGAGCCATAGACCAGTACAAGGCATCATTTATTGCCAAGTATAGAAAAATTAAAATGATTACATTTCTTCCCCTTTTGCAATCAACAGAAGGCGTTTTAGTTTGAATGGACGATCAGATCTTCATTTATCTTCCTGTATAATTTGATGGTCTTAATGCACAAGCTCTCTGTCCATGTCAGTGTTGATTCAACTGTTGAATCAACACTGACAATCAGGTTCTTAAATGATGATTTAAAGCAGCTGATTAAACAAACAGAGAGCCACTATTTCTTTGTAAAGCTGGGCTGGGGTGTAAAAGTTTTTGGGGACCGCTGCTGTATGCACATAAAATGACTGCTGATCTAGACACACCAACATGACTAATGAGGCTGACAGAGGAACACATCACAGATATTCAGTTGTTTTTTTCCTGCTCTCAGCAGTACCTTGTCCAGAAGCTTTTCAGTACTCATATCTAAATGGTTCATTAATTGCACACACATACAACCGTTAATTTTACAGCTTTACGCCTGTTTCACACTGGAAGCATTTTGCTCACCTGCAATTGCCAAACTTGTCAGTCTTGCCGAGTGTAGCCACAGCTTTCACACCAGGCATGTGCGTGAGTCACCCTGTCACAGTGCTCTGTCTCCAAATATTTCTCCTCAATAACCACTAACACCAGCACTGGAGGCATTGCTGGCGTAGTTTGTCAGTGCGCTTGGATGAGAGTCGTAAGGTAGCAGATTCAAGTTCACCTCTGGCTGTCACATGTTGATGTGTCCTTGGGCAACTGATATAGAAAATCCAATCTACAGTGAATGAATGTGTGAGTGAATGGGTGTGAATGGGTAGATGTGACCTGATGTGTAAAGCTGCTTTGAGTAGCCAAAAACACTAGAAAAGTGCTGTACAAGCTCAAGCCCGTTAACCATTTACCAATAATGGGCTGAAAATTTTGGAAGAGCAACAGTAAGTCTCTCCACAAGAAACCTGATTCATTGTATAACTGACCTTGGAAACATGAAAAAAAAACACATCGATGATCATGGGACTTTTGCCACAGAGGACGCAAACTTAAGCTTTAACTCCAGGAGGAATAGACAGGGAGAGTTCTTGAACTGTTTCTATCTTTTCTGTTGGATATTCTACCACAGTGGAAATGAACATGAGCTGGTTTAAGGTAAATATGGCTCTATATTAATCACTTTCCCACTGTTTTTGCAAAGAAATGTGAGTAGTCCATGGTACAATAGGCAAGCCTCTTATCTATTTCAGCAAAGGACACAAGCCTGAGACACGCAGCAGGTGCTTGCAGTCTGAAAGCTCTGACTGGATAACATGCATGTTGAAATGAATACATGGGCACTCCACTGTTGCCATACAAGTAAAATGCATCCAGCGCCAATTTCACACTAGAAGTATTTTGTTTGTGTGAATTTGTTGCGCATGTGAGCCTAAGCATGTCTCCCTAATGTCACAGTTCCACCTCTGTTTATATACACTTGTATTCTAGAAATGAACTTCAATTGAAAGTTTTGGAAGAACCAAAATAAATCTCCAAAAGGATGGCATAAGGAAACAATATAAAGTGAAGCTTTACTCCAATATCAATCAGGCTTAGAGCACATTTCACATACATTTTATTCAACTATATTTTGGGTGGGTTTTTTTGTTTGTTTGTTTGTCTTATCTCAATTTTTTCACCATTTCCTTTTATTAATGACTCCGGTTTTCTCATCATGTCAGTTCAGTTTCTCAAGATCCATAAAAACAACAAAAATGGAGACAATATCAGATTAAAAAGAAGAATCAAATAAATATATGCATGTATGTTTTATCAGGGTTTATGAAATATAACATTTTAAAATCTCATTGAATGGTTTAAATGCATGAAATGTCCAAACTGCAATATTATAATTGAGTGATCTGGTTAAGTGCTAATCTAACAAAATTTTGGGTTGCAGTTTCTCACAACAGTGGGAATGGATCCTGAGGCCATTCCAATTTGGCGGCACTGCTTTGGTGTGCAAAAGAAAAAGCAAATCAAGCCAGATGTTTTAGTAGGCAGGGCAGGGAGAGGTGTCACAATCTCAGCTATTTTAGTCCCAGATATATGACACACATCATATATTTGTGGCAGATTGTGTCTTTTTAGAATTGTCTCACCATCACACACAAAACACACCAGTGCAAGGAGTGTGACCAACACATACTGAGCATCAGCTCTGAGGGATGATGACATATCTTCCCCAGGAGGCTGGTAGCTGCCGGAGGGCCGTCAATCCCAGGGGACTGCTGCTAATGTCTTCTACACTTACAGCTGACAAAAATGCAGCTATCAAGCTCCCATTCTTTACAGTGCAGATAACTGCTCCTGTTTATCTATTTGGAGGTCATCAGGATGTAAAGAGGTGAGTTGAGGGCATAACTAAAACAAGAGAGTAGACCACACTTATATTGGAGAGGATGCTGGGAAGCATCCACAGAATGTTGGATTTATAGTCAGGAATGAACCACAAGAGAAATAGAAGATTGAAACATATGCAACAGTTTGATCCAGATTAATCCTCTATCAAAAAAGCTTCCATTTGATTTGATTTGATTTGATTTGATTTTTTTTTTTTTTTTTTGCCTCATTCATTTTAAGCTTACCAAATCACAATTGAGTGTGCATGTAGGCGGTGTGGGTGATTTTGTTCATGGTTCTTGTCAAATAAATAAAAGGCTTTACAAAAAAATACATGTCATTTTACACTGCTATTAAACCACATGCTAATCATGATGCTAAAGTTGCTATTATGCACTATTTGTTCAAAGATACTCAAGATAAATTCTTAACACATGGGATTCATTATCAAAGGGCATTGCTCACAGTGTGTTATGGATGTATGTTTCTGTGTTAATATGTATGTTGGTGAGTGGGTGGCCTGAACGTGTCTCTATGAATCAAAGGGGACCCAACATAAAAAGTTTGTGGACCAATGTTTGATCATTATTAGTTCTTACTTTAGTCCACTTGTCTCCGCTTACCTCCCTTCCTTCGCCCACGCACGCAACACAGCATCGTGTGGATTTGCTGTTCATCATGAGACTGGGATCCACATTCAAGATTTCCTGCTAATTAAGAGAAGCTTTTATCTTGCCACCATGATGGCGGGATTCATGATTGGCTGTATGGATTCATGTTGGGTGTTGGATGTATATATTTGTATAAAAATGTATATGTATTTTATATTTGTACATATGTATCTATGCATAAATGTGTATCCATAAAATAAAGAGCTTTATGCTCTATCTATTGTAAAGTGTCTTGAGATAACAGTCGTTATGAATTGGCGCTATACAAATAAAGATTGATTGATTATCTGGTGAAGTCATACATTCAAGGGAGCACCCTTCAAACAGTCAAGGAACTACTTCCTTCTCTTTACAAAATAGATAGATAGATAGATAGATAGATAGATAGATAGATAGATAGATAGATAGATAGATAGATAGATAGATAGATAGATAGATAGATAGATAGATAGATAGATAGATAGATAGATAGATAGATAGATAGATAGATAGATAGATAGAAATGAAAAGCCTTTATTGTTCTAAAGGATCCAATAAACATGTAAACATAGTAACTAGGGGTGTAACAAAATGGTCAACTCACGAAACGATATGAAATATGAAACAGGGCTCAAGATACGAAATACTCACGAAACAAGAGATTATAGAAAATCTCCATATTTTTGCAGACATACAAAAATATTGCTGCATCAGTACAAAATAAACGCTCTTTGAAGAAAAAACAAAATTGTAGTTTTTTTTCCCCTTAATTAGACTACAATGCAAATACAAACATAAAATCTCAATAAAAAGTGCTTTGTTGTGGTAACAATCAGGATAAGTACATTCTTGAATGAAAAGGAAAACAAATAGTCCTCAGAGCTGCAGTTTAGACCTATAAATGTCTGAAATGTGAACTATAATATACTTCTGATCTTCAAGTATGATCAAATTCTGTAAACTCAACAAGATGAAAAAATCAAATGTTTTTTTTTTTGTGCAGACTTACACAAACATACAGATGCTGCCTGTCTCCAGTTCAAAGTAGTTGGTAAATGTACTCGCCGCAGTATACGGCAAACTGTAGCGGCATATTTTGCACACGGTTGTTGTTTTGTCCACAATCCTCTCACAGTTCTCTCGTCTTTTACATGGGAAGCCAAAATAGGTCCACATGACCGATTTATTCGACGAAGGAGCGTCAGCTAAATCCTCCACTTCGTCTTCTTCCATATAGAAGCGACTGTTTTGCTACAGTAGGCGAGGAGGGTAAAAATCACAAGTCGTGCGTGTGCCCCTTCGCGTTTTTTATTTCGTGCTTTTATTTTCTGCGTCTTTGAATTTTATTTCGTCATTTTTCTATTTCGCGAAAATTCGTTACGCGAAATTTTGTTTCCCCCAAATAGTAACACATCACAACAAAAAACAATTTACCGTGTCAGTTGCGACAACAACAAAATCTGTTGTTGGTGGTGGCCTGTCTTTCCTTTGAAATAATTGAAAATTACTCACTTCAGCTGAGCTTTTATTAATAGTTAGTTTATTTGATTCTTTTACAAATTTTGCTCAAATGAAAGAATATAGACAAAATAGTAAGGTATATAAAAATGAAATAAAAATCATTATTAATCCTTCAAAATAATTAAAAATATAATTGTGTTAACTTAGACTCTGCATACACAGAGAGCGTTTGACTGTATAAAGCTTTGATCAGGGATTTTCTGATTCTGTTTGGTTGGTCGGTTAAATAATCAGGAAGCCAACAAACATTTTGATCTGTCTTTGTTTGTTTTTTGCATCAATGAAATAGCTTCAGTTTTTTTAGTTGGATGCGGTGACTGATGAGAATATAATCCCATATTATACTTGAACAAAACCCTATTTTAGAAGAAAAATCTACACAGGGGCAATGCTGGATTGGTGCTGTCATAAACCTTCCACTGTCTATTTAGTGTCAGTGACAGAAGCAACAGACAAACTTCTCTTAATCCTGGCATGAATTTTTGTGTCAACTTTATCATTATATTACTTCATTTAATAAAACCAGTAGATTGATAATGTTAACTTTACTCATGTTTAGGCTGTTGTTAGCTGTTGTTAGCATGCCCTGCGTTGTTGTTCACAAATATCACATGAAGAATGTGGTTATTATCACTATGGCAGCATTTTTGGAAATATAAGTCTAATAATACTATGTATACAGCTGATCTAGAGCGACACACTCCAGTCAAGAGTGCAAATGAATCGATTATTACAGGAGCTAAAGAACTGTTCACACTGGGGGCATCCATCTTCGATTGTCAACTCTGGGGTGGCGAGGTTTAACCGAGTTCCCAGTAGGAAATTCCGACTTCGAGGGACGTTCCAGTTGCAGTTTCCTACTTGGAACTCGGAAATTCCTACTTCTGAGTACAACTGGAACGCACCAAAAGACATGACCCAAGGTACGTAGCGGTAGTTTTTGATGTGTGACAACAAGCAATTTTTGGAACACTTAGTATAGTAGTTTTGCAGCCGGCTATATATCGCTACTTACAGCCCGGTGCTCTAAGACGTGTCCGATAATTATAAATTAGCTCTAGTTTTAACTGTCTTGTTCCCGAAGTTGAGTATCCAGGCCAGTCCAGCCCTGCCCAACCCAACCACTTAGCTAAGGAATAGCATTTATAGATAACCTATCTTGATGCTATAAAACTCATCTTAAAGTATGTATTTTGATCAGGCATATATCTAAAAGTGAGACGGTTTTGTAATCACTTAGAAACTTCTCATAGCATCTTTAAACTTGTGGATAAAACAGTAATGCATTTGCATTAAGTTGTGTAATTTTCTTTAGCTCGTAGCTCTTATATACTGACTAACTGTAAGCAACTTCTGTGCTTAAAGTCAAGCAACCATTAAACATGATATGGAGTTATAACAGTAATAGCACATGTATTTCAGTGTTTAACATTGTTTTTGTAGTCTAACAGTATTATCTCCCAGACTTACCTTTAAACAGCATGTGTATTCACCATACTGTAAGTAAAGATTTGTAGGCAGACTGCAAGTGTGTGGATGTGTCTACATCCTGGCGCTGTGCTGTTTCATTAGGCTTTGATTATGGGCCCTGATGCAGAGTGACAGTGTACAGATTGAGTTGCACAGCCACTCTAATTCTCTCTATTAATAACAAGCCTCCACACTGCTGTCCTGAACCACATTTATTAATCACAATTTGTCATCTGTCCAATCGCTCCACCCTCTCCTTCTCCTCTTCTTTTCGCCCTCCCTCTCTTTAGCGGTGTATTTCTCCCCCGCCTTCCCTCCCTTCATCCCAGCAGGGCCAGTTATCCCTTGCACCTCCCCCCACCCCAACCACCTCTTCCCCCCACTCACCTCAGCTCCTCTGCTCGCAGTCAGCTCAAAGACATGGTCCGGCATACAGAGGGATGATCTCGCTCCCCTGCTCCTGCTCGCTCACTTTAACTGCTCTCTGGAAGGAGTCTGATTAATCAAAAGCATTCCAGCCCTAATTGCCCGGATAACAGCTCACAAGTTGGATTGTAGACTGTTTTGGTCACAATCTAATGAAGATTTATTCTAATAAGTTCTAATTAAACAAACTTTGATTTGCAATTAAAGAATTGTTTCTCCCTCTTCAGGCTCTGCAGATATTTTAACCATGTGTGCTGTGATGAATTATCATAAAGATGTTAAATCATTCAGCAAGTTTGCATGGAGCTGCCTCTTGAAATTGATTGGTTTGTTTTTTGCATCATTAATTTCTATGCAAACAAATTCTGGCATTACATCAATATATTTCTGGGAATATGCATGCCGTATTATTGCATTAAAGCATGAAAAATATTCCCATAACTAACATCACATCTCTGCTCATGTCTCACTCAAATGGTCTTTGACCCCACTCAGAAAGATGATTTATGAGTCAGACAGTCCCTCGGGTCCTGCTCTGCCACTCTCATTTTCAAAGCTGCATTTTTTGCTTATTATATTGACACTTTTAGGATACTCATTTACCTTGAGGAGGATCTCACCTGGTGCCAAAACTTTCACATAAACATGAATTGTTCCCACAGCCTCTTTCGCTGCCCACCAAGACCCCCCTCATCACACAGAACCAGAGTCCCCCTACTGTTTTCTTTGAGCAGAACGGGTGTTTAGGGGGGAAACAGAGGCGATTTTCATGTGCAAATGTCAGTCAGTCCGCTCCCAGCAATCACAGGCCTGTCTTCTCCAGAGATCGGGGGCTTGAGACACAGCCTGAATAATTTAGCAGCTCTGTGCCGTCGTGCTTTGGGGTCACAACCTTCTAAAGTGATGACAGAAAGACATTGGCTGACTTCCCCCTCCCATTCACTCCCATTACCACTTATTTCCCATTCCTGATTCTGGGCAGACAAAGCACAAGGCCACACTGGGGGAAAAGGAAAAATAATCGCTGCGTGCTGTATAAACTCTGTCATAAAGCAGAACAACAGCCAAACAATGACATTTTCATAGCAATCCCCGAGTTGGTGCACAGCAGTCCTCCGTACTGTGAAGTAAACACACGGCAAAGGCATGATAGCCCCAGCCAGCAGTGACAGACAAAAGAAATGATGGACACACACACGGAGAAAAGGTCGAGACTTGACACAAAGAGGGGACAGATGTCAAACTGGAGGCTGTGGAGAAGTATGAAAGGTGTGGATTAGGATTCAGATAGTGATGGGAGGAAAAAAACTCCCAAATCTTCCATTTTAGAGGAGATATTACAGTGATTTTCAAGGTATGACAAGAGAAAGCGCAAAGACGTGGGGGACAGAGTGAAAGAAATTGATCCGTCCTTGCTTACAGACACTCTCTACGTTTCTATCATTCAGGGGGAGACAGACAGTGCTTGGTCTGACAGGGTGGTCATCACTCGTCTGCTCTGGGACTCTGACAGCAACATGACGAGGATGAATGGACCGATCCGGACACATGCTGTTGAAGAAATGATACATTCATCTGCCTTATAATTTATTTCAGTCATCATCAAAATCTACAGTTCCTGTCTTCAATAATTCTTGACTTTTCAAACATGTACTTTTGACAAAATATCCCCTGAATAATTGTTTTCTTATTTCAGTCAATTTTTGCCCATAACGCCATGGGACCTTATTACCTCCACCAAGGAGGTTATGCTTTCGGGAGAGTTTGTTTGTCCGTCCGTCTGTTTGTCTGTCTGTCTGTGAACAAAATAACTCAAAAAGTTATGGATGGATTTTGATGAAATTTTCAGGAAATGTTCAGCATGGGAAAAGGAAGAACTGATTCGATTTTGGTGTTGATCGTGATCAGTGTCTGGCCGCCATGGCAAAAAATGTGATTTCTGTGAATAACTACTGAACTAAAATAGATATCATTATGAAACCAGTTGCTAATGGTATGTTTTCATGGCCAAGGAATCTAAATATTTGATGAAATAAAGGTAGGACTAATATGTAACACAATAACACAATATGGGTGAGGACTGTGGCGTTGGCGGAGGTCTGTTCTCTCCGAGTGCTTTTATAGTTTTGATAATGGGAAGCACTTCATCCACAAACGCATGTTTAGGTTGTGCTGGTTACCTCCGCCAAGAAGGTTATGTTTTCGGGAGAGTTTGTCTGTGAACAAAATAGCTCAAAAAGTTATGGATGGATTTTGATGAAATTTTCAGGAAATGTTCAGCATGGGAAAAAGAAGAAGTGATTTAATTTTGGTGTTGATTCGGATCACTGTCTGGATCCAGGAATCGTTCAAAGTATTCTTTGTGGGAACTGTGCTGCTTGGCAGAGGTCTGTGCTCTCTGAGTGTTACCTCTGCCAGGGGGTTATGTTTTTGGGAGAGTTTGTCTGTCTGTCTGTCTATCTGTCTGTAAACAAAATAACTCAAAAAGTTATGGATGGATTTTGATGAAATTTTCAGGAAATTCTCAGCATGGAAATAGGAAGAAGTAATTCAATTTTGGTGTTGATCTGGATCACTGTCTGGAGCATGACGAAAAATGTGATTTTTGTGAATAACTACTGAACTAAAATAGGTATCATTATGAAACCAATTGCTAATGGTATGTTTTCATGGTCAAGGAATCTAAATATTTACATGAAATAAAAGTAGGACTTGTATTTATTGTAAAAATCACAATATGAAAGAGGACTGTGGTGCTGGCGGAGGTCTGCGCTTTCCAAGTGCTTTTCTAGTTTGTGTTTTGTTTCTTAGACCCTACAGAATCCTGGTACAAAGAGGATGATTTTTTGCCAAATGTATGTTTTAAGGTCATTACATGAGTCAAACCGATCAGAGGGTCATTTTATTAAGGAGTGAATCATGTGTCTCAAACACACTGGTCATGGCAGTTAGGAGCATGTTGGTCTATATTTTGCTATTTTGAAGATGTGTGGTCTCAGCTCACAGCCAGCTGCAGGTCACAAAGAGGACGGGTTATGTGCCTTGACTACACATGGGTGTGTTTTGGGTGAAACAAAGATCAAACCTATCAGAGTGTCAGCTCTCACTCCCTGTAAATCAGTATCACTGTGCAGCTGGTCAGTTTGTTATAACACCAAGGGGTTTAGTTGTTTTTGCCTGAATTTGGTTGGATTGTTTAATTCCTCTTCTGTTTTGCTTACTTCATCTCCCTCTTACTAAAATAACAAACAGAACACTGTGTGATATATCTTAATGCTCAAAATAAGGTGCATTCATTCAATTTAATTCAGTTCAATCAAACTTAATTTGTATTTGTACACATTTCATATAAATCTAGACTCAATATGCTTTACACAAGATAAAAAACAAACAGTAAAAGCAATAAATACTTTAACATCCCCCCACACACATACACACAGACACATACAGACTACACATTTACAGTATAAAACATCCTGTGTTGTCCTTTTTTTCAGGAAAACATAACAAAATGCAAAAAAATACTGTAGGTCTAACAGTTAAAGGCACAAGAGAAAAATGAGTGTTTTCAGACCACTTTTAAAAGAGCAGCAAATGTCTACAGCCCTCAGGTCAGCTTGTTCTGTAGGACAGTCCTGTTATAACTAAACAGCATTCCAGAAAATCTGTTAAAATGTTTATTACACTGCATAGTGTTTTTGTCCAGATAGCGTGCTTCTCTTGAATCTGTTTTGCCACCTCTGATGCGACTCCTAATCCAAGTTAGAATGTCTCTAGGTATCTCAGAAGTAACACAAACGTGAAGCTTAGGCTGCTGTGTTTTCTTTACTCTTACATCTTGCATTATATTTTTGTCAATATTTTAAAATGAAGAAGGGTGTTTTTCAAACCTAATGTATGTGCAACAAGAGAAATTAATCCATCTGAAATTGCAAACAATAACCATAACAAACTTGCAGCATAATACATTTTAGATCAAGTTTTGGTAAAGAGACATTGCCTAAAGCCCTTAGTGTGTTTCAAGATCAGTAAGTTTGCCTTGAGTTTTGAAGAACTTTTGATTGTGTCTTTTGAGTCCTCTCCTCAATTCCTTAAAAGGTCACATATTTACTTAGTTCACGCTAGTTCCAGATGTCCTTAAAGCATGGTATTTAAATTTTTAACCAAAGGAACCCACTCTGATGTTGGGTTCTGGCATGCCTGTTAATGCCTCTTTTCAACCTGACAGATTGGTTTAGAGTTCATCCTCATGAGCTGTGTCTGATCACACGCCTCTAAGGTAGTTGAAGTGGTTTTGGATTTCCTGTTCTTTGCCCTGATGTTTACGAAGGCCACAAAATATGAATGCATGCTTCCACTAGAGCTAGCTGTGAAACTGACCAATGTCCCAAGGATTTTCTACGACCTATATCTCTAAAAGACATCATTAGGGGAACCTTTTCAATCACTCTGGGTGAATATTTCTGAAAGGTGGAGCAGAAGAAAGGGGTGAGATCATGGATGTATTATAAGAACTGGATAGCGTGGCTCCGCCTTCCGCCATGTAACGGACTTGAAGCCAAAATATCCCTCGTCAGGGCGCCGCCATTGTGCAACCAGTAGAGAATTTGGGCCATAATCCGGACGCAGCTGTGAAATGGTCGCATGCCCTCAGCATACGCCGCACACAATCATTGTGAAACTGCCGTCATGTTATTTTAAACTCTAATAACTAATAAAAAAGAAACTTTTCAGACAAAAGAGGACTTGGAGAACACGCAGCCCAATAATACTTTAATGTCACCACAGCATACGGATGGGAGAAATATTTCTACGAGGTGTATTAATTTTTTGAAGTTTCACTTCGGCCCGTCCAGATGAATGGGGGAGACGGAAATTTGACCTATACTGCAGCCAGTCACCAGGGGGAGCAGTTTTTGTGGAGGCTTCAATTTGAGCCCAGCATCACGGCGTCCATGTTTTTTACAGTCTATGGGTGAGATGGGGTTTTTCACATGTAGGTTTTATAGGCTATGAACATTTATTTGGATAAAAAAAATATATATTTTTTTACACATTATAAGTGACCCTTAGAGAATAAAGCCAAAATGGCACAATTACATATTTCTAATAACTAACTCCTGTAGAGTTATTATCTTCTGAAAACTGGCATTGATTTGTGCTCTGTTTCAAATGGCACAGGTGAAAATCAAGACAACAGGAAGTCAAAATAGGGTCTGACTAAGTCTCTGCAGTATTGGATAATATTACTCAAATGTAAAGAGACAAGGGTGAATTGTGTAGAAGTGATGCAGAGAGTTGTTCCCATGGAGATGTCAATTCTGGTAGCTTATTAGCAGAGTGGCTGAGATATAGAATTGCTAAGAAACAGAGAGGAATGCACAACTTCTCATACCTGTTATTATGCACTGCAGCTTTTCAGTCAGCAGAGTCAAATCTGGTCCGGTCAAACTGAGAAGCATCAATAGTCATATGGGTTGACCTCATGTCATGGGAATGCGTAACAAGGGCAGGCAGAGGGAAGGGGAGGACACGAGAGATCCCTCTGAATTATTGAGTGTGATTATTTGGTGACTTATGGTTGGTGGCTGTCAGGTACGACATGATAAATTGTGCCAGGCAAGAATTACACTTTCTCATTTCTCTGCTGTCTATTTATCTGCTCTTCTCTGCCTGACCACCCCATCTCTACCACCTCATCGCTCTGCCTCCTTTGTCCTTGTACCAGAGAGTTTTGAGACTAACTTTTAGGGTGTGCCATAATAATGAAGCTTGAGGTCATTTTGGTATGTATCTTGGTTTCAGTCCTAGTCCTTAGATTCATTTAAGGTATTGCCTTAACAGCTTATTGCTTTGGATTACAGAAGGTTTGAGCCTACCCAAGCTGACACCCTGGACTGGCTACTATCCAATCATAAGGCTAACATTTAGAAACAAACAACCTTTCACACACATATGCTGATACCAGTGGGGAATTAAGAGTAACACCCAACCTAACAATTACATTTTTCGCCTTTAGGGGAAATCCCACACAAGCACTTTTCACAGTGCTGTGCTGATGTGCCGCCATCAATGCCCATTCATAGTAGTTCTGCCATGATGTAAAATTGGTCTCCTCTTTCACTTCATTCAAAATGGCTACAGTATTAAGGGGAACAAAGTGGCTGGGTAACTGTGAGACATTCACCAGGGGAGCCTCATTATGCAAGGAGTAAAGCACACAGTAAGCAACAGTAGCCGTAAATGCTATCTAAACAAGGACGAGTCTCCTGCAGTGCTTGTTCTTGTGATGCAGCTTCTACAGACTCAAAGTTCTCACCAGTACTACATCTTGTTTTTGCTTGCTTGAGCTCTGCCAAATAAACAAGATGTGGTTTGCCACATCTTTTAGACCTTGTCCACACAAAGACAAAAACATTGCTGTAAACATAGCATTGTTTTAAGAACTGTGAAAACACTAAATCTTTGGACTATATATGCCAGGCCTGTAAGTGGTGCTGTAATGCTACTGCAGACATTCACCGGGGAAGACTACATTTAACACGCAAAAAAAAAACATTTGTAATGTTAAAAAAGCAAAGCAAGATGTTGCATATTATATTCTCCAAGTCTACTTATTGCTTACAGTGTTAGTAGAAGAGTAGATTTTGCTGTTAAGGCCATGTCGAGTTCAGTAGACTCTGCAACACAATTATGACACTGAACTGTTTCAAACTTTAATGTACAAAGTAGTTACAACATGCGGGACATAAGAGAGACAGGACTATGGAATCATGGTTTCTGAATATATACATATTAATATATACATGTTATTCAACCGGGCTGATTCTGTTAAGACTGGAATTTTTATTTAGACTTTTCATCCTAGAAATGAAGAGAACTCCCATTTTAGAAAGCCCCATTTTTTCTTTTCAGTTGTAGAGAATAAGCCAAACTCATCTTGTTGCCATCCAACATTGACCAATATGTTTGGAGTATAGTTTTAAGCATAACATCTCTTGAATTTCACTCACTTTTTAACCTGACACCAGATGGAGAGTTCCATATATCCACTACGAAAATATTTTCTCAATCCATCTGGGAAAGAGCAGTTTGAAATGTTTTCAGAGGCAGAACCTTCAAAAACAACAGCAGCTTGTGTCTGGATGATCGTTCAGCTCAAACTCATCACAGACCAGTTCATATCAAGCAATGTTGCTACGTATGATGTAGCATATGTGGCAGTTATATGTAGCGGCTTACGGCTAACAACAGTTTTCCCTGTAAACTTCTGAGAAGAGCATATTTCGCCAAGTATCACTGAGTAACCATGATGGCCATAGACTAAGCAGCATGTCCGTGTAGGATTTCCATGCTCTCTTTCAGTTTCCCAGCAGTGATCCCCAGTCAGGAGAAGAGCAAAAACCTGATATCTCATAAGACAAGCTTTGAGGAACATTCTTTCCTATCTTTTTACAGAAAAATTGAGTCAGTTTCTGATAAAAAAAAAAAGCACAAATATTGAGACTGCTTCAGAAGTTGCCATTGTTTTCAAACATGCAATCACTTCCTGTTGTCGTCACATCTGCACCTCCTGCCTCTCTTCCCTGATTGAGCCATTAAGCATTTAGCTGAATAAAGTCGTTGGACAATGGAGGTTGGCAAGACAGATATGCAAGGTTTCAGAATCAGGCAGGTTTGTCTGCTCTGCAAGGCTACTCCCTTTTTGAGGTTACAACTAATCTATTTTTTTGCAAACTTATCTTCAACCATGAAATGTGTAATTTGGGAAGGTCTTAGGTCAGCAGTCACATCAATCCAGCAAAGCCTCAACTTGAATGAGAGGTCTTGGTTGGGCCAATCATCGCCCTCTCAAGGTCAAAGAGGCAGTAGCTGCTAGTGTGATTTAAGCTATGTTTACACGGACACTCCTGACTTAAAGATTCAAAGATTTTTTTCTTTGGGTTTTCAAATTCTTCTGTGTTCAGACGACAACGCTGGAGACTTATGGACCCGCTGTAGTGTGCATGCCGGTTGAGTAGATGGCAGTCTAGGTCTGCAGAGAGGCAGCGCTGTTACAACACACGTACAAAGAAGAAAAATTTTTCACAAACAACAATAGTTTTAGTTTTGCTTGAACAACAAACTGAGCACAGTAAGAGGCTTACATGTTTCTCAGCAGACGGCTGGAGCTGTTGTTGTTCCTGGTATGCGCACGCAGCCTTCATGTGAAAGAGTGCTGCGCATGCGGTGCTGTCAGCGTTTGACCCTGAAATGCTCTAATACAGGTTTACATTGAGCTGTGCGGAGAGCGTTTTGGAAGCTTTCCACTCTGGAGCCCATTTTCAAAAGTTACCGTTTCAGACAAATCGCATCACGTTTCAGTGTAAACACAAGGCCAAAATGCAATGAAAACTTATCGGATTTGACCGTTTTTGACACAATGTAAACGCAGCCTTAGTTGTGCTGAAAGGGAGAATTGACCGCTAGCCTGTACCTTACAGATTTTTCCTCAAAATTTATTTTCCCCTGCCTTATCACTTGGAGAAGGAAACCACCCATCAAATATATCCCGTGGATATGTGAACCTGTCCATCTTGTATGTAAAAGAAGAGTATCAAAGAGGCGCCTTGAGTCTAAGGGCTCTAATTTCGTGGCACAGCGCAGGGGCCGCAAGCCTGGCGCACCCCGCGCAGTCTTAATTTCGTCCGGCGCACTGCCATGCGCTGCCAATTTGACAATTTGGTAGACCGTCTGCACAGAGATGGGTGGGACGGTGCACCAGGGGGAGTCGACGGCGCACCAGGAGGAGGTGTTGGCAGATTTATGTTGGCGCAGTGACAATTTCGTGCCAAAAACAGAGCAGAAAGTGCGCTGAAAGCTCGCCTGCTCCAACCTGGTCTATTCTCGGCGCAAGGCGAAGCGCACCCTCCGCAGCTGTAATTTGGTGACAGGCGCACATGTGCGCACACGTCAACAAAGCCTCAGAGGCAGGTTTCCAGAGCATCAGGCACATTTTAAACCAATAAGCAATCACAGCAATCACTATTTAATGTAATTGAACCAGCATATACATTTGTATCTACATCAACTGTCCCGTCACATCTGATGTCGGATTAAAGCCGTTTGTCATAATGGAAACATAACCTGACGGCAGCTGGAAGTTTGATGCACATCTTACAAGTCAACAATAAACAGCCTTTACATCTGATACTGAGTATATATCTGGCTTCTCTCATTTCATTAAATTCAAAGAAAAGAGGGGGAAAAAGACGAAGAAAAAAGAGGGAAAATAAATGTTTGTCACTCAGGATTTACCCGTGATTTCCCATATTCCTCTGTTTTAGTCTTTATTTTTAACGTGATCTAAAAAGATGGAGTACATTATTGTAAGGAGGATGAGGCGGAGACACCGGGAGAGTATACAGCATATCACTAAAGGCTCTGCTATTTGGCGATGACAAACCAGGAGTGCAGGTGAGCACAGCATTATGAATGGATAAGCCAGCTGCGGTGTAACTGTCTCTTAATTTTGTACTCCTATAATGACAAAGGAACAGATTACATCTGTCCCGACAGCAGCTCTGACCGCCTCCGCTGGAGATCATTGCATGCCCCGACGGCAAGTCTGTTCTCCCAGATGCTACATTCTGCATTCAGACCAATCAGACGCTGCACTTCGCCCGCAGCGCATTTAAATGCAAAGAGAGGCGGTCATTTGATTGGTGAAGACAGAGTGAACCCACTCACGGCTTTTCTCCTCCTACTCTGACATTTGCGCCGAGGGGCAGAGACGTGGGCGTGGACGCGCTCCTCTGCGCTCCTCTGCGCTCCTCTGCGCCTTGAGTGCGCCTCTCTTGGCACTGCAGGAAACTTGCAAAGTGCGCCGGTCACATCCTGTGCGCATGGCGAAGGCTGGCACAGGGCAGGTGTGCCTGCGCTTGCGCCTGGTCTACGAAATTAGAGCCCTAAGTATGGAAGTCACTATGTTATGTAGAATCTAACAAATCTTCAGATCAGTCTAGCAGCAAGGTGTCAAACAGCAGTTGAAATATGGGACCCAATGAGGTTCCTCGGCTTTTGTGACCAGCTTCAAGTGGACATTTGAGTATTTTATTCTTTCTGCTGACTGAGAATAGAACAGAATAGAAGAAAACAGAATGCAATAACACAGCCCTCATAACACCATCCAGTAACTTTTAGTGAAACTTCTTAATAACAATGATATGAGTTGCAATGAAAATTTGGACATGAATTTCAAATTTGCCCAAGGTTGGCTTTTGTCATGATTGACAGCGATCCTCAAGTGCCACAATCAGAAATCCAGCTCTTTGGTTTCTGACTATGAATTTAAATCCAATCATTCACATAAGCAGCAGATTAACTGATTAGAAATGCTTCTGATGCTGTGTGAGAAGGGGGTACATTAATTGTGTTTTACAGTAGCAAGATGGTAATGCCTTTGTTGATATGAATGTTAATTTGGATATTTTGCTGCTTGGGTGTTAAGTTTGTTCTCATTTTTCCACTGACAGTGAAATCCTTTGATTCACATTGAAATCCAGGGTAAAACTTGATCATCTTCTTTACAAGCACATCAAGAATCAAGGGCAATACCCTGACAATATTATCTCTCGTCATGAGTCAAATTCTGTGCATGAGATTAACGCAAAAAATTAGCAACACTGGAGACAAGACGTGTGATACAAGCATTGCTTTAAAAACAGATTCAGAGGGCAATATGGAGAAAACATGAGTTTTCACTAAATGATAGATGATACAGTCGCTGACTCTGCTTTTCAGACCAGAAAAGGAAGGTCAGTTCAGTCCCAGGGAGGCAGCAGAAAGAGGAGTGGTGACCATGTGGAAAGGTGACTAAAGAAAGTGGAGCTAAATGGCTGCTTTGCAGCCTCTTATGGCCTTGGCCTTGGAGTACCTTAGTTCTTTAAAGCTTACATGCTGTCAGTAAATGACCTACCAAGACATCATGCTGCTCAAAGCAGTGCAGAGTGTAGACTGTGGACTAAAGTGTAGACCAGTAATTGTACACTGTGACTGTCTAGTTGAATATGTTTATCAGGTGGCTAAATGCCCACATTTGACCTCGAGTTATTATTGACTAAAAGGTAGTTTGAGAAAAAGATTTCAGTTTAGCAGTTACCACAGATTAAACTCAAAAGCCCCCTAACTGACCAATTAGCTCACATCATTCAGGATTGATAAACCATGTCACCATTATACTGAAAAATTAGGTAGGTTGGCTGTAGCCATAGACCCAACTACAGCCAAAACTATTGGAAAGGTGCAATGTCCCACAGCTTTTAGGGTACTTTGGTGCACTCACAAATTGCAGTGAAAAACCAAGCTAACCCAAACAAAAAACACAATGCTAGAACTTGAGCTGGGAGTCCCACTGAGTCCATTGAACTTTATAGGTGAAGCACCCCAGAGTTGTTTTATTAAGTGTGTTTTATTCTCCTGCTTCTTCTTGAGTGGCGTTGTTTTCTCTTTTTATTGTGCTCCCACCGAGAGACCTATTTCCCCATTTCTAATTGACATTCCCTGTTGCATAATGTTTCTAACTGACTGATCAGGTATCAGAGATGGAGTTCTTTGTGTAAATGCAGCCTGAATAATTCATACAGCACTGTCAGTGAGAGAGAGAGAAGGGGCATTTTGGAAATCAGCTCGCTAGGCCCCTGACCATGAATAATTGATCTGAACTGATTAAAATTTGCCGTGATTACCCCTCACCTTCCCAACAGATAAGACGCCACACCTGTGTGTTTGCTGTCTCTTTACTTATTCTCTCCCTCGTATCTTTCACCTCACTCAGACGTGTTTCGATTCCTTGCATGCTGTCACACTGTGTGATGGAATTTGAGACACTTCAGGAACAAAGCTGCTTCATATTTCAAGTTGCATCTCCAGCAAAGAGCTAAATTTCCTCTCTGATTATCTCTTGTCAAAGTACTGGAAAAACATGCCTCCCCCATGCTCCCCTCAGGCAGTAGACCCTTGGATAACTTTCACAAATACAACCAAAAGTGTAAAAGACATTCTATTAAATTCACTAAAATATAAAGCTCTCACATCCTTAGAAGGAAAACCTTCAAACTGATTTCATTCGCTGCCTATTTGCACATTAAATGGTCCCTGTTCACACTGATGCGAGTGGGTTCATTTAGTATGGATACCTACCATCAAAGTCCAACTAGGAATGCCACTTAGATCTTTGTTCCAGAGTTGAAAGAAAGAAAGAAAGAAATGCATGTCAGAAAGCAAAATGAAGAAGGAGAGAGGCACGCAGTGGGAGGGAGTGTAGGAGAGTGACAGCTAATGACAGTAGCTACAAGCTGTGACCTTTAGAGCGATCACACAAGCATGACGAACCAGGCTCAAGGTGACAGAGGAGTGGGCGATTCTGGAGGAGGATGTTAAGGACAACAAAGACTTAGAGCGTCTTTGGTTTAGCAGCCATGATATAGCCACGGTGCAGGGGGATAACAGTTATGCAGGTGATCGATACCTGTCAATTTGTCAACTATGGTCCAGTGTTTGTAAGATTAAATTCTCACTGAGAGAGGTGGACTAGGAAAAAATCTAAAATTAACACTAAAACTATGATCGAATGGGAAAAGTCAAAGTTCACTGAGGCTTCGGATCTGGTAATGCAGGGTACTTTTCTAGTGTAATCCTGTATTTAAACAGGCACACATGCCAAGATCCTCTCATTTTTATGAGCACCTAGGGATTTGTGGGCTTTCCAAGAGGAAACATTTAATGTAGTTACAGAGAGAAAAGAGGTTTTGTTAATACTTTTCCAATTCAAACTTTAAACTGCATCCTTATTAAATGACCACCGTAAATGGGATCCAGCCTGGATAGTGTTTTTTAGTTTTCTGGCTGCTTTTATATCATAAGTCACATTCTGCAACTGAAACTGAAACCACCGGAACACACTAATAACCGAGGCTGCTATAGAAAAGCATCTGTTTGTGATTTCTCACATTATTCTTGCACATATAACAGCAGAAGTCTTTTCAGGTTTAGTGTTTTGCCTGAAGCCACGTAAGCTTGTGCTCCAAAGGATGTCAGACCCCATACCTATGGTTGAGAGACAATCCACTAGTCCACAGAACCGCTGCTTAGCCTCTGTAACATTTGTTCCAAAGCAGGAAATCAGTCATCTCTGCCTGGTCTGAGGTTTCTAATTACTGAAATCATAGGGGATTTTAGATGGTTTTGGAGGGGGCTGAAGCTCCCTTAAAACCTAATAACCCCTCTGTAATAAAATTACACATAGCCGGTGCTCCACTAGATTTATTAAAAATTATTTAATTTTTGCATGAGTCTTAGCTTCATATTTTTGCAGAATCACTAAAATCTGAATGATGCATTAGGATGCATAGGAAGATAACTTCCTTATTAATAACTGGAATAAATACCCAGGGATTATTTATAAAGAAATTACATATTTTCAGGTGTCAATGCCTTTCAACTCAACACAAATGAAAAAGAAAAAAAACAAAGAGTTTTGTGAAAGACTAGATGGTTTCGGTGCAAAATGTGTGTGACAAGTCCTGCTTTCAATATTCTGGTGACATAATATTTGCAACTTAAAAGTTACTGATTTTTAAAAGGGATCGTTCAGGATGTTGTGTTGGGTAGTATGAGGATCATGGCAATAGCCTAAACTTTGGCCACAGTGACAGAAAACAGCTCTGCGCCTGTACACAAATGGATGGCACTGAAGCTAAAGCCACATATTGCTGCACAAGGGGCTAACTTCTCTGTATATTTACCTCCACTAAGGAGGTTATGTTTTTGTTTTTTGTCTGTTTGTTTGCATGTTGACACGATTACACAAAAAAAACTACGAGATGGATTTTGCTTTAATTTTCAGGAGATGTTGGTAATGGCTGAACGTAAAATGATAAGCTTTTGGTGATCACCCAGATAACTGCCTTTAGTGAACAATCCTTTTGCTGAATAACTGTCTAACCAATGACGATATCAACAATAACTTTATCATGAAGCTATTGCTTATAAATGTAACTGCAACATGTGAGCTACCTTGGTGGAGGTTTGTGCTCTTCGAGTGCTTTCTAGTTTACATAGTTTCAGGTCAAAATGAACTTCAAAAACGGTGATAAGGAGTAGCATACTTCATCTCATTTCTTAACAACTGTTCCACCTCTAACCCACTTTGTTTTGGCTCTACTTCCATACAAGTCTTCTACTAGCAGCGCCTGTTTGGCGCTGCTTGTAGAACAAGAGGAAACACCTGCTACCAAACGCAAAAGTGGGCAGTTTTTGCACCAAATATCACAGCCTTTTACTTTAAACATGTGGGAATACCTGTGTGCTTTGATATGGTAGTTGTTGAAAACACACTGTGAGTTTGTTGTTGAAGATGAACTGAGCAAGAATAACACACTCTCAAAATCACAGTGCTTGGTCAACAGAATGATCTTGAAACATCATTACTTTACTTAATCTTTGTTTGTGATGTAGCAAAATGTGTGTACTCAGTAAAAGCAAAGCATGATCATTTGCCATGTTCAAAAACTAAGCAGCTTTGATGTGGAAAAGTAAGTAATTACTAAGAATTTAGATATATCATCCAGTCACCTAAGCTGTTTTTCTAAATTGTTTTTTACCCAAGAACTCTTTCAATCACATGTTCATGACCCATGTGCAGCAATATGTAGCTCTAGATTCCATGTTGTCTATTTCTATACCAACGCAGAGTTGATCTCTGTTACTGTGGCTGAAGTTTATGCGAGTGCTTTAACCTCATAACCTCACTTCAAAAATCACAGGTGTCCCTTGAATCCTCATATTCACTGAAAACACACAGCTCTTTAAATCCCAAAGTGGACATATTAATAAAGTGTTATAAAATGGTTTCTTATCAAAGGAGTAATATTTCCCCTTACTTGTATGTCCACATATTTATGATGTCAGAAAAATTCCTACCAGTTTTCACGTACTGAGCACCCCTGATCCATGAGATGCTTTGTCAGAGCTCCTGTCACTGTGTGGCCCCCTTTCCCACGTGGGCCCAGTCTGTACTGATTAGTTGGCGTGTGTACTCTAAGGTACAGTAATTGGTCAGGTCAGCACAGGTCACCACCATGTTTCCAGTAGCTCCATATCTTTGACGCTCTGCATTGGGTTTACTGACTTGCATTGAGCTTGACCAACAGATGAAACAGTGATAGGATGTCACAGTGGTGGGCCACAAGAGACGGGGAAGTCCAAATGTAAGTTTTTTAAAATTATTTTAAGCTCATGTGTATTAAATTATTTTCATGCATGAAAAGAGAGAAATCTTTTTACTGATTAACCAACCTGGACATTTCAGTTATTAGCATTAGTTTTGATTTTGCATTGTTTTTATTTCTGCAACTACTGGGAAAAGAAAGGAAAGAAAGAAAAGGAAAAGGCAAATATTAGGCCAGGCCAGAAAATCAAAAGCATGAGATGCGAAGACATCACATTTTTTATTATTATTATTTTCAGGAGCAACATGATCAAAACTGATCATTTTAGAGTTAATCCGTGGCCATCTGAAGTTCAGATGGGCTTTGGGGTGGGCAACTTTAATTACCAAGAGGGCCACATAAGACCATTTTTCCCAGCCTGAGGGCCACATTGTTACAGTTTTCAGAAACTCTCAATAATGAAAAAGAATGTTGGATAAACAACATATGAGAATATAAATTTGTCATGAAATTAGAATACCAATATTCATATATTACAACATAAATACAAGTTATTATGCATAATCAAATGAGATTGACACAGAATTCAAGCAAATTTAGCTAACATACATGGAATTAAAGCCAATGAAGCTAATTTCAAATCAATAAAATTATGTGTTATTCAAATTTTTGAAGCTCAAATATTTTGCTGCTGCCATTTTGTAACTATAGTAATGAGTAATATTTGATATAATGTTAAAGGCTTCATAAAAGAGATTTAAAGACACTATTAAAGTAAAGTAAGGTCATAAACAATTTAAATAAGCCAATAAAATGTCAGTATAGATTACATAGAATGATTTCTATTGGATATCTGAGTTTTCTTCATATTTACAGCTGCTGGTTGGGAATGAATGGCGGGCCACATTTAGTGATTTGGAGGGCCACATTTGGCCCCCGAGCCACCACTTGCCCACCCCTGGGTTACAGGGTGAATTAAATACTTATAATAAAAAGTGGTGTTTAGATTTCAAAATATTCATGTAAAAAAAGCAAATTTCAGCCAAATGATGTCATACAGATTAGATATAATAATAATAATAAAAATGTTGGAAATCATAGAACAAATGTGCGATTCCCCTGAAAGAACTGATGAGACCTATAGGTCTTAAAGTCAGCCAAACTCCATCTAAAGTTCATTTCAAATTAACTGTGATTTTACAATTCAATAATTTTAATAGGGTCCTCAGATGAGGGTTATAATGAAAATGTAGCCACTTTTTGATGCTCTGTTCAAAAGTTTTATTCATTTCTAAATTAGAAATCTCAATTAATGTCATTTTTTACTTTTACATATTTTGAATGTTGTGCATTAAAATGCACAACATTTCATTTCATTTTGTTTTTTAACAACAATAATCAAAAGTATTTAAGACTAGCAAGAAGGTTGCTGGTTTGATCTCCATATGATCAGGGTCAGGGTCAGGGTCATATGGAGTTTGCATGTTCTATCCATGCATTTGTTTGTTCTTCCTGGGCACTCTGGCTTCCTCTTACAGAACAAAAAACATGCTCATTAGGTGATTGTGACTCCCAAACTGCCCCATGCCCTTGGCAGGAGTGAATGGTTGTCTGTGTCTTTATGTGGCCCTGAGATCAGCTGGCAACAGGTTCAGGGAGTATCCCAACACTCCGTTAAACTTCAGCCCCTGCTACCCCAAAGGGATAAGCAGTATTGATATTAGTAGTAGTAGTAGTAGTACTAGTATTATTATTATTTTTTTTATTATTACCATTCAGAGACACAAGCATCAAGTTTTTATGTTCTGAATTTTGTCTCATTGCACTGCTGGAGACACCCTACCTGCGACTGTGCCCCTAAAGACCTAAGAAGAGAAATTAAATTAAAATAAATCATTCATTCATTCATTCATTTTCTATACCTCTTATCCCTTTCGGGGTTGCAGGGGGGCTGGAGCCTATCCCAGAGAGGAGGGATACACCCTGAACAAGTTGCCAGGGCCTAAAATTAATCAAATATGCCTAATTTTTAATAAGTAAAATAGTTAGAAACATAGTGCTGCATACATTGATATATGTTTTTGTCTGATATTGGCAGAATTAAACTTCAGGTGATATTATTTCACATCTTGTTTTTGCTGTTGTTTTGGTAAACTTTGCTTTTGTATATTAACATGCTCAATACCACCATGTTGATGCAAAGCAGGGTACTATTTCACTCCCAAAAGCTCAACTTTTTGACGAAAAATTTGGCAGAGAAATATTATGGACTGGCAGAGTAAATGGGATCCAGCTTCAGGGATCATTTATCCCTCCTGGGAAATAAAAGCAATAGATGTTTTAGAAGATTTCATCTGAACCACAGTGGTGTACTGCCTGACTGTCAAATTCCATTCTCATACCTGTATTAAGGATAAAACAGAAGCATGTCCTCCAAAACTGGCAAACTTTCTGGATTCTGCTTGGATATGACGTTTTTATATTCACTTCATCAGTATTTTGCTTGGTTACCATTTGGTCTGATTTCCTGTCTATTGAGTGCCCACACTGGAAAAACTTTCATAATTAGATAAGAGAAAAAGTTTTATTCTAAGTATAAAAAGATGCAGATTAGGTTTAAGTCCAATCAGATTTAATCAGCAATTTAATTTTTATGGTCTGACATGTAATTTTGGGTATGGAGTGTGTTCTTAAAACTTTTTTTAATGATTTTTCAGTGTACTGAAGAGAAAAATCTCATTGTATTTCATGGTACAATATGTAATTTGGATATTGAAAAAAATGTATCTGAAAATCATTTGGAAGAAGTAAAATGAACCAGTTGAACCAAATCAGCCTGTCCTCCTTGTCAAAATGGACAAAAACATGAACTATCACCCTTTGCCCCTTCATCATTGCTCTGATTGTTTCATCATTTCCGTCCCTGGTTATCAGAACTTCATGGTCAGTCTGAATATTGACATTTCCCTGTTTTGTTTTTTGCTTTTTATTTTTTTTTTAGGAAAGGGAAAAGCAGGTGTACCGAGAAGATGTGTCCACTTCATATCCCTGGTGGAGGCTTTCAAGTGGCCGGGCGCTCTGCCTGTCCTGTCAGCTCGGAGCAAACACCCAAACCTAAAAAGGAAGAGGGGATGGAAAAATCTCCCAGATAGCATCACACACGGCTGGCCAGGGCCTCAGCAGCAGTCCACTTGTCTGCTCTCTCCTCCGCAGAGCCTTCACAAGAGATGGGAGGAATACTAAAAGAGCAGGCATAGATTTTCTGCTGAGGAGGGGGTGGAGGAAGAGAGGGGAGGCAGTTGGAAGGTGGTGGGGTTGACTGCCCACATCAAACTTCCCTCCTTCTCTCTCTCACCCCTCTCCCTTCTTCTCCTCTCCCTCTCATCTGCTTGGCTCTGGAGGGACCCTCTGTTTGTCAGCCAGGCAGTGGAGCGTCTCCCTCTAACCCCACCTCCTTCTGGTTCTCATTCTTTTTTCCTTTTCTTTCTCGCCTTCCTTCACCTTGTAGACCTCCATCTCCCTTTTGTCTTTTCACAATCCTGTTTTTGGTTTTCCTCAGGTCTTTTTAACAGCCCCTTTACTGTAAGGACGGCCTTTTAATAAAGTCAAGGGCAGAAACAGACTGATATATTAAAGCTGGTGTTAAAAGGGTGGAGCAGCTTTGCACCACTGATGGAAGTGATTTTGGGGATCAGTTTGGTGCATTTGATGACATTATTCTATATGAAAACATTATTCTTTATGATCATTTATAAGCTGATCATAGAGTGATACAAAAATCAAAATTAACCCTCTGACATCCAAACTAAGAAATACATGTGCCATTAACTATTTGATGGTAAAATTGTGTCCCTTCCTCTTCATTAAGCAACATTTGAGACTTTATTTTTCAGATTACCCAATCAGGAAGCAGATGTTGGCCAACCTGTTGTTTAAGGCTTATGCAGGTCATGAATGGATTTCTTTCATTTCCACATCAATTTTTTCATTTTTCATATAAAAATACAGCAGAGAGCAATATTTAGATATTTAGCTGTTTCCCCAGTTTTCCAAGGAATCAAGATACATTTTTATCATCAAATGTATTTCCTTCAAATAAATCATGATTGTGAAAGGATATGGAAATATGTGAAAAGATTATTCTTACTCCGATGTATGCTCTTACTGTTAGATTTCTGAGAAGCTATGCAGCAACATTTCACTTCAGATTTTTTCTGGTTTTCAAACAATTATATTCATGTGCATGTCATGTCATGTTACCAACACTTTTCAGAGATGTGAATAAGGAAAAAAATGACAAAGGTAGACTGTTAAAAATTTAAATACAGAGGTGGTGCAGCAAAAAGTCAACCGCATGGTTACAATGCCAGTCAAAGGGTTAAATTTCTCCACTGCTGAAAAATGTTAGGCTGTACAGGTGTATCTGTGTTTAGAGGCTTTGCATGATCACACAATTTAAAGCAAACTGACTACATGACTACAAATGAGCAGGAAAAGATTGTGAGAAAAAAGTATTTGTTAAAAATAAACTGGATGAATAAAAAATAATAATTAAAATAGTGAGGTTACCACTTATCCCTTGTTTCAGGCTAACTCTTATAGACAAATTTAGCCACAAGATATGAATAAACTCTGGGCTAAGCAGTAGACTTTGGACCATAGTGGGTCATTGCAGTTAATGTAAGCCTACACAGAAAATCATCACATTTTCAGGGAAAAGATTACCAAGACACCAGAGAGATATATAAGAAGAGATATAATAAGACAATGGCTTTTAGGATATGTTCAAGATCACTAATGTTCATAAAACTGTCTTGCTTTCATTGCAGATTACACTTGTTACACGTGTGTTTTCATCTTTTCTTTGATAAGCTCTAATAGAGCTCCCACACAAGGGTCCAGCCCACTCTGATTGGTTTACGGGTCAGCTCTGTGATAACTGATCAGTTCAGCAAAGCTCTGCATTCTCTCATTTACACTCTGCAATGGGTTTGCAACAAGGAGCAAATTTAAACTGAAGACAAAACAATAACACACGAGAAGGCCCACTCAGGGTGGGAGGGAGAATGAGATTTTTTATGCTATATTCACACCGCAAGTGATCCAGCTACCAAAATCGCGTCGCCCACTGACGTATCGTCGCGCGTCCACAAATACCTCATTTTGGTCACCTTTGCCGTCGGCTGTCGCTCGGTGACGTCACATCTACTCGAGATTCACTGCAATCATATCATATATCATATAATAGGATGTATAAGCGGACATTATCCCAACTGTATCCTTTCATTCACTTATCAACAACAAAACACTGCAGCTGATGCCCTGCAGCATCATTATCTGAGAGTTTCCCGCAGTGCGTCCAGGCGGAACTAATGTCCTCACTGACTAATGTTTCCTACACGGACATAAATTGTTCCTCTGTAGTCCGGATGAAAAACTGTCTGTCTCGTGCACCGTAACACACGCACACACTGCTGATTTGCTGTTGCCGCACAGCCACACACAACATCGTCTGAATAGATCAATTCTTTTTTACTTTCACATTGCGCGACAAGCTATGTGGTAGTGTGAAAAGCGGCTGTCGCATCGCAGGAGGGTTAGCCCCGCCCCATCGCGGCTGTACATTGACTTTGCATGGAGAGTGATTGCCGAGGTAGTACAAGTAGCGTGCGGTGTGAACGCAGCATTAGGCTGCTGTTGGCACCACAAAGAGGGGAAAAGGAGAGAGCATAATGCCACAGACTTTTTGTGTTGTTTACTGAGGCGCTGTATCACGTTAAACACACTATAGGCCATAAAAAACAAAAAGAAAAAAAACATAATATAGTCTCCTTTATACGTTTTGTGTAAAAGCTGAAAAGAAAACAGTGTTGTAATGATAGTATACTGCAACAGATGCAATCACAAAGCTTTACTTTCCACCCTCTCATAAGTTATTTTTTTGGACGTGACAACACCAGAAGTGACTGCATGTCACTTTGCGGCTTGAAGAGGTCTCAATTTCTGTGTTTATTTTTTTTTTTATCAGAAATTGGCAGAATTGTTTTTAAAAAGAGGAGGATCACACATAATTTTTTTGCTCTTCTCCTGACCGGGGATCACTGCTGGGAAACTGGAAGAGAATGCAGAAATCCTCCACGGACATGCCAGAGATTATCTTTGACGAGGTTCAATTTCACATGTAAGTGTTAAGTGATACATCTGTGTGGCATAATTTTAATGTAAGATGGTAGTCTAAGGTAGTTTAATCTAACGGCTAACTGTTGTTAGTTGTTAACCGCTACATATAGCTACATATGCTACACTATACTTAGCTGCGTTGCTTGGTATGGATTGTTCTGTCATGAGTGTGATGAGCTTAACGATTATCCAATCACAAGCTGCTGTTGTTTTTGAAGGTTCTGCCTTGATAAACATTTTTGAACAGCTCTTTCTGAGATGGATTAGTTCAATACTTTCGTGGCAGATATCTGGAGCTGTCCATCTTGCGTGTCAGGTTAGCATGCGTCAGTCAACCAACTGATGAATCAATCTTTATATTCATAGCGCCTGATCATAACAAATGTTGTCTCAAAATACTTTGCAAAAGAGTGATCTTTTACAATTACTTACTGTATTATATACTTATATTCCAAACCCAACATAAATGCCATGATTAGCAACAGTTACGGATGTAAGAAAAAGCCTCTATTTAGCCATAGAAATTCTTGAGTAGCACCAGACTCAAGTGGAACAGCCATCCTCCAAAGCTATATTGGGGGTGTGAGTGGGCTGAGATAGAGAGAAGGGCAAAGGCAAAGGGACAAACATGAAAAATCATGACAGTGACAAATTAAAGGAAGCCCAGACCATAAATTTGTCTTTATAATGGTTGTCTCTATTGAATTCAAATTTTTTAGAGTTTAGTCATGTACGATGCAGTACCTTGTTTTATTGTTGTAAAATTTGTTATTATGGTGATATAATCGACTATCTACAACTCCCATAATTCCGTCAATGAATGGGATTTGCCATTATAAACATAGCATTTTTTATAAGCATTCTCTGGTAGTGTATGATCATTGGACCTTTTTTCACCTGTGCATGTATATTTCAGCCAATGTGTGTGGAGCATGTCTCAATTACAGAGTGTAAAAAATTAAATTCCCCCACAAGGGATTGATGAAGTATGTCTTCTTCTTTTGCAAAATAGATCATTATCGTTATTATCTGAGTGGCAAACTACGACACCTCTACCCACCCCGCCGGCCTCTTTAATTCTTTTTTGTAATGTAGCTTTCCTTCGCAGGTGGTCAGTGCAAGCTTGCTCTACAGGTTTACCAGGATAAGAGGAGGAACAGCATGTGGCTTTATTCATTTTTGAAGCTGCGAAATGACAAGTTTGGTCCCAGACTTGCTTACATTTTATAAGCTTTATGTTGCTCTAATCTCTGAGAAACACTAGAAAACAATACCTGAACAAGCCAAAGGACCTACATCCTTGTCAAATTGAGAAGTTAAATTGTTCTCCCTCATCTTTGCATGTATGTGTGCACTTTATTTTTCATGTTTGAAGTGTACTGTTGTTTCAGTGTGTGTTTGTAAGAGTGCCAGAGGCTAGTTGGTTGTGGCACACCAGTGAGCTGCCAGGTCAGATTGAAGTAAACGCTGAATGGGTGGAGGGTGAATAAAAGTGGCATTTTAGTGGAGGAGGAGGACAAGATGGAGGAGGAAGGGGCTCCTGTGGATGAAATCCTTTGCGTCTGCAGATGTGGTCTGCAGCGGGGGCTGGAGGATCATAAAGTGACACAACAAGGGATGACATGAAAAAATGCATAGAGGAATAGTGAGGATAGCAAGATCAATTTTTCATTAAAAGTGAGTGTTTTCTACTGTTGCACTGACTTATTAGAACAAAATTGGTATTGGCAGATATTTGCCTAAACAGCTGAATATTGATATCAGCTGGAATATTTTTTCAGATATCTACAGCCAGTATTTTGGCTGCACAAATTGGCCCTTACATTAGCTCTAGGCAGCCCCGCCCCTTCCTATATGCAAAACAAAATCTGTGCGTAGGGCCCCACGATCCATGGGGGCCCCCATTGTGCGCATGTGGATGCATTCTCCGTTGTCCGATACAGCCCTGATCCGCTCTGTGGAGTACAGGCCTCATATTTTTGATTTGAAGTGTGGCTGTTATGGCAGTTGTTTATCAGTTATGTCATTTTGTTGTGCAGCCGATGTACATGTTAGAGCATGACAGGGGAGCGGATTTTCACTCCAGTCCTGTCACACTCCCAGTGAAAAAATCCCATCCGTCCCAATCCCGGGCCAGAGTAAAAAAATGAATCCTGTCCTGTCCCACTCCCATAGAATGACTCCCACTCCCATCCCACTCCCACTCAAAATTACCCCCACTCCTGTCCCGTTCCCGTTTGAATAAAACCAAACATGTTGAAAAAATGTTGCATTTTTTATTTTAGGTAAAGGTGCAGTGCATATAAAAGGCATTGCCTTTAAGTTTTTTTTAACTTTGTGCTGCAGCTCTCTTTTCGCCGTGTCGTCTTCTCCCTCCATGTTGTTTTGTTATGTATGTCGCCGGCAGCCGCTCCGAGTCGCTTTTCACTTCAGGTGGTGACAGGAAGTCAAACCACTTTTGTAGTTCTTTCGTGTTGCATATCTCTGGGTCATATCTAAGCATCAATCTCTTTATTTAAGTTAAAAACTATGAACAATTTATAATATTCGGGGGATTGTTGGGGCAATTTGTAAAAAGGAGCTCCAACAATCTATGATGATCAAAGTGCCAGTTAAAAGTTCAGTATAGTTTTTGTCTGAAGACTGTATTTAACATGACAAAATGCAGAGAGAGATCTTGTTTTGATTAAAGTTAGATTTTAACTTTGAATAAGAATCAGATCTAGTGGAAAGAAATGCTAAACATACAAGGAATGGACTCTATTTTACTTTGCTCTCTGTGTACAAACTACAGGATTTATTGTTTACATATACATAAAACACTACAAACAAGCCTGTATATACAAGAGTGCAATGGTGATGACAGTATTGGAGGTAGGCAGTTTGTATAACCCTGAATGCTTTAGCTCTTACAAAAAGAACATCTCTTATCTTCATTAAGCTTGAAAAAGTTTTTCCTCATCCTTTTCTTGATGTCAGACAGATATGTGAAAAGGTAACTGAGTGCACTTTGGTCTTTGAGTGAGACTGATGTGTATAATTGTGCATCATCTGCAAAAAACAATGTTAAATTCCATGGTGATTTGATACAAAATTTCAAAGTGGAAGCATGTAGACTGTTATACATGAATCCAGGAATGTTTCCCCGGGGTGATTCCAAAAACTGAAATCATAAACACGGTTAACAAACAGGTGTCATGTAGACAATTAGGCCTATAAGTACAAGACTAATATAAATGACTTCCCTTTGCACAACTGCTGTATAAATCTGTTTTTCTGCCTGATTGTTTCATTGAATTGTGGACATTAATGACTGACAGTTTATTGACTGGCCTGCCAAGCCTTGTTAAACAACCAGGCATCTTTTTTATAAGTTTAAAGTCTGTGTTGCATCCTTTTATACCAACAGCAAACCTTCTCCCTTCCTCCCCCTGCAGCTATTTATCTACCTTTCAATTCATGTCACCTTTCATTTCTCGCTATTGTTTTCAGCTGTCTTCTCACATGACCCCTGCTCTCTCTTGAAAGATGCATGTGGATTTCTGGCAGCTTGCTTATTCTTCTTCTTTTTTATTTTCCTACCAACATGCCACGATTTTATGATCTCTTTGAAGCTTCCCGGCATCTCTCTAAACATCTTGGCTAACATCAAAGACCACACATTACAGGAGGGGCAGAGTTCAACTGGGAGCCACTGTGATCCAAGCATCCTTTCCCTCTTCCCTCTTTTCTCCTCCACACAGAGGGAGAGGGAAAGGGAGTAGATGAGGGGGGGTTTGGAGGGGGGGCTCTCTTCTTGCGTTTGTGTCCATCATGTGTCATGGCCGCTCTTGGCTTTCATGTTCTGTCTGGCTGAGTCTCCTGCTCCAGCAGTCTCTGTTTCCTTGCTGAAAAATCTGTGTCCCTCAGAGGCAGGGAAGACGCTTTCTCTCTTCTGCATCCATTTCAGCTCAGCTCAGCGTAGCCCAAGCTCTGTTCTCACCTTGCTGACACCGGCTCCTCAGTCGACACCTCGTCCCTGCATGGGCTCAGCTGGCTGACAGGCAGCTGTCCGTACGGATAAAAGCAGGAGAGGACACACTGTATAAGGCGTTCACCATCACCGCCTGCTTTTCTAACGCTTCTCCTAATACAAAAGTATCTTATCACGCTATTAGAAAAGTAAAACAGAAAAATAGTGCCTATTTTCAATTCAGGGAATGTGACATTTTTGTAAGTTAATCTGCAATGTTTGCTTTCTATATATTTTAGGTATTTGTTGTTTATTTCTTGTGGAGCTCCTGTGTAGAACTTTTACTTTGTGTTGATTTTAGCTCAAAGTGTCACCCGAGTTTTGGTTTGTTGATCTGTTTGGGTTTTGGTTTGTTTCTATCACACCAATGGCTCTGTTGGTGGCAGCCTTCTTCACTGAGTGGTGCAGGGATGACGTGTTTCTCGATGGCAAATGAGGAAGTTAACATCGCTCTGGTTTCTTTGACTGCAAGCCCACATAAAGCCTGTGGGATTTATCCACTGTGTTTCGATCACTGCAGATGATAAACATACATGTTTGGTTCTTTGTGATCTTAACAAACAAACCTACTTTTCATTATGTTTAAGCTTAAACATAGTTGGTGAGTGTAAAAAGCTATTAGTAAGCTAGTAATATGGTGGCTCGACTTAAGCCTGGCTCACACTACAGGATTCTCGGCCCAATTTAACCCAGATTCAGACCCCCCTACAATCGGGGAGAAATCTGGTCGGGGACCAAAATCGGCCCCGACGTTTGATCAGGATTATCTTCTAGTGTGAGCAGGTGACAGATCAATCTTAACCCCCACGATCGTCTCACAGACTCGTCGAAGCCGCCCCGATAATTTTCAAACATGTTTGATATTTATCTGGATGATTACACAACTCGTATTCGCTAAGGATGACAGTAGCCAATCAGAGAGAGACCGGAAATGACTGTGAGTCAGGAGTTATCAGAGGGCGAGCATAAAGAGCGTACGTTCTTACTTCGTCCACTTGTCTCCTCTTACTTCCCTTCCTTTGCCCTCACACCCATCACAGCATCGTGTGGATTTGCTGTTCATCATGAGACTGGGATCCACATTCAAGATTTCCTGCTGCTTAACAGAAGGTTTTTTCTTGCCGCCATGATGGAGGGATTCATGATTGGCTATATGGATTCATGTTGGGTGTTGGATGTATATATTTGTATATATATGTATATGTGTATTTTATATGTATATATGTATCTATGCATATATTTGTATCCATAAAATGAAGAGCTTTATGCTCTATTGTAAAGTGTCTTGAGATAACACTTGTTATGAATTGGCGCTATACAAATAAAGATTGATTGAGATTGATTGACGGGTGAGATGGACAGCGACGATAGAGGACAGTCTTGTCGACCTGTGGCAAGACTACGAATGTTTATACATGCAGAGATAATCACAACCAATGGGAAAAGGACAAGCCTTAAAGAGAAATCGCATCCGCATTAAATATTCCAGGTGAGATAATAATGTGGCAGAGTGCTGCAGGTAATCACCTCGCGCTGATGTCCAGCACAACAGCACTCGCTCTCATGTGATATTGATATATACATCAGCTATACAAGCACATTTTACTAGTTAACAGTAAGTGAGAAGGAATAATGATTTGTTTATTTAATCATTTATTTGGCTCAATATTTGTCCGTGTCTCCCCAACCACTTCTTTATCCAGATGCGTCTAGTCCTTTTTTTTCCCTTTTTTCGCTACAAATAATGGCCACAGCCAGCAGTACCGCACTCGTCTCCATCTTTCGTGTTTTCGTTTACATGGTGAGATAGGATCACGCTGAGCATCGATCTGGCCCGATAATCTTGATGAAATCCTGTAGTGTGCGCTGGTCATAATTTTCAAATCTTGTAGTGTGTGTGTGCCTAAGATTTAAGAAAAGATAATCTGTCAAGATTCTCTTTATCTGTGTGATACAACTCGATTTCAGAATCTTTTAGATTTTTTAAATCCTGTAGTGTGGGCCAGGCTTTAGAAGCAACTACAATATTCCCAATGTATAACATTTTTTTTAAAGGAGACATATCATGCTGATGCATGATTTGATACTTACATATAATATAATAAATTTGAAAACAAGACCTTACACCCCCTTAATTTTAATGAGATATTGTATTTTTTCTCATATCCTAGAACGAGATTTGATGCCTCTGAAAATAGGTCATTGCGAGATGTCTGCGAGATTTAAATCGTCGTGACGACACGAGGTACCTTTCTTTTTATTGGAGTAATCTGATAAAACACTTCCTCCTCTGTGATGTCCGTTAACCACAAAACCGTCACCGAGGAACACATTCGTCCTGCAGCAGTATATAGATTCCTAGCTCACACTCACTCATTACCAGCTCTGGCCTGTAGGGGGACTCAATACGCGGTCGCTGCTTTGAGCCTGCCGGAAAATACAGTAGAAGAAGAATGACAGGCTGGCTCTACCCTCGACAGAACTGACCAATCAGAGCACAAAGGGCTGTGACGTTGCAAGGTAACTGTAGGTCATCCTCAGATCCTCGTGTTTCAACGAGAGCTTGATAATGGCCTAAAATGATGATTTTGAGAACGCTATTGTGGGGCAATGAAGGAACTAAATGACTTTTACTGAGGGCAGAAATGCTTTACAGGCATCCTAGTCTGGCATAGTGAAAAGGAGAAACAAGCATGATATGTCTCCTTTAACCTCATGTTTGAGAGTTTCCTCATAACTGAGTGACCTGATCAAGGGTGATCTCATGGCTGTGGCAATACTGTATGAAGTACTGATTGTTAAAACAGAATAAAAAAATGCTTGCTTGTCCTGTTTGTAGTGCTTGTTAGCAGTAAGTTAGCAATCATTGTTCTAAACACACAACTACGGTTAAAAATTCAAAAGCAAAACCTTTTAGGCTTTTATGGAAAACTGTTATTTAAAATCCTATCTAAAATCTAATTCACTAAAGATGGACTGTATCAAAGCTGGGGGATGTGGTGCACATGTATCACACCAAGAAGACTGCTGGTTCAACTCCCCATGTCGACCAGGCTTTCTGTGTGTAGAGTTTGCATGGTCTCTGTTTTTTTCCCAGGCAATCCAGTTTCATTTCACAGACCAAAAAAAACAACAAAAAGAAACATGCTTGTTAGTTTTATTGGTAACTCAAAATTGCCCTTAGGTATTACTGTCAGTGTGAATGGTTTTGTCTTACAATGAGGCCCTGCAATTGGCTGGCGACTGGATCAAGGTGTACCCCACCTCTCACCAAAAGTCAACTGGGATAGGCTCCAGCCCCGCATTACACCAGTAGGGATAGGCGGTATAGATGATGGATGGATGGAGTATTTAAGCTGTCTGACTGTCTAACTGAAGCAGTGAGTGGCTTCATTCAGCACAGGAATATGGAGATTAAACTGAAAGGAGAACTGCAAGTGGTAACATTCTTTTAGCCACACTCTAGCAAACTAACTTCACATTGTTGACTCTTTGCAGAGAAAATGTGTTGCTGGTCGCCTTGTTTGTCAGCACCTTGTGGCAGTAAATTAAAGGCACAATATGAAGTGTCTCTGACCTTAATTATATAAATTGATTTTAAATGACTGTTTTATTCCATATTTAAGTTAAATACTTAAACTGACTGTAATATCTTAAACATTTTTTCAACATTTTGTAAAGCAAGAGAAATCTAGAGTTGTAACCGTTCAAGTAAATGTGGCAACCGTTGTATTAACAGGGCAGCCCAACTTTCCGATACACGGAAAACACTGAAAGTTGTTTCTAAGAGTGCTAGATTTGTGCTTTTGCATTTTGTTTATGTTTTGTGCTGCTTACTTGTGATGGAGCAGGATTATTTTTTGCTATCAGCTCCATATTCTGCAGCTCAAGTTATTCCCCACTTAACCCAAATTCAGTCCATGTGCTTTTTGATTGACACTTTAAATAAGGTGCTTTTCATAATTTTCTATTGGACACATTTCATGGATAAATTTCCAGTGATAAGGAGGAAAAGCTCTCTAAGACTCTTTAAGTTTGCACCGTTTGCAATAGACTGCCTTGCATCTACTTTGAGACTTGAACCAGAAAGTCCGTGTGTTATACTTTTCTCTCTTCTGGGTTAGGGTAAATCAAGTAGGGGTTTGATGTTTTGTAAATTCACCTGAGAACAGCCAAACACTTTGTGATTCAAGGGGATTTAGTCTTTTTTTTTAGATTGCGCACCTGGTTTTGAAATTGGAAAATTTTGAACGATTGTTCATCATTTGTTTTGCTGTGCACAGGAGACAGAGCAGCAGATGTAGCCTGATCAGCTGCCTCCAACTGGTTGCGACTAATTTTTTTTATATTTTGTTCATATAAAAGTTTTTGAACAAACAATTAAAGGAAAACCATAACAAGATTCTCTAACTTCAAGTTAAATTTATTTTTGTCAGTATTTAAAACCACCATAGTAACAGCAAACATGCCAAATTTGCCATCAGTTTTGGAAATATGTGAACAATGAGGGAAATGTATGCAAATCTCAAGCTAAAGTGGATATTTCTTAATATTTAAATATTTTTGGAAATTATGGATGTAGTGTCCTCTGGACTAAAGAGAAAAAGGACCATCCAGATTGTTATCAGCGCAAAGTTCTAAGTTCAAAAGCCAGCATCTACTATGGTGTGGAGGTGTGTTAGAGCCCATGGCATTGGTAACTTGCACATCTTTGATAGTACCGTTAGTGCTGGAAGGTACTTACAGATTTTGGACTTATTTGGAACATATGCTGTAACCCAAGCAACATCTTTTTCAGGGACATCCCTGCTTATGTCAGGAAGACAATGCAGAGACACATTCTGAAGGTGTTACAACAGCATGGCTTTGTATTAAAAAGAGTGAAGGTTCAAGACTTGCCTGCCTTCAGTCCAGACCTGTCTCTCATTGAAAATGTGTGGTGTATGATAAAATGCAAAATATGACAAAGGACCCTGCACGGATGAGCAATTGAGGTTGAACATAGACTATAAAGTATATGAAAGAATTCAGCCTACAAAGCTTTAGCAATTGGTTACCTCTGTTCCCAAAAACTTGAGTGCTGCTAAAATGAAAGGTGATGTAACATTATGGTTAACATCCCCTGTCCAAACTTTTTTGAAACATCTTGCAGGCATCAAATTCAAAATGAGACAATAATTGTAGGGGAAAAAGTGTATCAGTTTAAATATAAATAAATAAATAATATTTTGTCATTGTGGTATATTGAATTAAATATCAAATGCAAACCGTTTTATTTAAGTTTTACACAACATCCCAATTCCATTCGAGTTTGAATTTTTGGTTGAAAACATTTTGAATTTACTATGTTTAAATAGTATTTCAATACAGTAAGTTCAGGCTTTTGTTCTCCTATACTTCAGGTAGTTACAACAAGGCATCCACATTAAACTCTGTGCGTTGCACTATCTGCTAGCAGCTCTAAGCAGGAACATTGGGCAGAAAAATGTCCAAAACAAAAATACAAATAACCCTTCTTCTTTAAAAATTGATTATACCCACTACATTTCAATTTTTGTTCATTATCAAACAATTAGAGCTGACTTTGACCCAAACACTCCTGGAGTGGTCCATGTTTGAGTACCCAGAGAAGGGGAAAATCCAGTCTCTGTGCCCCCCAAAACAAGCCACCAGCTGATGAAGACAAATGTGCAAACACATGTTGGCAGAATTGCTTTTTGCTTGAGCGTGATCGGCTACGGTCAGGAGGGTGGAACCAGGAGTTGTGATTTATAGTTTTGAGCCGTCCCCAGACCACCACTGTCTGCTGCCTCCCACCATACTGTAATTACCATGTGTGTCTATTAGAATAGTACTGCTGCCCACAATGCATCACTTCAGCCCATGGAGGAGAAAAAAGGAGACATAGCAGAGATGGTTTTGTTATTCAGACTGTGTTCTCGAGAAAAGGATGATATACAGGAAGAATAGACAGCAAAAAAAACACCACAGACAATGTGATAAAGGTCGAAAAGAACAATGATGAAAGGTTGAGGGTGGGAGAATAAGAACGTACACGGGTGTCTTTCTTCAATAAGGAATGTGTGACTTCATTTGGATGCATCAGACCAAAATCTTTTGATAAAAATATTGGTCCAGAGTCAATGCCTTGGTAAAGGTGTGTACTGTGGGAGCAAATCTACTCTTACTCTGTAAAATAGTAAACACAGCCATGTATGGTATAAAACTATTTATTTAGAAGTACTTTTCCCAAAGGACACTATTGTTGCCAAAAGGAAAGATGTTGTGTCAGTTGCTCAGTCAGGATTAGTCTTTGTCAGTATATCCATTTTCATGGTACATTTCCACTAAAGGGCCACAATGAAGCTGCTTCATCATTACACATTGAGACATTCACATTATTTCTGCGAGGATTTAGTGTCTGTGATAGTTAATACTGTAGTGTGGCTTGGAAGAGTGCAAGAGAGCATGACAAGGCTCATGTTCACACAAACAATCACAGTGTTCCTCTCCCCTGCTTAGTCTGAATGTGTAGTATATCAGTACCTTGTATACTTAAGTTTATATATTTATATTTAAGTGCAACAATTTAAGTAACTTATAAGACAAAAAAAACGAAAACCACTACACCCCATCCCCAGGTACAGTGGCGTTCCCAGCCTCTTGAACTGCTACTTTGGGGTTGTGAGCAGGAAAGTTTAGAAGGCACTGCTGAAGTAAAGGCAAAATGTAGTGTCCTATCAACAGACAGACATTTCAATGTTGTGTATTCAACAAAAACTACATTTCATCAGCAACTTATCACCAACACTTTATTTTTAATATATTTTAAAAGAATGCATGGATGTACTGTATGTGTGTATGTATCTATCTATGTATCTATTTATGTATCTATAAATTGATTTTTGTTTTTTGAAAAAGTTGGTGACAAACATTTAGATTCAGATTTTTTTGGGTTGCATAAAAACACTGCAGCAGAACTTCCATATATGTGATTCATCAAATAACCTAAACAGCATCAAGGTTCTGCATGTGCTTTCAATGCATGCAACCCTTTGCTTTTTCTAACATATTTAGTCTTGCTTTACATTAAACACCCACCTACACCTTATCTGCATTCCTCCTGACATTTTTAAAGTCTGGCTTTGACTAAAGAGTGCAGGTCTGGACTCACTTTGCTTTGCCATGGGCCTTATAGCATCTCCTAGTGGACAAACTGTCCCGCTGTTTTTCCTCCTATGAAAATTAATGCTTTGAGTAATGGGATTCAGTCAATACCTTCAGGTACCTTGACAAATAAGAGAGCTTGACATCTTCGGAGCATGTTTATACGCTGGATTTCTCTGCAGTGTTTCCATTATAGATCATTTTCGTCAGCTGTTTTGTAGTCAGAGAGTGTGTGCTGACTTTAACCGAACATTTGTATCAGTCTGCCTCAATTACAGTTTGTCTCTGAGATAATAAAGCATTTTACATAAGCTAACTGCATTTGTTTTCTTTCTTAAATGAACCCTTTTTCTTGTCTACCTGTAAAGAAACTGAATCACCTTTTTCTACTTCATGAGAGCCGATAATGAGGGCTGGCACTGAGCTCTGGTCAGTGTCATTTATGCTGTAATTGGCCTGAGGGTGTAAAGGGCAGTCATGCATCAGAGACAACAGAGGACTAAGTGGCTTACAGTGACAAGACCAAGAAAACCAACTCCAAGTCGAAGGATTGCATAAGTCAAAACCTGATGAGTGTTTATCAGCTGTTTTATAATGAAGCACATATGAAGATGAGCTGAATACAAAAGAATATATGACGCATGTACGATTGCAGAAAAGGCTTTTTATTGCATGTATTTTAAGTGTGCTTTCTGTAAAAACGCCTCAATTAGCCTACTTAATACATCACAGATGCAGTTTTAATAATGGCAGCTTTTTGTAAATGTACTCATATTCTTTAGATCAGGGGTGCTGCCAGGAGTTCTTGGCTCAAGGAGAAAAAATCTCACTGGACCCCACAGCCACATCTAGCCCAAGCACATTTCTTATAACTAGATTTACAAGCTAAAAAGAATGAAACAAAAACAGACTGACTTACATATACAAAATGCTAAACCTGCATAGCAAACACAACCTGTCACCATACAGTGATGCAGGGATGACGAGTTCTTGAAGGCCAACCCAGAAGTTCGACTTAGACTGAAAGTCTTTGGGATATTTGAGTGTGTTTTGATGTTATTACTAATAAAAAGGTCCCTGGTGAGTAAGAGTATATGAAACATAACTTTTGCTCATATTGATAGTTTTAACGAATAAACACAACTTGAATGATTTCTTCAGCATAAATATAATCAATGAGAGTAAAACATTTTGGAAAGACTGTGTTGATAACACATGGCAGTTTGACTACGAAGCCACTACCTCATTTCCAAATATAAAATCATCTTTTTTGATAAATTGTATGTACACTCCTGATTAAAATTATTTAAGACCAGTTGGAAAAATTGCAAGAATTTACATTTTGCACCGTTGGATTTTAAGAAGGTTCTAAGTATAGCTTCAAAATGCTAAAAGAAGAAATGGGAGTGAGACCAACAAGTTTGAGGAAGCAATCAATTGCAAACAACAATTAAACTTAAATAGGCGGTTCATGAGGTGATCAAAAGTTACAAGACGTTAAAAACGAAAACCCCCTAAGATAGTAATACAATTACCAAAAAAGGACTCAGTAATGAGAAGCTGTGCCATTATTTTATCACCTCAACTATTCATGCTTGATGCCAGTGTTTCCAGGAGGGTAGTGGGAATGTTGCTGCAAGTGGTGAAGATGGTTTTACAGAGGGCATCCACTGTCTGGAACTGATGTCCATTTTTGTGAACTTTCCTTGATCCCCATCTGCAAATATTCTGAGTTGGACTTGGGTCAGGGGAACACACAGGGTGGTCCAACACAGTAACGTTTTGTCATTCTTGTTAGCTTCTCAGTAAATGTCCTATTGTATTTTATGGAGTTAAAGGGCTCTAATTTAGTAGACCAGGCGCAAGCGCAGGCGCACCTGCCCTGCGCCGGCCTTCGCCGCGCAGATAGGGTGTGACCAGCGCACTTTGCAAGTTTCCTGCAGTGCCAAGAGAGACGCACTCATGGCGCAGACCAGCACAGACCATCGCATCCACGCCTCCTCAGCGCATATCGAGAGGAGGAGACGGAGGCGTAAATGGGTTTGACACAGCCGATCGCTGTCTTCACCAATCAAATGACCGCCTCTCCTCGCCTTTAAATGCGCTGCGGCCGAGGCGCAGCGTCTGATTGGTCTAAATGATCCCCGCCACAGCAGGCACAGTGTGCTGGAAAGACCCAGTAGCGGAGACAGTCAGAGCCGCTGTCACTTCAGCAGGAGAATGTACAGCGGGGCGCGCATCGGAGGCCAGGATGCGCGTCACCATGTGGGCCAGCTCCTGGGACAGATGTAATCTGTTCCTTTGTCATTAATTAAAAATTAAGAGGCAGTTACACAGCAGCTGTCTCATCCATTCATAATGCTTGTGATCCACCTGCACTCCTGGTTTGTCATCGCCAAATAGCAGAGCCTTTAGTGATATACTGTATAGCGTACTCTCCCGGTGTCTCCTCCTCATCCTCCTTACAATAATGTACTCCATCTTTTTAGATCACGTTAAAAATAAAGACTAAAATAGAGGAATATGGGAAATAACAGGTACATCCAGCGTAACATACATTTATTTTCTCTCTTTTTTCTCCGTCTTTTTTTCTCCCTCTTTTCTTTGAATTTAATTAAATGAGAGAAGCCAGATATATACTCAGTATCAGATGTTAAGGCTGTTTATTGTTGACTTGTAAGATGTGCATCAAACTTCCAGCTGCCGTCAGGTTAAGTTTCCATGATGACAAACGGCTTTCATCCGACATCAGATGTGACGGGACAATTAATGTAGACAAATGTATATGCTGGTTCAGACGGTTACATGAAATAGTGATTGCTGTGATTGCTTATTGCATTAAAATGTGCCTGACACTCTGAAAACCTGCCCCTGAGGCTTTGTTGACGTGTGCGCACAAGTGCGCTTGTCACCAAATTACAGCTGCGGAGGGTGCGCTTCGCCCTGCGCCGAGGTTAGACCAGGTTGGAGCAGGCGAGCTTTCAGCGCACTTTCTGCACTGTTTTTGGCACGAAATTGTCACTGCGCCAACATGAATCTGCCGACACCTCCCCCTGGTGCACCATCACCTCCCCTTGGTGAGCCGTCACACCCATCTCTGCACAGACTGTCTACCAAATTGTCAAATTGGCAGTGCACGGCGGTGTGCCAGGCTTGCGCCCCCTGCGCTGCGCCACGAAATTAGGGCCCAAAAGGTTACTGTGATTACTACACACAAACTTCCTCATGGACGACGCTTTGTATGATCGGTATTGACCTGTGTGATTCAGAGATGATGAAATTGGTATTGGCACCAGAAAAACACAGTCAAAACATACATAATGATTTAATGCAGAAGGTCATCATCATAGTTCACAGAATCATTAAAGAAAAACTATAATTAAGGACGTTATCACAGAGGTCTTTTTCTTTATTTGTTTTGTCATGTTAAGAGCTAACAGGGCTGCAGAGGGGTGAAAAATGGAAGAGAAGTAAGGGACCAGGAATAAAAATGAATATATAAATTAATTTAATTGTAAATTTTTTGACATATGAAAACATTCTGCACTACTGCAAGGATCAAAAGGCCTAAAAGCAAAACCTAAAAGCTCCTGAAACAGCTGTTTAAAAAATATGAATCTTTTTCAGCATGTAAAGCTGGTCAGCTATTTTCATTGTCGTCAGCTACTTTTGGTTAAGTTCTTTTAAAAAAGAAGAAAAAATAAGTTCTCTAAAAAGAAAGAAAACGGCAGCAGGATTTTACAGTGGTGGGCTGTTACTGCATGCATTGTGAAAATACATTTAGACTTTTCTATGTTATTTGCATACTTGAGTATTTTTAAGGGACAGTCCTCCAGTACTTTTACTAAGGTTACAATTTGACTGAGCAACTTTCTCTTTTCACCAGTAGAATTTATACCCTTTACCAAAGGACTGAGCTTATGTTTTTGTCCACGACATTTGATCAGGTTATGAACACATTTTGAGGATTGTTTGTTGTGTGTATACATAATGCATCTGAAACTTTGTGTTTCTCTGACAGGACTCCCAATAGAAGAAGTTGTTTTATCATAAAGGGAACTCAATTGGTTTAAAAAAAGTTACTTCTTTCTTTAAAAAAAGGATATCCCTTTCCAGAACAAATGGATTATGATAGTCAGACAGACTACTCCCATTATTGTTGTCTCAATGATGTAATCAATGAAAAGAAGCTCATCCTATCAAGTTTTTACAATTAAAAATGTATTTTCTGCTTGTTTGTTTCTGGCTAGTTTCTAAGCCAGAAACAAACAAGCTTTGTTGTTTTTCCTAAAAAGATCTGTCATGTAAATGTCTTTCTTAATAAAGGAGTAAATAAGTTATTATTACTACACTTTTAGATGAAATACATGTTTAAAGACAAGAAGCAAAAAATCAAACTTTCACTAAAACTGACGGTGTGTTCCTCACATTGCAGAGAGATGACAGAGATGGCATCGTGACGGAAAAAAAAAATATTTTGGTGTTAAATTTGTTCTTTATGTATGTGCCAAAACACTTTGGTTATTGGGATTGTTATATTTTTGAATGAGGAATTTTATCCTTATGTGATTCAAACTACTTCTAATTAGTGTACCTAAAGCATAAACAGTACGCTACAGTGAAATAAAAAAAAAAACATCTGGCTTCCAAGACTGCATGGCCACAAAAATGGAAAAGACCACAATAACACCATCTACACAAACAGTTTTGGAGTAATGCTACCTAAAAATGTTGTACCATACAAAAAATATCAAAATTCAACCTGATAACTCTGTGCCAAAGCCACTTCACCCAGTTGGGTGCAGTCCTTAAGTCTGCATATTTTGCTTTGCTTTCTCAAGATTTGCAGCAAAATCTGCTTCATTCATGGGAGATATTCTTCAGGGCTGATTTTTAAGCAAAGAGACAATATAAGATCTCTGCTGTTGAGGAGAAACACTTCATTCATGATGAAGATGTATTCTTTTTTAAACAGAGGCCCAAAGCAGCGTCAGGAGTCAAAGGGCCAACTAAATTTGATTAAACTTTATAGGTTTTCTGTCTAAACAGAAAAATAGAATGGAGGAAATATGAAACCATGTTTTCAATTTTCATTATTTCACTTGAATCCTTTTAACTGCTTGATGTTTATTTACCTTTTTTTGTTTTATTTCTCTCTCTGTTGACATGACAAATGATCCATGGATGGAAAGCCATCGTGCAGAACCTAAATCTCCTGCTACAAATTTCTTTACTAGCTTTGTTAACTTTAAATATCATCTTATATTACATAAAAAAGGAAGTGTTACAGTTTGTCTAACACTTGCATTCAGGGTCACATGGATGATTGAGGCAGCACAGAGGATGGGGTTGTGCCATTCACATTGATATCATTGCTAATTAGAGAAATAAACATGCTTTCGATTGAGCTCTGTGACCACAGGTTCAAGTGTTTCCTGCTAAATTTGTGAGCCATTGATTTTTATGGCTTATTAAAGGTACCAGTATCTTACTATACAGACAGATATGAAAGCAGGATTACCAGGAAATAGAGGTATTGATTTGGTCCAGAAGTGAAGGCTTACATTTCAAAGTCCAACAGGGAGATAGGATTACAAATGTAACAACACTGTTGACTTCATAAATGTGAGAAATATTCTGATGAGTAACAAATGAAGTTGTGCATTTAACAGAAACAATGCTGTGAAAGGAGTTTCTATTTTAAAATAATGACCACTCTAAATAGTGTACAGCTAAAAGATAAACATAAATGAGTGGAAAGTTTTCCTTATTCTTTTAACTATTTGTAAAACAAAACAAAAAGGACTTATAGAAAAATATCAGAGATACTCATTTCTTACTATGTTTTGAGATTACATTAGTTTTAGGAGGAATCAAACATCTTGGGTGAAGTAATTTCATTTTATCCTCTAAAATAACTAAATTGCATAACAGAAAAAACAGACTCCATTGCAGTCACTCTAGAATAACCTTTCCTCCTTCAAGGAATCAACCAACCTTCCTCAGAGTGGTCTTTTAAAAGTCTTGAAAAATTATTAGTAAGCTTTTGTTCAGTTTGATGCATTTCATTCATTTAATTTCATTCATATGATGATGATGATGATATATATATGTGTATATATATATATATATATATATATATATATATATATATATATATATATATATATATATATATATATATATATATATATATATGTATATATACATACATATACATATATATACATATACATATATATGTGTGTATATATATATATACACATATATATACACACACACACACATATATATATATATATATATATATATATATATATATATATATATATATATATATATATATATATATATATATATATATATATATATATATATATATATATATATATATATATATATATATATATATATATATATATATATATATATATATATATATATATATAAATATGGCAAATTTCAGCAGTGTTACTGCAGTTTGTCAAAGTAAAGAACATGGCAACAAATACTCACTATATAGACTCCTTAAGATATAAACAAATAAGATATATGTGTATATACACTGAACGATTCTGAAATCCCCTACAAGGAAAACCTGGTCTCAACAAAGGAAGAGTAACCTGGTTATAGCTATTATTTGAAATATATATGCAGGCTACATAATGTACAGTATAATAGAGAGGTGGATCTTGTGATTGAAAACATAAGTGTGAAATCATTTAAAGGTCATTTTTGGCTCAAAGTGTCTATTCTACCTGTAATGAAGAATGTTTAAAGAACTGAACTGAATAAAAGAGAAGTCTGTCCCCTGTCCCCACAGCTGTGTCCGTGTTTCTGTCCACTAGATGGCAGTGTGTCTCCACATCTGCTCCTGTGACGCAGCCTCGGAATCAGGAAGCCAAAAATCAATTTGGGCCGTCTTCACACTGCACCTGCACCTGTCTCTGTTTTGAATGCAGCACAAAAACAAACACATTCTCCTCATTTACGACGTAAGTACATTATTTATCGCAGGAGTAAAGGTGTTTTCAGTATTTTCACCGCTGTAAATGCACCGCTGTAAAATCAGATGTGGGTGTTTTGGTTGTCTTGTTAGCTAGCACGCTAACTGTTAGCTGTATGTAACAGTGGCTGTTTTGTCTGCAGTTTCTTCAGGTGTGTCTGCACCTGTCTCACCTGGAGGAGGATGTTGTCGACTAAAGCTGGATACTGGTCGTTTGTCGTGGCTGCTGGAGTGACCTTGTTTCTGCTGGACGCTGCTGGTGTTGCTCAGGCGAAGGTAAAGCCCTCTGCTGGGACAGAAACTACAGGAGAGACATAAACATGGTGATAGTGAACATTCTGTCCTCATATTCAGAGATCATGCGGTCAGTGTGAACTGCAGTCAGTAAATATGTCTTTGTTACAGAGACGAGTGGAATATCTTATTCTGGGTCAAACATGTAGAAAGAGTTTGAAAGTGTCTTGTCGTTTAATTTGATTTCTTTTGATTAATTCTGTAACAGTACTTTAAACTGGTCTAGAAAATCTTCTTCATACAAAAGATAAACAATAATCACAAACTCCTTTCATAAGGCTCTCAAATTTTTTTTGCCCAAAGCTCACCACAGATCAGGCCAAGTCTAAATGCTCACATGTCTGTATCCTAACAAAACAGCCTCTTTAACATGAGCTGAAGTTATTATTCCTGTGCATGTTTATATTGACAGATTCACCTAATAATAAAAGGGAATAGCTAAACAACAGACTCTTTATTTCACCTAACAGTTTTTCTAAGTTGTTACCTAACATGATGTAGCATTTTTGTTTGATTGAACAGACAACGCTGATGTGCGTGAAACTTGACAATTAATACGTATTGATTACCTTAAACATTTTTTAATTCATTTATTTTTTCACATGTAGACCAAGGTCTGCTTCATACAGGAAGGGATCTTTGAATTTACTGAATTTGCATTTTTATACAGATATTATAGCAAATGAAGTACTGAAAGAGCCTATTAAACTAAATTATCAGATGCTGTGCTGTTGTAGTAATAGCACATGTTCATACAGATTCCCAATGCCCTCCTTGACTTATCTCAGTGCACACTGCCATTGAAAACCACTGCTGTTGTGTACATAAATTAAATTATACTTTTTATAACAGAATAATAACAGCATTGGAAGATGATTGCCTGAAACGGGGATTTATCGGTATCGGCAGATGTTAAAAAAAATGTTGCCAATATTTATGGCCAATAATTTAGACATATTAATTTAAATTTCCTATGTATTGGCTGTCATTTGCATAATATACTAATGTACCATAATGGTTTCCCTCATCATCACAGACTGTCCATATTTAAAATCAAAAGTGAAATGTATAGAAGAATGCACTTTAGTTTGTATTGCTTTACATCTGTTACTAACACAAATAGACTGTCACCATGAGAGGAACTGGACTATTTTAGTTAAATGAAGGCTTTGTTGTCTTACACAATTGTTGGTATTGGGAGTGAGAAGTTGGGAAATCTTCATGTTTCAGAAGTCTGTAAAAGTGAAATATCATTCTCCTGTCTAAACTCTCCTTGTAAGGGCAGTGATCAAAAACATTTGGTGACATTTGCTCTGACTCAGTTTTGTTGGTAAGGTCATCAAAGTGTTGCTGCAGTCAGAACAAGCTGCAGCAGTCAGTAAACAGCCTCCTAAATTCTGACACAACTTGACTCAGTTATCTTGACATTTACAGAGCTTTGAGGATGTTCGCTGCAAATGCATCTGCCCGCCATACAGAAACATTACCGGTCACATATACAACAGAAATGTCTCCCAGAAAGACTGGTAAGGAAAACCCTTCATCTTTTTGTCAGCCTCTTCCGTCACACAGAGCATGTCATTTTTTTACCTTTAGCACAGGGATGTTGTTAAAACCCAGACATTCATCCTTCACAAGTGTTTAATAGACATTTTGGATGTTTTCCAGTAACTGCCTTCATGTAGTGGAGCCCATGCCGGTGCCTGGCCATGATGTGGAAGCTTACTGTCTGCTGTGTGAGTGCAAGTATGAGGAGCGGAGCAGCAACACCATCAAGGTAACATCAGCGTTCCCTGGGTCCATCTCTAACTTTTGGTCTTATGTCAGGTTCAGGTTCAGGTTCAGGCTGCTTTATTTGTACCTGTTTTGCAGCCAGAGATATAAAGACATCCATTATTTGTTATTCACATCAGTATTAATCTCCACTGTGAAAAACTGTGACTGATAACACTGTTTTGAGGTAGGAGGCCACTGCTCTAAATACAGTCAAAGCACTTAAAATTTACCCACTTTCTCTTGAGTGGTCCATTACTGGATCATGCTAAGACCTGCTACGCCCCCCTCCCACTCCCATTGGCAGGAACTTGGCTGCTAAGCAGCCGGAACTCAACAGGCGTTCAGCTGGAAGGGGAAAATTGAATTGGCTGCATCTGTAAATGGGAGAAGCTTTGAAAGAAAGCTTTGTCTGTTCTTTTGGTCAGGTTTTCTCACAAACAGGAGCATGACTAAAAAGTGTGTGCTTGCTCTGCACAGGCGAACATACCTGCATACAGACCCTTTTTTCACTACCTTTCCCTTTATCTGTAATTTTGTGTTTTAAAAATGCTGTGTTGTATTTTGACCAATTGTGTAGAAGCACCAAAGTTTTGCAGCATCATGAACTACTTTAGATGGTGTTAAACACTGCCTGGCCAAGAGAAAAAGTTCCCACCTGGATTTAACTAAGCAAATAGGTTTTAGCCTCCTATTGGATAATTACTGCATGGGTGATTATCTTCCAGCTGGCAACAAGTTATTGAACCCCAGCTGATGCAATGAGTAGCTTCTTATTATTTAAACAACCATGTCAAAAGACACATCCTGTGGCCATGGAAAAGATGTTAGTCTGTTTATGAAGGATCAAATCATTGGCATGCATCAAGGAGAGGGAACATCTAGGGAGATTGTAGAAACTACTAAAACTGGGTTAAGAACTGTCCAATGAATTATTAACAACTGGAAAGATAGTGGGGAACCATCGTCTTAGAGGAAGATATGTGGTTGGAAAAAAAATTCCTGAATGATTGTGATTGGCGATCACTTAAATATTTGGCCAAGTCAAATAGAAGAAAAACAACAGTAGAACTCAGGGGTATGTTTAATAGTGATAGTCATAGCATTTCCACATGCACAATGTGAAGGTAACTCAGAGGATTGGGACTGAACAGCTGTGTAGCCTTCAGAAAGTCACTAATCAGTAAGGCTAAAGCCGGGCATCCACTGTACGACTTTTTCGATCACGGTGTTCAGCTGCTGCTCATACTGTACGAGTGAATCACAGGGGTTAACAGTTCACAGCTCACGATTCTTCTTCTCACACTATACGACCCGATGCTCAGATGCGATCTAACTGCTCACACAATACATCCATGGACGACACGCATGGATGTATAATAAGAACTTATAATGAAGTCTTATAATACATCCATGATGACATGTCAGACTCTTGTATTCGGAAATGCAATGTTAAAGTAGTAGTAGAAGAAGTAGAAAGTGGTCGGATGCTCACAGATGCGAATCAATAACAAACAAAAAAGCATTGCCCGAATAGGCTCCGCTGTGCCTGCCACAGCTCAACAAGTCGATCCTCCATTGCTTGGGTCCAGGTCTGCTGTGATGCCATGCTGCTCCGTCTTGTGCTTGTTTTCTCTTCCATATCTACGTTTGCGCATGAGTAGTGTGACACAGCCTCACGAGGGGCGACCAGGATTTCAAACAGGTTTGATTTTCATCCGATCGATCGGGAGGTGGCCATGAGGTGTTAATTGCTTCTCGTTACCTCGTGTATGCTACACGATGTGAGACGCACGATTGAGCCAAAACTCGGCCCGATCCCCAAAATAGTCGCACGGGTGAAAAATCGTGTCAAAAAGGCCCAAAAATTGCACAGTGGATGCCCGACTTAAGTGGAAAAAAGGCTTCAGTTTGCTAGGGAGCATAAAGATTGGACTCTGGAGGAATGGAAAAGGTCATGTGGTCTGATGAGTCCAGATTGACCCTGTTCCAGAGTGATGGTGCATCAGGGTAAGAAGAGAGGCAGGTGAAGTGATGCACCCATCATGCCCAGTGCCTACTGTCCAAGCCTGTGGGGGCAGTGCTATGATCTGGGGTTGCTGCAGTTGGTCAGGTCGAAGTTCAGTAACATTATGGCTCAAAGAATGACGTCAGCTGACTATCTAAATATACTGAATGACCAGGTTATTCCATCAATGGATTTTTTCTTCCCTAATGACACGGGCATATTCCAAGATGACAGTGCCAGGATTCATCAGGCTCAAATTGTGACAGAGTGGTTCAGAGAGCATGAGACATCATTTTAGATTGGCCACCACAGAGTCCAGACCTTAACCCCTTTGAGAATCTTTGGGATGTGCTGGAGAAGGCTTTGCACAGTGGTCAGACTCTCCCATCATCACTACAGGATCTTGGTGAAAAATGAATGTAACACTGGATGGAAATAAATCGTGTGGCATTGCAGAAGCTTATCGAAACAATACCACGGCAAATATGAGCTGTAATCCAAGCTAAAGGCGGTCCAATGAAGTATTGGAGTGTGTGACCTTGTTTTGGTGGCGACTTTTTTATTGGCCAGGTAGCATTTAAGCTATATCTGTTTGTTAATGGTGTCTGGTGATCTTAAGTTTATTTCAAAAGTAAGTATGTTTTAAAGTACTGTGCTCTGTCTTTTCTAGGTAACTATTATTATTTACCTGTCTGTTGTGGGTGCGCTGCTCCTCTATATGCTGTTTCTGCTCCTCGTTGATCCTCTTATTCGCAAACATGACCCGTACACCCAGCCGCTGCATAATGAGGAGGACGCAGAGGTAACAATTCAAACCAACGAGGTCTTTATTCATTTTTTCATCAAACCCAGATTTAAGCTTTCCTCTAATGTATTTTATGTATGCTATAATGTATTGTTGGTCTTGTGTTTGTGTTTGTCAATCAACAGGAGATGCGTCCTCAAGTGGATAACGCCCAGGCCAGAGGAAACACGGTACTGGAGCGGGTTGAGGGAGCACAGCAGCGCTGGAAGAAGCAGGTCCAGGAGCAGCGCAAGACTGTTTTTGACCGCCACAAGATGCTTAGTTAAGCCTTACAGCTGACCTCAGATCAGATTTGGAAGAGGTAACTTTACTGGGCTTCTACACTTTCACCAGCTGCGCTATAGCTAATCCTCTACATTCTGTATATTGTGCACTTTGAATTACTATTCCTCAAGAGAAATATGAAAACAAACACGCATACACTCACTGCACAGGCAGTTTTAGCTTCGTATTGTATGCAACCCTAAGATATTTTGCAGTTGTAAAAAGAACTGCATGATAGTGAACTCTCAATGGATGAAAATCATTTTGCAATTAGCAATGCAACAAATTTTTGAATGTCACATATAGATCTTTTTTTTTCGATTAGTCAGGCTGTGAATAGCTTTTGCTGTGACTGTCTTTGTTCTCTACTCGCTGAATGGGTCTAAAATGAAGTGTTTTTTTTTTCATATGACTTAATTTAGGAAGTTACCTCAGAACAGGAAATCTTGGGTTATGAAGCTAACCTAAGCATGCTGTTGCCAAGCAGAACACATTTCTGTGTTCTGCATAGAATTAATTTTTTGTAATTTAATGGTCTCTTATTTATTTCTCCCAGTTGTTTTAGACCTTGGGCATTTTTAGTATCATTTGCACTGAAGGACTGTAAATTAAGAAATTTTCATAATTAACATTCAAGATACAGGCAGTGTGTGCCTTTTTCTGTTTTGTTCCTGTGTGGGTAAATATGTTATAAATCACTTTTTGGAAAGCATTTTTTTAGATAGCTCCAAAGCCACATTCCTTTCATACATATACATATATATATATATATATAGATATATAGATATATATATATATAATCTTGATTCAACATGCAGTCCCATGCTGAGAAAGAAATGAAGAATAGAGCGTTTAACAAAGCTTTAAAGCTTTCTTCAACCAAATCAAATCTCTGCCACAGGTGGATAATCCAGATCAGTGAAGCTGCTGATAAAGCGGTTAAGTGTGGCAGAATCAGTATCCCTCATGGTTTTAAAGGAAGCTGTCGTGCATCATGATGTGTCAGTTTATTCCCCCACTAGGATCTCACTGAAGCTCCATGTGGAGGAATTTAACAAGAAAGAAAGACAGACTTTCTCTTTACCTCAGGCGCCACCTAACTGCTGAAGGTAGTTTGCCTGTGATAGATTGTTTTTATCACTTGTGTATTTAACTGATTGAAGTATGGGCTCTTTTCACAGTTTTTGTGTTTTGTATTTACATTGATTTCCAATCAGAGTGGAATTTTGCACTGCTCATAACTTTTCATGCAGCTTGATGTAAAATAAAAAATGTACTTCTAAGTGCAAAAACTTGTCTTAATGTTTGGTTGTTTGGATGTAGTCTAAGACACTGACACTGGGGTTTGACAGAGGACACAATGTATCCACTCTTCTTCTGAACTGTACAAATCAATCCTTTATCAGCCTTGTTTACAGTTTAAGGAGAAAGAAACATATTTCTGCCCCTAACAAAGTCAAGATAATGTTTACAGTCAGTTTAATTTCCAGGGCTTGGCACAAAGTCCTGGTGACGAGCATATTTTACCTTCCAAAGCTCCTGTGAGGAATTTTAAACTGTTTATGAAATAGAAGCCTTTTTTATTCATTTCAAAACATTAAAACCATTTTGTTATATAAAAATACAAGAATGTAGAAAGCCTTTGTCCGAAGGGGAGCCAAAATCAACCCAGATTCTGAAACAAAACTGCATTAAAGTCTTTGTTAATTTGTTTCCCTTATGTCAGAGGAATACTGAACAAGAAACATTTCAAAAGGGGGTTTGGAGGGGATTTTATTGTGGAAGGCTCACTTTTCAAAGATGACATTAATGTCAAGTCAGCTTAATTCAGTTCAGTTACTTTATTGTCATTGCACATGTCACAAGTACGGAGCAACAAAGTTTATTTAATTCAATGTAGTAGCTACAGGGTTGTACACAGTTCAATCTCAGTATTCTTGTAAATTAATAACAAAAACTGGGTCAGTTTATTGTCATATCTGCATGGGCCAAATTCAAAATATCACACAGGTTGATTTAATTGCCAGCTGAACAAAATCAACATTAACTTTAAAATGCCAGTTAGTTGGGTTTATGCTATGAATATAACTTTTAAAATTTATTGTTATGGGTGTTGCATCAGTTTACTCTGCATACTGTTTCAAAATCCCATGGTGCAATCTTTTTATTGTATTTGGGACATTTGCTTAGTAAAATCTTTCAGCATCTGGCCTCTCGTTGGCAGCAGGCATTCAGCCTATTGTCTCTCCATCCCTCCTTCACTTTAGTGTTATTATGTTGAAATGCTGAGTCAGCATTTCAACATATTGTTCTTCCTAAAATTTATTCTTGTTTTTCTTTTTCTTCTTCTTCTTCTTATTCCTTCAGATTTTGGCACCTTTCACAGGCTTCAACACAGATTTTCACAGAAAAAAATTGACAAATGAAGCATGTTCAGGAGAAGTGCGCTTGTATTTTTCACAGGTTTAGCAGTCATACTTTTTACAGTAAAAAATAATTTCTGCATGTATTTTTACATTGAAATCAATGGGACATTTCCGCAGGTCTGCTGAAAACTTCAGCAACTTTGAAGCTCCACAGATTGGGCATGCTTCCACCTAAATACTTCATTCATACTTTAAAAGCTGCATTGACTTCTCAACTATTTTCACATATCTTCAGCTTTTTGCTGGCGTTTACTTTTTTTAAATATGATTTTTTAAGCAACACCAACTTTTGAGGAGATCTGTGTGTGTTCAGCGTGTCACGTGACTTCAGATCGAAGCCCCGGACAGCCGAGTGCTGCAGTTTGAAGCGCGTTTTTAACTCGTCACTGTGTTAACATTTTGAACAGTACAGATATGAGAATTATATTACATGTTTTAGCAGGTTCTTGGGATGCTCACGGTGAAATCCTTTTCCTGATATCTATTCCGGTTTAGACACAGCGAGCGTTCGTTTACCCGGAAGTACCGAGCGTCATTAGAGTGCTCTATGGGACAAACAGGAGAAATACCGTGCTTTCCATGATTCAGCAATTTAGCCCTGTGGTTGAAAGATTAGAGCAGCGGCGACAGACCTGGGTTCGAATCCAGGCTGAGGCGGATGTACTTTTCTTTCCATCTAGTACAGATTCTTCATTACAATAGCGTAATCATGCTTGTCTTTACACTCTCAACCTTACTTTGGACGTATTACACTGACTGGCCACTTTATTAGGTACATCTACAAATATCAACACATTTAACCATGTTACAAAACAGTCATTCATTTTCTGCTTTCTTTCACAACTGCAAACAGTTTTTACTGCACTTTTCACTATCTGCTACAGTTTCTGAGATGTGACTGTTGAAGCTGCATCAACTTTTGCACATTTCTTTGAAGTTACAGCGTGGTCATGTGACCTGCGGACCTGAGCTCCATTATCTATAATTTTCTGCAAACATTTTTATTGCACATTTCACACATTTGCAGCCCTGATTTACTGATTAAAACTATTCATGTCACATCTTCTACTTTCTTTGCATTACTTTTAGCAATTTCATTTCACAGTTTCAGCAGTCACACTCAGCATTTCAACGCATTTCCTGCATGGAAATGCAAATTCTCTAGTTATTTCTGTCATCAGGACAGACAGTAAAGATTATCCATGTTGAAGGGCCCATGCTTTATTTAAGAGCACTGATTATAAAGTGTATTCTTTATGCATAGACTATGAGTGAAATACTGTATATCAATAAGAATATTGTGATGTACTGCCCTGCTTTTAAGATCCCAATATATCCCAATGAAGATTATCAAAAATAATATGTACCAAGTTACCTTCCATGTTTTAAAAAAAAGAAAGTTTTGTAACTTTTTCCTTTTGCGAGAATTAAATTATTTTTAAACCCAGTGCTGCAGATACTTTAATTTTATCAAAGAATGATTAAAGTACAAAGAATTTTTTTTTCATTCTTTTGTTTGTTACAATTTTCTTGTAATTTTTTACTTTATTTGAACACGAAAAATGTGCAATGAAAGATAGAAAATGCAGTGAAGCATTTATAACAAAGAATTTGTTAGTTTACGACACGAAGGAAACCTTTCAGTAAACACAGTAAATTTGTTGTCAAATGCTTTGTTACTTTTCATAGACGTGCAGCTTTTGCACTGCAGGTTTTCAATAAAAATAGCTAAATCTTTTTCAACAACAACTTATGATTTTGTTTTGATTTTTTTGCTGTGGAACTGAAACAGGAATTGAAAATTAAATTTCTTCAATGGTATAGTATCAAGGTTTTCAATTCAGGTGTTGGCACCCTTAACCACCATTTATTGTGATGTGTCACACTGTCCTGCCTGTGTTTCAGTATGAGTCATAACCCCAGATTGTTGCCTACACACCCCTGCCAAGCATACAGTGTGAACATATGCATCTGGGTTTTGTTTTTGTCTTAACAGTAAATGAACGTGCACACACAAAATACTCTCCGTTAATCATCAGCACAAGTTCTGTATCTGTTTTCTGAAAAAGCAGGGCCTTGATTAGGGTTCAACAGCAGTGTCCTGCAGCTGTTTTTAAAGGAAGGCCAGGTTCAGGAAGCTTGTGGTGAAATTCTGCTACAGCAAGACCCCCCAAACTGTGTCTCCCCTTCTTCAAGCGCTCTTCTGCCTTTACCACCCTGCCCAAACACTCCCTAATGATCCCACCAACTCCCCGCCCCCCCCTATTCCTTCACTCTTTTAACCATCCCCAAGCATGGCCTGTATTGGTTCACAGTCTAAATTTAAACTACACCAGGGCCAACTGGTCCTGCAGCCTCTCCAGGCTCCTGCTATATCCTACAGAGGGAAGCTTTTCCTGTCAGAGGCCCTCGCCCAGGAGGAGAGGCCTGTGGCTCTGTGCGTGAGGCAGAACGACTCTGAGAAAGAGGAGACCAGGGGAGAGGGGGCAGCAGGCGGGGAATGCATAAGGAACCTGGGGGCCTTCACAAAAACAAGGAGTTATACAGCAATCCAGTTTGGGATTAAACAGTAAGAAGAAACACCTTTGGAGGAGTGGGAGCTTGTCTCAGGTAGAGACCTCAAGATGGCGGCCAACGTGGACGCAGCCAAGCCGGTCATCATGAATGAAGAGGAGCTGAAGAGGAAGCAGAGGGAAAAGCTGAAGAAGCTGCAGGCCACAGGGGGAAACCCTCGACCTGCTCGATCCCTCTTCCTCTTCACTCTTAAAAATCCTTTTCGCAAGGCCTGCATCAACATTGTGGAGTGGAAGTATCCTTTCTGTCCCTCATTTCTAATGTATGTTGTACTCTATCAGGTAGACATTAGACTTAAAGTGTGCTCTTAACAGAGAAGTAAACTGCATAGTTATTGGAGTATGTATTGCCCGGGTTAAGAACTCAGACAGAGAGGTTACATAGTGATTAGGTGTCAGTGGGCCTCTGAATTATCAGTCCAGAAAGTTCACCTGTGTTTGACATGCCAGAGCTGACGGTCAAATCTGTGTTAAGGCGATCCCTGAAGTGTTAAGCTCTTTGTAATGTGTCTGAAGCCTCTATGTCAAAGTCAGGCTTGCAACCTTTGTATTTTCACCTGAAACATTTTTTGTAGACAGAGAGTGAGAAAAGCTTTGTCTTGTGTCTTTGTAGCTTACATTCTTAATTTAAAATAGACACTCTAAAATAATCACACTCACTGAGGCATGAACACCAGGCAGGCTGCTGAATGATGTTACGGCCTCTGTAGGGAGTTTCCAGCTTCAAGCCCTGTCTTTATTCCTGGAGAATGCTCAGAAAAGATCCAAAATTAAATGGAAGAAAGAGCATGCACGACTGCTTTGACAAAAACTGATCCTAGAAGAGAGCTGAATGACCAGATACACCCATTATGTCTCAGTGTTATGTTTTAATAGATAAAATTGCTTTTTATGGTCATTTAATTTACTTTGACTTACAGCTTTCTCCCATTTAAAGTTCCTATTATATCCATTCAGTAATCTTGTTTGTTGATCGTACTGTGATCCTTTTGTAAGAAATTCACAAAAGTCTGCTGTTGCCAAGCAGAACATATTCTGTGATCAATATGAATGTTATCCTATTTATTCCTTCCCGTTTTTCTGCATAAAAGTTGGTCATTTTTTGTTTAATTTGCATTTTTGATGTAATTTTTTAAATTAGTATTTTAGTGTTATTATGATTATTGTTATTATTATTATTGTTATTATTATCATTGTTTAAGCTCACTAAGTGCATTTTTCTTATTCAGTCTTGCATAGGTTTATGTCACACAGATCACTAAACATCAGTGAGCACAAACCAAACTAATAATTTACTAATTTTGCTCAGACACCATCATTCCTAATGGCTTTATTTTAGTGCTTTAATTTTTGGGTCCTTACTTTGTGCCATGAATAACAAAAGTGCACCTTTTTTCTTCCTTTGTTTATCTTTTACACAAATAATGGACTAGCAAAAAAAAATGGATTTTACAAAATTCTCATGCTGCTGAAGATTATTTACATTTGTTTTTAAATACTCTAAACTCTGCCCCCAGTTACTCGGTCAGGCCTTTTTGTGTGTTATGCAGCAGTTTAATCACATTGGTATGTTCTGCACAAAAGCCCACAGGGACTTAAAAAATAAAAAATGAAGGGTTAACTTTAAAAATCTGTCTTTACAGTTTGACTGTATGTCATTTCTCACTGACGTAAAAGATAGACATACTATAAGAAAAACTTAAAAGTATATTTTTTCTTTGATGAGTAGTCTGTGTTTAATGGTATGGTCATATTCTGGGCTCTGCAGCTGTCCTGCAGCGTCACAGAGACATGATGCTGACCTGGCAGGGGAATTCTCAAAGAGAGCCCCCTACAGGTGAGAATGAAGCAGCACAGCAGACAAGATTTCATTAACTGAGACTGCTCTGCTTCTCAAGGGACTGTAACAGGGATGATGTTTCAGGCAGCATTTAGGGGCACTGATCTGTGTAAGCAGTGTATTTCATACTTTATCATGGTGTCAAAGTGAAATGGAACAAGTTTCAGCGATAGAGAAATCACCTTTGTTTCTCTACAAACATTTTTCAAAGTCACATAGAAGTCACCATCACAAATTATTCCATCTAAACATATGTACGTTAAATTCCAGGCTTGTTTGTTGTTATCAACCTGAGTTTCCCCATTCAGAACCTTTGAGATCATCATTTTACTGACCATCTTTGCAAACTGTGTGGCTCTGGCTGTGTTCCTGCCCATGCCTGAAGAAGACACAAACAACACAAACTCCAGTCTGGTGAGTTTGAGGATGAACACAGACTTCTTTTTTAATGTATTACCACTGATTCTGTGAGGAGGTTTGACTGATTATCTGACTATGATCCTGCTCTGCATATCAAACTTGGAATCTTTGGTTTGAAGGATGGAGTATTTCAGTATTGATGGAAAACGATTACATCACTGAGTATCTCAGCTGGTGGGCATTAGTCAAATGTTAAGCCCTTTAAATGCTTCAGACAAAACTCACAGCTTTATTTAGGGTCCTGAATGAGTGTGCAGGAGAGCATCCAACTGAACAAATGTGGTATTAGTCTCCTTGGGCACTTCTACACTCTTGTTTTAAGTGATTGCTTACTGGTAATTCTGTCATGCATGGTATTCACAGTAGACAGAGTATAAAAGCTATTTTTAACCATCAAAGTTTTATCATCATAACCCTAAAACAGGTGGTGACCTACAAAAATATAGCTCACAAATCTTTTAGTTTATATGTATGTCCACAAGTTTATCAAGGATCCTAATAGCCCCAACCCCACCAAAAAAGATCAACATAAACAAGGCAAACAAGGGCACATCAAGTCAATGCCATACATTATTTGTTCATAAAATGATAAACATTCAAATCTTTCAGCTGAACAGGTGATTGAGTTAAATGCAAGAGTAGATAAGGCAAATTAAAAAAAGCACTTTCTAGAAGGCCTTGTGGTTTAAGTTGGCTATATGTTAGGACATTAGTCCTCCAATTTATGTGGCTTCTTTCTAGTCTCTCTATTCAAATGGAAGTAAGCATCTATAAAGTACACCAATGCTAAAAAAAAACACAGAGATACAGTGGATAAAAAGAAGATAAAATCAATAATAGATACAATCAGTATAAGCCATTAAAACATTAGAAAGACAAAAGCATCAATTAAGCTGTAAGCATGACAAAAATGGAGTAAAATCAATAGGGGATAGCAAAAACAATAAAAAAAAAACTTGTGCCTTTCAGCAGAAAGATTTCTTTGTTTTTGTCAGACTTTACTTCGATGAGCCGCCAATTTGAAGAACAAGTTCAACAATTATGTGTTGATGACCCTAAAATGTCAGGGTCGCTTGTGTAAGGGCTGCACAAGGGGACCAAGCAATGTAATTTCAGGGTAAAGTCAAGGTGACACAAAGCCTGCTATTTGCCTGGCCAAGTTTCCCCTGTGTAAATTCAGAAACGAAGAAATGTATGCATGAGTGAATAGGTTTTTTTTCCCCCCATCCCCACCTCATTGTTTGACATGAACATGGCTAGTAATTTTCCAGATGTGAGGAACAAGTGAAGGCAAGCCGAGGAATTTTCTGGACAGGTTAACTGGAAATTTTCCAAGAATTGCAGAGTGTAAAAGAAGCTCTCAAAGCCCACACACATATGCACAAAAACCTTGAAAATTCTCTGAATTTGCCAAAGTGAGCTGCATGTGTGAAGTTTGAATAAGCAATCTAGGCAATTGTATAGAAAAATTAACTGGACAATTTTTAGACAATTTAACCTTAGCAACTTCTAACCAGGGGACTTGTAACTCAATTCATACATTCAGAGAGAATTTCCCTGGGGAGCTGCATTTGTGGATACAAACATCATTAGCAAGCAGCAGTGTTTTCACCTTGTAAAGATTCAGCTGGCCTCCTGGTATCACTCCTAACCCCTACATCATCTGATGTAAGATCTGGAGTGAACTTGTGACTGTAAGTGATTATGTGAACACATAAATATGAAGTTTTTCTCAGTAGTTTCCTCAAAATGGTGCATGTGAGAAATTGGTTCAAGTGTTAAATTTCCTTTCACAGTGTTAGTTTGTGATTAATGAGCTATTTTCACTCAGCCAACCTTAAAATTTATTTGACTATTTCAGTCAAATACACTTAGAAGATTTCCAAATGAAACCCACTGTTTGCAATTCCACATGCAGCTCAGCCAGTTAAACTCAGGAAACTGTCAAGGTGTCCCTGCATGTTTTAATGGGGTTGTTAGCAGCCTTTTACTTATACAATTATAACTCTGTCTGGAAAATATCTGGCGAAACTACCCAGAAAATTTACTGACTTGCTTGTTTACAACCTCTTCATGACAGGAAGATTTCTTGCAGTTGGCATACATATATGCAGTTGTTTTGGGAGGAGAAAACACAAGAGGGGGAGCAGGGATATTTTAAAGGACAGGTTTTTCTGTTAGTATTGACACATGCACTCACTCAGGTAACCCCAGGGACAGTTTTTAGGGTTTTGTGCATGTTGTAAATGGTTATATGTCTCACATGTCAATGTAGTGTAACCAATCTAATAGCAGGTGTTCGGCCTCCATCTCCTGATGTGGGTCTAGATGTTATTATATTTCAGCCTGTGGGTGTGTGTTTACACTGGTGTTAGTTTGTGGGTGGAGTGATGTAGGTCATGGATTGAAGCCAGGGATGATATAAGCATGTATGTGTTGAGAAAAGGCGACATGTTTGCTCTAGCCCAGTGCACACAGCTTTTCAATGTCTGGATGTTTGGGTTGTGTTATTGAGGAGGCTGCTTATGACAAACTTGATATGCAGCTGGTGTCTCTGGGGGCCTGCAGTCAGTTCAGATGTCAGATATAACACCCATCACTTTCTTCATATCAATCAACTCCACATAGCACAAAGTTTAAGCTATCAATCTTCCTCCATCTTGTTCCCCCGCTCTATGGAGAATTACACCAATTCTTAAAGTATCTGACGGTGAAACTGACTTCATCTCTTCAGTGTTTTTGCTTTGGCTAGCCCACCAGCCTCTCTCTGACTTCTCACCGAGCCATTCCTTAGAGGTGAGCAATGTAAGAAGAGCAGATCAACTTCAGCTCCATGTTGCTGTTAGAAGTAGGTCAGCTTGGGCAGCTTCACTCCACTGACGCATGTTCATAGTACACAGAGTAAACTCATTTAACCACATTTATACAAATATGTTACATAGATGCACCAAAGTCTAGAAGGTTTTCTTCACCTTCTTGTAGTCCCTGACTGGAAAAGCCACACTATATTTTTACTTCATACATAAAGGCAGAGCAACATGTCAAGTTTCAAAAACTGATCAGTACCATTAAAACAAATGACAGTATTGTTGATACGAGCACAGTAAGTTGATTCTGACTTGGCAAAAAGCAAGGCCCATGCTCAGATAAAAGGCTGTTCACTGATAGATTCAGTAACATTAATATGCTTTATACCCACATGATCCATTTAGAAAGCTAAAATTAAATAATAATGAAACATTTTATTTAATTTCACTTTCTGTAAGGAGCACTGTTGTTAAATGAAAAATTATGTTTGATGACCAATCAGTCTTTCTCTGATCCAAATCGCTTTGCAAGGGGCTCGAGCCTATCCCTCTTGTTCTCAGTTGAGAGGTGGAATATACCCTGGACTGATTACCAGCCAATGACAGGGCGAACATACAGTATAATGCCAAACAACTAGACTTACTCACACCTAGGGTCAGTTTAATCAACTTGTTGGCCCGTGGAAGGAAACCGGAGTAACACATAAAGGCCCTGACCAAGACCCTAAACATAAAACTTCTTGCAGAGTAAGTACATCACGAGCAAGAGTCTGGATCGAATGGAACAAAATTAATAAGTGCAACAAATCGCTTTAAGTCTAACTGGACAAATATGTTGCCATGTAGTGCTTGAGGCAGTTCCTTTTTTCCCGAACCAAGCAACTGCAGTATCAGCGCTACTCACTGCACTACCACATACCCCAAGTTTGATACCACAGAAAACAAAGATTTCTTAAATGCATTAGTAACGCATTGGAAATAAGGTTGAGTGCAGCCTGGAGTCATCAGTATCAGATTTTTGTTCCAGTCCCTGCTTCTGACTAACAGAGAATTTAATCCCTGATTCACCAGCCAGGTTTAACAAATGTTTCATAGCATTCCAATTTGGTGACACATCAGAAAAATATCTGCATTTTTGATGCCACTTGTCACTGTTTTAACACTGATTCGATTTAGAACAAATAGTATTTAAGGGTATCGAAAATTCCACATTGATCTCTTCTCTTCATGGAGTTTGGTTCCAACTTTTAATTGTTAAAAATGAAAAAAAAAATCCCATATTGTGTGTCTGCATAATCAGCAATAAAGGTATTATGACAATTAAATGATATTTCTGTGGAAAAAAGATACATGCTGCTCCTTGCCATTCAGCTTAAATACATAGAGATGGGGTTTTATTCATTTTGCCTGAAACGTCGATGTATTATTGTTAATGTAGGCAGTGCTGACTGTGGAAGTTTTCAGGGTTAGCAGTTTAGGACTGCTGCCAGATGAATCAGTCAAATGTTATCGATCTAATTATTTTAAAAGGATTCAAGGCTAAGAAAAAAGCATATAATGGTACATTTCTTTTTTTATGGTACCTGAAATGAACTCTTCAAGTCTGATGCAACAAGTTCGGTTTGGAAACTTTCCAAGCTCTTTCCTACTATTTATGTTTTATACCCTCTTCATGTAAATTATCTTTATGTGTGTGATGAGAATCAGCTGAAAGTGAACACATTTGATAACAGGTCTGAGCTGTTGCCATGTGTAAATATGCTATGATGGAATTTTAATCAGAAAAGACAGAGGATAGGCTTTTGGGTTGTTGTATTTTTTTCTAAAGTTCTTACAGAAATTACAGAAGTAATATGTTCTCTTTGGAGTTCTGTTGTTTCACTTGTACGAAACATGTAGAGTGGATATTGGATTATTTGTGCTATAACCAAAACACAACCTAACCTAACAGCTTTAAAAAACAAATAAATGTGGTTGTCTGTTTGTTTTCTGAATCAGGTTGATGGGGATCTCCTGGCTGTGGTGTGGAAAAAGAGATCTATATATCACTGATTTTTTCACCATTGTAATAAATAAAGAGCATTATGCTAATAGTGCAGAAATATTGTTACTACTTAAATGCATTTTATATCCATGTAATACCAGCAGGGTGCCAGAAACCCAGAGCCCCATTCAAAGATATCAAAAACCCTTCACCAGAGTCTAAACTGCTCTTCTTGAGTTTATATAACTGCAATTTGATTACTCACATGATCCAGTATAACGAAAAATAGCAACACTTTTCCAGAATATACAAACTGAAGATAATCTCAGGACTCAATGTAGTATTCACATCAGATTGCCCAGCAACAAATGGTACTACTGACATCTGGCATTTCACACATTATCATTTAGACATACTTTTTAAATGGAGTACATTTTTATAATAATATTTTTGTCAGTGTAAAGTCCATATATAATGGAAGAAATATGTTGAAAAAAGCGAACCCTATACTGCAGTTAAAATAATGATGCAATGTTGACAGTTTGTTTAAAGGCAAGCTCAGATGCGAGCATTGACAAAGATTGAAAAAATGAAAAAAATCCGATTTTCCCTAGCCCTCTTTTTAAAAGGATTCTATATGGGGCCCTCTTTTGCCATCAGTTAACTCCAAAAGCCTTTCCCCAGACTCTGAGGAAGAATGAGTGATGTTAATGTAATAACCACTCCTCACCTGCAGTCCTTTTTTTTCAGTTTGTTTTTTGCTTATTAGTTTGTTGAAATGCATTTATTTCTTACTTACCAGCGGCCACTCACTGATATACATTTTTGTGCCTAATTATCTTTGTATCATTGGATTAACAATATCTGTATCCATCTCTATCCAGCTTTGACTTGAACAAGTTCTTGTGGGGAGGGGTTGGGTGAGGTTATTGTACTAATTTTTAGTATTTTTTTTACTTAAACCTGTCATTCACAGGCTTCATTTGGGGCACTATCCAAAGACTCATTCAAAAATCAAATAGACTTTAGACTGAGGGAACACCACTAAAATGCTAATTTATGTCTACATTTTAAATCAATGCTTCAACACTCCATTAACAAATAAAAGTAAGTAAAGTTTGCAACGCTATTGCTGTTTGTATGTCATTTTTACCTCTAAAAAACAACAGCAAAAAAGCCACGAACACACTGTGAGGATCATGCTCTTACAGAAATGTTTAGTTTAATATGGCTAAAAAATAAAGTAATGTCTCAATTTGAATCAAATGACGGAGGCCACATTTTACTTTTTGTGTTGTTAAGCAAGTACCTTTTCTGTTTCTGAACTGTCTCTCTCTGCTCCTCACTCATAAATAAAATGAGAGCTATTTTTGGAGAAAGTGCAGACTTTACAAACCTATGAACAAAATGAGTGCAACTAAGCATCTGCAACAGTCATAATTTATTTGTTTTCATTTGTCCTAATCTGTTTGCTTTACATCAAACCCAGATTTGCATACATTGGATTTCTTAGGCAAACCTTTGATTTTATCAGTTAAGCATCCCAGATAAACTCTGAATAAAGTTAGAGCTGTTTGCCAGATCAGTTCTTGTTGAGTGTTGCCCCCTCTTCTTTATTTCTCACACTGTATCCTGCCAGCTGAAAAAAGAACATGTCTTATGGCTGCACAACTTGTTTCTGATTCTCGATTAGGTGCTCACAGACTTTCCTCATTTTTAAAGAAAAACTTGAACATGAGGCCTGGAACTGGATACATTTAATCTGCCTGGTTTGTATTTTCTTGCTGCAGGAGAGTTTGGAGTACATCTTCCTCATCATATTCACATTAGAGTGCTTTCTGAAGATAGTGGCATACGGGCTCGTGTTCCATGAAGGCGCCTATTTACGGAACTGTTGGAACATATTAGACTTTGTCATCGTCTTCATGGGGTAAGATGAGCTCTGAGCCACAGGTGGAGATCTCTACCAGAAAAGGACACAGCTCTCTGAGACCACATTTAAGAAATAACAATTACCATTTGCATTTTAATGGTCCAAAATGTTAAAACTGGTGCAATGTTGTTCTGCTGAATGGCCATTTTGTTAATGCCCTTGTTAAGAACAGGGATTATTGGCTGTAATTTTCTCTTGCAGTCTCTTTACTTTTGCTCTGGATACCATCAACAAAATAGCAGGTGTGCCAATGGAGAAGGGTGGAGGGTTTGATATGAAAGCCCTGAGAGCTTTCAGAGTGCTGCGGCCTCTGCGCCTTGTCTCTGGGGTACCAAGTAAGAGATTTCTCTGTCATCTGAAAAGACTACATTAAAGCTCTGAAGACACTTCTGGGATTTTATAGAATTATTTCTTCTCCTGTCACATTTAGGTCTACAGGTGGTGATGAACTCCATCCTTAAAGCCATGCTGCCTCTGCTGCACATCGCTCTGCTTGTCTTCTTACTGGTCACCATCTATGCTATCATGGGACTGGAGCTCTTTAAGTGCAAGATGCACAAGACCTGCTACTACACAAACACAGGTATGCACTAAGGGCAAAATATGACACTGTTGCAGCTGGGATGTTGTACTTTATCTACAGTAGATAAATCTAATATATCATGAGTTAAAGTTCATGTGGGAAACTTTCAGTTTATGATGATTTTGGTGCTCCCTGTGGAGAAGCTATTAAACTCTCTACCTTTCAAACCTACTATATTTTAACAGTAAGTGTAAGGTTGTTAGACAAGCTAGTGTGATGACTGCCCAAAATGTGATACAACCTGAAACAATTTACCAATCTGCAGCTTTTAATGTTAGAATTGTAATCAATCATAGATGTAAAGAAAATCTCAATGATGTAGCATCTATGATATTTGCAGTGATTTGATACATTCGTGGAAACAAAACAGTCAAGAACTTTTCAAACTAATGTTTTTGTTTATTTGTTTTTTCTCAGTCAAAATTGCAACTTGGATGACATAAGCATGATTGAAAACTAACTTAACTCTCACATTAATCAGAGAAAGGATTATAAAAAAAAAGAATAATATACATATATAGACCTATCTATCAAGGTTGTCTGAAGGGTCTCAAAGAATTTAAAGAAGATAGATCCATTGAGCAAAAAATGTAAATGAACATTAGTCAAATCTATAATGCTCTTTTTATGTTTTAAATGTAGCAGTTTGCCTTTAATTGTTATGCTGTTAGAAATAGTTGTTGGCTACTTTTGCTTTTAATTTTAATGCACAAAGTAAGTGAAGTTTTTTCTTAGTTTAAACTTCCTAGGCTTCTTATTTGTGTGGTGATGGTTCAAAGTTTTTTTTCTTAGCTAGTATTTGCATGGGGTTGGTAGCTCAGTTGACTTCCTCTTGTTTTATTCCAAACCCAAAAATCTGAATTGCAATGCAATAATCACAAAGTAATAAAGATGTAATTTTTCCAATTTAACAAAACATGTAGCCATACCATTAACAAAACCAATTAGAAAATGAATAAGCAATATGATTTTAAAATGTATAAAGACAGTTTTGGAAGGCTATAAAAAGTATTAACTTGACTTCAGATTTTGTTTTTATACCCAGAAGTATCTTACCTTATATAAGCCCTAGCTATTAAAAATGTAAAGAGCCTCATTTGGAGGCTGGTGTCCACTGACTTGTCTCATTCCTCCCCCACAGAAGCATTTTAAGACTTAGAACAACAAAATATTAGTCAAGGACCTTAATCCAAATGCTCTTTTTATTTTCTTAGCAGGTATATGAGGACTACAATGTAAATTACAGTCTGTTTCATAACCAACTAAAACTCCTCGTCAGAGCTTTATAGCTTAATTCAGTTATGTTTTGATTTCTTGTCTCTGGCAGACATCTATGCCACAGCAGAGGACGAGCTGCCTGCACCCTGCGCCCAGGCTGGTAACGGACGCAGATGCATCATCAATGGATCAGAGTGTCGGCCAGGATGGGAGGGTCCCAACAATGGCATCACCAACTTTGACAACATTGGCTTTGCCATGCTAACAGTGTATCAATGTATCACCATGGAGGGGTGGACCACAGTGCTGTACTGGGTCAGTTACTGCATTATTGTCACCTCACTTGTTCAAGACTTGTTCAGTTTTATTATTATCGTTTTTTAACTTGGCTAAATTCCTTCCTTGTGGCTGACATGAAGTTTTCTTTCAGGTCAATGATGCCATAGGAAACGAATGGCCCTGGCTCTACTTTGTCCCCCTTATTTTAGTTGGTTCATTCTTCGTGCTCAATTTGGTTTTGGGTGTCCTCAGTGGGTAAGACAACAATTATCTTTAGCTTTTCTGACACTATCTTGCTTCTAAAATGTAATCCTGCATGCTATTAACTTTTTTAATTAGCTTTTAAAAATGTACAATTACCTTGACAAGTATCAGGAGGTAACAAAAGAGAGAATAAAATAAAGCACTAAAACAAACAACAAACAAACATGAGATTAAAGTCAGACACAGCTGCTGCTTTCATTTAACATAAATGTCCCAGAACATTCATTATCTGATTGAAATCTAATACTCCTTATCTGGGTAAGGGAACCATAATTATTAATGAACTATAAAAGACATCCAAGTTCTCTAAACCTAATTCATAAGCACTTTCAGAACAACTTGTGTGTGAAGAAAAGCAATAAACTTTTATTGTCATTGTAAGTTATCACTTTTAACCAGAAAATCATTAGAGGTGCTACACATGTACACGTGTATGTCCACCGTTTCTTACCAGATGTTTTTTCAGACATATGAAGCTCATTTCTGATTCTCATGGTATTTTTTTTCCATTTTATATATTTCATTTAGAAGGTAATTACATTTTTAGTGGATCGAGTTTCCATATTCTGACTAGTTGCTCGAAATTTGTTAAGTTATTGCTGTTTTAATTAAATTAAAACAGTTGGTAATCATTCATTTTCATCTCTTGTAGTAATTTTAGTAACAGAAGGACTTGTAGGGTATTATAATAAGAAAAGCCAAAAGTATTTGATAATTCTCAAACATAACTGCATTAACTTCTTACTTTATCATATAAATGTGGTTTCTAATTTGCTCACGTCATTCTCTCAACAGCCTGAAACTTAATTTTCATTGTACGTATTCTGAATTGTTGTTGTTGCCCTGATTATTTCACTCAGAGAGTTTACCAAAGAGCGAGAGAAGGCAAGGTCCAGAGGAGAGTACCAGAAGTTGCGCGAGCGCCAGCAGCTGGATGAAGACCTGCATGGCTACATGGAGTGGATTACTCACGCTGAAGTCCTGGATGCAGACAGAGAGGGCAAAGGTCAGCACTTTTTTTGGAAAACTCAGCACTCATCTCATGTCGTGGCTATTTAAATGACTAATTTAATTCTGTTGTCAGGGCTCCTGCCTTTAACCAATGGAGATTCTGATGCAGACAGCCTGTATGATATGGAGGGCAAGAGCAAAATCATCTACTATTAGTATGTCTGCACTTTTTGACATGTGTAAATGTCTACATGAAGTATTCAGAGTGTATTAGCACAGTTGTTACATATTTGTGTTTTTGTTTGTTTAGCCGCCTGGCTCGTCGTTGGAACCGTTTCTTCAGGATGAAATGCCTGGTGTATGTGAAAACAAAAGGATTTTATTGGTTAGTGATGTTCCTCGTCTTCCTCAACACCCTGACCATTGCAACAGAGTTCCATCATCAGTCTCAGTCACTCACTACCCTACAAGGTAGGTATATAATATTTGTGATGAAGTGTTGTGCTTTAGAGCATTTCTAGTTGGTATCTGCAAATAAGAGCATTTCTGCAATAATTTACAATTTATTTTCTGGCCATATACAGTATGTTAGCCATAATATCCTGTGTATGGAGGTTATCATAGATGTACAGATTTACCACAGGTCTCTACCTTATAAGGTTAATGTTAATATACATTTCCCCATAATGAGCATGTAATCCATAAGAAGAATTTCTTTGATTTTCATTGCAGAATGTCTATCATTGTGAAAATCAATGTATATCAGCAACACTGGAATCATGTTTTATCTTGTTTTACTGCTGCCACTAAAACAAATAGACATTAAAATAAAGAGAACAGGTGAATTCTACTGTAAGACAGAGTTGGTGTTTTTAACAGAAATCATGTATTAAGTATTGATATCCACTGAAACAAGCTTTGCAATATCTGCATATCAAATCTATACAAAACCCAATATGATTCATTACCAAAGTTATGCACTGACATACATTTATTTCACCCAAATGAATCCTTCTGTCTCTCTCTACTGTTATCTTCAGATGTGGCAAGTCGTGTTCTGCTGGTGCTGTTTGTCTTGGAGATGTTTGTGAAGATGTATGCTCTCGGCCCCAGAGCTTACTTCATGTCCCTTTTTAACCGCTTTGACTTCTTTGTGGTGCTCTGCGGCATTTTGGAGATGATCATGCTATCCGCAGGAGCTGTAGCTCCTCTAGGTTTCTCTGTGCTCAGGTGTATCAGACTGCTGAGGATCCTTAAAGTAACCAAGTAAGATCATCCCCTCATAGGATCATGAATTAGTTACTCAGGTTTTATAGATTTATTGTGATACATACAACTCTTTTCTTATGTTTTTTAGGTACTGGAAGTCTTTAAGTAATCTAGTGGCCTCTCTCCTCAACTCTGTGCGCTCCATCGCCTCGCTGCTCCTTCTTCTCTTCCTCTTCATCGTCATTTTCTCTCTCCTGGGCATGCAGGTGTTTGGAGGGAAATTTAACTTTAGTGACCACAGACCCAGACGCAGCAACTTTGACAACTTTCCACAGGCCCTTATCAGTGTGTTCCAGGTGAGCAGAAGCAGCACTTCATATAACTCTGCTTTAAGATTTTTAGTCAATTTCATATATCAACAAGTTAAAAACTAAAGGAAAATATAGATTTTGATTCTTAGTTTTATTATTTTTATTTTTTAATGTTATTTTCTGTTTTTTTTTCTGTCAAATTGTGTGATTCAGAATTACTTGTTCATTTTAACTTTGCATTGAGAATAGTTGAATAAGCATTTGTATTTGCATTTACGATCAGACTAGAAATATAAAATAAATGACAGTATAGTATTATTGATTCTGATTAAAAAAAACATGTTTTCTGTGGCTGTGGTGTGTGGTTATATATATTTTTCTGTTTTTATAGAGTCTTTGTTTATATTATTTTCTTTATAACAGTATCTAACAGTTCATAATGATGTGGCCTTCAGGATGTTCCTGTAGATTTATGTATCCCTCTTGTTTACCCACATTGACCCCAACCTCTATTTAAAAACAGAAGAAACATAAGCACTGAGATTAAAAAGCTTTTAGCTGTCTCTTCCAGAAAGATAGTGACACAGTTTACATTTCCAGACTAATAGCAAGCAGCCATATATACAAAGAAAAAGTGAAAACTATCTGTTTTCATATTATACTTGAATTATTATTATTATTATTATTTTTTTTTTAATCTTTCAGGTCCTCACAGGAGAGCACTGGACTAGCATAATGTACAATGGCATTATGGCCTATGGAGGGCCAGTGTTTCCAGGCATCCTGGTCTCTATCTACTTTATCATCCTGTTTGTCTGTGGAAACTGTATCCCTTTGCACTCACTATTTGCACAACTCGCACACAGACACGACAGTTCGTTAACAAACCTATGCTTGTAAGGTATTGCAGTTATCTTAATTATACTCACTTTGACAATCCAGACATGTCAATGTTGTAATGTCAAATGTTATTTTTGCACACTGGAATCACATCTTTTTTTTTTTTCTTCCCGAGCCTGATGTTTAACAAAAGCTTAAGAAATGCTCCTGACATGTCTGGCCCCCTGTTCTTTAGCTAGTGTGCATGATCTGACTATCTGCTCCAGGTTTTATCAAAGTACATAATCGTTGCCAAGGCATTGCAATGAGAAGCACAAGTTAACCTCATGGTGGTGCTAGAGGAAAAGTCAAGTGTCCATCCAAATTTAGATTCCCCGTCTTGCACCTATGGATGTATGCTGAAGTCTTTAATAATCCATCAAAAAGTACATAAACATTTAATATTGATTTCAAAACTCTGTCAGTGCTGCAATATTTCAGTATGAGCCAAAGTGGTGGACTAACTGATTGACTAACTTATTTGATGTGGTTCTGTATTTCTAATGCAGTGCTTTAAAGACACCAAGGTCTTTGTTTTCCTAAGCTCAAAAGTCAGATATCCTCCTCAATGTCTTCTTGGCCATTGCTGTGGATAACCTGGCTGAGGCAGAGAGTCTGACCTCAGCTCAGAAAGAAAAGGCAGAGGAGAAAATGAGAAGAAAATTACTCAGGTTAAAAGAATACAAAAAGTTGAAAAGATGTTATCTGCTCTGTCCTGTCAGTTCCTTTGACTGTCTCTCTTGCCACTTAGGTCCAAAATGCCTGAGAAGACGGATGAAGAACGAGAAAGGATCGCAAAGAAACTGGCAGAGCAGAGAGCCAAAATTGAGGGCATGCCAACCACAGCAAAGGTCAGCTCTGTTTCTGGTCTCATGTCAAAACTTAATTAAAGTTTATAAATTATCGTGGGTTTAACTGCTCTTATAAACAAATATTGTTTGTGTTTTTTAGCTCAAAGTTGACGAGTTTGAGTCCAATGTCAATGAAGTGAAAGATCCATTCCCACCAGATGATTTCCCAGGTAAAAACATCAAAACAGCTATCCTCCTTCATCCTTTCACCGCCCTTCTATCCCCCACATTAATCAGCAAATGAACCACTTAAGTAAGAAGCCACCAGATACAGGAATTCATATGCATTTGTGCGGCTGTCCATCAGTGCTGCTGCCCTAGATATGTTACAGTACAAGTATAGTTAACCTTCATTATTATTAGACTGAGCTGGATTTCTGGCAGCGTTTAAGGATCGGCTTTTTTCACACTACTCATGTGACAGCCATATTAAGTCTACACTGGGATTTATAAAGAGAAATGACCTGTTTTCAAGGTTTAATTACTGCATCTTTTCTTCAGTGATTCGTTTAGAATATCTCTTATTTGTAAAAAAAAAAAAAAACATTTTAATCAATAACAGAGTTACTTCAAGGTTGCATTCACAGCATTGTATAGATCAGTGCATATTGAAAAAGCAAGACATTTAATAAGACTTGCAGCACATTTGACCTTTTTACAATTCAACCATTTTGTAACTTGTCCATTTTTCTGTTACATTAGTCTCAAATTGGAGAGGTGCAAGAAGAGAAAGAAACAAATATGAGGCAGACTTCAGATATACTGTACATTGTATTCCTGATCCATTCCTCCAAAGCCCTCTTCTTTGCTGTGATACTGAAATGTAACTTACAAATAAGAAAACTACAACCTCATCATTTATAGGATGTCTATTTTCTTCCACATGGTAGGTGATGATGAGGAGGAGGAGCCGGAGATCCCTAGTAGCCCCCGGCCTCGACCGATGGCGGACCTGCAGTTAAAGGAAGAGGCTGTTCCTCTACCTGAAGCCAGTTCCTTCTTTATTTTTGGCCCACAGAACAAGTAGGAGCCAAACACACCAACTTGTGAATCAACATTTCAGAGCATTTATAGTTACATGCTCTTAAACCGAACATGCAACACAGTTGATTCATTGATTTCTTATACATTCACTGATTTCCAGGTTCAGAAAGCTATGCTACAAGATCATCAACGCCACTTCATTTACAAACTTGATCCTTATCTTCATTCTGCTCTCCTCCATCTCACTGGCAGCTGAGGACCCTATAGACCCCAAATCCTACAGAAACCAGGTGATTGCCAGCTCTGCCAGTACCATTTGACTATTACTGTATTAAAAAGGAAGATTTAATAAGAATCCTTTTTTTTTTCCTTCCAACAGATCTTGGCCTATGCTGACATTGTCTTCACCACTGTGTTCACCATCGAGATTGTGCTGAAGGTAATTACCTTTATCTATGAGGTCAAGCTTTTTTATAGCATTTGTGTGTTTGTTTGTTAGCTTGTTTGCAGGATATCTCAGCTCTATGTACACAGTTGATTGTGTTTCCAGGGGATGTTGGTCATGGCATGAGGAAGAAGTGATTTGATTTGGTGCTTATCCGATTCTAGATGAATCCAGGAGTTTTTTTCAAGGATTTATTGACAGTGTGAGATGTGGTAGCGTTCAACATTGTTAATATTACTCACCCGACAATGTTGGAAACTGCCTAGGTAGAGATTTGTGCTCTTAGAGAACTTCTAGTTAAATTAGTATTTTATGTGCTTCCCAGAGGAGGTGACAAGATACTAAAAACATGTTTGGTTAATAAATGATATGCTATTTTTCACCATGTTTATGTCAGGTTGCACCAGACAGGCCAATGGACATACATTACAAAAATATTAAAATCGTATTTTGAATGATGAATATCACTATAACAAGACTAAGCTAAGCCTCTTTGAGACTTTTCTTTGTGTTTTAACTGTTTTGTAATTGGGGCTTGAATTTTCATTCCTGTCTTATAGATGACTGTGTATGGAGCATTCATGCATGAAGGCTCCTTCTGCCGTAATTCCTTCAACATCCTGGATCTGATTGTGGTCACTGTGTCACTGCTCTCTATGGGAATGGAGTAAGTCATCTTTTCACAAGTATTTCCTCTCTGTATTATCTGTTTTATCTCTTATTAAATTTCAGATCAAAGTTGTGTTATGACCTACTCCTATAGGTCACAACATTAAGGGAGGTCCACACAGTTATCTTGAATTTTAAACAACTTTTAATTCACCAAAAAACTCAGACCAGATATGTCATAGTCTTCTGCAGCTCCTGCAGTCCAGAGGGCAAAGAGAGAGAGAGCAGGCTGAGCCAGCATGGCCTTTTGGTGCGTTCCAGTTGTAGTCAGAAGTCGGAATTTCTGAGTACCGAGTAGGAAACTGCAACTGGAACGCCCCCGAGGTCGGAATTTCCTACTGGGAACTCGGGGGAACCTCGCCACCCCTGAGCTGACAATCGAAGATGGATGCCCCCGGTGTAAACAGTTATTAAGCTCCTGTAATAATCAATTCATTAGCACTTCAGACTAGTGTGTGTTGCTCTAAATCAGCTGTGTACATAGTATTTTTAGACTTAAAAAATGCTGCCATAGTGATATTCACAGTATTAATGTGTTATTTGTAAACAACGCAGAGCGTGCTTACAACAGCCTGGTAGATTGGCATGTTTTTTCCAATTTTGTAACTGGAACACTGATAAGTCGGAGATGACGTCACTCCTAGTTCCCTCTTCCCAGTTCCAAGGTTAATGGAACGCAGCATTTATGCCTTTCAGTCACCTGAAGCTGCTTAGCAATCAGTCTGGGGGAGGTGTCTTCCAGTTATGCCTCACCTGCTCTGAAAAAAAGAAAAGCAGCAGTCACACTTCACAAGACCCTGTCTCCAGATGAGGCCAAACTCCACACTCAAAAGATCAAACAAATGGCCCAAACACAACTATCATGACACTACTCACGGCCATCACAGTGGCTTCCATTCATCCATCTACCACCTCCTATCTGGGGCTTGGTCAATAGGGCAGCAGGCCAAGCAGGTCAGCGCAGACTTTCCCCTCCCCTGCCACAATTTCCAGTTCCTCCAGGGGGATTATAAGATTGGATGGGATGTACAATTCCTCCAGCAGGTTCTGAGTTATAGGTCTCCCCCCAGTTGGGTGTGCCTGGAAAACCTCCACAGGAGGGTGACCAGCAGTCATCCTAATAAGATGCGCAAACCACCTCAACTGACTTCTCTCACTGTAAAGGAGTCCTGGATCTGTTTTGAGTTCACTCTAGATGTCTGAACTCCTCACCTAATCTCTAAGGCTGATCCCAGCCACCCTCCTGAGGAACCTCGTTTCAACTGCTTGTATCCACAGTGTCATTCTTTTCGCCCTTACCCAGAGCTCAAGACCATAGGTGATACTTGGAACGAAGATGGAGCGGTAAACTGATAGCTTTGCCTTGCAGCTTCGGTCAATTTTACCCTAGCTCATGAACAAAATTGTGGGATACTTAGGCTACGTTTACACGGACACTCCTGAGTAAAATGCAAAGATTTTTCCTTTGCATATTCAAAGTCAATCTGCGTTCAGACGGAGACGCTTGAGACGGATAAAACCACTGTAGTGTGCATGCCGGTTCAGTACAGACAGCAAATACGTCTGGAAAGTTTTGTCTGGATAACAAACTGAGCACGGTAAGAGGCTCACACGTTGCATAGCAGACAGCCGAAGCTGTTGCTGTTCCTGGTATGCACCCGCAGCCTTCATGTGAAACAGTACCGGGCATGTGGGGACGTCAGTGTTTCGCCCTGAAACACTCTGATTCAGGTTTACGCGGTGCTGCATGGAGAGCTTATTCAAAACTTTCCACTCTGGAGCCAGTTTCAAAAGTTACCATTTTCGGACAAAACACAGAGTTTCCATGTAAACCCAAGGCCAAAACACAATGAAAACATATTTGATTTGACCGTATTAGTCCCTGTGCAAACGCAGCCTTAAAGTCCTTCACTTGAGGCAAGAACTTGCTCCCCACCTGCAGGGGGCAATCCACCTTTTTCTGGCAGAGAACCCTGTCCTCAGACTTGAAAGCAATGACCCTTTATCCAGAGGCTTGGCACTTGGCCACAAAATGCTTCAGTACCTGTTGGAGGTAACCAATGGAAGAAGCCAACAGAATAACATCGGCTGTGAAGAGCAGAAAAATTGTGTCTGAACACTGTCCTCCCCCCAGCAGCGCCTTGAGATTACCTTGAGATATGGCCAGGGTGGAATCCACATTGTTCCTCCTGGATCAGAGCTTTGACAGTTGACTGAAGCCTCCTTTCCAGCACCCTGGAGTAAGCCTTTTCCAGGGAGGCTGAGTAGTGTGATTCCCCTGTGACTGAGGCTGTGTTTACACGGTGCAGAAAACGGTCAAATCTGATCAGTTTTCATTGCGCTTTGGCCTTGCATTTACACTAAAGTGCGTTGCGTTTTATCTTTAAAAACTGGTAACTTCTGAAAACAGGCTCCAGAGTGGAAAGTTTCAAAAACGCTCTCCATGCAGCTCCATGTAAAAACGCATCAGAGTGTTTCAGGGTGAAACACTGACGTCCCCGCATGCGCAGTACTCTTTCACATGAAGGCTGCGTACGCATACCAGGAACAACAACAGCTTTGGCCGTCTGATGAGTAACGTGTGAGCCTCTTACCATGCTCAGTTTGTTATCCAGACAAAACTATCCAGACAGATTTGTTGTCCGAACTGATTTGTTGTCCAGAAAAGAAACTCCTGCGTCTCTGTGCGTCTATTCGCCATTGTTGTTTGTGAAAAAATCTTCTTCTTCGTACATGTGTTGTAGCAGCGCTGCCTCTCTGCAGACCTACACCGCCATCTACTGAACCGGCATGCACACTACAGCGGGTCCATACGTCTCCAGCGTCGTCGTCTGAACGCAGAAGAATTTGAAAACGCAAAGGAAAAATCTTTGCGTCTTTAAGTCAGGAGTGTCTGTGTACACGTAGCCTGAAGCATACTCTCTGGCCCCCCTTTTTAAAAATGGGGACAAGACAGCCCAACAATGTCCATCTCATGGTGAATCTCATATACCCCTGGTGCTTTGCCACTGAGGAGCTTTCTAACCACCTTAGTGACCTCTGCCAAGGATACAGATGAGTCTTCCCCTTGATCATCAGATGGCCTCCTTATCAGAGGACATTTTGGTCTGGTTCAAGAGCTCCTCAAAGGGTTCCTTCCACCATCCAACATATCCTTAGGTCAGATCAGCAGCTCCCCCCCTTGCTAACAGCCTGAGCTGATATCAAAGTTATCTCAGACAAACGTAATAAGACTTGCTTTTATCATGTTTTGTATCCAGATCCAGTGCAATCTCTGTGGTGAAGATTCTCAGGGTACTAAGGGTGCTAAGGCCTCTCAGAGCCATCAACAGGGCCAAAGGGTTGAAGGTACACTAACTTAAGAGATATGATTATTAATAGTAAATGTCCACGTTTTCAGTGATGTTATGTGGTGCTGTGATGTTAAATTCAAGTATACTGAATCAACAGAATCCCGAGTATTTAACAAGCTTAAATGATGAAAATCAAAACAATTTAAATCATTTTCTTGCAGACAAAGAAATATTCTATGATGTAATGTGGACTGTTTTCATTGCAAACTATCTCTAATTTTTGCTTTTTTATAGCTCAACCTGACATTAAAGCTACTTATGTTTTGAAATATATTGCATAATGGCTGCCTTAAATACAGCTTGAAACAACAACGCTTGCAATTAAGGTTGTAAATCGCAGGTAATATCAGATATTGATTGTACATCCATGCTGATCAAATATTTATTTATGCAAAATATAAATCTTGAATTTCAACAACTCTTTAGTGTCCAACATATGTAGTTTCGATTAAAAAAAAATAACAGCACGTCTGACAAAATCAAGCAAAGTCTTTAAAATTGATGAATTATATTGAATGTAAGCTTCCTGTTGACTCAAGTTCTCTGTTTCCTGCTGAGTGAGTTTTGTTTTGTTTTTTCTTTTCATCAACAGCATGTGGTCCAGTGCGTGTTTGTTGCCATTAAAACCATTGGTAACATCGTCCTGGTCACCATGCTACTGAACTTTTTATTTGCCTGTATAGGAGTACAACTCTTTAAGGTAAGTTATACATGATATTGTTTATACCGTACATCTGACAACACTGTAGTGCAGGGACAGACATTAGTAACAAAAGTTACAAGAATTAAATATTGTTTTTCCTGTTTTACATGTGTTTCTCATACAAAAAAACCTGTCACATTAAAGCAACAATTCAGTTCTCATAAAGTAAAGACTTTGTGCTCTTGATGACAAATATTTATATGGTAAGCGATAATGATTTACTAAACATGGGCAAATGGAATAATGGCAAAATCCAATGTCGAAAATCGCTAATATAAAGCTGTCGTACGAAGCTACTTTTTCAATATTCAAACATTTAAATTAAAATGCAAGACACAATAGTTAATCTATTGCGCAAAATAATGCATTCAAACAATTTTTAGCAACTTTTATTAATGTAAGTGATAAAACATTTACTTGTTTTTGAATAGTATTTTATTACCTTTTTTTATTTTCTATTTGGACAAATTGTTCACCAGCGCCAGTTGCCAACTACTGCCGTAAAGCAGTTTCCTCCAGGTTAATCTACAGTAATTCTGATGTCGTTTGTGCATTAGTGCTAATCTTTTCCTTCACAGGGGAAATTCTACAGCTGCACAGACCCATCCAAAATGACAGAAGAGGAATGCCAGTAAGACAAACATCTAACACATGATAGATGTTATTTCATCCTTAAAAGCTGACCATAATTGACCTTCCATTGTGTCTGCCCTCAGGGGAATGTTTTGGAAGCACGTGGATAATTCCCTACAAGATACTGTGCTGGCTAAGAGAGAGTGGCTTAACAGTGACTTCAACTTTGACAATGTGCTATACGGCATGCTGGCTCTCTTTACTGTTTCCACATTTGAGGGCTGGCCAAAGTAAGACCTGCATCCATTTTGATTTGAGAAATTTCATTTTCCAATACTATTGTTTGATTTAGAGTCAACAGATCAACTTTTTTTTACTGGTTATTGAGTTGAAGTCCTTCCATTACCTAGAATCAGATATGGTAAAACAGGCAATATATCCTGGGTTAAACCCTGAATAATTCATCTCATCTCTTTCTCTTCACTTTCTCCTCAGACTGTTATACAGAGCCATCGATTCAGACCAGGAGGACAGGGGTCCTGTCTTCAATAACCGTGTGGATGTGTCCATCTTCTTCATCATTTACATCATCCTCATAGCCTTCTTCATGATGAACATCTTTGTAGGCTTTGTCATCGTCACTTTTCAGGAGCAGGGCGAACAGGAGTATAAGAACTGTGAGCTGGACAAGAACCAGGTATGGTATAGTGTCCAAAGAGATGGAGGTCTGGACCCTCTATAATCACAATAACATGTTGTAAATCAACTATTTTAATCCTGCTTCTTTGAAACTTTAGGAAATTTCTTATTCTCATTGTACAAAAAAGTTAGGATTGCTGTTGGGCAAAAAACTAACATTTCCAAAACCACTGCTTTTCAGGAAGACAAAAATAGATACATATATTTTCTTCATTTGATTTTGAGAATTTTGATTTGTTTTAAAATGTATTAAACAGTCCCACAGATGTGAAGGGTGACAGCACTATGTCACAAAAAGTTGAAATCTGGGAAAAATGGAAAAATTAGCTTTTGGCCTATAGCAACAAGTTAAGGTGTGAAATTAATCACATCATTCACATCGCTTTTCTGACCTTTCCGTAAGGTAACACTTCAGACACATTAAGAGCACTGAGTCTTTTATCCAAGTTAGAATAAATCATTTTTGTTTAACTGACAACAAAATAAATGTCTAACTGCTGATGTCCAGTCATGGAAAGACACTTTGGGAATTACATTGGGTTGTAGTTTCTGAAATGATGTAAACATTGGTGGCTTTTGAGAAAGGATTTGTAGCTCAGCCCTGTAAACCATATTGATACAAGCATCCAGCAAATATACATCTTAATGTGTACTTTGACAAATGATCAAAATACAGATACATAAAAAATATTCACATAAACTACATCTCTGTAACTACTATGTCTCTGTAAGGCTGTAATTAAAGATTTTGTCAGGTTTTCATTATGTGCATACATTTTTATGCTTTAAACTTTTCTATGGGGCCAGCAGTTGCCCACCCCTGTGTTACACAAAGAAAAACATTGAAGTATTTTGCCTTTAACCCAACATTGTATCTTCCCCTCAGCGTCAGTGTGTGCAGTACGCCCTCAAAGCTCGACCTTTGAGATGCTACATCCCCAAAAACCCGTACCAGTACAGAGTGTGGTACATTGTCACCTCCTGCTACTTTGAGTACCTCATGTTCTTCCTCATTATGCTCAACACGCTGTGTCTGGGGATGCAGGTATGTGAATTAATGTAGCCTTACAATCTAAAAACACAAAGATGGTATCACAGCTGCAGACAGTGGTCATTATCTTTGGAGAGAAGATTTTAGACTTTGCTACAGCATATAGTTAATGAGAAAGTGGGAACTTGGAAACTGTATTTAGAAACTGGGGCATTATATTATACTCCAGCAACATCCCAGACTAATTAATTTTTCAAGCAGATTAGGAGCACATCAATGCAGATCGCCTCACAGATACTTTGGAGATAATTTACATACTTGATTTGCATACAGTAGAATTGTAGTTTTATGACAACACTAAGACAAGAACAGACAATGTGTTGGATTGATGTTAAACATTTAAATGTTTACTAACCTTAAAATAATCTATTTGAATTCTTCAGTGTACATGATCATTATAATTTAAGGTATTTGATTTGAGCTTGTGTCATTAGCTGCCAATGTAAGTGCTTATGTGAAAATGAACGCTGTTCAATTTGCATAAAAGTGAGAACTTTTGTTTTATTCAAGAGAAAACACTAATCAGTATTAGTGTTGGTTCATAATGCGAAGTCCTTGCAACACCCCCAAAAAGACCTATAAAGTAGGAGTGGTATATATACTGTTTATATGTAGAGGTATAAGTATATAGTCTTTTGTATTGAGCAGTTTGATTTTGATGACCAGTAATTTTAGTTCACAAATCAATTATACAATTACCAAATGATATTCAATATCATTTTACTACAAACTGTAAGGGGGCGGATATGGTCCTGCTTTTGTTTTTAAAATACCAAATTTATGCTACATGTTTCACATCAATAGATTAATTTTTGTTTCCTACTTCCAACAGCATTGCAACCAGTCGGATCATGTGGACAAGCTATCAAATATGCTGAACTTGATCTTCACTGTTCTCTTTACCGTGGAGATGGTTCTCAAGCTTATGGCCTTTAAAGCGAGGGTAATGATCCTGATATTTTGTATGCAGACATTATTAACCCTGCCTTTTATCTGTTCAATCACACTTTACTCCCCTGTGTAGGGTTACTTTGGAGACCCGTGGAATGTTTTTGACTTCATTATCGTTGTTGGCAGCGTTGTTGACGTCATACTGAGTGAAGTCGATGTGAGTACATATAACATAATATTGATTCCTTACAAAATCAATTCTAATAAATTTCACAGGTATGAGGTATTATTGCAGCTTCTATATAAGAGACTCCCTGATGTGTCTAAATCACACATTCACATCAATATTGATTTTTAGAGTCTGTGAGTTTATCTGACGCTCTGGTCCAGAGGCATAAAAGTGTGGCCTCTTAGCTGTTTGGTGCCTGCCGGTCTGGCTCACAGGAGATGGTCGGCTTGGCCAGTCACACCCAGTGTGTGTGTACCCTTCACTTTGTGCAACCTCAAAGTTATTTTCATCATCAAAGTGCTACATTGTTCTTTATTTTCTAAAAATGTAAAATAGTATCATTTATTATAAGGTGTGAACTCACTATTTTTTAAAGAATTTAAATTGAATTCATGGTTTGAAAGTTAAAGGTTTTCTCTATGCCAGTTAATTATTTATTGCCTTTCATTACTGCACTGTGGTGTCCTCATTTTTCATCCACAAATACAAGCTTATTGCACATTCACATCACTTCATCTTACTGTTTATCCCTCTCTCTCTTTTTGGGTCCCTTCTTCTCATTTCCTCTGTCCTCCACACACCTCACTGCTCATGTGTCTATCCTCTACAGAGTGCCCTGGCCGCCAGTGGAGGACTGTACTGTCTCCATGGCTGTGCTGTAAATATCTGATCCACACTGCACTGCTCTGCTGCATGAGTGTGTCTGTGTGAGCACTTCACTATCTCACTCTACTAAACTGTTTGTGCTAGACTGTGTTTGACTTCATTGGCTGGTAGAAAAAAGAAATCTATTACTCCCGTCTGTCTGTCCTTACAGAACAAGTGACTCCAGGTGTTTGCTCTGTTGTGTTCTAGTACCCTGAAATAGTCTATGCAGAGGTACTCAGGTAGAAATAGTGGCTTGACCTGTTAAAACCCTTGTTTTGTGTTATTATATTTATTTTGCATGAGTACAAAATGCAGCTACTCTGGTTTTTAGGACCTTGATATGCTTAATAAAACATCAACAGGTGGAAAATGTCCGCAAAATTAACATTTTTAATACATGTCAGTCAATTCTTTATATGTAACTCTCTCTGCCTTGTTTTAATGATACAATACCTTCTCCCTGTAACTTGTCTAATGAGTTTGTCATTTTTTTTATCTACTTTGTGTAGGAGACAAATCCAATGCAAGAAATTGCAGTAAGTCCAAAGTTCCTTGATGTTTAATCCAGAAATCATATCTATTTAGTATTTTATAATGCTAAAATCCTCTCCTTTTCTGTCCCCAGGCCTTGGAGAACGCCTCAGTTTCTATAACCTTCTTCCGACTCTTCCGTGTTATGCGTCTGGTCAAGCTGCTGAATCGCTCCGAGGGCATCCGTAACCTGCTGTGGACCTTCATCAAGTCCTTTCAAGTTTGTCACACTGCTATTTTAAACATAACCTTTACTTTACTGCATCTGTGCTTGAAATAAGACTATGTTTGCCTTGTTTCTGCAGGCCCTCCCTCATGTCGCTCTGCTCATCGTGATGCTCTTCTTTATCTATGCTGTCATTGGGATGCAGGTACAAAGAGCAAAAAGCTCCGCTGTCGATTTTTAGAATAATGCAGAGTAAATTTCTCAGTGCCAAGTTGTTTTCAGTGTGTCTGTTGGTAACTTTGATTTCCTCCGGGCTTGTAATCATTCAGATCTTTGGAAAAGTAGCCTTAGTGGATGGCACCCAAATCAACCGCAACAACAACTTCCAGACATTCCCTCAGGCTGTGCTGATGTTATTCCGGTTAGTCTCATAGCATGATGCCCCAGTCCAAGGGTTATGTGGAGCAAAATCAAGCCAACTTCTTTCTCTTGTTTACATGTAAAGATGTGCCACAGGAGAGCAATGGCAGGAGGTCATGATGGCTTCAATGTATGGGAAGAAGTGTGACCCAAAGTCGGACTTCCTGCCAGGAGACGAGTACACATGTGGGTCCAATTTTGCCATCTTCTACTTCCTCAGCTTCTACTGTCTCTGTGCTTTCCTGGTGAGCAGCAGCAATGAATCAACATCATTTTTCCTAGCACTGTAATCTGTTACTTTAAGTAAAAGTTGTAAACATGTTTATTCTATTATTTCCATTTTAGATCCTTAACCTGTTTGTTGCTGTCATCATGGACAACTTTGACTACTTGACTCGTGATTGGTCCCTACTTGGTCCACACCACCTTGACGAGTTTAAGAAGATCTGGGCTGAATATGACCCTGAGGCAACGTAAGACAGAACACAATGTGTTATAATTTTACATGATCTGTGCTGAATGCTCAGAAATCTGATGAGAGAATGCTCCTTGACATCAATTGTAAGATGTTTTTATGATTTCTAAGGGGGAGAATCAAACATCTGGATGTGGTGACGCTTCTGCGCCGCATCCAGCCTCCATTGGGCTTTGGCAAGTTCTGTCCTCATCGAGCTGCATGCAAGGTACATGCAGTAATAAGCAGGCATGGCACATTGAAATGATGCACAAACATAACTGGACACTGAACTGAGAAAAACAGATATACTATCAAGAATCAACAAGGAAGTTGGATAATGTATTAAAGTAACTAGGGGCACATACAGTAACTTCAATATAACATGGAAATGAAAATAGGAATTTTGAAAATGCATATTGCATTTGATTGTTCCAACTCTTATCTGATGCTTAAGTGCTCTAACTTTGCATTCTGTCTGCAGCGTCTGGTTGGTATGAACATGCCTCTGAACAGTGACGGCACTGTCACCTTTAATGCCACGCTGTTTGCCCTGGTCAGGACTGCACTGAAGATCAAAACAGAAGGTACACCTATACCTATTTATACTGTTTAGTAATCAGTCATCAGTTATCGTGTACATATTTCTCCAACAGAATGCAACTTCTATCTTTCTTCCGAGCAGGAAACTTTGAGCAGGCCAACGAGGAGCTGAGAGCAATCATAAAACAAATCTGGAAACGCACCAGTATGAAGCTGTTGGACCAGGTTATCCCCCCTATAGGAGGTCCGTTCATCAGCATATACAGAAAACTTAAAGTCATCATGAATTAAAGAATTCTTCAGCAACCCTCACAATGAACAATTTGTCTGTTTATAGATGATGAGGTGACTGTTGGGAAGTTCTACTCCACCTTCCTGCTCCAGGACCACTTCCGTAAGTTCTTAAAGCGACAAGAGGAGTACTACGGCTACAGACCCTCAAAGAAGAGCGCCACAGGCCCGGAGATCCAGGTGAGGCTTCAATCAAATCAGAAGCATCTAAATGAATATTCATAAGTGGATTAAAAAATAAGCTTGTAACATGAAGGCATGAATGCATCTCCCGAAGAGGTTGGTTGTTGTTATTTTTTTTCTTTTGACAGAAAGGTTGCGGCAAAGGTTATTATTATTAATGACTAAGCAGATAACCAAAACTAAAATGTGAGAGCTAACCTAAAAAAAAAAGCAAATACACATATATATCTTGTGTGCTTACAAAACTAACCTAAATGAAATCAAATGTAAGAGTTGATATTAATCTTCAGCAGAAGCAAACAGACATATATCCTTTTACAACTGGCCTCAGTCTCATCTGTTTGAACTCTGGATTAGACTAATGGAAGCAGATGTAAAAACATTTAGTCTCGTATGTATACCATTTTTCATGTGGTATTTCTACATAAAGTATTAGAGGTCTATGTAGGCTATAAAGGCAAAAAAGCAGTAAAACTAATGTAAACCTTTATTGTAAATAAGCATTAAACAAGACAAAAAATTGAAGTAAGCATATAAATTAGCACTAAAAATTTGATGAAAATAAATTTGAATAAGAAAATTAAAAAAAACAGTTTGATATAAAAGTTGTCAAAAGAATATATCTTTGGTGGCTGCATTATAAAAAGTCACACAGATTCCTTGCTATTGCCCTTCAACTGTCATTAGATCTTTGATTGTCTTCCCAAATAAAGTAATTGGTACACTTAAGTTATTCCCCATTTTATCATTTGTTTTATATTTCTGTAGGCTGGCCTAAGGAGTATCGATGAAGAGGCAGCTCCAGAGATGCACAGAGCAATTTCAGGAGACCTGCAGAATGAGGAGGAGATGGAGCGAGCAATGGAAGAGGCTGGAGAGGAGGCTATTTTCCAGGTAAGACAAAAACATCTAAAGCTTGGCACCAGAGGTGAAACAGATGTTTACTTTAAACAGAGAACAAACAACTCATCAAACAATAAATGGATGATCAAGAGCAGAGAGATTAAGTTTAAGGTCATTTTTTTAATTGAGGTGGCCACTACAACACAATGTTATATTAAAGCTTGAGCCACAGTGATTAAGGAATAGTTTATGGATGTTTTTTTTCCATGACACCACATGCTCATAGATCAACCCTTTGGTGGGAAATAAATGCTTTATTCTCCAGGGAAGTTAACAGACTTGAATGCCAACCATGTGTTCATTTTTACTCAGTTTTATTTTCTTCAAATTGATGCACCAACTGATGACAAGACAAGGCTGTTGATTCTTGTGCTGAGCCCCATTTTAGAGAAAAAATCCTGACATTGAATTGTGTGTGGAATTCATCAGTGTATTTCTGTCTTTAATACAATTACTTCCTGAAAATTCTGAGTAAAAGCAAAAGCTGATATTGATCCTGATTCTATCAGCAAATAACATTAATAAACTAAAGTTAAATCACCAATGTTTAGATAGTGAAACATTTCTGATTCATAACTTTTAAAGAAACATTATTGATCCAAACACATCAAAAATGCAAAGAAATGCCAGTATATCTGTAGATTTTTCTTATCCTGGCAGCGTTGTTGGAGAATATTGTGGCATGGAACCATACCTGGAGTGATGTTCTGGCAAAGATTGTACGGTATTTTGTAATTTGAATACTACTGTGGACCTGTAGTATTAAACCTATAGTATCAGAGTTGGTCTGCAGTTTTCATGGGATGTAAATATGCTGTGCTGTGGGGGTGAAAATTAGGAAGGCTGTGCTGCAGTTCTACACAGTGGTCAGTGCTAGCTAACACTGTTTATGCCCTCCAGACCTCAGCACTGGTCACATGACTGAAGGCTATGAATAGAGAATTTAAAGAGTTTAATATAAGAGTCAAATCAAATTCAGATTGCAATTATTGGATTATATTCTAACTGCTACATTATTTAACAATCCTCATAACTATCATAGATAATGATAAACTATTAATAGCTCATTTATCAATAATTAACAAGCAACACATGTCTTGATGAGCTATAGCTTAAAAATTCATCTGTTAATTTAACAACAAGACACTGGTCCAATAGTTGAGTTGAGTTGATTTTTCTGTCCATTGGCTCATAATTTTATTTATTACAATAACACACATATAAATCTGGGAGTTTATGACTGAAGCAAAACCTTTATGTGGATTTGTCAGGTGACTGCGTCTCAAAGTAAGTATAATGACATATTTTTCAAGAAATTATGCTAAATGCAAGTAGAGGTCAGATTAACTCCATTGGTCTCTATGAAGATCTGTAGGATTTTTACTTGAATACAAATTTAGACTGAAACAAGGAGCTAATGGGTGTAAACTGCTGTCAAATGTCAAAGTTGACCAAATTCAACCTGCACAGTGTGTATTGGAGTGAAATGATAAAATTATAGCGAAATACAGAGAACTAGCATGTCTGCATTTCTCTTTACATCAGCGTTCCCATGGCCTCTTTGGTAACCGCGGAGACTCGTACACCTCTGAGCCAGCAAGCCCCCAGTCCCAGCAGATGACCAACCAGCGGCCCCTAATGTTCTCAGAGAGCCAGCCTGAGTCCCCTCCGAACTCTGCTCTGACACCAACTACTGAATTTTTCCCCTCAACTGCACCAAAAAACAACACCAACAACAACGCCTTCGCAGAGTGAGCACAACATAAACTTTGTGTGGCATATTGTGTTTCCAGGGGGCCTGGTAGATTGATGAGCTTCTTCTGTTTCAGCTTTTCATTTGACAGAGAGGGCACCCCTGTGGAGTTTTACAATCCCTGTGAGGATGACGAGCCAGGTACGGAAATCTGTAAATTCACCAACCAGCCAGAAAGATGACCAACAATCCTCTGAACTCTTAAACTCTTATTTGTTTCATTTAGACAACCAGCGCCACTGGAACTTCACAGTGAGAACAGACAGAACACAGGTAATTTTCATTTAAGGTTGACTGTTTGAATCTAAATGTAAATGAACATTTTCTATTGACAGTATACTGACGTATGTGTATCCCTGGCAGTTCCCATATGACCCAAACTTTGGTGACAGTGTGAGTCAGAGCTCCCGCACTGCAGCTGATCAGCTCGTCCAGGAGGTGAGTCAGGAGAAATCTGTGACTCATCACTCGTTAAGTAATACGGATTTGTTATTGAGATGATTCTCTGCCAGATCTGTCCAAGAGAAATGAAGATAAACATGACTTCTTGTTCCTGTAAGCAAATTAGACCTTCATCAAATAGAAACACAACTGAAGTGTAGTTTTGAAGAATGAAAACTTAGAGCACTTCTCTTATGAGAAACAATATCTCCTGACTTTATTGCAAATATCAAGTGAAAAATAGAAACTGATTTAGAAAAGCCAATAGTCATTAGTGTGTCTCTTTCCTGTATGATATAAGGACATGATTGATTAAATCTATTTTTAAACTTTTTTAAGGTTTTACAAACTTGAGGATGGATTTCCTAACATTCTTAAAAACTGTTCTTGCTGTATGCTGTCTTTTGTCCCTCTGTCCACCTTTCTGAGCACAACAGAAGCCCTTCTCATGGTGTCATTATTTTTTTCAGGCCCAGTATTGATTCTGCATAGAGTAATTTCAGTAATAATTGTAATGGTTTATTGGTTCAAGTCCTGCAGTGTTGTGAGCAGAAGCACAAGAGTATGGCACAACAGGGGCTTAACATACACAGATTGTTAGACTAACACACAAATAGAGCACTACCCCTGCCTGTGGGGGTGGGGGGGCTGCCCACAGTGGTTTTTAGTGAGGTAACCACCATAACAAGATACCCCTTCAACTCTAATTAATGATTAATTAATTAATTAATTAATAATGATAACAACAAAAGAGCATCACTTAGTCCCCCAATTACTCTGCCGTAATATTTACATTGAAGGTATGGACTTAAAATTAACTGTTTTAAAACAGCAATCCAATCTTCAGGTTTGCAGGTGTTTGCTTCCTCTCAAGATTTCTGTTCACTCACAGTCTGTCTCTCACTAGATGAGGGGATTTTGTCATTGATATGAAAAAAGCTTTTCTATTTTGGAGGTATTTTATGGACTGTTCAGATTTTATAAGACATTTCAAAGACAAAAACTGAGAAAAATTTGTACAATTATTTGCCATGCAGAGCAATCAGCAATCAGCACAGGGGTAAAATATATATATATATATATTTTTGCCAAAAAAAAGGCTAAATGCCATTTGTTTCTAAAGTGTGATCATTATTTTTCTACAAAGTGGAAAGCCAAGTACTAATGTTAAAATATTTTATTAATATAAATGTAGTAATATAATGTATTAACAGAACAGCATGTTGCATTGCTCTTCCAGAAGAGGGGAAGTGTCACAGACATGAGAGCTCACAGGTGCATATAGACTAAAAACATTTTAGTGTTCACTGTAAATAGATCATGTTTCTACATTTTTTATATTCCTTTGCTTTTTTCTGATAAGTTACACACATATTTTTTTCTTCGTGCCTTAAAATAGCCCACAGTAGATGTAATAGATACAGTCTAAATTAATGACTGTAATATTTCAGATCTCTCTCTTATGAAAATAAGACTTTTTAAGACTCTTTATGGCCTTGATAAAAAAAAATAAAATATAAGACTCTTTAAGAATTGTAAAAAAATCAGCACAACACTGATCTGACTCACAAGATGGATCGGGCCGTGCCACTTTGGGCTGCTCACAGTCGCTGTAGATTAAAGCTTGGGGAGATGGATCTGCATGATTACAGACACAGAATCAGGCAGGTTCAACTGCTACACAAGGTTAGCAAAACACTAGATATTCATTTAGGAGGGCATGGAAAATAAAACTAATTAGGTACGGTACGTTTTGAAATATAGGCTTGGCTGTTACCTGGTTTGGACTGTGCCATCAGCAGTGTCTCAGTAAAACACCACATCATCATTTACATGATTACAAATGTCATCAAGTGTCGGTCTCAGCTTGGTGAAAAAGTGACCAAATGTAAAAGGTTTTTGTTTTTTTCCAGGCTCTGGTGAAGGGTGGTATGGCCTCCTTGGCAGGAGACCCCAGCTTTGTCTCTGTGGCTAAGCAGGAGATGGCTGAAGCCATGCACACATCCATGGACGGCATGGAGAGCATGGCACAGGGCATCCTCACTGAACGCTCCGCCAGTGCCGCCTCCGGCAGGAAGAGACGTCCCATTCCTGTCCCTCCTTCTGCTCCTGCTGTGACAGCAAAGACAACAGGCGAACCGGATCCAGCTGTGAGGAGAAAGAGGCGTCCTATCCCCAGAGTCCCAGCTGTGCAGGAGGATGACTCCAGAGTGTAAAGGCTGTCACCTGAGTTAACCTGGTGAATTAAGAATTTTACACACACTGCTGACTCCAATCACCTCACTTTGCTAAGCTCGTTGCCCTGTGACAGTGTTTCTTTGAAAGCCTGGTACCTCAAGGCAGGTCAGCTCAGAATCAATTTCTTGTCAAATGTGGTTGAAGAGAGGAAAAACTTATCAGAGGATAAAACATCTAATCTACAGAGGTCTTGAAACTAATAAAATGACTAACTTATCTCAGAGCAAGCAGAATGACGCACGTCTTTCTTTGATGCGTTTCTGGAGGTTATCCATTCCATGAGATTTGTGAGGAAACCAAGAGAGTGAGCGGAGTGCCTTATTAAAGCATCACTGCAGAAAGCGACTTACATTGACCCGATTAACACAGGGAGCAAGGTGCTTAAATGTGGACGGTCAAGTATGTGTGCATCCAGGCCCACAAAGGTGGAAACAACAAAGTGTCCGCTGGTGCTGTTTAAGTGATGCAAGTTTAAGGTCTTTATTTTTTGGAAAATCAGTACCTGTTGGTTGTTTTGGACAAAACAGTTGATGAGTTTGTTGTTGAGGTTTACTGAGATTTCTCCTGTGCTCCGCTGCTCCTGTGTGCAGTTGGATGAGCAGATATTAAAAAGGAGAAACCTTTTTTGTTTTGGACTTTAGTGTACATTAATGTATATAATCTGTGGTTTTTACAGAATTTCTTGAAAGACAAACTGAAATCAATCAGCACGTGAACTTTTAAAGGTCACGCCAGGTTGAACTGGACAGTTGTGTTTTTCAGTTTCATAAATGTCATTTTTCAGTGACACATCTGACCAGTACAGATAAATAACATCTTCATCATACCTGGAGTATGGTGGATTAAGCTTCACAGCTCACCTGGAGGTGTACCACATAATCAGAGAGTGAGCCATGTCTGTTGAGCTTTAACTTAAAGTTAACATGCAGCAAAGCTGGCTGTCTTATAACTCAGCTAACCTAAACTTATAACCTGGTCTGGACCAGTTGGAGTTCAGGCTTATCGTTGAAAAAATTGAGATTTAAGTATCATCAACTTAATCAGTGATTACTCAGACATATTTTGTACAGGTTTTACAGATTCTTCGTGTAAGGAATCAGTCACGGTCTGTTTTTTCATGTCAAACTTGTCTATTTACTTTCAACAGCTCATCTCCAAAGTGAAATATATTTTCGAAATAATCTGGATATCTCTGCTAAACTATTTTTATGTCTGATCTTCTTAACCTGAGAGGTCTGTTAAATACAGCCTCCTTAAAAACAAAGTATTTGCCTCTGACTTAGATGTAGGTCATAACATTTGAAAACCCTCCTGTTAACTGTTTTAGCAACACATTTTAAATCAATTGAAAAGACAGGCTGAGAATTAACACAAGTGTGTTTATGCTACTGAAACCATGCATATTGTTGTTAAAGAGTCTTCCTGTATAGTTTTCACATCAGTGATAAATGAGAGGGATCAACAGTTAAACATTTTAACTGCTTTTTTCCAATCAGCAGCGACTCTGCTTCAGACACAACAGGAGTGTTATTTCACTACAGTACTACACGTATTCTCTTCTTCCCTTCTCTCTTAATCAGCCTGAAATTGCTCCTTTTGGGGCAATAGCATAACTTCATCATGTATACTTCAATGTGAAAATGCACATAAAAGCTGAATAAAAAGAAGCATACTGCCAGATTTATGGTATCATGATCTCTCTGACCGCGGCTGAAAGCTCTGTCTGGTCATCTTCATTTAAAAGCCCTGGTACGTTGAGCTTGCTTCGTGAGGAATCCCTATTGGCTTTCAACATGTTTTTAACTGCATGGACATCATCTTCTGCACCTCTATCATGTTTCTGACAGTCACTGACACTTCCTTTTTCACAAAATCTTCAGCTCAGCCTGTTTCACTGTTATACAAATAAACTGTTAAAAAGGTTTTGGAGAAAGTTTGAAAGAGCTTCACAGCTCAACCTCCACTTGAGCCTCCTCCACTTCTAGACCTGGTTTATGTTACTAGAAATAAAATCTCCCAAAACACAACTCTGTGTTTGTTTCCTTTCTGCAAACAAACCAAAGATGGCATCACGGGCTGCAAAATGAAGTGGGGAAGAAAGCCTACACTACAGGTACGTGCTTATGTAGAAAAAAGATCAATCAAATTTGATGACAGGACAATTAGTGAGGACGGGGCCTCGCTGTGAAGATATGTGCAGACGGTACAGAGTGAAAACTGAGAGGCTCTATAAATAGTCTCGCCTAAGAGTCAGACTCCCTCGTATTGAATGGAAACTAATTTAAAACACGCAGAAACATGCATACTGCATCGTTGGGAAAAACAAACAAATGCATAACTATGTAAAAAAAAAACATGACAATTAGGACAAATGTAAAAATACACAAAATAAAGGAGCTTAGATATTTCGATTTTTATTATTTATTGAAGCAACGCAATCAATAAAACTGAGCAGACTGACAAGTCGAAATTGAGTTTTGCATTCACCTACAGCTGGTTCATTAACTCATGAATAGAAAGAGGCCAATGTTTATACACGTGTATGTTTGAAGACTTCCTTCAACATTTTCTGGTATCACTTTAACAAAGATCCATGATTCAATAGCGCTGCCTGTTGCAGCTGACCTGGGGTTTTCTTTATCACAAGCAGGAATGTATCCACCATACTGTAACAACAATGTCCTGATTAAGCGTTTTAAAAAAGAGCACAAGAAAATGCAGATACATGTTTGAGTACACACCAGGGGAAAGGTAAAGGCTTTAAGCACACTGCTCAGAGGAGGGACATAAACGATATAAAAAAACTCACAGAAGGTAAATTTGACAAATTACAGCTCATGATACAAATGCTTAAGTCTGTTAAAAAGGATGGACTCTCCCTTATCACATGATCATTTTAGTCACTTTGTACAGTCAGATTGAGAAAGGGCTGGCTCATATAAATGTACATAAATCCTGGATGACCCAGTCTACAAAGAACATCCCTCCACAGCTAAAGAAAGCTAACACACTACTCTACCACATGAGAATGATACAAAACCTTAAACAATAGGAAACAACACAAAATCTAATGAATACATGATCTGTGACTACAGAAACGTCCAACTGTTGGAGATGGAGTTCCGTTCTATTCGTTTGGATTTGGGTTGGCATCAGGATACTGAGAGAGGTCGAAGGTCAGAACTTTGCTGATGACACAGTCTCCTTGCTGTAAAAGAAAACAGCTGGTGAGAAACCTGAATACAAGTGCAACATTTTTGATGTACATTCATATGACGATCAATCAAAATGTAGAAGGTATTTGGTCTAGGGCTGTAACTATTCTTAGTGTAATCGATTACTCTATCAAATATTTTTGCCTATTAATCGAGTAATCGGATAATGGTTACATTGTAGCACAGAAAGGACCATCCGTGTCAAACACCGTGCCCTGTATAGTAGTCCAGATATATATTTTATATGTATAGTTATAAATTAAACGAGGCTTCGAGGCACACAATTTGCCTCGAGAATATGATTTCCAGTGTTAAAAAATGACATTAGACTAATAACAAGGCTGTTAAACCTAGCAAGAGCAATTCATTTCCCTAAAATGTAACAGGGGTTGCCTGCTTCAACTGTAATTCAAGTTTTAAGAGGCAAAGCTTTTTTAACCGTAGGGATTTACTAGATGTGAGGGGAAATCTTAACTTTTTAACACTGTTTAAACTTTGATGAATATCCATATCATTATGGACATTATTTTTGGTTAATTTACTTCACACCTGCCAATGGCTTTGAGTCAGCTCAGCAAGAAATCTTTCAGGTGTGGGCAGAATGGTCAAAATAATTAGACACTCATTGCCCTCCTTCATGCACTAAAACATTAGCAAACATAAAAAGCTTCATGTCAGGGAGAGCACGCTGGGTCAGCCCTTCACCATTTATCATTTTCAACGACTCAGCGCCACCAGCGATGTTAACCCTTTCTTCATTCATAGGTGTTTACGTCCAATGAAATTCTAAGGGTACAAAAATCGAAACCCTACAACCAGAAGCTCCAGCATGTCAAGCAGTGGCTGAAAGTAAACCAGTCCTGTAACCACAAACATCCAGGATTTGAGAAATGAACCGTTTTGTGATGAGCTCTTATCGTGATCTATTGTCTTGTTCTATGTCCTGCTTTTGTGTGTGCGGTGTCTTAATGTTTGTGTGGTACCTGCAGACTGCGGATGTAAATTAGCATTGATGGTATAATCTGGGTTATTTACATCTATTATTTTCTGAATAGATGTTCATTAATGTGCACTGTGCCTACCACATAAATAAATGAATAAAAGCTGCTACAGCTGCACAGAACCCCAACCCCTTTGGCCACACTGTCAAGCCGGAGTGCCTCAAGAAGTCAGCTTACATCTCCCAACAAGCACAATTCAGGACTGGTTCAGTCTGACCTTGAAGCAACCATCCTCCAAGCCCTGATGGGCCGAGCAATAATCACTTACCATGTTAAAAAATGCAGCCTCACATTTGAGGAGGCAGCTATTAATACATTTCAGAGAACTTTATTATATATTATATATTTATTGCTATGCATTATGTTGGCTTGATAATTTCATAAAAGCTGTAGACTTGTGTTACAGTTATAATTCATTACTGGCCTTGTGTTACACAGGTAGTTGTACCACTTTTAAGGCCAAATTAATGAGATTTTCAGACATGTTCAAGACTTCAGCTGGAAAACTAATGTATCTTTTTGGCACTGTAGGAAAAAGGCCACCAACAAAGGTGTGGTTTATCAAATTTCCTGTTCTGTGACACTTAAATTCTCAATTGTTAACGTGAGTGTTTTAATTTTTTCCAAAACTAATAAATATGTGTTAAATGATTATCCTGTTTTAAGACTTTATTAAAAAGAGAAACCCTAACATGGTTCATGCATTTAGACAGACAACTGCAACACACTCAGTTTCAAGATCAAAAACTTCAAATAAAATTACTGGGCTGTCGCTTTTTGCTCATTTTTAACAGTAAATAAGAGATAGCAGATTATTTGAGACTCAATTAGCAATAAAGAGCTGCCGCTGCACAAGCATAAAACTCCTTATTTCTCAAATCACGTAAATGGAGTCCAGTAATTACATCTCCTCTACAACCTCATATTGGCAAACTGTAGGAAAACATCAAATTCAGTAGAGAATTTTGAAAAGCAGGCTAATTTTACATCTGTCAAAGCTTGATGGGTCGACAATATCTCACAGTAAATCAGCTGTCTAGATAATGTGATACACACCTCAGGATAAACTCCGATCAGCGAGTCTGCCTTGGTGTAGAATTCCTCCTTTAGAGAGATGACGATGGCCTGGAAGTTCTGCACTGACTGATCTTTGATGTAATTTGCCACCTTTAAAAAAAGAACAGAATAAAATGATGAGTTCAACCTTTTCACAGGCAGAAAGAATAAAAGAGTCTTCTGTTTCTTAGCTGACCTTGCCAATGTTTGTGTTGTCTAGAGCGGCATCAATCTCATCCAGGACAAAGAAGGGGGCGGGTTTGTAGCTGGAAACAGAGAGAAAGGAAACACTATTATCACCCCTTTTTTAAGCTGAACACACTCTTTAATAACACTTTAAAACATCAGGTAACTCTAAAGGATGTTATTTTATGTTCATTTCACCTGTGAATGGCAAAGAGCAGAGCAAGAGCAGCAACAGTCTTCTCTCCTCCAGACAAGTTGTCCATGGGTCTGAACCTCTTTCCTGGGGCTACACAGTTATAGTTGATGCCGTCCAGGTATGGCTCCTCTGGGTTCTCTGGGCCCAGGAAAGCCTGAAGAAGATGGACACCATTGTTGGGACAGGAGATATGAATTCTGTTACCTGACATCATAAAACAAACTCTACTCTGGATTTGCTCTGCTGTAGTAACACAGACAGTGGCGTACCTGGGCACTGCTGTTGCGGGACAGAGCTTTGTAGATTTCATCAATGTTTGTTGCAACAGATTCAAAGCAGGTGTGGAAACGGTCAAAACGTTCCTTCTTGATCTGCTCGAAGGCTTGCTTGGCTTTCTTTGCTCTCTTGCGCGCTGCCTCAAACTCTGTGGGAAAGATTCAAACACGACCATGAAAGCCTGCACAGATGACGTCAAGTTTGTAAAAACACAAAATCAGTTCATTTCTTCATTCATCCTGTCCTAGCCTCTTCCGCTGTCATCCATTCTTACCATCACTGGTCTCCTGGAACTTGTCTCTGACACTTTCCAGTTTCTCCATGGCCTTCATGTTTGGAGCACTAATCCTCTGTAAGATACTCTGCTGCTCGTTCAGACGCTGCTGCAGAGTGTTGGTCTCCGCCTTGATCTCCTCTTCAGACAGTGCATCCTGCAGATATCAAACAAACAGGAAAACACCTTTGTTAACATACTCAGGTGTCTATGTATACTGGATGAATGTAGAATTTTCAAACTAGAATGTCTCAACAACCAACAAGATGCTTCATTATGTTGATGTTAAATGAACAGAGTTTATAAAGCATTTTCAGGTCACTTCTACCCATTCACTCACTGACGGCTGGAGTTTCTGTGTCAGTTGTCCATCAGCATTTTGCTTAGACATTCTCACCTCTTTATACCAATATACTTGTAACTGATTCAGCAGCGAGAGCAATTTGGAGTAAGTGTCTTGCCCAGTGACACATCAACATGTGACAGCCTAAACCCTTCAACCCTAAACCTTTTGATCGTTAGCAGAGCGTACAACCAGACTGAGCCACCAACACTTCATTATACATCTCTTTTTTCCAACAGGTTTAAAAGTCTGATGTCACAGCCACACCGGACGCGAATTGGCGAATTTAAACGTGTGTAGTGTAGGGATGGGCATTTTATCCGATGCGCAATCATTGCATCGTTGCGAGGGTCTATGGTAGATTGCATCGGTTGGAGTGGTGTGCATCGGATTAGAAACTGGGCTGAAACCACAATGCATCGCATCGTAAAAGCTTTGCATCGGTAAAATCCGATGTCATGTTATTATATATATATTTTTTAAATTTAAAATTATTGCTTTCAGTGTGCTGAAAGTGCTGTTTTTTTCAAACTGCTGTTTATATGTTTAGTCTAAATTGTTAATGACAGCTTTGAAGGCTGAGCTCCACTACTGTTAGGCCTATGTCCCTGTTTGTGAAATAGGCCTACTTTTTTATGTTGACAAACACACCTCCTGACTGCTTAAGTAGCCTACTGTAAGTGGTCTGAAGTGGTCTTGAAGGAACAATAAAGTTGAGTTGAATTTGCACAGATTTGCATCGTTATTGCATCGTGATTGCATCCTGATTGCATCGTGGTAGGAAGATAAATCGTATCATCCTGAATTGGTAGATGCTTCATGTGAATGGTTAGTGTATCGTACCGTAGCCTACATATCGAGATGCATATCGTATCGTCTTGGGGATGGAGATTTCCATCCCTAGTGTAGTGAATGTGACGCGGCGCGTAATGCCGAGGCTGGACGCTGGACCATTTTGACAAGCTGAGGGGCGACGCGCGTCACTGCGCAGGCGGAGTAGAGAGCCGGAGCCAGTCAGACTCAGTGATGACCCGTGCAGGCAAATCCAGCTGGAAACGAACATTTACAGAACTTACCTTCAAAACCTGTCTCCTCAGCGACTTTCACCCAAGCCTGCTCCTTTTTGTTCCAGTCTCTGTAGAGTACACACGTCGAATTGTACAGCTCCAGATGATGGCAAACAGCGCAGATCAACCTCTCCTCCATCTTTCGGTGGGGGTTTGAGCTGAAGCAGGTGGCCGGAGCATCCCACGTCATCAAATTAATGACGTCAGGGGGGAATGTCATCGCTGATTGGTTGCCGCGGCACAGCGTCACGCGAATTTGCGTCGAAAGTTCAATATTTTCAACTCGAGGGTAGAGGCGTTTGACGCCCCAAACGCGCCGGATGCTCCATACGCACCGCGCCAAACGCGTCGCCGGGGGCGAATCTGCATCCAAATGCGTCTCTGAATTGACTTCGTATGTAATCTCAACACGCATCTTTGCGAATTCGCGTCTAGTGTGGCTGTAGCATGAGGAATCCTTCGTCTTCTGCTCCGACAGAACCATGACAAAATTGTTGTGTTTGTTAAAATACTGGATGTTATATCAAAAACTGCTGCGACAGGACACAAAAACAGCTACTTGAAGCTGCTATTTGGTTTGTCTGTCATTCATGTTTTGGGCTCCATGCTTGGAGCTTGGGAAGCTTATTTTGTGCTGATAGTGCCTGTTTTCGTTTAAGGACTGAGGACAAGTGTTCTCAGCTCTCAGTGCCCTGGGAAGAAAAACACACTCAGCATCAGCTGACTTTTGTTGCCATTTCAACAGCGAGCTGAAAACAGTTAAACTTCTTGCAGAATTCCATGCTCATTTAAGTCACTTCTCTCTACCTGACCAATTTAAATCATGAAGGGGCAGGACTTCTGCTATTACTGCTGTTACCTTACACAGGGTTCCAGGGTGCAACCATTTTGGGCGCACATGCACCCAAAATTTGGGAGAGTGCGCCTTACATTTTTTCTTGGGCACAGGTGCACCAAGAAAAACATGTTAGGCGCACTCTTACAAATTTAATTTGACAAAAACAACAGCAGAAAAAGGACAAGACACAGAACCTACTTTATTTTGACATATTAAATTTAACTTGAGATGTTTGATTTTGAAATGGTAAATTTCAGTGCATCAAAGCACTTCAAGCACTTCTATTTGGAAATGTTTTATTCTGCTAAATGTTTTACTTTGAAATTGTCAATTTTATTCAGTGAAACACTTTAAATGCTCTTTTCATCTTTTAGTATATAATTTTGCTTCAAATAAACACTATTCTTTACATCTCACTCTTGTTTAAAAATCATTTATGTTATATAAAAGTTATGGAGTAAAAATGGTGACCTTATGGTGTGAAAGGTGGCACAACAAAAAATTTAGGTACACCTAATTTTTGTGCTGGTGCACCTTAAAAAATTATTAGGTGCACCTTTGCAACCCATGCAAAAAGTTAGTCTGGAGCCCTGTTACAACATTCTCTAAAACTGTGGCGAATAGCGCTCAGATGAAAACGTTTCCCTATAGACAGTGGGCTTGCAACAGGACATCACTATTCTCTGTCATTAAGGTTCTGTTGCCCAAGTTCCTTCAAAAACCAAACTCCCTGACCACTAACTTAGCAACTGTGAGGCCCAATTAGGCATTTCAAGGTTGCTGAGTCCCCTCCTTACTTGTTTCTGTGAAATGATAATCATTTTCATTGTTGGATTAATGGCATACAAGTCACATAAAGATGAAAAGATGTTAAAATACTGATGGACCATCAGAGTGGGAATGTAGTGTGCATGAGCATGAATGGGTAAATGTGACCAGCAGTGTGAAAGTACCACGTGCTGCCTGACACACCACAGGGGCTCAAGTCCATTTACCACTTCTACAATTCTATGCAAATCTGCACTCCACACACAAGGTGTATTTAAAAACACTACAATACACTATAGGAACATTTGATTTCATGGATGAATTTCACATAAGAGAGAAAAGCTGTAAAAAAAGAGCCTTCCTGACTGGTGCCTCGAGCTATAGGCCATCAGAAAATGATTTGCATGTTGTTGTGAACTGGATGGCTTTTCTGAGTCTGGTTCTGCCAAAGATTTCCTGCTGCATGACAGTTTTTTTTCTTGCTGCTGTAACTGTCAGCCATCTTTGGCCCAGTGCAGTAATCATGGTGGATTCATACTGGGTTTGGATCTATATCTATGTATATATGTGTTTTTTCCTATGTATATACGTACAGGTGTGTATCTTTAAGATAAAGAATAAGGCTTCAGCCTACTCTATTGTGAAGTGTCTTGAAATAACATTCATGATTTGGCCCTATAAAAATAAAGATAGATTAATTTACTGATTGACTGAACCAGAAAAGTCCCCTTTAGCAGCTTTTCTCCCACAAAGGGTGCGAGCTGTGGGAATCCTGTATTTGTGTAATGTTGTTTACAGGGTGGCGTACCTTCAGGTCCTCAGACAGGTTGCTGTAGTCAATCTCAATGAGAGCTTCTTTAGCGAGAACACTGCTGGACGTCCTCTGGCTGCTTGAATCATCCGTCTGAGAGCCTCCCTGAAGAGAGTAACAAACAAAAACTTATTTTCTTGTCCCACATGTCCTTCTGTTGAATTCATTTCTTGTATGAATGTGTTTTTTTTCCATACCTCCCCCTGGCTGATGTCGTCCATAGTTCCAGACCGTAGAGGTAGCCTGATGTCCTGCATTTTGCAGGCTTGAAGCAAGTTATGACGGTCACTGCGCTTCTGCTCCAACTTAGTCTCAATAGCTGTCACCTCCTTCTGGAGCTGAGTCAACTCCCTTGGTGATAGAAAAGTAAGATATGGAGTTGAGTGAACAAAGGGAAATAAACATCTTAATATGTCAGTGTGTGTTTGCAGTCACTGACTTGTTGGCACCACCCAGTTTTTTACGGATCTCCTCCATGTCATGGTTCTTATCATTGACTTCAGATTTCTTGGTGAGGTGCTGGTTCTTCAGGTCCTGCAGTTGGGCCATTGTCTCATCTATGATCTTCATGTGTCTGTGCTCCTCCTACAAAAAAATAAAGTTGATGAAACACCAGAGATAATAATGCAAACAAGATAAAGTAAATAAAAGGTCTATTTCCATCATTTCTGTAATGCTGTCACCTTTTTGAGCCGCTCAATTTCATTCTCGTCTTTTTTGACGGTCTGCTCCCACATCATGACCTTCTCCTGGTCTTCTTTTAACTGATTCTTCTCATAATCCACCTGGATACCCAGACGAGTCTTCTGGGTCTCAAACTCCAGGCTGGGGAAAATAGTTTGTGTTATTTCAAAACAAAAAGGGAGGCTGAAAACATCTAATAATGTAAAAAAAATATCTGTGATGAAACCTACCGCTTCTTTGCAATCTCATTCTGCCTCTTCACTTTCTCCTCCTCGAACTCTCTGATGTTCCTCACTCCAATCTCCTTACAGAACTCAACAAACACTTCATCCTCCACCTGGGGAACAAAAACATTCATTCCGATCTTACTGCAATGCCAATGCTAAACAAACAAGTCTCCTTCTGGAGCTCACTTCAGGTGTGCCTCACCAGGTTCATGCGGTCCCTCAGGTGAGTGATCTCCTTCTCGCGGGACTGGATGATTCTCTTGATGTCATTGATGCGAGGGCCAAAGTTTGCAAGTTCACTCTCAAGCTTAGACTTCTCCTGCATAACAATAAAATATTAACTTTAATGCAACAGTCACTCGAGACCCAAAAAAGAAATGATAAAGCACTGTGATGTTTTTTTATTATTTAACAGTTCTTTATTGCGAGGAATAACCCCTTGAGATAAATTATCTTGTTTTTGAGGGGATCCTCAGATTCATAACAACATAAAGAGCAGAGTAGCGTAATACAAGATAGCAAAATTATATATACATATGAAAAAGTATAAATAAATAATAATAAATAAATAAATCCAAATAAACACAATAAGCAAAAACGTAACAGCACACGCACACACATACAAGGAATTCAAGCAACTTATAAATGTGTAAGCCTGACTAAAACTGCACATCTAAAACGTGTGTGAACAAAATTGCCAAAGTAATTCTAATCAAACTACACATCTCAATTAGGGATGTCACGGTTACCGGTAAAATGGTAAACCGCGATAAAATTTCCCACGATAATCGTTACCGTGTCCAAATAAAATTATCGTTATATCGTGCTTGATCACCACACTGCCTCAGTAACGCACGGTGATGCTGCTGTTTGCCTGGAAAAGCCGGAACTATGTATCTGTCCTCGATTAAGGAGCCTCACGCAAGGTGCACATGTGCAGTTTGCATTGTTTGGCCTCTAAATTTGACACATTTATTGACAAAAAAGACAAAAGAACGGTTATGTATATAATAATAAAGGGGTGAAATCATTTCAATTCTGTGTAAAAGTACTTTTTGAACATTTTGAGCACACTGCAACAATACCGCGATAATAATGATAACCGTGATAATTTTGGTTACAATAACCGTGATACAAAATTTTCATATCGTTACATCCCTAATCTCAATGTTGGGCTAAAAAAACCTGGATAATGAAGTTGGAAACTGATTCTTTTATACCTATTTTTTGCAATAGTCACATCAGGAAGGGGGTCATATTAAGCATTTCTTTAGATAAGTGTCTGGTAGATGTTTAAATCCACGAGCCACAGTTACAGGATACACATTTTTTATGCAACCATAAAAGTCCTTATTAAGGCATGATCTTAGCCTGCACACGACAGCACTGACTGACTGTACCTGCATGTTGAGGGAGAGGTGGCGGGTTTTTGTCTGTTCCAGATCACTCTGAGAGTACTTCAGTCTCATCTGCAGACCGTGAGCCTGGGACTGCACCTGGCGGAGCTCTGCCTCCTTCCTCTTGGCCTTCATTTGCTCCTAAAAAGAAAACAACAGGTGGGATGTTTTGTGAGATTTCAAAGATTGATCAAATTATATGCAACTGACTTTAACAAACTGAGATATCAACTGTGGTTCAACAAACATTTTCAGAGCACTTTTCTTAAAAATCAAATATTTGGAGCTATTCTGATAAACTCAGGAACAAATGAGACCAGAGCTACAGCCTCTTTGAAGCAGGTTTTAATAATTCAGCTTACCTTGAGCTCTTCTGTGAGTTTCTCTTTCTTCTCTTTGAGCTTGTCCACTGCCTTCTCATCCCAGCGTCTAGCTTTGGCCTTTAGGTCACTGGCACCACCAGAGATAACTCCAGATTTCTGGAACAGAGTACCATCCAGGGCTACTGTCTGTTGAGACAGAAAAAAAAGCAAGATTAGCAATGAGACACAAAAATCCCACTTAAAAATAGAGCAACGCATGCAAAGACTCAGCTGGTGAACGATATAACATCTGGCACCTTGTGTCTGTATGGTCCTCCAAAAGCAATCCTTCGGGCATCCTCCACGTTCTCACACACCAGAGCATTACCACAGGCGTACTGGAGTGCTTTCTTGATGTGTGGGGGCTCATAGCGAATCACATCAATCACCAGTTTTGCTCCTCGCAGCTCTCTCAGTTTCTCATCTGTCGGTTTTACCTTTACAGAACCAAAGAAAAGATTAGATTTTTTCACTAACTTACAAAAGTTGATAGTAGGCATGAAATAAAAAACCTGAGAAAGTAAGCAAAAAAAATAATTGGCTTGTAAACTGTGCCCCACATATAATTTGTAAAAGCTCTAAAATTAATTAATACGAATAAGGAAAAAGTGCATCAGCAGTGTCAGAGTGATAAATGATGCTTTAAGGCAAAAATAAATCTTCCTGCTTTTTCATTTACAACCGTCTAGCTTAATTAAGATAAGACCCTTGATATCTAAATATTCTAATCACCCAGCAGACTATTCAGCAGAGCTGTAATCTTGTATTAACCTCAAGGTAGTCCAGAGGAAGAAAGGTCTCAGGCTCTCCCCTCTGTTCCTTGATGTACTGAATACAATCTCTTCCAGTTTTCTCTGAGTCCACAATGATGGCGTCCATGTTTTTGCCCAACACCTTGGTCACAGCAATCTGATACTTCTTCTGAGTGGGCTGGCACAGGTCAATCAGACGGCCATACTGGAGAGAGAAAGACATTTAAAACTAATGACTGAATGTGGTATAAATGTAGCAGGGACGAAATAAACTGCAGTCTAATTCAGTAATACTACTGTGACTGCTGTCAACAGTCTGCGTACCACAGAGCCTGGGTAGAGTCTCTTGATGCTCTCCATGATCTCTGCCTTGCGCTGCTGGCGGCTGTTCTCCTGCCTGTCAATCCTGGCATCTCCAAGCTGCTCCATCACCTACAGCCGAAAGAAAAAAAAATGGTTTCTGTCAAAAAAAAGAAGTATTGCTGACATCTTGCCTTGACAAAAAAAGTTACTAATCCACCCTAGATGATTGACAAACATTGCCCCCAAGAATGGAGTTAAGTCACATAAGTGATTTTTCAGGCTGTGAAAATGTCTGCAGTGAGAAAAGTGGGGTTATCGCCTCATACGCCCAAGCAAAAAGTGTGCATCAGATTTTTTACTTTTGTTTTTTATTTTTCAGGAAGATAAACAATATACAGAGAAAAACATGGACCAGTCATTTCATGTCATTATGTTGATGACAAATGCTTATTTGCAAACAATATCCCAATGAGGGCTTTGTGAGGGTGACATATTAGTTAAATTGGGTTTAACATGAAATGGAAAAAACATTCAGCAAGGACAAAGTTTCAGAAAATCATACAGGTGTGCATATTCTTTGCTAATACAGGAGATAGTAGTTTTCTCAAATTTGGTGCAGTTCACAGTCAGTTTAAATTGAATCAGTCTGCTAATAAGGGTTTGAGTCATTTTAAAAAGCATGAGCATTAACTGTTTTGCTGAAGCAAATGTTTACTCAGTTACTTAAGCTCTGTGGTTGCTTATGTGCTTGCAGAAAAGCTGAGGAGCAAACACATGTACACAACAAAACACAAACTTCACATATTCGTAATTAATAGACTTACAAAAATTAAATATCTTGCTTAAACTTTGACACATCAGTGCAGATGTCTAATTGTTTATTCATTCATCTTTTAGTTTAGGTCTTCTTATTGAGGCTGTTTGAGGATCAAGATATGGTCTACTTTGCCTAAAACTTAACAGTCAACCCAAAAGAAAAATAAAAAGGATGCACAAAATTATCAAAACAGTATTAGTTATCAGCCGTTTATTGTCTAAAGGTTGATTTTTAGTATTGGCAGATACAGTATTACATTTTTTACAAATATTCACCGTCTAAATTTTGGCCATGCATACATACCCCATATATGTTTACTGTTGTGTTAGCAGCATGGACCACCTCATCATTGATTATTCTTTTTAATAAAGGTTTCATTTATAAAGAAAACAATGTTTTTTCTTGCCTAACCGCCATTTCTAAACCATACAATAAACATGTGGGTACCAGTGATTATGAGCTCAGTAATGTTGGCATATCTGATGTCAGCAAAAATTCACATTGTGCATTTTGAAAAAGTATAACTAAAAACAGAGAGGCACAATACGGCATCAAGCCGTAATGTCTTATCATCTTGAAACTGAAACAATTGACTGTGCTGCTTAAATACAGCTTTTCAACTTTGACTGTGGTTCTTATATTATCCCGAGACACTTCCACCCTTTTACTTGCATGTTAATTTTTTAACTCTTGAAGTCTGACAGCCTGTTGATCTTTGTAAAAATAGCCAAGCTAACATGTTCTGTAAACATGTAGCCTCAAGTCTCACTGACAGGGTCATGATCTAACCTGGTCCTGAAATCCTTGGGACACCACTTGAAGTCATTTCATTTTCTTTATCAGAGAGTATAATGGAGTACCTGGTTAAGCTCCATGTTGATCTCATCAATCCTCCTCTTGGCCATCTCCACCTCCTCTGTCAGCTCCTCCTCCATGCGCTTCTGCTCATCGAGGGACTGCCTGAGAGGGCAACAGAAGAAAAAGTGTCAATGAATGAGCACAACTGAGCACCTACAGACTTAAGTCACACCGAGCCCCATTAGATCAGGGCATGAAGAGGATAGCAGTGTACCTGCTGGTGGTGATGTAATCCTCAAGTTTCTCAATTCGTTTTTGGTTTTCCTCAATTTCTCTGATCTTCTGTTTGATTTTGGCCTGAAGAGAAACAAATGCTTTGTAAATTCAAATTGATCAAAAGAAAACAAACAAAAAAATATATAAAATACAATTAGATTTCTTATTTACCTCTGTCTCTACTTTCTTTCTCTCCTCCAGGTCGAGGCGGTCTTGGTCAGCTTTTTGGTCACGGTTGAACTTCTCCAGCTCTTGTGCCAAAGTGGCAGCACGTTTACTGGCCTCCTCCTTGAGACGATGGTACTGCTTAACCTGAAGGAGAGACACAGTGGGTCACATGAAGCCATTAATGCAATTTATGATTAATCTGATCAATATTACCAAAACTTCATATGTAATTCCCACTCTATAAGCTATGTCAGCTACCCAAATAAAACAGCCTCTTGTCAAACCACAGAACTTCCCTATGAAGGTAATGACCAGCCCTGCACATTTTTGCCTAATTACAGCAGTTTGCAAGGCATAATATCAGTATAATAAGGTACAAAAGGCACCTCAAAATGACTCATTTTTAACATGAATATGAGTGTACCAATGTTTTTAATCATCTATACTATATTATTTACATATCAGAAGTCACATATTTGGTCCAATATATCCAACCTGGTTTTCCTCCAGAGTGAGATCCTGGCCCTGGCTCTGTGCCTCTTCCTCCATACGCTCTTCAAACTCTTGCTTGGCCAACTCCACAGCTCTCATCTCTTTATCCAGCTCATCCATGTCTGCTTTACGTTTCTTGTACATCTTCTGGGCATTCTGCAGTGATTTGCGTGCAGCCTCCAGCTTCTTAATCTTGTGTGAGGTGTTTTCTTTGGCCTTGATGTACTGAGGCCTCTTTTGGTTTAGCTCAGAGTCCTTCTCTCTGTGCACAGAGACCAATGATTAGCTAGGCCTGTGGTACTGAGCACAGTAAAATCAAAGGCTACGAGGATACTATCATGTTACTGTCACTTACTTGATTTCCTTTTCGATGGTCTGCTGCTCCCTCATTAGCCTGCCCAGCTCCTTCTTCTTGTCCTTCAGCTCCTCCTCCACAAGGTCCATCTTCTTGCGGTCTTTGTCAATTTCCTTGTTACGCTGACCAAGCTCTTTATTCAGTTTCTCTATCTCAGTCTCATTGTGGTAAAGCTTAAAGAGCTGCAACTGAACGCTAGCTCTGGCCACTTCATCTTTCAGCCGCTGATAACGTTCAGCCTGGTGAAAAAAAAAGGAAGGGATAAAAAGACAACTGAGTGAAGGAAAATCTGAGTTCTTCAAAGTAAATGCAGCTATGTAACCAAAGTATTTCTTCTAAAACCATGGGGGCCAAGACATAACCTTGAACAGCAGCCTGATTTACCGTCTGTAACCAGGCAGATCCATCTTGCCAAACTCCAATCTACAACAATAGTAAACAGGCCAAAGCAGGACTGCACATTCAGCATCCTTTAGAGCACGACAGGCTTGGAGCTTTGAGTTAGACAAGTTGTTGTTTTTGGATCAAATTCACAATTTCAGACAACGCAATCACGTGATTGCAAAGCTGCACATTTTTTGCAGTACTGCTGACTTACCAAGAATCTGTTGTATCAACTCATTTACAGATTTGCAGGCAATGTGAATTTAAATATGATGAATAATGTGTTATGTGCTTTCAATCATAGATTTCCTTACTGTTGTCTATACTGTAAACACAGTGAATAATATTATTAAAGGAAATCGTAAATCGAATTGAAATGATAATATCTGCCAGAAAAACTGCAATTAGAGCTTTTCCTGAAATCGTTCAGCCTTACTAACAGCTTTAGCAGCAGTTTTCGCAGACCTTGACCACATTTATTTTTACTGTAAAGGAAAAACATCAGCACAACAAACTTCTTTTTAGTAGGGGAATTTTTCCTCCACTTCTGACATGCTTTGACAAGAGTTTGCTTGATGAAGTGGGGCTCATTCTGTAGTGCAGTAGCTCCTTCCATACTATGTTAATCTAATAGGCCCATAATGTGTTTGACTGATGGAATGATCATCCAATCACCTGCTGGATATACTTCTGAAAAGTTCTGCCCTCAGACGAGTGAATACTGAACGGTTATCTGGTGTGTCTGCCGACACATCATAAAGACACACAACTCAGACTGCACATAGTGTGGGGGAAAGCAGCTAGCCTTTCAACTACAGATCCAAAAAAAACGAAATTCAAAGTCGACTGGCAAAAGTTAGAAGATTATATTTCCAAACCATTCTTGACACAAACCCAGAAGTCAGACTGTTAAATGTATTATTTAGAACATACCTCCTCTTTCTCTTGCTTAGCTTCTTTACGCTCAGCAGCAATGTTCTTCTTACGATGGTAATTAAACTGTGTGTCCTCCTCTGCTTTCACCATCTCCTTTTTCCTGCGGTCATACTCCTGGGCCAGCTCTCCTGATCTTGATATTTCCTCAAACAGAGCCGTACGTTCTTTTGGGTTTTTCATGGCAATAGATTCCACCGCTCCCTGGAGAAGACAAAAGAAAAGGCGGTGATTAATCAACTTCCATCAATATATTGGGTATACATGACTTCAGCCAGACAGATAATCAACATCACGTCAAGATTAAAAGTATTTTATCATAATTATTTTCTATATTTTATGTGCCCTTTTTTGTATCTTTATATAAAACATATCCAGCAACCAACATTGATTTGTTTACAAGTCAACTCTGTGGTACTTTGTCAATTAAGCACAGCAAGGCAGCATGATGTTAACAACTCTTTTGCGGGAGCAGGAACAACACATTTTAGGCAGCTACTGGCAACACAATGGCGGGATACGGAGAAGTCCTGATACTGCAAACTGTCTTGTTCCTACAAGTTTTCTATCACACAAAAGAGACATATTAAACACACCAAGAGGCATTAAAACTCAGAAAAGCAAAAGATGGGCTCTCCAATCCCTGTTTCACTTCTGATTAAAACTTTGCATTATAGCTTTTCAAAACTCCTTTTGGACATGGAATAAAAAACATGATTACTTTTAGTTGTTCTTTCTTAACTTACTTCAGAAATGAATATCTTTCACATTGTTATTTTTTAACTTATGGTGAAATGTTGTGGATGTTATAACGTTGAGTGTGTTTAAAAATATTAAATCTTTATGATAAACAAATATGTAATTAGTAGGTACTGTAATTGTTGTTAATGACTGTGATCACAATATCAGTAAAAATAATTCTAATTGTGTTTTTTGCCATTATTGAGCCATCCTTCTGTATATGTGAGACAATGATATAAAACACTAAGAGGCTTTATCAACTTGGCATCAATTCTTTTCTTTTGTTAAATAAAATATAATCCCATTTGATTGTACAATTTGAAACAGGAGGACATCTGATACACAGGATACTATTTTTACAATTCAGTGTTAATAAACAGAACCCAGATACAGATACACTTCACAATGATAGATGCATCCTATTATTTGTACTTAAAATTAAATGTATAAAACCAAAACAACTTTGAACCTTGACATTTGAATGTTAAACTCAATGCTACAGGACTTTTTCCCTCTGTGGTCACATGCACATAGAGTCAATTATGTTAGCATTTCTGTTGGCCAATCTCTAACATGACCACAAGAAAAGCACTAATACTGGCCCATAGATACATTTCTAAAACACAAATTCTGTTTGTGAAAATAAGAAACAAAGGCTTCTAATAAAAGTATGTTTTCAACAGAGCAGTTTATCTATGCTGACATAAAGAAGAGAGGGGGATACAGAAGCACTGCCACAAGAAAAAAATAAAAAACACAATTCCAAGAAAAGATTTTGTTATTTCTTCATACCTGGAAGACCAGAAAGTTCCTGGCCTTAATAAGAATGCCAAGTTTTTCCAGCTCTTCACTGTAGTCAGGCATACTGACCACCTTGTTGTTGATGCGGTACTCAGAGGAGGAACCTTATGGACACACAAAATATAGACGTTTAATAAACACATTACATTGTAATTGTAAACCAGCTTCACTGGCATTTGCTTTCCTATCTCAAATTCTGCCAACTTAAGGAACATAGAAGTTATAGTGTTAGCATTTTCATTCAATAAGAAAGCATACTAACTAATTTATCCCACAATAATGTTTGCAAATGATCATACCAATGATGACTCTTGTAAAAGAGCGCTCCTCTCCATTGTCCTCCTGGTACACCATACTGACAAAAGCTCTGTTGGCTGCTGGTTTACCCACAGGAGCACCATGGATCAGGTCCTTCAGGGTCTTCACACGCAGATTACTGGTCTTCTCCGCCAACACGAAGCTGATGGCATCCATAAGGTTGGACTTTCCTGCAATGCCAGCATGTGTACATTAACAAGTGCAAAATTAATTCACATTCAAACAAATGTCACACATTGTATGTAAAAGTGCTGTCAGAAAGTCTATCCATTACCACAGCAGGATTATTTGTCAAAGTTTCTGACAGATTCTAAATTTTGTTGTTTTGTGCTCCCCCTGTACTTTGTGAGAAAAACACATTATGCTTGTAATGATAATACTGACCATAACAAAATCGTAGAACATCGCAAAGATTGAGTTTTGACACGAAGAATACAATCGTGACATATAAAAACATTTAGATGTGAACAGGTGCTACATGTTGCTAAATGTTTCCCAAACCCATATCACATACATTAAGGTTGCTGTTTTGGAATGTGAAAATACGCAACAGGTGGTGATTATTTTTGGATTTACAGCAAAACAACTAATAAACAACATTTAAAGCCAACGTAACATTCCTGGAGTGTTTACTGATCACCCATGCTAGCAGGCTATCAGCACTAGCCGTTTCATTTGCAGCCAAATCATACCTGATCCATTGGGTCCGATGATTGCCGTAAACTTATGAAATGGTCCAATGATCTGTCTTCCCTTGTATGACTTGAAATTCTCGATCTCGATAAGTTTTAAATAGCCCATCGTGACAGTGTTTTTGCAGCAACTCTAGGAAAAGCTGCAGGGTTACAAGCTAGTCTGATAGTAGCAAGCTAATGCTAACAACCGAAGTTTAGACGAAAAGCTGTCTTCAGATACGAAGAATGCACGCAAACGACTGAGCCTCTATATTCATACAATCTCTGACATATGCACAAGTCACCCTTTCAGGTGCATATGGAGAAAAAACTTCCTAGTAGCTTCATAATTTTTCTCAGACATACGCGGTAAGGCTGTGACAACAATGCGCCATTTTACAATCCTACAGGAAGACACAAGAGCGCGCGAGAGACGAGACCTCGTAGAATATCGCGAGATGCCACTCACGACCGCAACAAAAAAGTTCCTCGAGGAACTAAAATAAAATATTAAGTCTGTAAAATGCTGTCTTTAGTCTAAAACAACAACAACGAAGAAAAAAAACGTAAAGCTTTTTAATCTTGACAAACATCCCATTCATGGCGGTGTTCATTGTGTAATATAAAAAGAGGTAGCGGATATTCGCCTACATATGTTGTTGCTATGGTTACCTCTCTGGGGCATCCAAACACTAAAGTCTCGACAGTGTCATTCGCTACGCTGATAGCACTCCCAAAATTAAATCATACTGTCTTATTTGCACGATCTTAGGTAAGTCATCTTTCTTGTTGTACAGCTTGCTTTCATTTTAGCTTTGTATTTTTTTCTTAGTATTCTTGCTTCAGGACTTGACTTTGTGACACCAGGTGAAAGAAATTTGCACCATGTGTTAAATAGCATTCAAATTATTCAGGATCAGTTCTCAGCAGCAAGTGTTAGTCACTGCTGAATCACATTCCCTGAATCCATTCCTTATGTTCCATAGCCGAGATTAGGAAAATAAACCTAAACCCTTTACTAGAATGATTTTTGAGTGGACCTGGGGCTTCATGAAAAGATAATTAATTTCCTCTCCCATGGCATCTCTGCAGTTTCACAAATCAAGCATCTGAATGGCAGGTGATAAATAATAATATGAAATTCATTTTTTATGGGCAATTTATGATGACAACAGCTAAATTAATCTGCCAAAAGATTCGAACAGTGGAGAAAACACCCTTCAGCTGAAATTACAGAATAGATCATAAATAAAACTATGTACTAGAAGAACTTTTGGGTATTTTGACTTATGTTAAATGTGTATATTCATAGTATAATACTGGTCTTCCTCTTTCAACTGTTTTCTTTTTCTCAAATATTTTTGCAATTCTATTTGACACAGCAAAGGCATAAACAAAACCAATATCATCTATATGAAGTTCAAAGGGGCCTCTTTTTATATCAGTTTTATTTTATGACACATACCCAATGCAAAAGATGCCAATGTCTTTGTTTGTGAAGTTAAGAGCATTCTTCAAAGGATATAGCATAAAGTTAATAAACTGATATTTACAAATTCTGATTCTGCAATATATTTAGGGGCTTTTTCAGACAAAGTCCCCCAGAAACCCCTCCCCTGCACACACGTCAGCAAAAACTAATACAAGACAGCACAGTTAAAACACAAAACCGAAAAAAACACATCTCCAGAAAATATGTGTACTATTTTAGACATAAATATGTCATATGTCATGTCATAAGAAAATAATCATCTCAGTTTTAGTTTACAAACTGATTGTCTCTCGGATTGTCTCCATCCATCTTTGATTTCAGCTGTCAGCTTTTGTGCACTCTGACCTGGTTTCATCAAGTAAGCCAGAAATTCTAGAGTTTTTATGTCTGACCTGCGGGTAGTACAGTGTTACATTTGTGCTGTTCTCAGGGTTCCCACACATCCTGGAAAACCTGGAAAATGATTGCCCAAATTTTCCAGTCATGGGAAACAAATGGAAAATGAGGAAAAAAGTGAAATGTCCTGGAAAAGCTTAAATTGGCTTGGAAAATTATTTGTCTTCCTTCTAGCTTGGCACATAGGATATAAAGTAAAAATGTACTTGGTAACTAATGTACACATAGCCAGAAAATGTGAGTAGGTAAAATAATGCAAGTTAAGGCATAAAATACAAAAACTCAAAACAATGGGGACAAAAAGAAATAATAAAAAATGGACAAAATAAAATTTAGGCTAAATTGACAAAATCTATTTATAAAAAAGCAGAGTAAATATAGATTAAAAAATACGTTTTACCATAAATTTATAATCGTAAGACACATAAAAACCAGACTAAACAGATGGCTAACAGACAATGGAGAGTTGGAGAGTTAGAAACAAAGAAATTTTAAGATCAATATGATCAATAGCTAGAGATATTGTTCATCAACCTCTAACCTTGTTTTTTAGAAGACTAACGAGAATTGAAAACTGCCCACAACAACAATGTAACTTCATTTGGTTATGTGACACTGGAAAAAGTCCTGAAAAATGTCCTGGAAAAGTCCTGCAAAATGATTTCTAGAAAAGAGTGGGAACGCTGTGTTCTGCATCGGAAGAGAATCAGAATGCAAAATGTGTTTGAGAGAGGGAAAATGTTTTCAGATCTTTTCAAAAACAGTGAATGAGATTTTTTTTAAATGTGCCTAACCAGGTAAAAGCAATAACGGTTCCATGTCCTGGTGTGTTTGACCATTTATATCATGTGTTGGGTGTCAATTACCCAAGACATGATATCAGTTTTATTTTAAGGATAAGGATAAGGATAAAAAAATTCTTTATTGATCCCCCGTAGGAGAAATTCAGTTGTCCAGCAGCTGTACATACACACACATACACATTCAAAAACAGGTTAAAAGTTACTAACGATAGAAATACATAAAATAAAAAAGTGCACATGTTCAGACTGAGCTGTTATACAGTCTTAAAGCAGCAGGAACAAAAGATTTCTTAAAGAGTTCCGTTCTACATCTTAGAGATAGAAGCCTGTCGTTGCGGTTGCTCTTCTGAGCAGACAGACATTTTACGGCACAAACCAAATGCAAAAGGCAATGTGCCCTAAGATATCAAATCCTCCAATTATGCAATGATTTAATATGAACTGAATAAAAAAAGGTCATTTTTGTGAATCAGATTCAGGTCTTTTTCCCTCCCTGGAAACACTTCGATCTGAGGGGATAGGAGGCTATAAAAAAGAGCCCTGCGTTGATTGGCTGTCACAAATTGGACTCTCGAATCAGTCATGGTGTCTGCCTGTGACAAGCAGAAGACACACATAGTAGGAGGCTGTATAGCTATTGTATGAAAAGTCAAGGAGGTAAAAAACAGAGCATATAAGGTGCATTTCATGTACTGACTTTAGTAAAAGATATCATGTTCTTCTGCTCCCCAATCCCCTTCAAATAATGCTAAATGCAAAGTAAGATTTTTTAAGTGCATGAGACCTTTAAGAGTTTGGCCAAATTTGTTCAATACTGTAAATGAGTTGGGGCAACAGCTCTTTGGGTCAGAGGAGTGTTTTAGCAGTCCTGAATAACTCTATTAATCACCATTGTGCTCTTTTGATGCCTCTTTTCAGGGACACTTTAAGCTGGCAAAATGTACAAATTGGATTTGCCCGTAGACCAGTCCATGGAGAGGGCTGTGGACAGAAGACGGTCTGCAGAAGCAGCAAGGAAAGCTCGTATCTTTAACACCAGACTCCGTGTGATGGGCCTCGACACTGATGCTCTCAACCAACAAGTTCAGGAGAAAAAAAATATGCAGAAGATGGAGATGCAGAGAGATAAAGCATTTGGTAAACTATGGGTATTAGGAGTGTGGGGAAATGATCAGAAATAAACACAGCATTTTTTTTTAATTAAGGAAAACACTCTCCAGAGAATATTTCTAGGTAATCAAGTTGTTAGATATCATTAATTCAACATGTTCTTTTTTTTCTGTTTCATATTTTGGACATATGTCTTTGAGGGATAGAATTTTTTAAATGGTAAAATTGACTGATTCATGAGTCATAATTCTACCCAGCTCCACTTTAGACCAAAAAGACAGCTGTCTATTTTTACAGAAGATTCCCACTCCTCAAATGAGGATTTTCAGCTTTTTTCTTTCTAGACCAGGGGTGGCAAACTAATCCAGTAAAGAGCCGCTGTGGCTGCAGGTTTTCATACCAACCAAGCAAGAACACACCTGAGGCAAAGTTTTCAGTCAACTGGATTGACTTTACACAGTTGATTTGTTGGATCAGGTGTGTTCTTGCTTGGTTTGAATGAAAACTTGCAGCCACAGCGACTCTTCACTGGATCAGTTTGACACCCCTGGTCTAGAGGAAAATTTGAGGTCTCAAGTTGCAAAACAAAGTGTTGGCAGTAACAGCCTCGTTCCTGCTGCCATCATTGAACTGAAAGACCCATGGTAGTGTTTTGCTTTTTCAACCACAGAGCAATTCAAGTAGTTGTTTATTTGTGGTTTTATTGATATTGTTGTTTGATGGTTTTCTCTCTTTCCTGATTGCTAGAACATTCAGCTCTTTAATCACTTTGATTGTTTGGGGTTATTTTTTGCATGCTTGAGTTTTTGATCAAATTCATTCCCTGTATTCTGTGGGTTTGTAATTTGTGTACCATGAATGCCCCTATGCTGGTGAAAAACACATCTTCTAACAGGTATAAAAACAGTAACATAAACCTTCACCTGAAAACAAATTTAAAATTATTTTTAATTATTGTAGATGCGCTGAGAAAGATCCACGATGAAGCACTGCTGCAGCAACAACTTGCAGAGAAAGATAAGCGAGCAGCTTTGCACACTGACCTGATACAGTTCTGGGCCACTCACCAGCGTGTGGAGGACTCTCGCGAAGCTGATCTCAAGTGTGACCTGAGGGGGGCGTCAATGGTCCCTATTCCAGAGTCACAGCTTGGCCCTGCCAGCATGCAGATTTTTCAGGTAGATTCAGTTAGATAGGCAGGTGTGCTTCAAAGACATATGGAGCAGAGACCAGGTTACATAAATAACCATGCTGCTGCTGTGTTCTTTTTTGATGTTCAGGGTGAGGATGTCGGGGAGAAGGAAAGGAGGTGGGAGCAAAAGAGACAGACAGAAAAAGACCTGCGAGCTCAGAGGGAAGAGGCTGAGAGGAGGCAAATGAGGGAGAAACACAGAGGTAAATTTACACACATACACAAGAACATACACCTGATGTTTGGAGTCGTCTTTAAAGAGTCTTTCTCCCTCAGTCTGTTAAATATTTTCAAATTGATTGACCGGTTGAGTTGATTTCCTTCTTAACTTAATCATGCTTAAACAATATGCCTATCCCAAAAAGACTAAGGCAGCACAGTTATTAAAAAAGGATTAATAGATCATAAACCAGAAGTATACCCTTGACAATATTAATGAAAACAACAAAAACTGACATTGTCTGAAGGCTCTGGCAACAAAAGTGGCCCACATATAATAATTTGAAGTAAACAGCAATTTGTTCCTGCCCTCATCAGTGCTCTAAAACAGCATGGGATTGTGAACATTTATTTTATTAATTGAAGGTACTGTGCATGTAACTCATCAGGAGGGACAGTAAAGAAAATGAAATTCTTTACCTTCTATTTCTGGAGTACAAAGATCAGTGTGTGCTAGTCCTGTATGTTCTGACATCTGCCATCTCCAAGCTAAGAAGCAGAGATTTCTGTTCCAAACTGAGCGACCAAAGATTAATTCATTCTTAACTCTGAACTCTTTCAATTTAATCTACAACCACTCATCATTAGCTTTTGTTTCCATAATCTCCTTAGGACAGGATTTTACAAACTCCAGAAGTTGCAGTTGACAGTGGATCTAAATGATGGAATTCTCTCCCTTTAAATTGTTTGATTTTGTCTGCCCTGTTTTTTTAAATATTTGAAATAATTTCTTGACCGATCAATTTTCTCCTCATGGTCTGATTTATAACATCGTGTTCTTGCTTCTATGAGATTACTTTAACTTTACACCCTTTTGTTCTTAGATTGTACAGCCATTTTTTGTACAGAAGATGTGAAAACCTCATATTCAATGAAGTTTGTACATCATGCAAAATGTAAATTATAAACAGAACACAATGATTTGCTGATCATTTTATCCCTACATTTAATTGAATACACAAAAAACAACATGTTTAATGTTCAAATTGATAAACTTTTTTGTTCTTTTTCAGAATATTCCCTCATTTTGAATTTAATTCCTGCAACAGATGTCAAAAACATGAGCATTTGTTCTTGGCATTTTGCAATTTGGAACTCGGGAGACTGATTGTTGAAGCTTTGTGGGTGGTTTTCTTTCTCATTTTTGCTTGAAGTACAACTGCAGTTGCTGAACAGTCTGAGTTCTCTATTGGTGTATTTGAGCTTCATAATGCACCACACATTTCAAATGGAGACCCCAAGTATTTTAATGACCTGTTAAACTATTTGGGCACTGATATCAACATATCCTTATTGTCAGTACACACATGAACTCAAGCTACATGAATGCTCAACAGGGATTCCACCTGCTATGGAGGCTTGGGTCTTTTAATATCAGTAAGGGTTCTGGTTTACAAGTCAGTCATAGAATCTGTTCTCACATTTAATATGGCATCATGGTCCAATTTACTGACCACTTATCATAAAACAAAACTTTTCCAGATAATAAAACAATCTAAAAAATAATTGTATCACCCCCAAACCCCCATCACAGAGCTTTATACCCAGGCAGTGACAAGGCAGGCCACGTCCATCACACAGGACCCCACCCACCCACTGCACCAGTCCTTCCAGTTGGATTTTGTGATGGTGACCTGATGTTGGCATCAGGTCACCATCACAAAGTCCAACTGGCCCAGAAAAGCATATACTAAAAATCCTTTATTCATACTGCCATCACCACCATGAACATTGAAGTCGCAGTCATGGCCACTTTTGTTTCCTCCGCCAAGGAGGTTATGTTTTCAGGGGAGTTTGTTTGTCCGTCTGTCTGTCCGTCTGTCTGTCCGTTTGTCTGTCTGTGAACAAAATAACTCAAAAAGTTATGGACGGATTTTGATGAAATTTGCAGGAAATGTTCAGCATGGGAAAAGGAAGAAGTGATTCGATTTTGGTGTTGATCGGGATCCACGTCTGGCTGCCATGACGAAAAATGTGATTTCTGGGAATAACTGCTGAACTAAAATAGATATCATTATGAATCTAGTTGCTAATGGTATGTTTTCATAGTCAAGGAATATAAATATTTCAATGAAATAAAGGTAGGACTTATATTTATGGTCAAAATCACAATATGGCTAAGGACTGCGCTCTCCGAGTGCTTTTCTAGTCTAGTTTTTGATTGTACACATGTTTTATTGTGTTCGTTTGTAATTGTGTTTATATCGTACAGTGTTATTGTAATCAAAACAGAACATTTAAAAACATGACAATGGAAAAGATAACACAAAAACAAACAGGAAAACACACAAACAATTAGAAAAAAACAACAAAATAAATGAAAGAATAACTAGAAAAGCACTCGGAGAGCACAGACCTCCGCCAGCGCCACAGTCCTCACCCATATTGTGATTTTCATCATAAATATTAGTCCTACCTTTATATCATCGAAATATTTAGATTCCTTGACCATGAGAACATACCATTAACTATTGGATTCATAATGATATCTATTTTAGTTCAGCAGTTATTCACAAAAATCACAGTTTTCGTCATGGCGGCCAGATGCTGATCTGGATCAACACCAAACTCAAATCAGTTCTTCCTTTTCCCATGCTGAACATTTCCTGAAAATTTCTTCAAAATCCATCCATTACTTTTTGAGTTATTTTGTTCACAGACAGACGGACGGACAAACAAACTCTCCCGAAAACATAACCTCCTTGGCAGAGGTAACAACAAATAAGAACACAACAAATGAAAACACACAAGTATAACCTCATCTAGTTTTGTCTTGTTCTAGTTTTTATGTAAATGATTTAAATGAGAAGTGATGTAATCCATGATGGGCTGACATGCTACACACTATAGTCTCTGTAAATCTCACACATGCTTCATGCTTCTCTGCACAAACAATCACACACTCCCACGCACAGCTCTTACTGCCAGGTGGCACTGATGGATTCTCTTCCTGGAGAGCTGTTATTCATGTGAGTGTGTCGCTAAATTCCTCTGTGGTGGTTAATGCAGGTGTGAAAAACACACTGTAGGTGGTTTCCAACTTGTGTGTTTGTGTGTGTGTGTGTCACAGAGATGCTTGTGGGGAAAGAGCTGGTGCAGCAGGACTGGAGAGAGGTTGAGACGCTCACAAAGGAAGAAGGGTGTAAGAAAGCTGGCCGCATTGCCCTTGACAACTACAATCAAGCTCTGGTACAGTACACATACACATTCACACACCATTCAATGATGTCAGCACTCAAAGACGAACCCTGGGAGGTTTTGAGCTCTGACACGGTTTTCCCAAGTGGGTTTTTGAAATGAAAATTGCTAATTGAAAATGTTAAGTGATGCGTGCACACACTTGCTGCAGGAAAGCGACCATCATATTAGCGATACCAGGCAACATGGATGGTTTAACTGCTCTGATGTATGCATGGGCCTTGTCTTTGCTCAAAACTCCCCTCTTTAGCCCCCCTCACTCATTTGCTTGAATGCCCCGACTCTTCCATTGGGAGGCATTATTAATAATCCTTCAGGTCGTGCATGCTTTCATGGCAATTATGTGGTTTCTGTAACAACTGCTCACATGCACAATGCACAAGCACACGCACATGACAGAGGAGATCTCTCAGGGGGACTATCACCCCCATGTCAGAGGTAACCACATATTAGAGGTAGAATTTATATAACTTATTGTAGGGCTGGGTGATATTTACCAAAAATTAAGTCTCCTCTTTTTGTTCAACAATGATGAATGATATTTACCTCATTATTTTTTCTCTAAGAAGTAATAACAAATGGTTGTATCATACATGACATTTACATTTTGAAATGATTTTTTGGAAATCAAACAATAATAGAGCATGTTTTAATCTGCTGAAACAGAAATTAAAATCCGAGGCACTCAATGTTGGACCATTTTACTTTAAAAAAAACCCCACACAATTACTATACACTATCTAAAAAGTACATTGCTAATGTAAACATTAGTAACATTTTGGCAAATTGTTTGGTCAGAATTTTCTATACTCTTGAATACTATCAATTTTGTCGGGGTTGGTGTTAGTACAGAATCTCATTGTTTTCATGTCATTTTCAACCAAAAGAGGGGGAGCACTGACTTAATTGTACAAATATGCTGGCCGTCCTGAAAAAAAGGGTTTGCAACTGAAAAGTGTTTGCCATGCTCAGCTCCATTCTCAACCCTTTGTCAAATATTTCCCCAATACTGTATTTGAACAATGGGCAAAGAGCATTTTAAAAATGTCACGTTTCAGTACAGGACTAAAGAGTGCTTCATTATAAGCATTTAGGACTTCATTTTTCCTGCCATGTTAACAAAAAGATGTTTATATCATTTGATCAGAGCTTCAGATCCGTTCAAGGATTCAAAAACAATAAAATCTTAAAACGAATTCTTCAGTCAAGGGAGGCCATGATCGGGGTCATACCTTCCTAGAACCTGTAAACAGATGAGTGGCTGCATTTTGGACTAATTGAAAAGAGCAATGGAGGCATGGTTAACTCTAATATTGAGATAAACTCTGTGAGAGGGTCATCAATTAGTCGATTAGATTAGAATGCATTATATTACATTATAATAGATTAGATTAGATTAGATTAGATTAGATTAGATTAGATTAGAATAGATTAGATTAGATTAGATTAGAATATATTATATTATATTATATTTTATTATTATAGATTAGATTAGATTAGATTAGATTAGATTAGATTAGAAGAGATTAGACTAGATTAGATTAGAATAGATTAGATTAGATGAGATTAGATTAGATTAGAATATATTATATTATATTATATTATATTATATTATATTATATTATATTATATTATAATAGATTAGATTAGATTAGATTAGAATAGATTAGATTAGATTAGATTAGAATATATTATATTACATTATATTATATTATATTATGTTATATTATAATAGATTAGATTAGATTAGAATATATTATATTATATTATATTATATTATAATAGATTAGATTAGATTAGAATATATTATATTATATTATATTATATTATATTACATTATAATAGATTAGATTAGATTAGATTAGATTAGATTAGATTAGATTAGATTAGATTAGATTAGATTAGATTAGATTAGATTAGATTAGATTAGATTAGATTAGAATAGATTAGATTAGATTAGATTAGATTAGATTAGATTAGAATATATTATATTATATTATATTATATTATATTATATTATAATAGATTAGATTAGATTAGATTAGATTAGATTAGATTAGATTAGATTAGATTAGATTAGAATAGGTTGGATTAGATTAGAATATTTTATATTATTATAGATTAGATTAGATTAGATTAGATTAGAATATATTATATTATATTATATTATAATAGATTAGATTAGATTAGATTAGATTAGATTAGAATATATTATATTATATTATATTATAATAGATTAGATTAGGTTAGATTAGATTAGGCTGTTTAGATTAGATTAGATTAGATTAGATTAGATTAGATTAGATTAGATTAGATTAGATTAGGCTGATTAGATTAGATTAGATTAGATTGGATTAGATAAAATTAGGTTATATTTGATTTTATTTGATTTTATTAGATTATATTAGATTGGATTATATTATATTATATTGTATTATATTGTATTATATTGTATTATTTTATATATTATATTATATTATATTATATTAGATTAGATTAGATTAGACTATATTAGATTGGATTAGATAAGATTAGATTAAAAAACTAGATTGGATTACATTAGATTAGACTAAATTAGACTGGATTAGATTAGAGTAGATCAAAATAATTATGATTGGATTAGATTAGATTAGAATATATTAAATAAGATTAGAGTAGATTAGATTAGATTAGATTTGGTTATATTAGATTAAATAGATTAGGTTATATTCAATTTTTTTAAATTAAATTAGATTGATTACATTGGATTGGATTTTATAAGGCTATATTAGATTAGATTAGATTGGATTGTATTATATGAGATTAGATGAGATGAGATTAGATTAGAGTAGATTAAGTCATATAGGATTGTATTAGATTTCATAAGATTACATTACATTGGATTGGATTTGATAAGGCTTTATTGGATTATATTAGCTTAGATTAGAATAGATTGGATTATATTATAATATATGAGATTAGATTCGATTAGATTAAAATGAATTAGATTAGATTGGATCAGATTAGTTTAGAATAGATTTATTTTGATTAGATTAGCTTATATTCGAATTTATTAGAGCTGATTAGATTAGATTAGATTAGATTAGATTAGATTAGATTAGATCAGAATAGATTAAATTGGATTATATTGAATTAGAGTAGATTAGGTTATATTGGATTTTATTAGATTTTATTAGATTAGATCAGATCAGATTTGATAAGGTTCTATTGGATTTTATTACATTAGAAAAGATTAGATTAAATTAGATTAGATTAGAGTAGATTAGGTTATATAGCATTTTATTAGATTTTATTAGATTAGATTACATTAGATTGGATTTGATAAAGCTATATTGGATTAGATTAGATTAGATTAGATTAGATTTGATTAGATTTGATAAGGTTATATAGGATTTTATAAGATTATTTAAAATTAGATTATTTTAGATTAGAGTAGATTATCTTAGATTAGACTAGATTAGGGTATATTGGATTTTATTAGATTAGATTAGAATAGATTAGATTAGATTTGATTTCATTAGATTAACTTATATTGGATTATATTAAATTCGATTCGATTCGATTCGATTCGATTAGGTTAGGTTATATTGGATTTTATTAGATTAGATTAGATTAGATTAGATTAGATTAGATTAGATTAGATTAGATTAAATTAAATTAGATTAGATTGGCCTAGATTAGGTTGTATTAGATTTGATTGGATTAGATTAATTTAGAAAGTACTTTTTTAACCCCTTTCTAAAACCTTCTTCGGGGAAATTGGGCAAGAAACAGATAATTGTGTTCTGAGGACATCTGGGACAAGTGTAATCATGTTAAACTCAAGAGTAATGCATTTTGAAGGCCTTAGTGCATTAGTGCATCATTGTTTGCATGCAAGCATGAGATGTTGTTCTTGACACTTCATGATTATGTGTTTGAATCCATGATTGCTTGTTGACTCCACAATGAGCTTGATCATGAATGAAATTAGAACTCCTTATTTAGACTAACCATTTGAAAACTGGTGGTCCGATGGCCCATAACACTGTTTACTGGTTTTTACTGTAAGCAATCTTCTTATCGAGCATCAGGCCTGGCATCTATTTTTCCAGTCGACATAATCTATAATGATAAATGACCTGATGTCTTGTGATGATGCTTTATCCTTTAATAGTATTTTGATATAAGTTAGAAACTTGGTATATTGTCCAGACCTAGCTCCCAGTCCTCTAATTGCTTTATGAATGATCAATATTGATAGTCCTAAGCTTGTCTTGGTCTTCAGGCTGTGGAGCGAGCAGAGAAGCTGAAGGAGCAGATGAGAAGAGAAGAAAGAGAGAGTCTGGCAGAGGTGTGGCACACCATGACATCAGACATGATGACAGAGTGTGCAGAAGCAGCAGAGAGGGAGATGGGCAAAGGAAAGCCACCACAGGTTCTTGTCAAAATGTGGAAAGGGATGAGACCTGAGCAGCTGAGAGCCATCTACAGGGACAGAGAAGAACAGCGTCTTGAGAAACAGGTACCACACTCTACATGCATGAAAACTTTTGCATATACTTTAAGCTGATATGTTAGCCATACATATTTGCCATACATATCCCATATGTCGGCAGAAACTTTGGTAGAATTTAGGGATGTACCATACTGCTTTACCTCATTATCACTGAATGTTGACTTTTACAGATCACAAGAATCATTTAATCTAGGGGTGTCAGCATCTATACGTGTAAACGGGTACACGGGTAACAAATCATAACCGTTTAGAAAAAACAATAACCGTGTACACGTCATTTTTTCCTCCTCCTTCTTCATTTCTCACTGGTATATACAGTATTTTTAGGGGTGAAAATGTTGCCTGAAAGCTTTAGATAATAACATTAACCAACCATACACACATAAATGTTCCCACTAGTGCATTTATCCACATAGATAAATGGGGCACAATGTTACATTAACAAAGAAGAACTGCAGCCACAGCCAGTGTCGCGTCACTTCAGGTTGCCTCAGAGCTGGATGGCAGCGAAAACATCCAAGCGGAGCACTGTGTGGCAGTTTTTCAAACAAACTACAGTAGAAATACTGTTTAGCGTAGGCTATGTCAGACAAAAACTTAATTAATGGCTCGTTATTTTTGCCTGCATTATTGCATGTTGTTGTACATTATATTGTTCATTTGTGCTCTGTCGGCTTTTCTCGACCTGATCACAAGTCCTCGCGTCTAAAGAGGAGGAAGAAAACATCTTTTTTCCGACAGTTTCGGGAATAATTATGAGAGCCTCCCTCTACTTTTTTTTCAACTTTGTGCGTATAAAGGTGAAGGTTTTTCCTCTCACAGCTTAATTTGGCTTCTTTTTGAGCTGCTTTCTCTCGCCAGTTCCAGATTACTTCTACTATGAGACATATTAAATTCAGATGTGGCTCCCGTGGTGAAAGAGGGATGCAGTTTGCACTTTAAGTTTAGAAAGATATTGTACAATAGTGAGCAACAGTTAAAACAATGAATTAAAAAGACGGTTAAACCTTTTTTCAGCTTTCACTTGTACATTTTCTTGTCTGTCATAATTAAAAATGGTTTTATTTTCAACTCGTTCTACTTTCTGTCATAAGCAGGCCTACGCCTTAAAATGGTGAGATGGATTGCCTACTTATTATTAAGTTCTGCTCACTGTGTTAAAGTTTCTGTCTGATAACTACTGTAATGTCTTTGATTTAATGGAATAAGGGGGTATTCTAAAGGAGACAGAACCCTCTAGTTAGAAAAAGATCATTAACCTCTGCCGTGTAACCGTGTGCACGTCGGTTAGTAGTCACGTGTACACATGTAGAAAAAAATTGTAAACATTGACATCCCTAATTTAATCATGTATAGCATGTTGTCTTTCTTGCTTAAATGTGTTTTTAATCCAAATATACTGTAACCAATAAAGGAACAGGTCAGCATAAGCAAAGTGAAGGCTTTGTGCTCTTGACAAAACAGCCTGGTATTTGCAATCATGAGTTGCCACTGTTGTAGCTGTAACCTGTTGGGACAGTAAATCACATGGTGATAGTTATTTGTATAGATAAATATTTTTCCTTTACATAAAAAAGCCTTCTGTCCAAATGTTTATCTACAAGCTCCTTCTCACAGACTGCATATATATTTAGGAGTTCTGGAGAAGAGATCATGAAAATATGATGTGCTGCAGAAAAATACTTAGTAAGCTTCCCCGTGCCTGTGAACCTCCAACAGAACAAAAGTAGTGTTGGGTTTCTGACATAACAGTCCTTCACAAGTTTTACAATTACAGCTTTCTCTCTTCAGAGACAGCGGGAAGCAGAGAAAGCCCAGAATGTAGCTTGGGGAAAGCAGCTCCTGAGGCTGTCGAGAGGGGCAGAGGAGGAGGAGAGGAGAACTGCACAGCTGAGGAGAGAGAAGAAGATTCAGACAGACCTCGACAACATGCATCTGGCCAGAGAGCAGCAGGCTCAGTGAGCAAACATACATACAAACACACAAATAAAAATAACCTCAGGCACGAGTTAACGGTTGTTGAAGATGAAAGTGTAATTTAAGGTTTGGCCTCAAAGCTTCTGTGAGGAGTTCACATGGTTATGAAACAGACTGAAATTATACTGATGCCTCAAAATAAAGCTGACCGGCCATCTGGAGAAATGAGAAATTGTCTCTACATGTCTGTGTGTATTGGACTGTCATCGCTGCTGTGGATTTGCTGTCTCATGTAGCACTACTGAGAAATTTTACCTTGCTAAAGATTTATTGTGAGTTGATTTGTAGAAAATTAAATAAAGGAGGTTTTTTTCTTTTTCAGAAATGAAGCTTAGGAGTGTCCATGTTTCCCTTATGAGAAATCTTGATTTAATTTGATTCTGTAGAGCCAAAGTCCATAGATTATTAGCTGGCTGTAGATCACTTGGTACTAGGTCGTAGTGCCTGTATGCCTGTTGCTGAAAAAAAACCCTGGAGAAGTCCAATCACAATGGCTGGTTTGTCAATATACAATCTAAAAAATGTAAGTCCACATATTTAATACAACTTATTGAAATAATTAAATGGATATGACTTCCACTTGGCCAGTTATTGATGCTATTTTTCATTAAATGAAACTAACCATTTTTGTCACAGTAAAATATGTGGGAGGAAACAATGGTTAAAATGAGTAAACGACCATTGCAAGAGAAAGTCTAGATACATCAGTCTCACTTTCGATAAAACAACATCACACAGATATTAAATATAATTATCTCTACAGGGCTTCATCCTGTCACTCAGGCTGATAAATGCTGTATTTTAGACAAAGTTTTATGGCTCAAACAGCTTAATTTAGTCATCTTTAAATCTAAGTCTGACTGTAATCTACATGTTTATTATTGAAGTTGACCAAAAACAAACCAGTTCATACCGAAAATGACTAAAAACATTTGCATACCCTCTATTTATAAGTTACTAACTCGTGGCTTTAAAGGCAAAGACGTTTCAGAGTGTCAGTTAAGCAGCTGATAAAAACCTTCGCCATGGTTGTTCTTTGGTCTTAGTACCAAGCTCATGCTTCCCTGAGATCCAGGGTTTTGGTGAGTGACACTGGATCTGGCTCACCTCTCTGTGTTGAGTCTAGAGCAGGGCTTGTCAGTTTGGCAAAATGCCTGCCTGTGCTCCAGATCTGCTCCACCAGTAATCATTTCTAGCCCACTATAATCTGGATAGGGATTTTGTTTTATTGACTCATTTTTCTTAAAGCCATACCTGATTGTCAGGGACAGACACAGAGTAGCACTGCAGAAGCTCCTGGTGCCTGCAGCCAGTCAATGGAGGCTTTCACGTCAGTGTAAACCGTCCAAGCAAGACAGCAGCATTTATTTTGGCAAATGAAGAACAGATTTTAAAGATTTACATCTAATCACCAATCAAAATGCTGAGGAGGTTCTGAGGCAACATAAAAAGGGCAATCAAAATTTAAAATTACTATGATTATCAATCATCATAATTAATGAAGTTTTTAGATATTTTGGAAATAATTTCTTACTTTGTCTTTTCGTGTTTCTTCCTGTTCCAGTCAGGAGTACCTGAACAAGAAGCTGTACACCAACAAACCCACCAAGGATTACTTCCTTCAGTTCAACAGCAGCTCCCGCTGACCAGCACCTCCTCACCTCACACAGGCTTGTGACATTGTGCGAATAAAATTGTCTTGCTTCTGCCAATGTGAATTGATCCAGGGTAATCAATACCTGCTGCTTATTCAAAAGTGATACACAGGAATTGATCTGAAAAGCTAGCTTAAAAATGGATCTTTAATTGAAACAGATTGTTGCAGGTTCTTTATTGTTCAGTCATATGTCCAGGTACAGGTGTAGATTCATTAATCAGGTACAGTTAGAATTAGATTTTACCCAAATGCAGTTCAGATCAACCCATCACGTTGCTCCCTGTGATACATGTAAAAAGCACCAGTCTCATTGGGCTAATTGTGCACCCAACACCCCACAAAAACACACAGCTCCATTTTTCCCTCACATTTTCTCCCCCCTCCTCTCCCCTCCCACTCAGGTGTTATTGTTGTTATTGTTGCTCCTGTTAACACACCACTTCACTTTAAAATATTTGTATCTTGTTTTTTCTACAAAAAAGGGGAAACAAAGTGGAAAAGCAAATGCCAGCTTTCCCCTCAACATAGGACAAGCACAGAGTGAGTGGCAGTCGATGAGTATCAGTGCGTATACACTCATTTCACATTCAAAGCTAACATTTGCCCCTGACACTGACAAACACAGATGTTTAGCAGCAGATAGTTAAGTTAGAGTATTGGCATCATTTGTGTCACTCATTGCACCTGTATGAAAATAAACATATTTACTTATCCTGAGTGTGTCTGAATAACTGACAACAGTGAGCGTACACATCTCCTCCAGTGCTATTAGCCTTTATTGACATCCCATATAGCTAATGTCAGTGACTGTCATTCAGGCTATGTTTGGCTGATGTCAAGCTTTTATTTAAAGAGGCAGAACTGAGGCAGTGGCTTTGCATAAAGATGCACCCTGCAGTTTGCACAAACAGGCTCATCTGCTCTCACAACTGCATCAGACAAAACCTCACAGATATTCACCGTGCTGCGGTGCATCGTGCTGCAGGGCATCGCTACGTGATATGGGCATGAATGCAATCTTAGCTTTCAATGTAATGTAACAAATACTATCACTATATGACATTAATGCTTTTTTTCACATTTTTAAATGCTTGCAAACATCTACAGGTACAATGTGTTTTTTTACTCAGCTAGGAGTGATTTTTCTGCTCAAACAGCCAAGCATCACTTAAATCATCATTTGATTTCATAAGAGCAGTACAAAAGATGAAAAGGGCAAGGTTATAAGATTAGGTTTAAGGGTTCCAACACCAACCAGAGTAATAAAAGGCTAGACAATAGAAACCAAAAACAGAGCAGATCTGCAACAACAATATTTGACTTTCAACATTTTCACAGTTAATCTAAGGATACAATAACTTGAAAAAGGAGAAATGGTGTGCATCCATTCTTTACTCCATCTTTAGTCTCTTAAATTTGGCTATGGCAATCACATTCAGCCTTTTCTCATTTGGAGACTGGGACAGGCTGTTGTCAAGGTAACATAGTGCTGACAGCAGATGACAGGGCACTTTGTTGAAATGGGATAGATACAACCCTTTTTGAGCTAAGAAAATTATAACATTAGATCAACTTTGAAACAGCTGTCTTTACAGACTTTTAATTGATGCTTTGGTGTAATATCCCACAGATGCCGCAGTTAACTTCTGCAAACATAATGCAAGGACTAAATATTTGTAATAGCAATAAATATTACATTTAAACTGTTTTTTTTCCCTTTTTGCCAACAGGAGCCTGATGAAATAAACAGCATGCATTTTTATTTGTTTTCCCACACAAAGTGTCATAAATTGCTAATGCAGCTTTGTAATTTGCATCATTTGTTTTTATTATGCAAACAAACCCTACGTGCTAACATACCTGGGCAATAAATTATTTTGGTAAAACATATTTTTTAATATTACTTTTTTGGTTCAAGTGCAAGGATTACCTTAAAACAATAACATTACAACTGTGGTATGGAGAGCTGTACTTTCACCATCTCAGAGTCTCATCTTTAATTGGAGTTAATGTCTATGAAAGATTCAGAGAACGTTATCATCTGTTGTGAAAGTAATAATAAACTTAAAAGAAAAGATATGTTACCTTTCAATTAAGCAATATATGTAGTAACCATGATACTTTTTAAGAGTATTGATTTATAAGTTTTTTTTTTTTTTTAGAAATCTGCCCAACACTGCATGCAAAGGATCTTAATTACCATTGGTTATGGCAAGTTACAGGAGCAGTGTTAAAGAAAGAAGTGTATGCAGGTTACTCAAGTGCTCATGTAATTTATTAAACCTGTCCATAGAATATAGACAAACAACCTTATGCTATCTAGACTTTTGCACCTGTTTCACAAAAGGCATGTTCAAATGACCTAAAAGCCAGAGGAGTATAAGACAGCTGAGTATAAATCCTACATTTGTGGGGGACTATTACACTTTGGGAATCTTCCAGAACCAAATTAAACATAGCACATTCTTTCAGATGGTTTACTTTAGGGTCTCTCACCTTTACTGACATATTAGGGTGACTGAGGTTGAAGCCAAATAAGGGATGAGAGCACAGGGGCAGACACACGACAAGCTGACTTCAGACTGGAACTGAAGAGCATGAGTCCAGACTTTTGAGTCTGTCTGCAGATATAACCACCAAGATATCTGCACCCCAATCCCTGTTTGTTGTCACATTCGCAGGATATTACTATTAAGTTTGTAGTACGCAAATAACACTGCATGAATTGTATTAGGTCTGTGGGATCATTACATCAGAGCTGTACATCTGCATTACATTTGTGGTTTATTGTGTCTGAGGGTTGTGACTACTGTGGTGAGTGTACCAATTTTTTTTCACATTTTAATATCTGAAAGGTTTCGGATTCATCAAAATGATCTTTAAGCATTGTATTTACATTCTGGCAGGGGGGGAAATGAACCATAACCACTCACATGTCTCCGGTTTGTTGTAGCTCAGAGTTTTACTTTAATCAGTGGCATGTGAATACAATGTCTGTCCAGCTTTAAAAGAATACATTCTCTGTGTATGATGTAAATACCAACTGCTTTCATTTATTATACATCAACTGGCATTCAGCAAAACCTGTCTGCAAAATCCTCTTGCATCCATAAAGGTCTGAAAAATAAAAGTTCTCCGCTCTCTGATCTGTTCATATACATAAATACTGCTCCTTGGTTTGTGTAGTATGAGATGGACAGGTATGAAAAGGTTGTTAATTAGAGACAATGTTTTTTTTTTTAATACAGTGTAGAAAGAGACAAAGACAGATACAGAAAGCTACACGTAGTTCTCGACACAAAAAATTACAATATCATTTCCAATAATGACATTACACTTCTGGTGGGAAGGCGAGAGTAATGACATCAATCTGGTGCTCTATGCGGACCCAGCAGGCACAGGAACTTAGGAGGAGCATGTTCATATCTATAATACTGTATTATGGCTAAATAGATAGATGTAGATGCAGCTATATACACCAGATGCTACTCAGCATTTTCACAGCAAGTTTCCCGTATGCATCCAATGTGATTCTATTAAGAAACTTGGCGCCACGAATGCTGCATTCACGCTGCAGGCCAAAGTGTCCTGAAGTCGAGAATTTTGCCTCGGATCTGATTTTTCAACTCAAGTTCAATACATCTCATCTGTTCAAATCAGATTTTAATCTTTAATATGTTGGTCCATGCAGTTCAAGCAAGAGTCTGAATTAGGCCACATTTTAAACTGTAACATTCAGATCTAAGCAAAAAGTCTTAACAGAGCATTGAGGCTTGCAGAGTGAATGCTACCACAGCTGTACTGAAACAACTTGATTTATGAAACATGTCATTAAAAAAAGTGAAATGTTGGAAAATTATGAAAAAGGTGATGATACAAGTAAAAGTAAAAAAAATGCTTTGTATTCACACATTTGTAAAAAAGAAATAAAAAAATGTCACTGGCACATACGATCAGAGTCATCAATGGCGTAAGACGTACAAAATCGTGCGAAATAATATAAGGCATGATAAATATCTAAGGTTCAAGACGTTTTACAGCAGCATGTGCTGTCTGATTCCCACTTCCATCATCATCCTCTCTCACTCTCTCTATTTAGGACCAAACTTACAATCCCTGTGATATCTCTAGAAGTACAACATTCTGTCTTAATCTTTCTATAGCGGCGCCTGCGGGTAAAAAACATCAGGAGGAATGAAGAGGAAGAATGTTAGTCATTAAGATATGTTGTAAACCACAGATTAAGGAGGTCAAGGGGGTCATCTTCACGTCAGTCAGGCTTGTATCACTTTGTCCACTACTTTGGACTCTCCTTTGGTCAAAAATAGTCCAGTCCATCAGACGACTGACAGAGCATCTGAAACGTCAGGGTATTGATTGTGTATTAGTCGTAAACTACAGATCAGCAGGTCAGTAGGGAACAGGAGCGTACGGGCACATATGTGTTGACATGTTTTGGTCTGATGGTCCTCCGATGAGGAACAGAGGGGGGTTAATCGAGGATGGTGACTGAGTTGGGCATGCCGTTGGTTGCCGGGGATATGGTGGTGGGATTGAGCGGTGAGTTGTCTGGCAGGCCATGGAGCACTTCTGGACCCTCACTGGGCCGGCTGAACTGGCTGACCAGAGACTCATCCATGTTGAGCTCCGTGGTGATGGCGCTGCTGCCATTGAAGTCAAGGTTGTCCTGGCTGCACAGCTTACTCTCCTCGCACAGGGATGGCTGGCTTGCCGTGCGCTTCTCCTCTAGGTCACTAGAGTATGTCAAAGCACAGAAGACATTGCGGGCAAGACATTAAATTGTATACCATGTAAACAAAGACAAGCTGAATAGACATTTATTTACTAGACTATCATCTTAACATTTTCTGTGAATTCAAACTTCTCTCTTAATGTTCATAAATGTATATATTTGCTGATTTTGGTTTTACTTAAAGGAATAGTTTGGTAATTTTAGAGTGGGGGTTCCCTGGGCCAAAGCTCCAAGTAAGAGCCAAAAGCTCCAAGTAATCTCATAAATTTGAGGTGAAAAACAACAGTGTCAGAGTGATTGTTTATTGTACTGGACAAAATAAAACAACACTCTACTTTTCCACTGGCAAGCCTTGATGTTTTGGTACTACTTTGTTACACTATGTAGCAGTGATAGCCAACTGTCAGACCCCAAATGTCAAATTAGGCCCCAAAAGATTTCACCCTCCCCCCCTCAGAATATCATAAAATTCAGAAAATGTGAGGTGAGAAAAAAATATGGTTTTAAGGATATGTTTTTGCTGTTCAATCCCTACAGCTATTAAAGCAAACCAAAAAGTAACTGAGATTGACGGTTTCATTTGGAATTCGCATTTGATTAATTTACAAATCAAGGTTGCCTAATAGCCTTTATATCAGTCATTTCACCTGGAGAATGAGTTTATTATTATGCATTTAATTTATCTTTGAACTCAGGTGTCAGAGCTAGGAATCTACCAATTAAGCACGAGGTTACCAAAGATCCTCCAACTTTCTGAGTGAAAGTTCAGACTAAAGGAGGCATTCCCTGCATCCAGTTTGCAGCTCATCAAACTATTAGTATCAGACCCTCTATGGACATCAGAATGGCCCAAGAAACAAGTAGACTAAATATCTCAGAGGCCCTCAAGTAGCTGTCAGCATCAGGGTGATAGGGACTGATCTCACTTGCATTTTGAAAGAAGATAAAATATTTATTAGCACTGCTGTGTTAGACTAAAAAAAGATATACTATTTTAATTTTCAATCTCACAAAATTTGTAGAGGAAAAACTGTCCCTTGTTCAAATGTAGTTGATGATCCCTGCCACACAGCCTTCATATCCATCCACCTGAAGGAAACCTGTACTAAAACAAAACAGGCCTGCTAGCTAATAAGTAGAGCATTATGTTTCTAGCAAAGTGTACAGTCACAATTTTTTTTTTTGATTATTCTTCCCTGAAATTCTCAAATTTCAAAGATCTTAAAATGTGGCATTTTATACATCCACCACATTGCGCCAAACAGAAATGGTGAATATAGGAGATATATGTTTCTATTTGTATGTAAAGTCCGTCAAAATAGGAGTACAATCATCCCCATAAAACGTTTGTTTTATTTTTATTTAGTTAGAAAAATCTTTATGACAAAATTACATCACCGCGGGCCGCTGTTTCGTGTAGGCCGACATATTGATCCACCGTGTTGTCTACTGGTGGTTTTTAGGGACAAAAAGAACGAAACGCGAATCTGTCTGCCGGTTCTGAAATCTACCTGGAATGCAGGCGAAGAACAGGAGAGGATGGCAGCGGATGCATGGAAAGTCGTTACTCTGTCCTAGGGATTCAAACTGTGTGTATAAACACACACACAACATAAATTGTGTGCTGTGTTCAGGATCCTTTTTGGTCTTCACAGGATTCCGTTGCTCAGCGACGTGACGTTTTGGTTACGGTTAGGTTCATTCTAGAATCTGAACGCTAGATGTCACTAAAATGCCAAGTTCTACACACTGCACCTTTAAGTGTCAGTATTCTCATCACAGGGTCTGAGCTTACCAAAACCACTGCAAGTACTGTATTTACTATTGGATTATACCTCATGCAACCCCACTTCAGAAATACCAAAGTTTTGCTCAGTCCTGAGTCCATGAAAAGCAGATAGAGACCATTATTTCAACTGTGCATCCAGTAACAAGAAAGAGACATTCAAAGCTCACCCACAACTAATTTGCTTAGCTCAAACAGAATATTTGCAGGCATTTTGCATTTAAGAATGAGTCCCAAACAAACAGCTCACTCACAGCAGCAAATCAGTTCTTATCATTCGATTAATAAAAGAGCTGTTCAAAATACTTGACTCGTTCGCTAAGATCTCATCTCTTGCGCAAACCACTGTGGATGAAGGTCAACAAAACAAAGCCTCTTTTTAGGAGTAGAAGCAGATAATACACTAATAGAAGATTATGTAACCTAACATGGTTCAAAAGAACGAGTCACAATAAGCACACAGGACCATATAGAGTTGCTGAAGAGTTTATCTAATAACTGTAGGTAGGGGTGGGCGATATGGCAAAAATATCATATCTCAATTTTTTAAAAATAAAATCACGATCACGATTTTATCACGATTCTTTTTTACGTTGATTTTTCTCGACTAATTTGCATGTTTGACCATTTTTTCCCTATGTTTAACATATAAAACATGTAAAACCCTAAAATACAAAAAGACAGTTTAAGCCAAAGAAACTTTCTAAACAGGTTTTAATTTAAATAGTGCAGTTTTTATAAAAATGTGCAATAAATGTAAAAATAAAAGGTAATGAACAACAATAAAGTGCACATTTTTGTCACATAAAAACTAAACACACCAAATAGCTTCTTGAAAAGGGTCAAATATAAATGCAAATTTAAACCAACACTATGTAGTTTTTCAAACATAGTATAGTCCTTAGATATTCATCGCCATGGTCCACCACTTTACAATAAGTTGAATGACACCTCTGTTGTGTTCTGAAGTGGTCTGTATTGCTTTCACTAGCGCTATGTAACTTCAGGGTGGATGGTGGGAACCCTGCCACACTAAAAAACTACAAGTTTGGACTGCTTTACGGCATAGGCTACGTCACTTCCCCCGATTCCCGATTTGTTTAAAACACGGAAGTGTCGGCGAAAGCCAAACGCAGAGCTGTAGTCATGGCGGAGGCAGCAAAGAACGCAAGAAAAAGAAACGTTTATTTTGAGGATACCGAACAAAGAAAGCGAGAGAAAAACAAGCTGAATGCTCGGGCAGGAATAATCCTCGGTTCGGCGTTCACTCGCTGGCGTGAAATAAAAGACGAGGAGGGATGTCCGACCGATGCCGACTTGGCCCTGTTATTGCTGGACTTGTAAGTACTTGTTGATTGTTTACCATCCGTTTACAGTATTCTTGAGAACGTACCAGTATGTAGTTTTGTTTAGACCTATTTCAAGTGTGTGATATCGCCAGCTCGTGGTTGTCTTTACTTTTATTCACTTTATCGCTTCAACAGGATGGGGGCGGGGGAGACTTCACGGTAATAAAACCAAGTTGAACTTAGCGATTTTTAACATCGTCATTTAGTCAAAAATAAATACATTACCTCGTCGCTATCCATCCTGCAAACAGCCGCTGAAGACAGAAGAATACTTTTGAGCGAAGTTGTGGCTTCTGTGATTCGCCTACAAAACAAATGCACGCGACCGGCAGATCTGTACCTTTACTGCAGTATGCACGAGCTAGCGCTTATGGGTAGTTGAGTTCTCGTTCCGGTCAAGCGAGAATCTTCCGTAGTGCTGCTTTAAGTAACTGGTTATCTCTTAAAGTGCAACAATTTAGAACAAATGTTATCTCATTTTTTCTTTCCGCCATGGCTTCATGCTACATAACCAAACAGGAGATCCCACCATGCACTGCACGTAACGTGCTACAATTGGTTAGTTGGGTGTGCGTCAAAGTCTCTGCGCCCACACAGATGATCTGACGATCTTTCTGCTTTATGAGATCATTCCCATGTTATAATCCTTAACGATTTAATATCGTATATCGCATACCACTTACTGTAGGCATAGGCAGGTTAGCAATACATTTTGACTCCCAGTGTTTGAGCTAAGATAACTAGTAGTGGGTGAGCTTTGCCCATCTATTTCTTGTTTTTGGATGCACAGACAAAAAAATGGTGTCTATCTGCTTGTAATCAGTTCAGGAGTGAGGAATGAAAATAAAGAAATAGTTGACGTATCGCTTTAAGACAGTTAGTTTGAGCTATAGGGCATTGGTTCAAAAGTGTTGGGTCAGAATCCAAAAGTTGGTCATGGAGTTGTTTGTAAGGGTCTCAAATTTGTGCAAGAAAAGTCAATAAAAAATCTGTCAACATATAAATGTTTTATCACGGTAAACAAAGACAAATGAAATGTATGCATGCATGATATTCCTGAGCTTCAGTAGAGATGGAAACATGTTTGTTTTGTCCTGTCTCATTGTGCAATCAGATGTTTTATTCCATATAACCCTCAATCCACATAGTCTGCCTGTGTAGCATTCAGTCCATGCTGCAGCTTTGCTCAGGCCAGCAGCAAGTGTCTTTGTCTACTGGAAACCAATTTGAATCAGAGCATGGCCCTGAGCAGCTTAAAACACAAGATCAAAGTGCAGTATATTCAAACCAACCAGGAACTGAGCACTTGTTTTCCTGTTTTTGGTCAGAAATTGACACAGAGTTGAGCTCCTCCTGAAAATAGACCCTCTGTATATTTCTAGAGGACTCAGTTAGAGCAGTGCTTCTGGCATGAGCTGGAGACGGATCAAGGCATAACATGTGGGAACCAGCTAATTGAAAAGACAAAGGCTTGATGATACAAGGTGCACACAGAGCATTAAGCAGGGAGACTTTACAGAAATTGGGGGTAAGGTTCAAACTGCTGTCTTTGATAAAGTAATTACTATTTTTTTGGCTTTAAAGTCGAAAAGATGGGGAAAGACATCGTCACTTGAGTCAAAATCTTATTAGGTTCAGTATCAGTTTTCTCTGTTGTTTTGTCTTTCTAAGTCTGTAGAGTAAAACACCAAATCAGCAGAATCAATAAGGACAGGCAAAAGAACACCTGGCTATTTGCATCATAAAATAGTGCCAAACACAGACACTTCCTAGAGGAATAAATAAAGTGCTGAAATTTTCCCTGAATAGAACTGTCAACCAAACATATTTTGTGGGCTCATTTTTATGTAAAACTCAAAATTATGCAGAATAACTGTACCTATATGTGTGAGAGTACTACATACAATATAGTGTATTATGCTGTGCTCTGTAACTCTATCTGACCAACAGTCTGAGCTCATCCTTCTTTAAGGCACAGTGCTGCAGGAGCCCTTTCACCCACTTCACTGGCTGTAAGTTCCTGATACAACCCAGCCTCAAAAATACAGATATACCCTTTTAACATAGGACCTTGAAAGTCCATCTGACTTTGTGCAGAACATCGGTATGTGTGCCAGTTACAAGACTCGTTCACACCAGGTTGTTTCTCTAAGGATGCCAGTCGACCTGTCATGGGGCTGCTTTACACAATGACTGATGCTAAGAGATGGAAGAGAAAGGAGGGAAGCAAAAGAGAGAATGACCAAGCAAGACGCTGGACAAAAGAATATGATAGATGCAACTTTTCCTTGCTGGAAATAATTTAACAGCGAAGGTAAAATTCTAAAATGTGAAAGTTGCGGAAGTTGAAGGAGGTGTTTCTGTGTGTTGATTAAAGATAATTTAGGAGCCACTGCTTTGGAGTTGTTTGACTACCTCTGCCCGGAGGTTATGTTATTGCTGGCATCTGTTTGTTTTTTTGTTTGTTAGTTAGTTAGTTAGTTAGTTTGTTTGTTTGTTTGCATGTTTCTCTGTTAACAAGATAACTCAGAGAGTTATGGACAGATTTCAGTGAAATTTTCAGGAAATGTCCAGATTGGGACAAGGAACAAATTATTTGATTCTGGGAGTGATCTGAATCACTGTCCGAATCCGCCATGACGAAAAATGCAATTTTCATGAAAAACTACTGAACTATAATAGATATCATGATGAATCCAATTGCTATCCAAGGAATCAAAATATTTACATGAAATAAACGTAGGAATAATATTCATGGTCAAGATCACAATATGGGTGATGACTGTGCCTCTGGTGGAGATCTGTACTCTCCAAGTGCTTTTCTAGTTATCTGTTGTGCTCAATTTAATAATGTTTCAGGGGTCATAGAAAAAATAATGAGTACACATAAATAAAGCAAAAATAATATTCAGTAGCAGTCCAAAATAGTGCAATTGATCATGACTGCTTTAAAGAGGGGTCAGGCATTAAAACTGAATAACTAATAGCTGGGTTTGGATAGCATATCACAGCACAGCACAGCGTACCTTTCCAGGGATCTGCAAAGCAGGAGCAGGCAGTGGGGAGAAAAGGGACATTGAAAGTAATAGAAAAGGGTTAGCAAATGCAAACAGTGCTGAAGGACTCAGGCTTCGTTAGGTTATAAAATCAACTAAAGAAAAATAATCAGAGAGATGTTGTACATTCAGCATGACAAACCTGTACTCTCCAAAAGTCTCATCCTTCATAGGCCGTGCTTCTGAGTCCATGGGACCCTCTTCTTTATCTTTCACTGTGAAGGAGATTATTAGATTTCATTATCAGTGTGATCTCAACCATGTTTCTCTCTGAGACACTGAGTCAGACATTGATAATTACATTCTGTCGTGCAGGAAGATAACACCAAGAGAGAAAGATAAAATTAACTACCTTGATGTATCTGTCTAAAAGATTTGGATCTGTACACTGAGTTTTTGTTTCATGTTTGATGCAATAACTTTAGCCTCACAACATTTGCATTATTCATTTTGTTATAAGTATGTTTTAATTATTCCGGTAGTTCTCGCTTTTAACACAAACCACTGAGTATACTTAAAAAGAGCCAGCTGCTGGTGTGTCCCGTGTGGAAGAGATAAAAGGCTGGTGCTTTTTTTGACCAGTAAGTAGCCTGAAGGTTGCACTTACTCTTGTGGTTTGTGATTATTATTTTACAGTTCCTTTTTTTCAGAGCAGAGTCGCTCTCTTGCTATCACAGGGAAGAAGGACAAGCTTTGGGCTAAGTTTCTTTATATTTGTGCTATGAAAGCTGTAAGGAAGGAGGGTGGCCAGGTGGAGACCAGAAATTATTTGCAGTCGATGCATGAATCACACAAGGTCTGGAAAAAAAAGATTCAAAGCTGGTGCAATCTATTTTCCTTATTTCCCTCAAGAGTTGTCTTGTTTACTTTGGTGCTTTTTATGTAACTGCTACTCTCCTTTTTTTTTGCCGCAGTGTTACTTTAATTATCAAACAGCTTTATGGCTCCAAACTGTGAGGTGTAAGCTGCAACGCCTGTGTAGAGGGTGATACAGCAGTTTTCTCAATTTGTATTATACACACAGGCGGGGTAAAGAATGAGAAAAACTATGACACACTATTTCAAAAATATGCAGCAGAGTAGAAAAGGAAGCTGCAGACCTACAGAATGTCACAAAATATCAATGACTCGCAATGTTTCAATCAGAGGTCTTCTTTAGGGGATAATTTTTGAACAACAAGGCCAATACACGTATAGTATACCATATCTATAAGTATTACATGCAAAACAACAATTTAAAACTTTAAAAAATGTTTCTACCACTCCTGCCATCATGGTTCTTGTCTGACTGTTGGTGTCCACTGTCTTTATACAGTATATCGATATGGCCCTCACTGTTCAACCACTTTCACTTGAAGAAAACGTCCGACTGAAGCACTGTGGCTGTCTGCTGGTAAACTTTTGCCTTTATTTAACTTCGCCAAGTTAAATAAATATATGTATGATTCTGCTTTTCTCTTCCTAATACTTTTAAAGACACACATATATAGTCCTCACATTTATTTTCAATCAATAACAGTTTAATAATGTTATTGGTTTACCGGTTCATGATTTGTAAAACAAATTATCAATGAGATAAAATGATGTTTTTGATTTTAATAGTTCAATTTAGTGCAACTGTGCTACTGTTTTTAAATAACAGTGTTCCTGTTGGGCACTTTTATCTGCAACTGCATCATACGATTTCCCATCATTTTTTGAGTGTGCATAAAAGTTGAAATATTTTCACCCTCTTCACTGGAGAGTCACAGTTGCTTTTTGGGCAAAACAGCTCAAATAAAGCAGGAGGGTGGCAGGAAGTCAGGTGTAGGTAAACACTGATGCCCTCAGTTAACCCACTGCAGGTTATTTGGGAATGTTATTCATTATTTTTGTCAGATAATGGAGAGGGCAGTGTAACGTATGAACACATTTTATATGTGCCAACCTAAGCTAAGAGTACTCAACTTCCTCTTCAGTTTTATGACTTGAACATGGAAAAACAAATTGCTTCAGATCAAAAATTAAATAAAAAATAACTGGAGGTAAAACATCGCAGACCGAAAGTGTTTTATATAAACATGTGGAAACAATATTTTATTTTTATATTAAGCTGTTGAGATTTTTAAAGTGAAAGAAGACACTCAGATGACCTGAAGTGTCTTAATTTTACCTCACTGACGACAAGCTAATTAGCAATGCTGCGATAAAAGCTATTTTTTGGTGCACCTAAACAGTAAAATGTCAAATTGTTGTTGCAATTAAAACATTTAATGTGTTTATTTTGGACCTCAATTTTATCTGCATTAAAGTTGACAACCCTTTTGTCCCAATCATTTTGCTGATAATACTACAGGACGTGGGGCTACACTTACCTGAATATTTCCCTCCTTTACTCCTCTTTATGAAGCAGAGGATGAGCAGTATCAGCAGCAGCAGCACAATGGCGCTCACGAGGCCGATGAACCAGCCCTGTGTTGCGAAGCTTGCCTGCATCTCAGTGACAGCTTCAGTACAGGTGAAAAGACAGAAGCAGAAAAAAGCAGGAATACGTTTTTCATACGAGGGAAACAGAACAAACATACAAGAGGAGAGGAGAAGATGAAACAGGTAGGATAAAAGAGGAAACAGAATCTAGAGCAAAAGAGACAGAGCATTATGCATTCTGACAAGGACAGCATTTAATTTGTTTACCAAAGAAAACAGAGGAAAAGCACGAGCAAACATGAGTAATGGATTATTTTATATGGCTAACCAAGCTTCCCTTTTTTTATACATCTCTGAGAGCACTTCACAGGCGTTTGACAGAAGTGCCTACAACTCTCATTGGGTTCAGCTCTATATTTAGATGTGGGAAGCCCAAAGGAGAGCGCTGAGAAGATAAAAAAGAAAGAGGATGAATGGAGGCTCACAGCACCTGTTCCTGTTGTGTCAATCGTAGTCTCCCAGAAGGTGGTGTTGCTGTAGATGAAGCGCAAACGGTAATGGGAGCCAGGAGTGAGGCCGTGGAGCTGGTAGAAAGACTGTGAAGAGTTCACCTTCTCTGATGTTTTCCATTTAGACCCATCTGTCGAGACATGGCATAACCCTTAGTTACCTTTCATTGGCTGGGGTTATGAAAACACTTCCATGTTTTAATTGTTTGTTTTTCATTTAAAAGGCTGTTATACCATTTTTTCTGAGATACTGGATCTGGAAGCCAACATTCCTGTGTCTCTTCTTAGCCACCCAACTGAGGTTCACTGAGTTTTCTCCTGAAGTCACACTGATGTTGGCAGGTGGTGCTGCAAGGCATTCAGAAAGACGGTTTAAACTCTTCATCTTGTTACACAGAAACTTTTAGCAGATGGCGAACAACAGTGTGATAAAGACAGTCAGAATATTTGATAACTAAATATTTACTGCAGCGTGATTTCAAGATATAACATCCATGACTTTCATGGACCATTAAGTTGTCAGTAGTGTCTTTGGTTCCATTCATGCAGCCATTTCAAGCTTAAATCAGTGCTGCAGAGACAGGAGGGAGGAATGAGTAGACCCATTTGCTCAATAAATGTGAAGAGGGAAGGCAGACTCAACAGGGGCAGTAGTGCTGCAAGTGTGTGTGTCCACCTGTGTATGCATGTGAAGCATGCACCAGGTCATGCTCTCTCAAACATCTCGAATGCGGATTCTTCTGTTTTATAAAAGCTTTATAGCAAGCATGTTAATTTTTTTTGTATTCAGTGCAGGGGAGGAGCATTGTCCTACAAAATAAGAATAAATTGGCACAAAGATAACTGGGGAACAAATGAGCAGCATCTCCCACCTGACAGACCGACAAACATTGACCATGGCAAACAAGATCACAGTAGACCCACAGCATACCCTTTAGTCTAAATTTAAACTCCTAAACTTAGGATGCAGGTGCAGGATGCCCAGTGTGGACTAAAACAGCATCAAGCTGTTAAGTAAACTCTGATCTCACAAAGTTGGCACTCTGCACTTTTATGACCACTTAATGATTTTTTTTACTTACTGATTTGTTATTATCATTACTGTTATTAAAGATTTTTATTCTTGACTAATTGTTTAATGTTATAATGAGCTGTCTTGTGTGGTTAATGATGTCCGATGTAGTTTGAGTTTTTTAATGCTCTCTGTGCAAGACAAATTCCCTCAGGAGCAATAAAGGTTTCATTCATTCACTCCTGTGAGTCAACACAAATACAATGTCAGCATGTTGGTATAGCTTCAGTGGGACACTTTCTGTCAATGCTCTGCAAAAATGGCTGTTGGATTAAATTTTAGCATTGGCTCAGATTGCTTGAAATCCTGACAGAGGTTATACAAAAAAAAAAAAAAAATCACCAGGTTTGATCCCTGATGGAAAATCGGTTAAATTAAGCTGCATTCTGTCAAGTTGGCACCACATAGTAATCCCATTAGAGGAAGCAACAGCATTAGTGCTTTTCAATTTGTGGTATCTGCTCAACCATTCACTTTGTTTTCTGTTGCAATATAGACTTTGTCAATACCTCTTTAGGGTGAGCAGAAAAGTCTGTGAAACTACCATGGCATCCTCACAACAACAATGAACACATGCAAGAGCTTCCAGCCCATATGTGGCTTTTTGTCAAAATGATTAGATGAATTTAGTTGTTTGTCTATTTAAAGTAGATGAATGTTTGGGAAGTCATACAGCATTCCAAACCACGGAGGGCATTTCATTTCTGTGCCAGACACCCCCAAGTCGTGGTGACATTCTGACCATTTAGTGGTCAGCACGTCCCCAACATCACATTTAGTCTTGACTTGAAATCCTGTTGGTGATACAAAGAAAATATGCCAGGCACTAGGTACAATCCCTAATGTGCTGAATACCACATCCACCAAAGTGAAATTAAGCGTGACAAAAGAATCTTTGTATTACCATGATGACATTGTCTCAGTTTAAGCCCCATGCCTCCTTGCCTCCTCTGTGTTTGGGTGTGGAAGTGACCAAATCAAAGTTAGCATCTTTTTATGGCAACATTAATTTTACTGCTTGAGGAAAATGTCTTTTCATACAAATACAAGGCTGAATCTTTCCCTGGTTATAGAGTGGGAGAGCAAAGATCTTTTATAGCCAGACCCTAAAACTGGATAGAAAAAACTCTACCTTCAGAGTAAATACACAAAAATAGGACCAATGGAGCAAATGCGCATCTGGAACAATGTACAGTAACAGTAATTCTAGTACTCTGATTAGCCATAGCTGAATCTGCGCTTTACCTCCATCCAGGGTGGTGGCTCCCTCCTTCATGACTGGTTCTCCATCCCCTGCGACAGTGCGCCCCCTCAGGTAGAATCGGTAGTGGCTGTGGCGGTCCAAGCCCTTCAGGGTGAGGTGGGAGACTGTGGGATCATCTATTGTCTCGACCTGCATGGGGCTGTCATCATTCTCTACGACTGAGCACAGCACAAAACAATTCATCAGTGACTTCATTGCAGAGTTTCTGGACTCACGTGCACCTGCTTTATGTGTGTTTTTCTCTACTTTCTGCCTCAAGGAGCTTGGACGTGGTTACCTGATGCTAAGGCTCCCTTCTTTCTTATCCCTGATCCTAATTCTCTGCGATCACCTGCACTTCTGTTCTCTGCCCTGACTCCTCTCAAGCACCAGATGATTCTCGCTTCTCTATGTGGTATTATTTTTGGCTCCACTCTCGAGTTCTATTGTGCTTTGTGTTTTTGCTTCCTGTCAACCTTAAATTACCTATGTGTTTCATCTCTTCCCAGTGCCTCAATTAGCATAAGTCCTCCCCCAACGTCACCTGTCGAATCTCAGAAATCGCTGCCATACACTCAAGACTCTTTGCCTGCCTCTAGTCTTCACTTGACACAAATTCACCCTCAGTCTTTGGACCCCAGCCTTCCTTAAATAAATGCATTCACTCTTACACCATTGAAATCTGTCTCCTTCTCTAGCAATCTGGTACCATGCCATAACAATATGTTTTGTGTAATTTTATTGACCTGATGTTAAGTGTATATTGTTTTTTGCACACACCTTTATATGTTTTGGACTTCCTGCCTAGGGAACATGGATGTTAATTAGCTTAATATCCAACCCTGGTTGAACAGTTGTGTTGTGCATGGCCCCTGTCAAATAAACTAATACCCCTTTCGGACTGGCCAATAAACCTGTTTAAACCCGGTAACAACTGGCTCCTGTCGGCAGTTTGAATGGGTCTAATCAGCATTTCAACCTGGGTCATCTAACCTTGCAAGCGACATGGGTTTTTATCGGCTCGCCTCCAATCGGCTTCAGTGGGAACATCATACCCAGATCAACCCGCTAATTTATGTCATGACGTCAGCTTAACATGTAGACAGCATAACATCGCGCCTGTGCCCTCCGTCTGTAACTTACGTGACTCTTTGTCATCTCAGCAACCAAAAAATCCATCCGCCTTCCTATCATCAGCACAAGAATATTGTTCAGTCTGTGCCGAGTTAGTACGTTTTAAAGAAGGACAAAAGTACAAAGTACAGATAACAGCTGACCACCGTGTCTACGTCTCCCATGCTTTTTTCCATTGCTTACATGGAGGTGTTTCGCCGCGTGGATGATGTCATCAACATGATGACATCAGCTTGACGCACAAGAGGATTAGACTCAGGTCTGCTGACAGTGGGAAAGGAGTCACTTGCTAATTGTTAGCGGGTTAACATACATTCGGCAAAACTTGCATTGACACGCCAATTTTGGTGTGAAAGCAGTATGATACACTAAACTAAAACATTGAGCCACAATTTCAACCAATTTGTTTAAAAAAAAAACTTAAAAAAAATATTTTTTAAACAGAAAATTTAACCTTTGACTAACCCTTTGACTTATCCAGCCAGGCCCTTCAAACTCACTAATAACCTACTACTAGCTGCTACAGATATACTACTCTAATACTTGTTGAATTAGGCTCATGGACACAGTGGACCCAAGAGATGGGAAGGTGATTCAGCATTTTATTACCTTTAGACCGAACTATTATAATGGTCTGGACTCTTGAATCAGCACAGGAAACATTTGTTAATTAAAGCTATTAAAAACAACACTCAGAAGCCTTTGACCTGATTGAGATTAAAGAACATCCCCTTTTTTCTTGTTGACCTTCAAGAATCAACAGCTAATTTTAGAACTGATTAAACATTTGATTGCTAGAACTACAAATAAAACTGATCATGGCTAAGCCCCATATACATTTCTGTTTTTTTTTTTTGTTTGTTTTTATGCACCTGATTAGAATATAAGATTCTCTGGTAGATTTATGTTTCTTTCTGAAACTGGACTCGGGACTACAGACTACAGATGATCAGTCTTCACTGTCTGGGCCCGGAGGCTAGGAGATGCCTTACCAGAGTATCCTTAATTAAACATTTCTGCATCCACTTTAAAGTTGTTGCATTAAATGCTCTTTTATTTGGACCTTAGTTTAGTCATGTTTATTTTCAATTGGCATTTTAATTAAAGAAGAACTTTTATTAAATTAATTTACTTTTACCAAGTTGTATTTTATTTGTCCGCCCATGGGCTACCTTGTAACTCTGGTTTTGCATGGCACTTCTTAGATAAAGTCATTATTTTCTTGCTTTATTTTGGATTTTGGATGTCCTCTGTTATTTTTGAATTGCAAAAACAGTATTGACAATGCTTACTCTGATGGTACTGCAGAAAATATCCAATGATGACTCCGTTTGGCTTGCTAGGATGCGTCCAGTGTAGTGTCATCTCTGTTTCCGATGGACTGTCCAGGATCAGGCTTGTTGGAGGACCAGGAACTGGCAGCACCACAAGCAAGCAGCATTAAAATAAATTATCATTATCAATTATCAAGCATTATTAAGTAATTCTATCAGTGTATCTTTTTCCAGCAGCTGCTCACACTTTTCTCTTCACCAGTCCCCAGTTAGTCTCAGTGCTCTTAAGCCGTTTTACCAGTCACACTGCCCCACTAGCTCTCTCTGATTGCCTTAAAACCCCTACACACACTTTATCCATCATCTCTCTTGACACACAGCTCTACTTTCATCCCATCCAAAAGATTATTCCTCACCTCCTTCAGGAGTCCTGAAGGTTAGCATCTCAGAGGGGGGTCCTTCACCCTTGCTGTTGAAAACAGTGACGACCAGAGTATAGTGGGAATATGGTCTGAGATCACTTATAATCTTCTTCTCCTCATTGGCCCCAGTCTCTACTACCATGCTGCTCAATGGTTCATGGGCCCTCCTGCCTCTGTAGAGGCCCAAGGAGCCGACCCTCATCAGGTAAATCTGAAATAAGAGATTTAAGTCAGAGGAATAATCAATGGTGGTCAAAGTACACAACCTCATTACCTGACCCAGATCAATTATCACTCCTCTTCAAATTTAAGTTGCTCAGTCAAATTATTACCAGGAATAAAGTTCTGTTGTTGTCAGTTTAATAAAAAAGAAACAAATTTTTACTTTTTCAAACAAAATCTAAAATTTTGTCTTTTTAAAATAAACATGTGAAGGGGGCTGCATGGTATTGCAGCAGGTTAATGCTTTTTTCTTACAGCAAGACAATTGCTGGTTCAGCTCCCTGAATCATTCAGACCTTTCTGTGTGGAGTTTGCATGTTCCCCTGTGCATGAGTGGGTTTCCTCCAGGTACTCTAGTTTCAAAAACATACTGGTAGGCTAATTAGAAGCCCTAAGTTGCCCTTAGGTGTGACTGTGTGGGTGTGTGTGTGAAGGGTTGTTTGTGTACATGTTGGTCCCATGTTCACTGGTGACCAGTCCAGGGTGTATCTCTCCAGTGATCCAGTTGGGTCAAGGTTCAATGATGTAAGAAGAAGGGCCGAAAAAAAGCCGTCAGATCAAAGATGGCACACGGTGGCATGTGGGGGCAGCCCCTCCACCAGCCTCACAACAAGCTCAGTGGAGGACATCGCCTCCTCCACCCTCCCTTGAAAAGCATTGAGGGCTTGGTGGGATTGAAGTTAGGATTACGGGTAAGGCAAAAATATTTTTCTTCTAATGAAGACACTCACATTTAGTAATTTTTAAATTTAAATCCTGCATAATAATGATGAGTGGTGTGGACAGATCAAAACATGAACAAATTATGACAACGTATTCAATCTGACTTCAGATGTGACGTGACAGGACAGGACTTTCGTGTCTTTTTAATGAGGGGGAGTTAATTAAAGTTTCCCCCAAATAATAACCAGGTAAAGTTCAGATACTAAAGACATTTACTCAAGGGTAATACTCTTTTAGACTTCCTTTTTCAGTCAACAGCTGAAAATAATAAGAAGTTTGGGGGTTGTGTAAACCAATTTAAGCCAAAAGGAAAGATGTCTGAAATACAGATGTGGAAAAAAGAGAGAGAGTGGGAAAGAAGTAAGATACATCTTGAGGCTTGGATCGTTTAATATAAAAAAGGCTCTTTTCTACACAACCTTGAAACTAAAGAGAACTCTGAACCCCTGCCAAGCTCAGATCTGGCTTCGTCTGCTGTAAACCCAAACTATGTTTTATTCATAAGGATGGGCGCTGAGTATGTCAGGCCAAACAACAGTGGAGATCCAGGATCAGTACCTTGTATCCCAGCAGGTGCCCTCTGACTGTGTCTCTGTCTACAGGTGCCCAGGCCACTCTGATGGTTGTGCTGTTCACCAATGCAACACCAACATCTATTGGAGCCTCCAGGGGAACTGAAAGAAAGTGACAGATAGGAGAGGGGTAGGGGAAAAGAATAATGACTGTGAAAATGCCCAGGAGATAACTGAAATTATTATCTACTGCTGGACGCAAGCAAGACCGTTGAAGTTCACCCTCTTTTTTAGTAAAAGCAGTCAAATCATCAGCCATGACCAACATCTTCAGTAACAGGGATTACATTTAAAGGAGACATATCATGCTGATGTATGATTTAATACTTACATATAATATAATAAATTTGAAAACAAGACCTTACACCCCCTTAATTTTCAAATAATTAGATATTGTATTTTTTCTGATATCCTAGAACGAGATTTGATGCCTCTGAAAATAGGTCATTGTGAGATGTCCGCGAGATTTAAATCATTGTGACGACACAAGGTACCTATCTTTTTATTAGAGTAATCTGATAAAACACTTCCTCCTCTGTGATGTCCGTTAGCCACAAAACCGTCACCGAGGAACACATTAGTCCAGCAGCAGTATATAGATCCCTAGCTCACACTCACTCATTACCAGCTCTGGCCTGTAGGGGGACTCAATACGCGGTCGCTGCTTTGAGCCTGCCGGAAAATACAGTAGAAGAAGAAGGACAAGTTGGCTCTACCCCCGATAGAACTGACCAATCAGAGCACAAAGTGCTGTGACGTTGCAAGGTAACTGTAGGTCATCCTGAGATCCTCGTGTTTCAATGAGAGCCTCATAGTGGCCTAAGATGAGGATTTTGAGAACACTATTGTGGGGCAATGAAGGAACTAAATGACTTGTACTGAGGGCAGAAATGCTTTACAGGCATCCTAGTCTGGCATAGTGAAAAGGAGAAACAAGCATGATATGTCCCCTTTAAGTTTAATTCTTACATAATCTGTAACTTAATGCTGCTGACCTCCTGTTATAAGTGACTGACCCATCTAACAAATATACAAGACAAAAACTCAAAATCTTTCACCAGCCCACTGAAATGGACCACTCCTGGCTTTTAGTGTTTAGCCCACAATGGTTAACAATGTAAGGAACAAAATAAAACTGATTTAAAAATCAACTAAAATCAAACTAAATTCAGTTACTGAAGATGTCAAGGCCTACCTTACATCCAAAATAGCAGGGTAACATCGCTCAAAATGCATCCCCTAGCAATGTTTACATATATATTTTATTGTATTCGAACAAAAAGAAAAATTCTTAAAGAAGATATATTGTGCTTTCACTTATTATTTATGCAAACAAAAATAAGACTCCAGAAGTGAAACTAATGGCTTTCCAATCAAGAAACTAAAAATAGCAAAGCGAATCCTCCAAATTACACTAATACTAATGCTAAAGTATTTATGTCTCTCAGAAGATGTTTGGGACATTATAACCTTAAGCATTATCAGGGTTTAAAAAACACTACGGATATGAAGCATGAACATTCTTTACATATATTATATTGCCTTTATCTCAATTCAAAACAAATGAGATGACATTCGTGATTCACAATCACAGGATAACATTTCAGAACTAAGCTGTCATTTGTGTTCGTAACATTACAATTAGTTTAAAAAAACACTGATATTCATTTTGTTCCAGTCCATTGATAAATTATATGATTAATGCCCCTTTTGTGACCTCTTTTTGTAACATAAAGTGGAGCAATTCATTTGCAATTCATGATTCATTTCTTAATATAATTTAGAACTGATATAATATACATGTATGTATGGAATGATCGATAATATAACCACTACAATCCAAAAATTAGAGTATTTGTACACATTACCCTAAAATACATCTGCAGTTGTAGATAATGTATAGTTCCTGTAATACAGTTCCTTTGAATGATAAATCAGTGACACTGAACTGTGTGCATGGACCTGCATTTTAACACAACTTAACCTCCCTAGTGCCTTGCCTTTGTAATCTGAAGCCAAATAACCCAGACATCTTAAAAAATGATGTCTGTGTATAGAAAGAAACAATGTGAGGAATTAGTGACACCAGACATCCAGAGACGCATGAAAAATGCTGCAAGAGCAACAAGAATTTAATCATACATATTGGACAAGAACACAACAAACAATATAACATAATATTTTAATATAAATTTCAATCATATCATAAGAATAAAAGATAATTTCATAGCTGAATGGATTTAGAAATTGCAAACAATAATCGCCAATGGTATCTACAAAGTTTGTTACTGAAGTAAACACAATATATAGGTTAGAGGTTTTACCTCTTTTTTTAGCTCTGTGGATAGACGCAGCTAATGTCCTGGGTCAGTTTTACATGAAGAGTACCAAAGGTGAAAATAATACAAGGCACAAAGAAAAGCAAGTGTTCAAAACTATTCTTACCATCCTCTCCTGAGTAGCCAATGACAGGGTCAGGTTCAGGTCCCTCACCCATCTCATTGACCGCCTGCACTTTTATCTCAAAAGCAGAGAAGTTGCCAACATCACTGACTACAAACGGTGGGGCAGTTGTGTAGTTGATGTGCCAGGTAGGCCCACTGCCCACCACCCGTCTCCACAATACCTGGTACTTGAAGTCAGGCCCGTTAAAGTTTTGCCTGTCCATTTCCTGCAGCACCAAAAAAGCAGCCAATGAGGCACAAAAACACTTTTATATGTTTGACTCTGCTTCAGATTGTGGTGAAACTGTACCTCCCAGGAGATGACCAGACTGTCTGGGTCTGTGGACTCGCTCCTGACATCTGCAGGATTATTGTCTGGAGCTGTTATTGAAAGAAAAAGTTCAGTGTTTTCTTACTCACAGGTCACTTTGGAAGTGAAAACTTGTGATTTAATAATACTTGTTCTAACCCTCAGCAGGTGTGTTGTGGATCTCAGATGGCTTGCTTGGGTTGCTCTTGCCCACATCACTGATGGCAGTGACCCGGAAACGGTAGGACATGTAGGGCCACAGGGAGAGGCTGGCACGCTCTTCGTCTCCACTAACTTTCTTGAGCTCTTCCCATCCCCTGTCCTTCAAAGCTTGGTCTTCAAATTCAATCACATACTCTACAAAGACATGAAAAATGAGTTAGAGAATAAGAAATCAAGAAATAGACAGGGGTACACAATAACAAAGCAATAAAAACATTGAAAAAACAATTGTAAAGAATTCACGATGAGAATCTAGTCTGATGGTAAAGATCAAATAATAATCCAGTCTAATGGAAACAGGGCTCTTTTACTGAGCCTGAAGGGAAGAAGTGATGCAGGATTGTTGCTCTGAGGACTGAAGATAGATGTTACAATTTGTGTCTTTGTCAGTTCACATTTTTACTTATTAGATCACAGTAGGCCAAATTTTTTTTTATCAGAAAATAAAGAAACAGGAAACAAAGAAATATAAGCTGATGAAGTTGTGTGTCATCTTCCAAGATGTGCACAGATTTTCCTTGTAACTCACGGATCTACCACGTTTTATAAACCACTGGAAAGTTCAACAAAAGCTTGATTTCACCAAATACAAATACATTATATAACATCAGGAAGACCTGGAAGGAAGAACTTAACAGATTACATTCAGTAAAACATGGCTACTGATCTGGAAAAAAAAAAGATAAACTTCAGTAAATTCTTTAAATGGAGGAGTTTCCTCTGGACTTGTTCCACCTTGAACTAGAATGCAAATAAAAGTTTTAATTTGGTGCTGAAGAAGCTGTAGAAAGGTCTCTGTGGGCTATATCTACATCTAATATGTAGTTTTGAAAAAGAAGAGTGGCAGCTCTTTGAAATAAATTAATTTCCTCTATAGCTCTTTGTACCTTAAAAATGTTTACAGACTCAAAGACAGAAACTTCCTGGAGAATTTATGATTGGGAGAAAAAGACAAATACCAAATGCTGTCTTCACAGGAATCATCCCATCATAAGACTGTGTCAATATAATATAATATATATAATATATAAACTTTCTGCAGTGTGGAGAAAAAAATAACAATGCTGCAGTTTCAAAAAGGACAAAAAAGACTGACATTCGGAGAAATAGGGGAGCAACAAACACTCTCAAGATCTATTTCTGTATTTATGCTTTGGAGACTGCTCCTTTTTCTGGTCTATTTTTGTATTTGCTTATTTCCCCATTGCTTACACTGTGAAACCCAAACTCTCTTTTCTAAATAAAGCATATTTGGAAAAAGACAGTTGGAGGGAGTGTTAATGTGAATAGGCGCTGGTCCTTGTGCACTGGTACTCAACCTAGTATAGGGCTGTTGTTATCATCTCCTGGAGTCCAGCTGAGTGTGACAGTCCGACGCTTTTGCTCAGAGATCTGGAGGAGGGAGGGAGGGTCTGGACGATCTGATGAGGTAAAAAAGTACTCCAGTCACAACTCTATTCCAATGCATTTCTCAATGAGACAAGTTCAATGAATGGTTCAGATTTGAATGGATGAGGGACTTTTTTACTTTCAGACTCAGAATCTTGCTCCATGTGGTCATAGTTGATGATCTGTCAACTTACCACACAGAGTGAGAGTGCTGCTGGCTTTAGCCATGTCCAGTTTGGTGATGACTTGACAGCTGTACACGGCCTCATCATCTGGTCCCACATTTGCTATGATCAGACCTGGTCCTTCAAATGTGTATCTGTGGAAATATTATCACTTTTACTTACACTTTCATCATTAGACATCATATTTACCATGCCTTAGGATTTAACCATCATTTTATTGTGAAAAGAGAGACATTTATAAATGAAATTGTTTTCTTTTGCTCAATTGTTATGCCTTTAAATGTCTTCAGATAAGACCCAAGAATACAAGGACATACAAGTTGCCCAGGTGAGACAAAAGAAACCTCAACAGGCTTGTAAATTGGAATACACATGCTCATTAAACACTAAAACAGCAGTCCTACAATATATAAATAAATTAAATATTCACAAGAGTCAGAATGCTGATAGAAAGTACGATTTTCTTTTTTTTCTGTATCATCCTGGATTCAAATACTGCTAAATGTTGTTAAAAGTACTTGCTATAGATATGTCTGAAAACTCAATATACAGGGATGGCTGCAAAGTGAGGCAGAGAATTTGTTCTGGATAGCTGGACCTCTGTCCATTGCTGAACACTGTGTTAAGCTAGTTCTGTAAAACTGCCTCTGTTACGACAGTAGAACTAGAGTGATAACAGTGGCTGTCATTTCATTAGGTTATACCCTGAGGGAAAGATTTTTTTTTATCAAAAGTCATGTTAATACAGTGAATTTACATACATTTTGGGTATTTGTATACCAGGTTTTTATCCAAAATGTTTGGTGCGCACACCTTTGAGTGCAAACTTATAACTATGTATTATCTGGTACTGACTACGTACAGAGGTCCATGTAATCTAAGGTAATCCATCAGAAAGCAAAAAGTATGCAAATCATGTGGTTTTACATCCGTCCAGCCTCTGTCATGGTGCTGTATTAGGAGATCCACATAATCTGGCTCAACCTAGCAACTAAAGGCAGTTGTGCAGCTTTATCATGACCCTTTAAATTGTACACTTTTTGCTTTTTGCTCCCGTTGTTCACACAAAAGAGCTGTATCTCAGAAGCAGCTGGTTCTTAGACAACACAGTTAGGAAAATACTACCTGCTCAGCACTTTTAACCTGCGATTGAAATGTTACATCTCCACAAAGCTACATCTTATATCAGTGTTACATTTCATAGTTTTTCATGACAAAATGAAAAGGAAAAGCTGTTAAGAAGCAGTGAAACCCTCTTTACTTTTCATTAGCCTCCATTCATTTAAGTGCACTTTACAGAGCACACAGTGAGGTATGTAATGCAATCTAATGGAAGGCCATCACTGTTGATGTACTAGTAACATATCATGTGATCAGACAGAGTAAATTTGATATCTAAATGACCAAAACACGTTAATTCAGTCAATTTACTGCATAAACAGGATCAAAGACAGCCCACCAACTATAAGCAGAAGTTGGCAAAAAAACAACAAACATGATTAAGAAACATGAACTAAGAACAAAACCAGCAGGATGTGGCATCACATCTTTCGGCTAAATGAACTGTTAACACTGCGTTAAAATGATCCTGTAGGACTAGATTTTCAGGCGTAGGGTGCTATGCAATTTTTTCAAGGGTCAAGGGTTAGAAGCTCTGCTCAGAACATACCCTTGGTAGCACAGCAAGACATTTATATATCTTAAAGCTTCTTCGCTAGATTTTCTCTGTGTGTTTTGAAGAAGAGCCTTGCATCAAACCATATGCCTCAGTGCTTATATGAGGAGATTTAATGCACATAAACTTTGTTATGAGAAAACGAAATAAGCAGACATACACTGTGCAAAGGCTGTCATCATTGTGTCTTACTTTTCATCACTGTGGGACTGAAAGAGTTTCTGCTCATTTCTTCTCCACTGAATAAGTGGAGGGTCCAGTTTTGGGTCAACAACAGCCACACAAGTGAAGATTGCCGTGTGCCCTGGCTGTACTTTCAGATTTTGTGGGGGTGTGATGATCACTGTCCTGTCTGAGGAAAAAGTAAACGGAGAGACATTAAGCTGAGTAAATCTGCAAAAGGTGACGTACAGATCATCTGCTTAGATACACAGTGTTCCTCTTACTGTACACTTCCAGCTCTGCACTGATGGACAAGCTTGTGTTTTGCACTGAGCAGGTGTAGATGCCCTCATCGTCACGAGTGACATTAGAGATCTCAAGCACCCCATTGGTGAGTGGGTTCACTCTGGGATCTGCAAGAAGGGAGGAGGTACTGCTGCTTTCCCTGAGAAAGACACACCAAAAGGCTGGTAAATTCACCACTTTATTTCTGTTTCACCAGACAGAAGAAAGTGAGGCTGGAAACAGTCCACGCTGACTAAATTCACTGTCACAGTCCAGATGTAGCAGCATTTGGCTGTTAATTTATGCACTATTGAGATCTACCTGACTGTATCATCTCTGTGAAATCTGTCACCATGAAAATCCAGCAAGAATCTTGTTATAATACACAACGCAATTTAAAAGAACACTAATAAAAGGTGTATGTTTGTTGTGTCTCACCATATGACTTTAGGTTTTGGTGAGCCAAAGGTTTCACACTCCAGTGAGGCCTTCTGACCCTCTGTGAATGTGTACGTGCTACCGTCTTCAGTAAGGATCTGAGGAGGCAGCTCTGAAAAACAACAACAAAAATGGATATGAGACACCACAGTAACACACTATGAATATATGATTATATGAAAAAAAATAAACACTCACCAATGACATAGATGTTAGTGTTGGTGAGGATGGTCCCGTGTTTGTTGGAGGCACGGCACTGGTAGATTGCAGTGTCTCCAAAGTTGACATCCTTCAGGATCAGAGATCCACTTGCAGTCAGACTACGTCTGGGGTCCTTGTCAGTTTCTGTTCACGAAACACATTTTTAGCACTATGACAGTGTTTGATGATACATGTTTCGGTATGGATCACACTGACCTGAGAGGGGGATCCCATTGATGGTCCAGCTGATAGTTGGGGAGGGGATGCCGTCTGCCTGACAGTCTAGTCGGACCGTCTCACCAGGGGCGTATAACTGACTGCTCGGCTCCTTGGTCCAGTAGGGAGATGCTGGAAGGGATATGAGTGTTATAATACATTTAAAAAATTCCAATTAAAAAAATATGTATTTTAACAGACCAAAACTCTAAACTAACACAGTATGACAGACGGATAATGCTGACCTCCCTCAAGCTGTCAAAGACTGAAAAAGAAGTCTGATGCCAAACTGTTCTGCTAAAGGACACTTAATCAATTTCACAAGGATTACAAAAGAATCCAAATATCAAATAAGTCATCAACCATGTATATGCAGTTCTCGTATGTTGAAATTAAAATTGGGTTAATTAGTAGGCAGGTGCATTTATTGTCTCCACAACTATCTAATGGTCTTACTGATATTTTGTGATGTTACTATATTATATCAAGTAAAGATGCAACATAATAATACAAATGACTATTGTCCTTTTTATTATTACTTACCTCCAACATTTGACCATGCTCTCTCAAACTAAAACTGTACAATTATGATTTTAATAATAGATTAAAAAAAATCTCATGTTCTATTAACTTTACTAATTTAACATTAATGATGTTGTTTTGATGTGATGCCTGGTAACCTCAGTTTGAATATCAATGTGATTACTTTGCTTTACTGTTTAATGGTAGGTGTGGAGAATGATTAAGAAGAAGCTCTCATTATTTTCCTTTTGTACAATAATTAATTTCATGATTCCGTAGTCTACAAAATCAAATCATGAGGCAGTTTTCTGTCCTCACACGATAAGGCACTCCTGTCATGTGTACGCAGTGTGCACCCTCTGCAGTCAGACTGACTGTATCTTACCCAGATACAGCAGAGGTATTTTCTGATTGGTGGATATGTAGCTGAATGTTATTTTTCATTTGGCTGATGTGTAGTTGATCTTATTGACTGGGTCACGTCAAGCCCCCATTGAGCTCAAATCCTTACACTTTCCCTTTTTCCCCACTTCTGACACGTCAACGTTAAGGACAAAATGTTCACTTGCTGCATAATGTATTCCACCCACTAACGGTGCCATGACAAGGAGATAATCAGCGTTATTCACGTTACCTGTCAGTGGCCATAATGTGATGTCTGATCCATGTATGACCTATAAAGCAGCATTAGTACCCATGGTAATTCCACCTAATGGCTACTTACATGCCAATTACATGAACACTGAACTTAAAGATTCAGTAGAATCTGCTACAAACAGCATACCTAGGGGCAGGGCTATATATATATATATATTTATATATATATATATATATATATATATATATATATATATATATATATATTTTTTTTTTTTTTCCCCACAGAACTCAATTTACGATTTTAATCCATTTTTTCCCCTCTCAAAGCAAAAAAACTCTAAGTGACATAAAAAATGACATGAACAAGTTCTGCCTTTATGTTGTCAAAATATATTCCTAAACCAATCAGAATTTCCCTCTTAAAATGAAAGTGAGTGTCATAAATGTTTATTATGTAGTTCTAATGCAGGCAGGTTTGCCTACATAAACACTGAAAGCTGAGGGATTTCACAGCATGTAAACATGTTTTTCTCTGATCAATATTTATTCTAATTTAAAAAAATACAAGCCTATAAAAATGCTTGTGCAAAACTTGACAGGGCCACCATCATGAAAAATGTAAAATTTCAGTGTATTTTTTCAAACTTTGCAACTACTTACAATTTAAGTAAGTCAATGAAAAAAAATCTTGATTTTTTAATTTTTAAATCTTCTGCAGAAAATCGATTTAATCGATACATTGCCCAGTCCTACCAAGGAATATTGCTAGTTTTTTTAAGATTCACTACTGTTTGCTAATTTGTTGCCAAGGTTTACAAGAAGGTTGAAAGTAACTGCTTCAAGAGGCACATTACCACTTCTTCTTGCTGGGATTGGGTACAGAAAACAGGTTTCCGAGGTTTGAGGATTTGATAAGGCATATGAGTTTCAGTTCCTAATAGGTATAAAAGTAGATAACACTGGTGGAAATTTTGACTTAACTCCACTAAAAGGTCATGGCAACTCCTGCAGTGATGGCATTTAAAGAATACACCTTCATTCGTCCCACAAGGGGAAATGTACACAGCAACACAGCCAAAACAGTATGATGAAGCATTTCCTTCAACACAGTGTAAATGGTTGGAAATGAACCGTGTTTGTTAAGTTATATGTCATGCATATTTCCAGATACGGCTTCAGATATGAGTCCAAAGAGCTCCTCATTCAACTCCCACCCTTTTACTGTGAAAACCCTGCAGAGCTCACCACAGTGACAATGACTAAAGCGAGGTTGAAGGATGTCACTGTACACAGGGAGTGATAAGACAACACGATGAAGGGAACCAACCAACTGTGGGCAGCATTACTGTATGTTAAACACATTGTTTATGTCTGTAATATTTAAAGTACAAAACTAGTTTCATATAATTGCATCAACATGTAGAATTTAAGGTAGTTACTGAAAAAAAACAGCAGCAGAGGCTATGACACCATCCAACAAATTTAAACTTCTACTTTTTGTTGTTTTAATCACTACACAGAACTTATCTGAATTAGAATTGATACAATCTTGATATACCCATCACAAATAGCAGCTGAGGAGGACATGCCTTGGTTGATAAATCAAATCTTCTCAGCTAAATGCATATTGGGAGAGAAGTTCATATAAGTTGCCTTATGCTAATGTTCGTGGATAATTATAAAGTGCTTTTAAAGACCTCATAAAGGTGTGTTTGGTTTGTGTTATGAAAAGTATGAAACTGATTCATACTGGGGCCAACCCTGACTCACATTCCTATGCTTTTGCCCTCTTTGGACTTCTCTTGATTAATAATAGTATCCTGTCACTGTCTTCTAAGTGCCCTTCCTTTCAGAAATAATGATTCTGTATCTAAAATACACAACATACAATAAGATAATACATTATGAAAACATCTGTAGTGGTTACATAAAATGCATGCATTGATAAAAGCTGTATCTATAGATTTTTGTATATAATGTACCTTCAACAGTCACAATGTAAGTGTGTGAGACTTTTCCCTGGGAGTTGTTAGCTATGCACTGGTACTCGCCCCCGTCACTCTCAGAGATGTTGCTGAAGCGCAGGCGGCGGTCAAACATATCTTTCACAGTGCGGGATTCAGAGAACTCGCCGTCCTTCCTTATCCATGACACTATGGGAGTTGGACTGAAGAGGAGAAAAGATGAGAGGATGAGGGTTAAGAGAGAAATCAGAGGAAGTGTCACATAGGAAAAAGAGGGGAGAAAATGTAACAAGGATACATTTAAGATGGAAAAATAGTTAAGAAAAAAACAGATGAATAACAAAAGAAACAGGAAAGCAGTGAGGGTCAAAGGTGGCTGGAGGAAAACAATAGATAATGAAATGAGGAGGGAGTGGAGAGGTAGGAGGAGGAATGAGTGATGGATATGAGGCAGGTAGGATTGATTAAAAGGAGTGACTGAAAAGGAGAGATTGATGGTGTCAGACAGGGAACACTCACAGGCCTTGGACAATGCACTCAAGCTCCAGCATCTGGCCTCTGAGAGCGTGGTAAATACTTTGACTTCCTGTTGGTCTCATCATGTGCGGCCTCCTGTTCCGCAGCACAGAGTTGGCTGAAGACAACAAGAGAGGAAACTTAAAGACCAGGAGAGAGCATCATACATATGCATGGGTAACGTTCTGCTGACACAGCAGCCACTTATAGATGGGCACACACGCAAACACACAGAGACAGGCAGGGCGTGGAGGCGTGCAGAGAGGACTTCACCTTTCGACTAACACATCGACATACAGATTTTCTTCACACACACTGAGGTCCCGTGTTAACATGTGCTCATCTCTCTGACCTCTGCTCAGGCCACAGATGCTGGCAGCCACATCTCAGTGTGAGCTGCATCTCATTACCGCTGGGCTGAGGAGGTGAAGGACCTCCTGCCGGCCCTGGGACTGTCTCGTGGACATGTTACTGCTTTGGTCAGCAACACGCCACCACATGGAGGGAGTTGACTGAAGTTTTTTATCCAGCCTCGCTGGTTTTCACCACCAAGCCGAGTATCTATTGAATCGTTTGTGAGTGCTAATGTCTTAGAGAACTGTGCAGAGGTGTATTTTAGGACAGATTTCTAAGTAGAACAAAGTTTAAAGTAATAATCTTTGTGTGTGGGTGTATGTATGTGCATGTAAAAACAAGCTATAAAATAGCATATGGATGATTTTCCAAAGATAGAAGACCTTGTTTTTTCAGCTTGCCGTTTTTGTACTACCTCTTTTTCTCTCTTTAGTCACACAAAGCAAACAAACAAAAATAAAGGAGATGCAATATATTTTATATAAAGTACAAAAAAAGCAATAAAAACATACAACACACAAACAAAAAGAATCGAAGAAATGTAAATACATTTATCTACTGTGCTTCCATCCCGTCTTAAACCCATCCATTAGACCAGAACCTGCCCACCCCATTTAAATCCTAATAAAAGAAAAATAGAAAAAAAAATAAAACAAAACACAAAAATGTCAGTCTTTCAATTAGTCATTTAAAAATCTTCTATTGGGTACTGCTTTTCCAAGCTGCATGACCTAAGTGTCCCTCTGTCCAGAGCAAAATACTCCCAAACCAAAGGGGCTTCTTCAGCAGAAAATTTGAGCTCTGTAAAAGTGTCTAACTGTGCAAAATCATCTGACACTGTTTTTGCATTGTTTTTTTCATGACAATGTGCTTCTGTCCATTACAACAACAATGTACAGCTTGCCTCAAATCTTTCTTTACAGTTTCAGAGCTGACCACCTTTACTGTGGTCAATATTGACATATACTGTTGAAATGAACTTCATACTCATCTACCCTCCTAAGTTTGCAGATGTCTGTGGATGTTTCTTTGCTTGATGATCATAAGTCTTATCAGAACTTTGGTGGTTTTTTTTTTTTCATTTTATTTATTTAGAATTTTATAGGCATTACAAACACAAGATGAAAGCATCAAAAGAAAGAAATGATTTATTTAAATAGGATGCTTTCATGTCTCACCAGTTTTAACTTACAGCCTACAGCTGAGTTACAGAAACAGCACAAATGCTGGGAGGCATAAGTCAATGACAAACTTCTTTTTTTGAAGTTTTTTTATTCCTTTGTTGTGTTCAACACTTCTCCACCTTATATAAAAGTTATTACTATAATCATTGAGTATTCAACTGTAATTCAGGAGCTAGCTGTTGATCAACTAAGTTTGTTGTGTTGGTTAATATTGCCTTTGACTTTTTGTGACCTTCTCTGTTTGACATGGTTATTTGGTTTCATTTTATTATTACTTGAGCCTCTGCCTCTGTTGAAACGTAAATATTTGATTAAAAAAGTTGAACAAAAGTATTATTATTATTACTTTGATACAAACATTTTTTTTATTGTAAACAGAGAAGATTTAACATTCACCCTGTTTCTAACAAGACTGTCTTGTTTTTCTGTTTTCACATTTACTTTTATCTTCTGGTTTTATCTTCTGATTTGATTCTGTTGCAATTTAAAAAAAAAACAAGAAAAGATTGGAGCACATATTGGTTTAGAGGAAAACTTCCTTTAAAACAGAGTCTGATTGCAAATAAAAAACAGGCTGCCGCTGCTCTATCATCCTGCTTCACCCCCTCCATGTACTGTAGAATACAAGCTTTTGCTGTCTGGTTGCATTGTACTCAGCCTCAGTGTAGGACAAACAGACTAAGAATTCATTTTTTTCTGGTAAAATTTGCTTCTTTAACAGCCTCATGTGACTTATTCCCCCTTCATGTTTGTTCATCAGTGTGTGTATTTCAGAGCTCTTTACATGTTTCAGACTTAGTACTTTTTTTGTTTAATTAACTACTTGCTTTAAAACAAATTGCCCTCAGAGGACTAAAAAAGTTCCCTTGAACCATGGCAGAGTTAAACTCTATTCTCCGGTGTGTAAGTACAACCTGCAGCAGACTCTGATACCTTTATTCCAAACTATTTGACACCAAGAAATTGTGCTCTGTAAATGTTATACTGGAGTTCTTTCAAGCGTTTCTGTGAATAAATGAATGTGCTGATATTTAAGATGTAATTTGTCAGTGCTATGAGCAGCCCTAATAAGATTCTATTAATGTTTATTTTATTAAGCTAGCAGAGGAAATCTCACAGGCTTGTCTCAGAACCACAAAATATCAGTATGTCTCAAAACTACTGAAGAAGCAGCAGTGACTACACTGTTTGAAGTTTGAGCCAGAGAAGCTTGGTGTTTTGTTAGGGTATTCGTATCAGTGACAACCTCACATTACTTCATATACAGTCCTTGGGTCAATTTGAGCTTGATGTCATACTTGAGTGGCTGCCATACTTGCCTCTGTAGGAGCTGGAGTGTTTGCTGACTGTGACAAAGCAAACTTAACTGTTTTTCTGCCCTGTACACACAGATATGAAAACTACTGCTTTTGTCTCTTTACAAAAACTGTGAAATAAGGCATAGTTTCAAGAAAAGTGTCTGTCCACACAAAAACACTAAGCATATCCCAGCTGACATTGAGCGAGAGGCAGGATGCAATCTAAACTGTTCGCAAACCAATGGCAGGGGAACATGGAGAGACAACCATTCATGCTCACATTCATTTCGAAGGACAAACTGGAGTCACAGGTTAAATTAATGAGAATGTTTTTGGTCTGTGGGAGGAGGTCGGAGTGCCCAGAGAGAATCCACACGAGCACAAGGAGAACATGCAAACTCCTTCCAGCTGTGAGGCATGTTCACTACTTACAGTGTTTCTGTGCCACCCTTTGTTAAAGCAATACAAATGAATCATATTTAACAAGTTGTCTTTGGAAAATTGAAGCTATTTGTATTTCAGTATTTAAAGCCACTATCAAGAAATCTGCATGTCTGCTGAAACTCTCAAGGCTGAAGACACACATTCTCATAACTGCTTTTATTTAACTGTAACTTTTAAAATATTGAAAAAAAAATATTAACTTTGAGTTGCTTTAGTTTGCCATTTCTTCTATCTTTATATCTTTGTTTAAACTTCTCTGTTTTTTTCTGTAGCTTTCATTATTTGTTTTGATAAATATTTTTTTCTGCTGTGTTTATTTTCCTTTGTCCTTTATCGCTATGTTCTTATGTAATGTCTGAGGATCACTGAATTGTGCTGTTGCTGAAAAATGCAATACAAATGCCCTGGTCATGGGGAATAAAATAGAACATACAAATCACTCAGAAAAGTAAAAATGATTAATGGTTTATAGTTCTTGATGCACCCTGAGTAATATCTTAACTCTGTGAACAACCATTATATCTACGCACATTTTCAGCTCACATTCAGCAGGACTCTGAATGATGTAAAAGCTTGTGTGTCGTTATATTCCACAGTGAAAGTATCAATACACCAGAAAAGAAGAACAAATTATTATCATTATTATCAGCTTTTGTTTAAACAGTCAGATGTAAAGAGGTTCTGGTTTGGTGGAGTGGGTTAACACTTTGTGTAACTTGGGTTTGATTCCCACCTGAGGCTCATTAACTGCATATTTTCTCCTACTCTTTATCCCCCTTTCTAAATCAATTCACTGTCAAGAAAGGCCAAAATTGTCCCAAAATATCTTCATAAAGAAAAGGGCAAATATTATAAGAAGTACCACCATATTAATGGCTAGTTAACTTTCAGTATTGGTCAATAATCAAACCTTGAAGAACTCTGAAGTTTCTTGTTTGGTTTTCCATCTAGTGGTAAGGTGAATGGTGGATCGGCCTTGGCATGGAACTTAACTATGTTATAACCAACATGAAATCTAAGCATCACTGAAAACGTGGTTGTAAACTCACAGGGGTTGACTTTCAGAGTGATGGGCTCCTTTGCAAGAATGGTGCGTGTAGCAAGGTACTGAACATTGCAGGTGTAGTCCTCCCTGCTGTCTGCTGTTGTCAAATGGGCGAAGTACAAGTTGCCATCCTTTCCCACCACCACTCGGTCACTGAGTAGGATGTGGTGTAGCCCTGAAGGGAGAGGGAGAGAGGAAATAAGCCTTAGGAGGAAAGAGGCAAGGACGACAGACAGAGCAGTGGAAAAAATTTAGAAACAAAAGGGAGAGAAGAGAGGCTTAGCGGCAGAATTAAGTAGTGAGAGGAGACAGGGGAAGCTCAGAGACACAATAGGATGAGAGGGGAAGAAAAAACATTTAAAACAGGCTTTGAAAATAAGTGTAAGACAAAACTCTGCTAAAAATGAGTACTCCAGACATCTGAGAAAGCATGATATTATAGACAAGTGCATATTAAGGATAACATGGTCATGAAGAAAGAGGAGAGATATAATGTATTGACTACCCTCAATGATGGGATTAAAGTGAACAACAAAGGGATCAATAGACAGTCCAAGTGGCAGCTTAACTGAGAAGACAGGAAGGATGTAATGGAAGAAGATGGAAAGGTAATGTACTCACTCCAGTCCATCCAGTGGATGATTGGCTCCATGGAGCTCTGTGGGGGGTTACATTTCAGGACAATGCTGTTTCCCTCTTCAGCCCTCACAGTTACCTTTTTTTCCTTCTGCTGTGATGGGGGAGCTAGAGGGAGGCAAGTAAGGACAAAACCATTTCAGTTCAAGCTTTATTACTGAGTCAGGGTCTAAACAGAGACTAATACAACATACAACAGGGGCTACGGTAGGTTTAGGAAGTTTATCAGGTACAAGGTGCAGCTCACTGTAAAGGTGACAAAAGGCTTTTAAATGATATAAAATGTAGTACCAATTGGTATTATTAAATGGGAGAAATAATTGACTAAAATAACATTTCCAAAGCTCTCTTGCTCTGCGTATTGCGGAGTGAGAGAGCTTCACACACACACAATCTTTAACGGAATAAGGGTTTGTCAGCAGCTCAGTGGTTTAAGAAGAAAAGTGCAAAGTCCAAACTAAGTGCCAGGTCGTCTTTTGTCAGGTAAAAACTATGTTACCTGTGTATCTTGTGTTTGCTCCCTCCCACTTTCCTCCCCCCTCTCGTTGTTGATAACCTCACAGGAGCCACTGAAGAGCCACATGACATCAACTCAAGAGTGTTTCTGGGGAAACTGTTGTCAGGGAAACAGTGAGGGAAGGAGGTCGCCCAGGAGAAAGCCCATCACACAGGTGGATGGGTCCTCAGGGGTGTGCTTTACTTTTGCCTGGGGGCCGTATGTGTGTGTGCACATGTGTGCGTACGCGGATGTACTGATTATCGTGTTATTGCATGTAATTATGTTCTGGGTGGCGGTACAAGGAGTGCTTGCTGTGAGCCTCCATCTGCTGACAAATGAGGCCTCTATAAAGCAGGGCGAAGGAAAGGTCTGTGTTCCTGCTATGCTTACAGCTTTGTAAATCCCTCTGTTATTGCTGATAAAAACAAACAAAAGAGCGGCTCACTTCTAATCTGGATCTTGAAGGCATTGACAAAAGTGCCAACGCTGACTCTGACATCAATGAAAGACTTACTCTGATGCAATCCAGCTCAAATGAAAACGAATCAACCTCAAAACATAACTATTTGAATTCAGCTGATACTGACGATGAAAGAATGTAAATGGTACAGCTTTGTGTAATCATACTGACTCTACTTTAAAACAGTCTTAATTTTCTCTTAACTTAGTGTACAATTGTCACAATGGTGTGGCACATTTACACTCCGCCGCATGTATTCAAATTGTAAAAACTCAGCCAATACATCTCATTTACATTTTAACAAAAAAAAATTGAGCAATTTATTGTTCAATGCCACCAAAATAAAAATAATGTTATTTTTTTAGCAATGCTGGTCAATATATATTTCTTTATTTGCTTGATTGTTTTTTTTTTTGCCAGAACAGTAACAATCTACATCATGACTTTGACAGCCACAGAACTTTAAGTTTATCAAAAAGAAAAATGGAAATAACATCACATTTCTATGAAAAAGTGGCAATCTAGTTTCAAACAAAAGTAGAATCTCTTCTCATGGGCAATAAGGATATAACTTCTATCTTCATGTACATCATGCCATCCTTTTTGAATCCATTGCCACCATTTAATTGTTATTGAATTGCTTATTGGTTGTTTCTTTGATATTTCTGATTAGTTTTAGCACAATGGTGGAAACAAGAAAACCAGTTTTCAGATGTATTCATTAACTTGATCAAAGTTCTGAACAGTTGATTTGTTGCTTGCAAAAAAGAGTCCAATCATTCAAGCAACTGGCACAGTCCCTGTCAGGAAGGACTTATTGCTTAATTCTTATTTTGAGAATAGTTTACAATCTATCTAAATACCAATCTAAAAACCTGATATAGTTGAAATACATGCTGAAGATATGATTTGGGAGTCATTATCCAGGGATTATCATGACTCCTTGCTTTAGTTCTAAAATATGAGGCTATATTTCCATAGAAAACATCTCTCTACCATATCCAACCAACTTGTTTGGTTAGGGGGTCACTTCTTAGCCAGTTCTTAGATGTAGCCTTTTGGCACGCCAGTATCTAAATTTTGAGCAGATAAGATGTCCTTCTTTTAAGTGATGTTGTTTGGGATCAAACTATATATAACATATAACATATTGTTTCAGGTTGTTGTGTGATGTTATGTAATGATATATTTTTTCCACAAGGAATTATTTTGTTGCAATCCCTTAAATGAAAGAAATGACTTTTGTGGTAAAAAAAAAAATGTAAATTGTGACAGATATGGGTCAAACATTAATCAAAACAACTTCACTCGACAACAAACTAATACAAGAAGTAGGTTTTGAGAATTACTGTGATAACAATCATCTCGAAATGTTTTCTCACCATCAACTGTGAGAATGGCCTCATTGGACACGGCTGTCCCCAGCTCATTGGATGCCAAGCAGACGTATTTTCCCTGGTACTGCTTCAAGTTGTCCATGGTGTTACTGAGGGTGTAGAATGCGTATGTGCCGGGGCGCTCTGACACCTTGAGCTCCGGGTCACTGCCTGGGTCAAACTCCTCTCCATCCTTAGTCCATCGGAAACTTCAAGCAAAAAGGGGGAAAAAGTCATACAGCTGGCAGAGTAGCTGGTTGGAAAGCAATTAACAAAATCTGTCTTTTTGACAAACATCTTGGAAATTGAGAAATCTAATGGTTTGCTGCAAAATTTAGAAGCAATGCTGCAGCGGGGGTTATGGGCTTGTAGCATGTAATTGTGATATTCATCTTTTTCTTGGTGACTGGAACAGTTTTCCACTTCATAGCAGCTAAGACACTCCGGAAAGATTGCCTTAGGGCTTAATGACATTTATCCCTTGTTGAAATGAGAACTCTGACGGGGTGAATCTGTGCTCTCATGTAACATTGATATAAAGATGTCAGCTGAACAAGGAGAGAGAAGGTCAGAGTCTGCAGTAACATAACCAGTGGCTATACTCGTCCATGACTAATATAGCATTATATACTTTAAGTGTTAGACTTTGTGTGTGTGTGTGTGTGTGTGTGTGTGTGTGTGTGTGTGTGTGTGTGTGTGTGTGTGTGTGTGTGTGTGTGTGTGTGTGTGTGTGTGTGTGTGTGTGTTTGCTGACTTACATGGGTGAAGGATTGCCGCTGGCTTCACAGCTCATGACGAGGTCTTCAACACTGCAGACCGTGACAGACTCGGGCTGTGTTGTTATCATTGGGGGTGTTTTCACTGTAGGGACCAAAAAAGAGTTATTGCTAAATATAAATACATAAAATAAACAAACACACTCATAAAAAATGTTTTAATAGAAGGACAGCACGTGCACACACTCAGGCCAGCAGTCTTTACATGACCTGTTTTCATTCTGTAGTAACTCTGCTCGAGACATACGCACACATTTATTAACTTTTTGTAGCACACAGCTCATTTTGGCACAGAAAAATCAGAGATAGCATTCATTTTCATACTTTAACAGCCATCAATGAGTATATCTGGTCTGTTTCACTTAAAAGATTCCCTTGAGAAAAGATGTAATGTAGGACGAGGATAAGAGTGAATGCACGAGAGCAGACATAAAAATGGGTTGAGATGAGAGGAAATTGATCTAGCATAATATAAGAGGGAGAGTTCATGCAAAAAAAGGAGATATATGGCACAGTGCACCCTGGGAGACTGGGAGAAGGGGAAGGGGAGGTGGAGAGAAATAGTCTGCTGGGAAATGAAGCAGGAATTTGAAGGGGGAAAAAGTAATTACCAGCGGAAGAGGTTTCGTTTTCTCTGTCAACACTGTCCATAACAGCCATAAAGAAAAGCCTCGATGACTGACTCATAAATCCAGCATGCTGAGATTTGGTGGGACTATACCATATTGAACTACAATGTTCAATGCCCCACACATGCTTTATAGCTCATGTCTATGTTTTGTATTTTGTTTTTAGATATTCATAGACTGAAATTTAAATCTCCTTCTCCCTGTTGCTTTAATAAGTACACGCTGGCACTTTGCGGCAGAATAGAGCACACAAATGGATATTTGTGGGGTGGAGTCTTTGACTCTAGGGATAAGAGACAGCTCTAGTCAGGGATAAATTTACATTATGTAGGCAAATGGGTGCAGAATGGGGGGTGGCTGCCAAGCATGAGAGAAAGCTGGTGGAGATGAGGAGCTGTGTAGACAGTGGGAATGGATGGGAGTGCAGCAGAAAAGGAAGAAATGAAGCGCAGCTGATATTGTTACTGCAGAAGGGTTGTTTTCACCCAGTCTCAGGTTTTACATGGAAATTTGTATCATGTTTGGTCAAATTTAGGTCACTTTAACTTTTGTTTAATTTAATAAGCAAAAATTATTTTAGTTTTAGTTGAAAAAAGGCCATTTTATTTGAGTCATGTCTTCTATTCAAAACATTTATTTTTAAATTAACTAAACTATTAAAACTTGGAATGGGGGCAAAATGTCACTTTCTTGATGTAAAACCATTCTACATTAAAAGGCAGGTAACAGTGTTACATGTTAAAAGGTGTATCTGCAGCATTGATTAAGAAGTTGAGAGGAAAATTGAAGCACACAGAGGTGAATATGAAGCAGCGTCACTGCGTAACTATTACACGGGAGAAAGAGAGCTGCAGGTTTCATCTCTGAATCCAACAGCAGTGCAAGAAGGCTCTTTGGCTGCATGAGAGACCTGCTGGTGATTGTTTTGGAGCAGATGTTTTACAGTAGTTTGGCGATGTGCAGTAGGAACAACACTTCCTCTACAGCAGTTGTTTTGATCCATCCTGTCAAGTCTCTGTTTTCCCGATTTGTGCAGGTCGCACACGATGATGTCATGAAGCCTCTCCACCTGCCTCAGTGAATTTCCCTGATAATTTCCTGCAGCGTTCAGACATAAGCTTTCTCAGACTTTACAAAGATAAAATACAAAGCTTGAGGAAAATATCCGGGTAAAGCCCAAGTGAAAAATTCTGCTGTTTGCGATCACACATACAGCTCGCAGGGATGATGCCTGGATAATTTCAGGAATTATTGGCAAGTGTGAATGGGGTTTGTGAAAGCAGCTTAAGTGTCATGGTTTTGTATGCCTGGTATTTTTAGCCTCTTTTATTTTAGCCTTATCAGTTTTGGTTTGAAAAGAATTCTTACATTGTCTTTAGCTTTTTTTTTTTAATAAAGATACTTTTACCTACCTTTAGTCTCTTTAACACCATGGATAAAAGGTAGTTAAACATTTTGAGACCAAATTTCTGTCAACAAATGTAGCACTGCAGCAAATGGTTCCAGAAATAAAGAAGAAAAACAAATAAGGGGAAGATTCACACAGATGCAGAAAAAGACTGATAGGGTGACTGGGAGAATTTAATGAAAAAATTCCCACTGTTAGAGGCATAAGCTCATTTCCTCAGCTGATCAAATTGAAGTTGGGACTGCAGGCAGGAGAGGAGCTGGTGCTTAGAGCTTTAACTCCTCTTTATTTCTCTGTGTGTTTGATCTGACAGCCCTACTGCCTCCTTCAATATCCTCCTCTCTGCTCCTGCAGGGACCTCACCTAATAGGAGTGAATAAGGCTAAACACACTCATATTGTTGGTGTAAAGAAAAGCAGATGGAAACAGGGGCACATTTTCAACACAACACATCCTCAATTAAAAGTACACACAAGATAAAACGCATTGTGATAAATATATACTGACACAAAAGCCCAACACCGCAGATGTACACTAATGCTGCATTCATCTAAGCGCAGCAAAGTGCAACAGGCAGAGTTTTCCTCTTTAGCATAATGAAAGTGTTTACAACAAGCTCTGCCAGCTCCTGCATTAAGACAGAAAGAAGTCAATAAAGTTGAAAGCACTTACGATCACTTATGTGGTCTTTTAATCCAAAATGGTGGGCAGGGGAAAAGAAGCAATGATGGAGAAAAGGTTTTAGTTACAGTAAATTAGAAGGACAACAAGACAGTCAGGACCCGAAGGCAGAGAGTTACAGATACAGAGGAGGAGAAATAAAGTGAGTGACCAGAAAGAGGACGCCATCGTAGAAAGGTCTGAAAAGAAATTCAAAAACGAAAGGAAGATGGATGAGTTAATTGTCAAGACACAGATATAAAATATTTTAACCCTTTAACTTCCAGTTCAACTGTTTGGCAGAGGTCTATTAAATTCAGAAATATTTAAAGTGTCATAAAAATAACAAATCATTGTTTGTTTTTGTCGATGTATTAGGATACAGACAAATCTGCAAACAAACCAAAAGAACTGATATTTCCTGTGTGTGGGATTTAAAGGTTTTAAAGAGAAATGCTTTTATTATTATCACCCTCTTTTTTTATACTTTACTTAAATAGTTATGAATAAAAAGTGGTGTGTTTGTCAAACTCTGTGTCATCTGTTTGAAGTAATTTTTATTGCTATTTTGCTTGCAAACATTTGTGCCTTTTCCAATTGATTTTGTCCCAAATATTTGTGAATTTTAAATCATCAGATAACTGACTTTTAACTTTTTAAACCTCTGAATCCCACACCATGAAAATATTTGCTATTTTTTTTGGTTTGTTTGTAGTTTTCTCTGTTCTCTGAAATGTTAAGGGAAGCAAACACTGATTTGATGTGTTCTGTTTTATAAAACATTTAAATATGCCTGAGTTTATTTTTGACCTCTGTCCAACAGTTGAGCTGGTAGTTAAAGGGTTAATGTATCTTGTAATGCTGTGGCCTCTCTGAAAAAAATGATGGATGGATGGATGGATGGACCAACTAGAAGACATGCATACACACACAGATATGTAGATACATAGGCCGCAGACAGGCCAATAGATAAACAGACAGATAATCAGACAGATAGGCAGATAGAAAGACAGATGGATTGGTTTTCATGATACATGGATGATAAACATTGCAATGATGTGCCTTCTTTGACACATTTGGAGGTGTCTTCTTTATTGATCCTCATCACCCTATACTATTGACTTGTCTAGGGCTCACTAATTGAAAGGCAGGGGACACCTTGACCTTTTCCATCTTTCACCTGCTCCTCCTCTTTCTCCCTCCTCCTCCTCGGCCCCCTCACCTCTGTGTCAACTCGCCCCTTAGAGGATTGCATCAGTAGATTTACTGCATCTCATCAACATTTACAGGTTAGATGTGCGTGAGCGCATGTGCGCCCATGTAGGTATAATTGCTTGTTTGTACACACACTATTGAAATGTGTGTGGGAAGTGAAGGATTGTGACTCATTTCAAATAGTCTTAGATAAAGAGAGAACAACAAAGGCAAGCTGGGAAAAACAATATCCTGCCTTCTCTCTCTTTCTCTCTCTTTGTGATGGACCTGTGTGGGCAGGCCCCGCAACAGCCGAGGAGATGATGATCAATTTTCCTGCAGGGCTACAAGCTCAGCTGTATTTCTAATGCCCACATATTGCATCGTGAAGGAGGAGGAGGGAGAAATGAGGGCGGGTGAGGGAAGAATGTTGCTGGATTTTTGTTGTATAACTCAATTGTTGATCAAATTACTCCCCAATCAGATTCTGTTTGCACCAAGGAAACCAGATCAATAGAGGGACTAATCAATGCTGTATGAGGGGATCATTTACAAAGTAATTATACACACAGGAGGAACAGATGAGTGCTAACACAGAAACCTCAGACAGGGTATTATTTCAGGCATAACAGTGCGATCCAACCCTGAATATAAAAGTAGAGAGTCACATGTTCACTGCTGATTTACTCTAATTAATTATGATCAAAGATGATTATTTGCCTGCTTTGATGAATCAACAGCATCATTAACACGACAAATAGCTTCTTTGAACCCCATTGAAGTATTCAGCCACCATTGTTAACAAATGTACAACGTGAATCTGTACTCACAGTTGGGGGGTATGTGTATGGCTGCCCGGCCCGGCTGGGCAGCAAAGGAGAGGAGTAGAAGGAGGAGGTGAGGGAGGAGGTGAGGGGAGCACCGCCCCCCACTGCCAACCTGCTGTCGCTGTGTGTGAGGCATTGCTCACTGTCCCATCAAAGTCCCACCTGCTCACACACACACGTGCAGTAAAAAAGCAGTGCAGGTGTGAGGCTGTGCTTTTGTTCTGTTCTGTTTTGCCTCGTAGGTGCGTCGTTGGGTCACCCTTTCTTTTTTTTCCCTTAAGTCAGGTCCACACCCTGCTGCTTGTCTTCTCTCTGAAAGAAGAAGGGGGGGGGGCAAGGGGAGCCAAGGGGAGAAGTGAGAGGGAGGGGGAGAGTGGGGCCATGTGTCAGAATGGGAGAAAAATTACCCTGCGCCATGTGGTCAGACCTACTCAGAGCGAGACATGGATTTAACACACCAATCAACAGTTAACAGTAGACACAGAAACGCCTACAGTGCCTAACACTGAACCTGTTCGTGTACAAAGGAAAAGAAAACCTCTCCATTTGGTTAATTATATGACCAGTGGCCCATATGGAAAGGCCAGTCAGCAGGACAGATGGACAGAATACCACAACAAGAAGCAGAACAGAGCCTCCTTGCACCCAGATGGAGCTTTGGAAGGACAAATGCAGATCGATGGAGTGTTAAATCAGACAATAGCCAAGACAGACAGACAGACATAAAGTTCATAATCAGGCAGCACAAGCTCAATAGTGCGCACTGTACTGTGCTGCACCGGGGGGGCGATAGTGCTGTGATAAGTGTAATAAAGACGCTATCAGTCTCCAGCCACCCCTGCTAAGAGTCTATCCGTTCTCCATCTGTACCCTTGGATTGGGTCCTTGCCACAACATGCAGGCTGTCCTCCCCCGCGACAGCCCGCTGACTGTTTACACTACTCAGTATCACACACAAAGAGCTGTTACTGCACACCATGATTAAGACGTGCTCGAGAGACAAAAGGAAAATGGGGATAAAAGGCAGGGAGGATGCTTGTTTGGCAGCTGTGATTGAAGAGTTTTGGCTTTGTGCACTGCAGTTGGCTGGCAATGCCACAGTGAAGTGATGGGTGACCTTGGAGAGTGGAGGAAGGTCAGGGAGGAGAGGAGATGAAGATGATGGAGGGATAAGTGGATGGGATAGAGGAGGATGAAACGCAGTGATTATCAGTCATTTCTTCTATCTAGTAGGTCGGGTAATTACCGTGGACCTTTTCTTGTTACTCAGTGAAAAAAAAAAGTACAAAACAATATCTTGGAAAGAGAAAAAGAAACATGGAGTTTGACTAGATACACAAAGCCTAATTAGATTTAATTAAAGACCAAATGAAAGCTCTTAATAAGGCACTTTATACTAACAGCATTAGGATTAAATGAGCCATCACGTTAACTTGCCGGCTTTGTGCGAAGAACAGCACAAGCTCAGAGGAGAAGGAGATGAAGCTGGAGAAGAGAGAAATAAGACAAGTGGTTTGCATGCAGAGCAGAGGAGAAAGAGAGGTGAAGGTATGTGGGGAATGGAGATGGGGTGATTTGAGGGATGGAGAGAAGAAAGGTGAAAAGAAGAAAAATGTATTGTACCGTTTGGGTAAAAATGGCATCTTATTTTATTTTGGCTGAGTGGTAAAATAAAGCAAGTTTTCATTTATTATACGTTAAAAAGGTTTAAGAAATGATTGTAATAATATCAGAAATTTGATTGAAGAAAATTTTAAAGAAAAATTAAAACAATTCTAATAGTTGTTCAATGATATTTAAGCAAAAAACAAAAATCCTGGATACATAATTATGGTAATTTCTTGTGTATTATGAACAAAGTTTGCAGTGAGACTCTCTACACTGCACAAATCTATTGTACTAGCAACAGCCTACAGTGGCAGATCTCTTTTGAAATTAAAATGTATTCGATATGGCCCCTTGAGATGCAGATTTTGTTTCTGAGGGGGTCCTAAAGGGGCATGCATCAGAAAAACAACTCTTAAATTAGATTTAAAAATGCTTGTCTGAATTTACAAACAACTTACTCAGAATTAAATGCCATATTTTTCTATGAAAAAAATTAAAGTTAAAAATAAAATGCAATTTTTTTTTTACAACAACACTCAATTTAAGGTTTTTAGGGCCCATTTACACAACAACGAAAACTTTAAAAGACAATGAAAGTTATTAGTAAGCATATATTACCCCCAAATCTCAGCAGTATATGTTGCTCAAGATGGGAAATATGGGCTGATTTTAAAGATTTGCTTTTGTTTGGGTTTGACACATTAGATAGACTTGTATTTCAAGGTCATATATTTTACTCTTTTCAACATGTTAACACTGGACATAGTTGTGGCCAGAACATATTTTTTTAATTTTATGGTGAAACAATTCACCCAGATTTTGGATATTGGCATGCTAAAAATCCTGCAATTTTAGCCCTGCACAGAACAGGCTGTTAAAGAACAAATCCTTATGAGCTGTGTTTGACAACAACCATCTTTGGACGTGGATGTGGGTTTGGCTTTCAAGTGCTATCCTGAGTTGACTGTAGACCCACAGACTTGCCTGGACATGTTCCTTTAACTGGAGCTGTGGCCTAAACAAAGTCTTAGCTAAGTGAGTGTTTATTGATGAGGAAGAGGCAGCATTTCTTCTCATAATGTCATCATGGGATATGGGACACATTTTAAAGGGGCAAATTTAGCACACATTTTGTATAGCAAGCAGTAAGGGAGTCAGGGCATTTTTTTCACATTGGAGAGGAAGGGAGGTGTATACAGATCATGAACATATATTTTTGCACAATAACCTAAATAAAGTTTATTTTGATTATATGTGACATTTATGTCACTATGATTTTGTTGTGATTTGTTTTTGTACCGACACTGAGACTTAACAGCTGTTCCAACATCAGCAGGGTGCTGTAGTGCTTCTACAACAACAGAGAGAAGATTTTAAAAACATATAAACCCACAGAAAAATATCTTTTAATTCCAAGATGAAAAAGTCACAGAATCCAGACTTGATAACCCTATATTTAATTTAAATGAAATGTTGAAATCTCAGTTATTTTCATGTCCCTGCATGTCATTTCCCCATGCCTCCTCGGTTTATCAGACAGGTCATGTTTTCTTTATGAAATAACATTTCCTTAAACAAAAAACAAGACAAATGAAAATGACAATGTCACATTTAGTCTGACAAGCTTTTAATGGATTCTGTAGCGGTCAATCAGCATTTTATTGCTAGTTGTTCTTACCGTCAACAATCTTTTTACTGGCATGAGGCCTGGTATCCATTTTTATTACCATACATCACCATCAATTAAATCGATATATTCTCTTTATTGTCTCACCCTGCATTTCGTTTGAAATATATTGACAAATTTTAAAAATCAAGTTATTACCCAGCCCTAGAGGGTGCCGACAAAGGTTGACAGCTGTGACGTTAATCCTCTCAATCCACTTGCATACAAACACTCACACATGTGCAAGCTCCTCCAATCAGTGTGCATCACTAGCTCTGTCTCCTCTTCTTTTACTTTCCTTCTATCAGCTCCTTTATTGGTTGTTGTTCTCTGGAGACAGGGGGCCAATTACAGTGATCCGGTCTTAAAAAGGCCTCTTCCAGATGCCATTAGAGACAGATGGATGAGGCAGAGCAAGTAGGGGTATTAGTACTGGTGTTAATGTGATCTGAAGTTGGCATTTGTCTATCGTTGCTGCCTTCAAAGCGACAGTGTGGGACACTCATTAACAATGTGGGTCTCAGTCACTTGTCATGCTGCCTATAACAGGCAGAAAGTAAGGCAGACAGACCAGCAGAAACACACACCTCAAGTGGTCTGACAGGAGAAATCAGTCAGATGAAGGGGCACGGTCCAGTGGGCTCCAGTCAGGTGGCAGAGCTCGCCAAAGAATATTCTAGTCATGTTGAGTAGAAGCAGTAAAGGGGAACAAAATAATGGGTTGGAGGTGTGTGTAAAGAAGAGACTGTATGTGGGGAAGAGAGACAGAGCAGGTGTCATGTAATAAGGGTAACTCCACAACTCAAATAAGCTGATAGCAAACACTGATGTGGCCCAACAAACTCACACATGCACAGAGACACTTCCTCTCTGTGGACTCGGCATGGAGCCTTTGTGACGCTCCATTATCTCACAGCTGAGGGACACTGACACCGATTTCACTTCTTTAAGCTTTCGGCTCAGCAGCTGTCAAAGATCCAATCCCAGCCCTGTTACCTGCTTCAGTGGACAGGGTCAAAGGTCACTCCTGGGATGGGAGCTTGCAGCTGGGCCAAGATGACCCTTTGGTGTTTCTGAGTGCTTTTAAAAACTATTATCACCGCTGGGATGTCAACTGTCACCATCAAAAGCCATTTAATCACAGAAAGATTGCAGAGTAGGCAGCGCAATGTTGAAACTTGAAGGCGTGGTTGTCCCTTTTTTCAACAAGAAAGCCTGAGTGCAGAAAATTAGCCACCGATTGACTTTATATGGAACATGCCGAATGGACAAAGGCAATTTTTTGCCTCCTTCTATTATTCATGAATCCCAGCTTTGAGGTATTTTGCTCACAAAACATAAATAAGTCAGACTCTAATATTATGCTTCAAGTGTTGCTTTCAATAAGAGAGTTTAATTACTGCACCATTGTGCTGTACACCCCCTTGTCATCCATTAGACAGAAAATTTAACCCTCCTTCTGCAAAATGTAGTAATTAGTATTAAGTAGACATGCTGGGTGTTGCCAAGGATTTTCAAGTGCTGAATAGACTGGCTCCTCTGTAGGGAGGAGGGGGCAACAGCACATAGACGAGCCTCTAGAGTTAAATCATGTTTTGAGATTCACACATATTCTTATCCCCATCATGCTGCCCACATATACACAAGAGACTTTCCGTGTTTGCCTGTTATCCGCATGTTTCCATGTGAGGAGCTGCAATGTTGATAAATGCAGCACGGCGTATTTTCTTTCATCACATTGAGTCATGCAAATATAAATTCAGAAAGCTTCTCTGTCACTTTGATGGGGAGCACTCCTCTGCTGAAATAGTAGTGTGCATTTGTGCATGCTCAAACATGTTTGCGGGTCTTGTGTCCTGTCATGGCTTGCTTTTAAATATTAACAACTTCCAGCTGTGTAGATATGTACAGGGAGAGGATGCGGGACAGCAGGAGGGGTAGGAGAAAAATAAATGAATACATGCCCCCCTTTACCCCCTTATTCTTCCCCCAGGGTACGTCTGTCTGCCCAAACATCAGGCTGAAAGTAGACAGACGGAGGGACAAGAGATAGAAGGAATAATTTAGATAATTATTGGGACTGTGTTCACTAATACAATTGTAAAGATGGGCGTTACAGAAGAGGGGCAGTAAGAGATTATAAGGGTCAGCAGAAAGAGCGAGTGATGGTGGTGGGGGGGGTCCAAGAAACAAGGTAAAGCTGGTGGGGGTTAGATGATCAAGCCCCCATTGGAGTGAATTATTCATAGAAATCTCCTTCCCGTCGGCACAATTTGCCCCAAATTCACCCAAATTCATAATTCATTCACGCCCTCACCATGCATTTGGCTTGGCCCTGGATAGAGATGCTGTCCATCTCCCTATACCTGGTGTCTTTGCTCTGTCTGTCTGATTGTCTCCTTCTCTCCCTCCCCTCTGCCTCTCTCTGGCAGGGTCATACTTAATGCATGAGCCTGTTGCAGTGAGACAAGTCAGACCCACTTTGTCGCTCCTGCAGAAAAATACCACAAATCATGTGAAATAATACCTGTGTATTCTTCTCTTATTGATTCCCTCTGCATGCTTAATCATTCACAGCAATGTAAATAGCATTTTGTACTATCCTTTTTCATATTCCCACAAAATGTCTTTGCTCTGGAGCCATACCATATAATAGGAACCATCTAAGAGTGATGGGTACCCATTTTCCTGTCACCTTTTTATCAGTTGTCTCCTTCCCCTCTCTCAGCCCCTGCGGTATATGACACTAAAAGCTTTCTTCAATTCCCCTTCGATCACTTTTCACAGCATATTCCTTGTCTCTTGTCCTCTCCCTCTCTTTCTCCACGCTCCCCACTTCTTCCCTCCATCAATTCAATAAACTGCTGCCGTGGCACTCTGGCCGGGACAACAGGCAACGCAGCTGATTAATTCAATATTTGCAACTTAAAAGGGAAACGGGCACCACAGCACAATTGGACGCTAACATCTCTCTTGTTTAAAAGGAAAAGTAAGATGGGTTTCAGAGGCTGATGATCTATGGGCAACTCGAAATAGAAATCTACCAGCAGACGAAGAGGATCTGCAGAGCTACAAGCTATCTGGATCAGCGGGCGCAGACAGCACATTTATCAATGCGACTATTAGCATAAACTCGCCTGTTGGATACTTTGCAACTCCCACATGTGTTAAATCGGCAAAATGCTACATGTAATATAGATATTCTTTTTTTTCCCCAAGCAAAACCCCACCTCATCCCCCACCCCTTCTGTGTTCTGTTAAAGGTTAGGGGTTAATGTTAGAGTGACACAAAGCTGAGAAAAATAAAGGTTGTCAGAGGACCTGTGAGGGCACCCGCCCACTCCATCTCATTCGCTCTCAACCTCTCTCTTCCCTCCTCTCTCTCTCACTCTTCTTCTCTCCCTTTCTCCTGGTTACCATGACAACACGGTCTCTACACAGCAAACCCCCTTGTACATACAAATTCGGTTATGCACACACATGGACACTAACAGGTTTGCGGTACCACTTATGTATGCGCATGCACGTACCAACCCTCTCATTTAGTGAAGCGCACTGATTGCCGTTTGTTTACATCAAATACACACACACCAACACCCGTACACAGCACATCCACTCTAGGGCTGCTCAACTGTAGTAAAAATAAAATCATAATTATTCAGAGTGATATTTAGATCAGTCCAAATACTTTAACATTTTAACACTTTGAAATAAACACGCTAATTGAAATAATAAGATGTAAAAACCTAAACTTCTGAATATAGCAGTATATGTATTAAGATATGATAGATAACCTCATATCTGCTAATACTAAGTAAAAGTCACATTTTACCCATTGGTTTGAGTTAATAAAGCATTCATTTAAAATTCAGAATTTTTACAAGTTCACAATGCCAGTGGGTGAAGTTGTTCTTCATGGTCAAGGGTGCTAATGCTAATGTTAGCAGTGCTTGTCTCAGTAGCCTGTGGCCCTTCTTTTGATTTAATGTCCACTTCTCTTCTGACTGATGGCGCACAACCTTGCCTGATGGTAGCATACTTAAAGCGCTGCACAGTGAGGCACAGGCCTGGAAGCTTTAAACACAAGACCAAAATGATCCCGGAAGAAACACAACTTCATAAGTTAATTGTAGTTTTACAAAGAACAACAGCAAAAGGAACATGTGGCCTATAGGCCTACAGCAGGTTATACATTTTCTGCCTGTCGTGATTGGCTGATTTGGCATCAAAATTATTTCCACTATTCCGCTGTATTTTGAAATGACTTAGAAACTCTGAGCACTTTGTTGGGTTGATCTGCTTGACAAGGATTAGAACAATACTGAAGTGGCTCCCGCTGACAATAGACTCGTTATTTAGGCTATTTCAAGCAATATGGTGGGGAGGTGCAATTGTGGAACTCACCACAGTTGAAGCATTGTGGTAACAGACTGATTGAGGAGATTGGGAGTGATTTGCTATGGAGTGCATGGTGCATTTTTGTGGAAACTGAAGGTAAAAGTGGTGGGCAGCTAGTTCAGGCCTTGGTTTAACAGACCTGTAAATATAGAGCCAGGAAGCAGCCTCTCCTTTTTTAGCATATGCTGTTGTGGTTAGATCAATTGTTCAAGGTATATTTGGGCTCTAGTGGTGGGACAAAAAGTTATTCATATTTGATGGGATCAAAAAGATGGAAATCGATAATTATCATTAACATTGATGTTAACAAGAATCACTTTTTTCAACATCTACAACAGATACAACAGATACAAGGCATGCATCTACTTCACCTCAGTTTCCATTCTATGTGCAAGAGCTTGTGTCATTTTGGTATTTTATGCTATATATTTTTAAATTTAACAAATAATTACAAATTCCTTAAATATAATGACAGGTGGGACGACTGTTAATAGTGGCATATTTCCTAAAAAAAAAAAAATCTTGCTCAAACATTTATAGTTTTCTCACTTTAAAGATGTATCATTGATAGTCTGCAGCTTATGTGCTGCTTTTAAATGCTTTATGGTCTTTTAAAAAAATGCAGTAGGCCTACTTAAAAAGAGTTTGATATAACCCATTGCTCCCTACGCTCCCTGGTAGATTCTTTGTGTGCATAGATTACAGGAGGAATCCTGTCAGGACAACTGAAACCTGAAGTTACATGTTCATAAATAAAGTAGTCACATTAACTTATTAACCTGTCAGGAATTAATTCCATTAAAGTCCATTAAAGTTTCTACTCTGACTTTCCTGTGTATACTATAAAAAATAAAGTAATCTCTTGAACTGCAAACTCTGCAGGAGCAGCTATACCTTTGGTGTGATTTATTTATTGAAGTGTTTTCCCCTCAGACTCAATGGGAATAGTGGAATAAAAGAAGTGGTGAATTATTCAAAGGGAAGGGAGTGGACTCATTAAGACATCAGTGAAGGCTGGAGAGGAGAGGAGAGGTGGATGAACGGACAGACAGAGAGATGGGGAGCAGGAAAAGAAGGGCAACACCTGTGGGAGATCAAAGGCGTGTTGACAAGTCGACAACTAAAAGTCTGAAAAATTAATGGAAAAACAAACAAAGAGAAATGGTTAAAAAAAGAATAAAGACAAAGAGCTCAGTGTGAAAATGACAGATGTTAAGAGGGAGATATCTGGTTATAGGATCGCTGACCAGTCAAAGCGTTGCACCTATCAGAAACCGGGTTGTAGTCCTAATCTAATGGTGTATCAGATTTCCTGTATGAGTGTGTTAGTGTGATGTTACTCTATGTGTGTTGCAGTGTGTATCGGTAAAAGATCAGCCCATGTGTCAGCAGGTCAGCTAATCTCTCCTCTCAGCTAATGGATCTAGTCTTTGCAGATGGAGAGCTGCCTCCAGGTCCCTCTGCTTCTGGCTTGTAAGCTGCTGCTCACTTAGGTCCACAAATGATAAGCTAATTTGCTTAAGGCTAGCCTGTCAGTCAGTTAGTCCTGGAAATAGAGAACAGCATTGGTGAACAAACAGGAAATATGCAGGGTTAGGAGCACAGGTATATTCAATGCAGTCTTTATTTCTATTTTTTCTTAATTGAATCAACTGAAATTTGAAAAAAATGCAGGTGTGTTGTGGGGGGCACATTACTCAAACACTGGTTTTAACCCTTTAACTCCCAGCTTAACTGTTTGGCAGAAGTCAGTACATTCAGGAATGTTTAATGTGTTAAAAAATGTTTGTTTCCAACAGTTTTTTAGAATACAGGAAAAACTGCAAACATACCAAAATAAATGATGTTTTATTGGTGTAGGATTTAAAAAGCTAAAAAAATATTATTACCTCAGTATAATTTCAAGTACTTCCCCCATTAACAATAAGATATATTCATCAAAAATTGTATGTCTGTATAACTTATTTTACGATACTTCTTTTTCAATTTTTTTTTTACAAACATTTCGGCCTTTAGTAGCTGATTTTCTCACAAACATTTCAGCAATTTTATGTCATCACATAATCAAATGTTAGCTTTTAAAACCTTTAAATCCCACACCAAGAAAATATCTGCTTTTTGGTTAGTTTGTAGTTTTCTCTGTTGTGCTAATGGTATCATACAATGATTTGATTTGTTCTGCTTTTTAAAACATAATTTATCATTGAATTTATTGATGACCTCTGTCAAAATGTTGAGCAGGTAGTTAAAGGGGTAAAGATGTCAGCCATTTTCCCCTATTTTTTAAGATGTCCTCCTTTATAAGCAGTAATTGCTTGGGGGGTTAAGGCACTTCTGCTGTGTCTTTTTTTAATTGAAACATCTAAAAGGTAGCTAACAGACCATACAGAAAAAAAAACTATTCAGAAAGTACCTCAAAATGGCTAAAATGTTGGTACTAAATGTATATTTTCACAAAAATTAGTCTGGTGTCCCCAGTTAAATCATTACTCATAGCCCACCTTGGAATGACTATCAGCCATTAAATATGTTGGATGCAATTCTGGAAACAACATAGGGACTTTTTGTCAGCCTCCTCCGTGTGTGCACAAATCAGTTTCAAGGTGAGCTTTTCCTTTTCAGACCATTTGAGCAGCAGTCTCTTGGGTGGACTTTAAGTCTGACAATGTAGGAAAAAAAACTGAAGGAGCATTTTGAACTGAAATGATTATCCCAAATATAAAATGCATGCTACTCAACAGCTATGTCATACCCCTTGACAATAAGTAACATGGTTCATCAGTAGCTAAATGGTAGATACATGTGATCAGAGCAGAGAGCTAGAGGGCCAAAGAGTTTGGCTGTCACTGAATGTTGTGTTGAGCTGTGGCATGGCTTTACCTTTTTTTATATCTTGGAAACAACACATATTATCAATCAGTGATAGCTACAGGAACGCTGAGATGATAACGCAAACTTAATCTATGTTCTTAAGCAATCACTTTTCTAAGGTGTGACAGGATCAGGAGAAGGTCATGTGGAGCAGCTCTTTATTGTTACTTACTGACATGGTGGAGTGTCTAACAGCAACAATCTTCAATTCACTCCTGCCATGGTTTTCCTTCCTCAGATGGATTTCTGATGTATAATCCAGACTTGTCCCTTCATCAACTAGTACACACAATTTGAAACAAATTTATTCCACTTCAAAAATAAAAATCAAAGTGGTTACAACACATAGGCAACATCCAAGACCATTTATTTCTCCATGGTATTACGCAAAGAAAGAGCTTGTTACTTTACTCACAAAGGAGTGTCGGTTGGAGTTTTTCCAAGTTCCAAAACTATGCAAAAGGAAGAAACAAAGACAGAACCAATCCACAGCCTCTTGAGGAATGTATTTGGAGATAGAGTACAGCTTCAAACCAAACCACAACAGACAGACTCTTACCATAGTTTCTCCTGTGACTTTTATAGTGGCATTGGTGCTTCCCTATCTTAAACCCACCCATTCCTTGAATGTCATCAGTCTTTCCTGGAACTGTAATTTGAGATATTTATGTAATCGTTCTCTAACTACGGAATTGCCAAGTTCCTTTTCACAGGTCAGGTTGAGAAGACCTTATGTGGAGAGGAACATTGGCAAATAGCATTCCTCTCAATATTTTGTCCTGTAATAACATCTGTTTCCTGTTATTGAACGCAGTTTTGCCTTAACAAGTCCTAAAAGCTCGTGACAGAATGTCATCAGTGGAATTTTTTGCACACCTACTATGATTTGTCCAGTCATATTAAAAAGACTGACCAATGAGAGGATGGAGCATTCTGCATACTGAATAATCACAAATGTAAACAAACAAAACTCTATAGCCTGGCAAAACATGAGTAAAGCTGGTAAATAGACATGGAGCTATGAGACAGGAATTCTGTAGAACTGTTGCAGCAACATCTTTGCCTTTATTATGTGTCGTACAGGGACAACCGATATGGGGTATAAGAAAGATTCTGGTGAATAACTACCACATTTTGGCATCAGTGCATCACTCAACATAATGTTTGGATACACAAACAAATGTAGTATTGTAAAGAAACTACATCATGCTTGTTCACTTTCCTCAGTGTCAGTTGCCCTCTCCTCGTGCCCTGCAGTACATAATGTCTCATGGTCAAATCACTTCACCATTTTATGACAGTATGATCACTTAATCTGTAAAATAACAAGCCTTGGCAGTACTCAGATTTTTTCAACTGTTATCAATATACATCCATAATCTATACTGCTTATCTGTTAACTTCAAGAGGCAGGTTACAGCAGGGATTGGTTGCATAAAAAATAAATCACTGGGCCATCAGTATATCAACCTGCAGTTTAAGGAAAAATGCCTTATTGTGGAAGGAATGTGCACAACAAGAATACTTTTAATTTCTGTCCACTAAGCAAAAACAAGCTTTTTATGTCAGAACAGGAAAAGAGCAAACTCACACGCATAAGCATAAACCATCAAAAACTGCTACCATCTTCCCTTTAGGCTTCATTTGCATCATTAGCAGTAGCATCAGTCAGATTCTTTGCCTGCAGCAGAACACGCAGTAATTATGGACACACCCTCCATGTCAGGCAGGAGATATAAGACGTGGTGCATACAAACACCCCCCATGTATGTCTCGTGTCCTCACAGGAACATCATTATGCATGATGAGAGCAGCAGGAACATGCAACACATGAAGCTCATGATCCTGTTTTATGGCAGAGTGGTAGAGCATTCAGACAGTGCAAAGTTAATGGGGTTTGCTTGCGTAAATAAAAGCAATCATGATATTATGAAATTAGGTGGAAGAGCTATTAGGAGTGACCTTCCCATTTTCCCCTCCCTGCTTCCTTTTATGCCTCCTCCTCCCTCCCTTATTTCTTTATCTCTCACAGTCAGCCTCTCCCCTTTTCTCCTGCCCTTCTACAGCCAGCAGTCAAACTCATGTTTTTTTCTTCTTAATCTGACATGCATTTTGACCTTCACTGTCACTTTCGCTTCCCTCCTCCCCTTTACCTTTGTGGAGATATTTATGCTGTTCAGGAGGAGGAGCTCACAGGAGATCCCTCAGTAAGACGCTGTGTTGTGCAGCCACTCATCCCTCAGAGAGAAAAATTAGACAGAGATCAGACTAGTGGAAGGGAAGGTTTCATGTGAGTGTTCAGGGAAAGCCCTTGGGGATCAAACTGGAGCCAAGCAGCCCAGTAAAAAAAAGGGGGCTGACATCAGTGGAGAATCTGACAGTGGCAGCCCTGGAAGCAGATGCTGCAGTTTAACACCAACCAGTTCCACTGGCAGAAATAGCATGAAACAGCACCAGAGGGAAATAAGCCACCAGAGCAGATGCTTGAATAACTACACAACAGCAAATAAGTCAGAAAAAAAAAGAATTTAAATGACTGGGTGGTAATTTTTCCATACTAGCCACATTATAATTCAAGTCAGCCTGCATACATACATTATTGATCAAAAATGCATGAGCCTTAAAGAGTTTCTTGTAATACTAAGATTATCTGATAAGTCTTGGGCGTGACTCGGAGCATATGTGCACACTTGGCAGTCCGTGTGAGTGTTTGGGTTGCATCAAGTGAAGTGTACTGGTAATGGTGGGTTTGTGTTGGCTGCTGCAGGTAAGTGATGTCTGAGGAGGGGCTCGGCACTCAGTCATTCAGCCGATAGAAGGAGAGGAGGAGGAGGAGAAGGAGGGAGCGGTCCCCTGGGTCAGGTGATAAGTGGCCCATACAGAGCTGGAGGACGCTGCCTGCAGCTCGTGTGTGACATGCAAGGACAATGGTTGTCTACCCTGGGAGAACAAACACGCCACACCCTGAAGAGAGAGGCGGAGTGTAATTATGTGACCTCCAACCTTCATCACAACAGGTTTAATACTAAAGAACATCATGTCGAAGAGGTGGGTCTTCTCTTCAAATGTACAGCAAAAATAAACCAAATTCTTAAATATAGTGAGCGGAAAATGTGAATTCACGTACATTTCATCCATGTCTGTTATGGAGGTATTAGGAGCCAGCAAGTCGAGCAGTAATTACCTCCACTTATAAAAAAGGAAAAAAATACTGCAGAAGAAGAATCATTGACATTAGCATTCTGAAATAAAAGGCATTCATCCATCCATTATCTCCACTGCCTTTTCTATTCAAGGTTGCGACAGACTGGAGCCTAACTCTCTTACATTCACACTTAATTAAGAGTCACGAGCCTAAGAAGCATGTTTTTTGGTTAGTGAGGGGAAGCAAAAGTATCCATGCATCCTCACCACACAGCCCACTTGATATTTATGGGTGCAATTAAAAAACAAAACAGAGGAGGATCTGACGATGACGATTTTTCCATACATATAATGAGAAAAACATCATACAAGAAGATAATACAACTAGGTAAAGAAATAAAAAAAGAAAAGCATGAAACAGCATAAAAATGCAACAGTTCATGTTTCATGGAGGCAGAAATGCTGACTTATTTATTTGACCTTAAATGTAAAAATGAGTTATTTCCAATTTTTCTAAACATCAGTGCTCTTGTAAGAGTTCTTGTTGCAATTTCAGGAAGCTTGGTTGATCATATAATTTATGAGACAGTGGACATCGTAAGCAGTAACTTCACAGGCATCACTGTAAATACATAAAATCCATATCTCCATGGCAAAACAAAGTCACATTTTGCTTCTATTGATTCTGTTGATACAGCAACTTTTTCACCCCAGCCAAGCAAAAAAAAAAAAAAACTGTTTTGCTATCATTTAATTGTTTTTAAATTTTGCTGTATAAAAATCTACTGGGCTTTTTTTTTACACATACAAATTAAGGATGTGCATGAAACAAGGCGATTGGAAACCCCACCAAATAAAAAAATGCTTTTGTAATAAGAGCTGAGAGATAATTATATGAATTTACCAAACAATGAGGGATGCACAATATCCTTTAAAAACCTAGTATGTGCAGATAATTGGTGTTAAAGCTGTGTGTGAAAAACTAAGGGGAGAAGAAGATAAGAGCTTAAAGTTGATTTTTATTAGCAGTAAATATGAAATATGTCTTGCTTTAACTTTGTGCCCCAGACATTGGCAAAATTTACAAATGTCCAATTGTGTTTCACAACTTAAAAGGAAGCTTTAAAATTTGTTCTCTTTAAAAGAGGTAGCCCACATTAAAGATTTTTTTACATCTATAAATACCATCTCCCATGGTCTAAATTAATTGAATGTATGAATGAATGCTTTATTTCGGTTTAAAATCAAAAAATAAAATCATGTTTATACAAAAAAAAAAAAAAAAAAACAGACAGCAACCAAAAAAGAGATAGGCTGAAGCCCCAAGGCTTATTTTAGCCCACCCTGTACCACCATAGGAATAACTGAATAATTCACAATAAACATCAGTACTTTGACATTATTTCAAAACACATGGTGGCTTAAACTGAAAAATTCAATCAAATTTCATTGTACCCTTTGATAATTTTAGATTTTAAAGTCTTCTTAAAAACTAACATAGAATTAAACATCTTTATTTCATTGTTTAGGTCATTCCATAACTTTACACCCAAAACTTACACACATCTGTATTTGAGATTAGTCCTGACTTTGTGAGTTTCAAACATTAGGAACCCCCTTAAGGTATAAATGCCCTGCCTTAGCTTGAACATTTTTTTAATTGAAACAGGAATTGTCTTATTTACCACTCGAAACATAATTTCTAATGTTTTTAAATATACAATGTCCAAAAATTTTAATGTATGTGATCTTATAAAAAACTGATTTGTAGGATCACGGTATCTAAATTCATTAACCTAATAGCTCTTTTCTGTAATTTAATTATTGGATCTCGGTTTGTTTCATATGCATTTCCCCAAATTTCAGCACAGTATGTCAAATAAGGCATCACAAGTGAAAAGTACGGTAAATGAAGGCATTTCTTATTTAATAAATCTCGTTCTGTAAAGAATTGAAATAGACTTGTATAATTTCTGTTTTACATATTTTATGTGAGGCTTCCAACAAACTTTATCATCTGTTATTACCCCCAAAAACTTAGTTTCATATACTCTTTCAATTTCAACATGATCTAAATTCAATTTTACCTCAGTGCTTGTTCTTCTGCCATCAACAACTTAAATTTAGTTTTACTTTCAGTGATAGCTTATTTAAAGCAAATTCAACATCTGTACCATGCTTTGGTCAAAATAAAATTTGCATCAAACCCCAGACAAGGGTTTTGATCCTCTATAGCCAGCACTGAACCGTCTTTGACAGAATGATCCGTTTTGGTGTGTGTCTTTTTCAGTGCAAATGAGCTCCTTCTGACCACACCTTTCTCTCTTCATAGCTGCACTGATATTCAGTAAGTACACAGACACTCTTTAGGGGGTTTGGGTGGAGATCTATGGGTGAAAATACCAGGTAAGAGGAGGGTAACTCAGTGAATCGTGATATTGCAATGATTCCACTTTAAACAGTCACATTTTACATTTCCAGACATAGGTAGACAAAGAACATACAGTGTATTAAGATAGAAGATACCCAGAGTGCTTTTTCATGAGAAGTTATCCTAAGCAGAACCAACTGATCCATGACAACCTAAAGCTTTTCTAAGCCTCATTTCTTAAACCTTTGTGTTATTTCTGAGGATTTAAGTTTAAGATCCAAGCTCTCTGTCTGACTTTAGGTTGCTGCCTGAAACTCTCTTAAGTCTATGATTGTCAATTTAAAAAAAAAAACATGTATTGACACATGATGTAGGCCTACCTGTTGTTCACATAATTTCCTTTTAAATTACCGAATGTGTATATCTGAACAAGAATATATATTATAATTAATTGTTGTTCAAATACTGTATCAATCAGTATTAGTTACAGCATTTGCTAAAACAAGCTGGCATTATTCAATACAAGCAAAACTCCAGTATGTATTCCCTCTTGAAATATAACTTTGGATTTGAGGAGTTTTTAAAGTCCGTATTTACCCTCAGAGTTTATCAAAGGCACATTGTTTTCATAATGTTATTTAAAAGGTATATTTAGCCTTAAGTGTCCCTGCAGACAGCTGCTGACTCGGATTTGGACATTGTCAGAAACATTTGTCAAGGTCTCCTTAGGATGGATGTAATCCTGTCTTTTCCACCACTTCAGGGAAATGAGCTGCTGGCAGGGCAAGGTCACACATAGTGCTTTGCTAACACATTTGCATGGAGGAGCCCCAGTGGCAAAATGACTGTGGGAAAGCAGCTCGCCTTTTTTCTGTGCAGACACCATTAAAATATACCTCAGACATGCTTTTGCCTGTGCACAGAGCATAAAGAACACCCTTTAAAACAATGGCAGTTCAAAGAGAGTTGCGAAATGCAACTACTAAAGCTAACCAAACAGGTCCAGAGCACATGCTTAATCAACCAAATGTTGCATATTCACTGTAAAGTTGGAGGAGCAACTGTTTACTGGACCAGGCTTCTTATATCATAAAGATGATGAACCAAGTCAAACAACAGCTACTTGAAAATCACATTAACTTTGTTAAAAGTTGCAGAAGCAGCACATCCTCTTAAGTGCTTCTCATCTAATCAATCCAAAGTCTACTGTGGAAGAGGAAGGAGATACACCGCTCCCTAAACAGCTAGTAAATGTCTATGGAGTGGGGGCTGAGTGTGGAGATAATAGGCTGTGTGTGAAGAAAGAAACAGGAGAAGGAGAGAGGAGAAAAGGATGCTGCCGCTGTCTTTAAACCCTATTCTCTCTCTGGTCTAGATTAATAACGAACATAATCACAGTCCAATAAACCCTGAAACAATTAATCTTAATCGTTCTTCTAATTTTGTAGGGAGCAACTACAACCACATTTTAAAAGAGCTTACATTTGGAATAAGCAATGTTATTGATTTATTTGTTGTCCAATATGTAAATCTTTTTACTTCCAGCTATGCTGCCCTGGGGTGTGGTCCTCCTGGTCTGTTTCTGACTTCATCAGTCTCACAAAATAATAACTGCCAGGCTCCTCTTGCAGGGGGATTTTGGCACATTTCTGGGAGTGAAACTGACACATTTAGCTTTGTAGCCATTACACACAAATAAACGGTCCTTACAAGTTTTATCTCATTGGAAATAATATGCAGGGTAAGCCAGTATTCTTCGAGCTGGTCCAGATTAAACTGATTAAAAAGGGAACATTAACATTTGGATTTTCTGGGTGCCATAAAAGACACAAAGAGGAAACCCAGTTCCAATTGACATGGTCTGAGGACATGACGATCTTGACAGTCAGTCAATTATTTGGGATTGCTGTGACATCACACTGAGTCATTATAAAATTATTACCCCCTCAACTGGGGGGTAATAATTTTATCCAGCCACAGAACTTCATCAACAAAGCCAGAGTGATATGAATGATAGCGATATGGTTATAGCCACCATGTTGAACACTTAGTATCTTATTAAGGTCGGATCAACATTTCTATAACCAAAAAAAAAAAAAGAGGCCGAGCTACACATATGGCTAACTGATTGAGGGGACTTGTAATCAACTGTTCCCCTAACTATGCCCAAACTTAGAAACATCAATAAAATCAAAGCAAACCCATTATAGAAAATTATATCCCCTATGGTGACCAAAGACATTTTTTAAGAAGGATAACATGATGATTACTCCCATAAAATCGTCTTTTTAACATGGTTGAGTCTTCAGCCAGGCTCAAGTGAACACTATAGCAACTGCAGTCATTTGCACTTCAGCACTGGCTTCATTTTTTTTAACACTGGCGTTTCAACTTAGGGGGGACACCCTTAGGGAAGAGGGCGGAAACAGAGTCTATTTCCATTTAAAGAGATGCACACTCAGGCAGACCACTATGTGTAAAGAGCTGGCCTATGGAGAGTCAAAACCTCCTGAAGGATTTCATCAAATTATATTTTGACCCAAAACCCGACACAGGATAGGATAACTATTGTTTCATTTCCACTACAGGTGACTGTGCTAAAAATGCAAAAAAGGTATGATTTGTCTCTCCTAAAGATCAAATAATACACAAAACTTTACTTTGTTTGCTATTAAAAGGGCCTGTAAGTAAAACTTACCAACATGACTAAAATCTCTACAATTTTCTGTTGGTTGCTCTTTTTAGAAAATGCTTGCATTAACTTTTTGTTGATAGCATTTGATGTCACCTCCTGATGTCAGGGGTTTTCTCAGGCCATCATCTCCAGAGGTCTATGTTCTTTTTTTTTTTTAACTAAAGCCTGAAAAAACATGTTAAACAGTAGACTACAAAGCTGTAAGCTGTAAGGACACTTTGGCTGCATGGAGCAAAATCTTATTTACATTATTATATCTGCGAGCCCTTTTTCACTTACAAGTAGCAGGCTGTTAATAAAAGTACTTGTGTGTCATTTGGCATTTGGCCCATGAGGATTTGACTTTAAACTGACTTTGCTAATGTCCTCTTGGCGGTGAAAATATTATGATATATAGCATGTTTTGCCATTCGGCCATAAAACATTACTTTGGTCAAGAGAAAAATGCATTAAAATGTTTGCTGTTCAAACACTCTGGGGCAGAGATGGACAACACACTTAATGCTGCCACACATTAATTTCAAATATCAAGAAATTGTCAACATGACAAACAATACCAGATCTGGTGTAAACATATCTCAAATAAAAATATTGCTATGACAATCTTTGGTGATTGAAATATGAATAAGTCTTTGTAAAAAAAAAAAAGAAAGAAAGAAAATATGTATTTCCAATTTGTTTCAACACAAAAATGGCATATAGATCACTCAGTGTACTTTTAATAAAAAAGAGCTGTCAGTAAAATATAAAGTAAAAACAGTAAATATTAAATTTATCCCACTGAAAAGGTGGTTTCAGATGGTTTGGATTCTATGTAAAGCTCATTAAAATTTCTTCTTACTATTTGCACTTTAACCTAAAATGTAAATTTTGGTGGAACTAAACTGTAAAATAAACTGTGCAGAGGACATTTATGCAGCTGCAGTTCCTGTCCTGCTAAATTAAAAAAAGGTAATGTGACATAAATCTTTTTGAGAGTACCACAGACTTAAAAATGAAATACCATATACCCTTTTCACCTTTCAAGACAGTCACTGTACACTGTGTTCACTCAAAATAGAACATTGGATAGAAAAAGGCTGAGATTTTTGACTAACTGAGCCACCTGTTTCACAACATGCTGACGTTCGGCTTTGTGTCCCTGGGAGTCTCCTCACCTCTCTTATGTGTGCAAATACCAGTGAATTTGTGTTATGTAAAGACTGTGAGGGGAAAAGTATGGGTGCACATCAGGATTGCCAAATATATGTGCAAAAAATACAAACACAACTCAAAGTGTTTCCTTAACTTCCTTCTGATCTAGCCTGTCTAAAAAACTGAAACCACTTTCAAATAATAAAAAAACATTATATAAGTGGCTTCAAAACCCACCCCCTGTAGGAGCTGCTGCTTGTCTCGACATCAGCTTGTTCTGCTTCCCGCATCTCTCTGTGTCATCAGCACACACGGGGAAAATACAAGAGAAAATAGCTATGCTCAGATATTTCAAGCTCACACACACTCCAAACCTGCACAGCCGAAACCACACACAGGCACGTTGCAGCAGACAGCGGGGGGTTGGTTTAGGTAATTGTCTGGCAAGAAAAGTCAGTTTGGGGAAATTTGCCTGCCATTCAAATCACTCTGAGAGGGAATAAAAGACATAAAACAGACATGGGAAACTGAGTTTGCATGGTGGATGGGATAATGAGCAGTGCACACATGAACTGTAAAAAAACAGCCAGTAGAAATATGTTAAAAGGCCATCAACTGCATCATGTAAGAGTGCGAAATGTCAACCCACTGAACACTGTGAATAACCCTGAAAGGAATAAAGAAATAAAGAAGAGCTTTTAATGTAATTATAACAGGGTCAATATTGTGGGTATTTTTCTTGGGCTATCTCTTTAGGTTAAGTTTTTAAGTTTATTTGAATACAAAATCATTGTCTCTCTATTTTTAAGGTTCAAATTGACACTATTTACACTATCCTGGTTACCACAGCTACAGATAACCTATCATGAAATTTGAACAGTTACACCAAATTAGAATTTTACACAGTTTAAACATTATTACTGTGTAAGTGGGTACACAGGCTTATAGAACTTTCACTGCCTACAAAGAAATTTACTGTGCATTAGTTTAATAAGAAGTGTTATTTTACAACTGATTTCCAAGAAAAGATCTGCATCATAACTGTTAGGTTTTTGAAAATAAAAATGTTCACAGTATATTTTCTGCAGTGTTTTCTGTAAATAACCTGCTTTCTTTTTCTTTTTTACTGTAGAATATACAATTGTTAAAACAGTGCACCAAAATGTCTCATAGACTGTGCCCATATTTCACTGGTAACCAAAGCTGCCAGGACTGTATACTCCAACTGTGTGTGTTTGTGTTCAGTGAGGTGTTTACTGTGACAGGTCAGTGTCATCATGCATGACTCACTCTGTGTGTCTGATTTTTTTGTGTTTATGTTGCTGTATGTGTGTACAGATGTCTATGGAGTATCTCGGCCCATAGGTGTCAATACCCCTGCCTCCCATTCCTTTTCACGCCCTGCTATCACCATGACAACCTCCTGACTCTAGCTCAGCCGCATGCTGAAAATATTACCCTCCCCCCCTCTTCGTGTTCATCCTCCTCGCCCCAACCCCCCTCTCTCCCTCTCTCATCTGCTGAACTTTATAGTCTCTACCTTCATCTCCCGTCTCCGGAGTCCCCATCTCTTGCTCTTTCCCACATCTCTGGCTCCCACCACTTCCCTCTGTTATGTCTACATGCTACCAACACTTAAAAGAGTTCCTCCTTCCTGACTGTCATCTTTGCAGAGAGTCTGTTATTTACGCTGCTCTATCGCTTTCACTTCACTTCTCTATTCTCTGCTCCCTGCTGATTGCCTCTCACTCTTTCCATCAGTATGAAACTTCTCCTTTATCTCCCCATGAACTTCTTCACCACAGCCCCCCTCATAGGTTCATTCCTTTTTCCTCCTTATAGATGGTAGCTTATATGGCCCTGTCTTCCATCTATGCTGTATTAAATCTTCATTACACCCACAAAACCAGGATCACACACAATACAATTACAGGTATCATTCAATCAACCCCTGCCATCATCTTGTATCAAGCCTGACAAAGACCTTCCGGTCCAAGGGGAAATTTTCAGTATCGCACAGCATTGATACACTCCCCTCAACCCCAAAGTGGCCGACTAACTCCCGTCGCATCTGTTATCATTATCATCGGCAAACCGCTCCTGCTCTGTAAAATCCAATCATTACCAGTGGAGTCCAGGGTGGAGATCTATGTGAGGCGGAGCGGCTTGTGCTCTCCAACAGAGAAGGGCCAGGCTCCATCAAAGAGCTGAAGCGTTATCTTATGTGCGCAGCCCAGTCTTTGCTGTAGGACCCCCAGCTCTGTAAATCCCCCCTCTCTGACTCTGCACACAAGCCTGTCCATGCAGCAGTGTGTCATGGTGCGAAGAGATCAAGGACATGACATTTTCCAGAACTCACTGCAATTTTCAACAAGGAGCAAAAATGAAAGAGAGTAAACAGACAACCTATCCTGTCCCACCCCTGTTTGCAGCTGTGAGTGTGTGTGTGTGTGTGTGTGTGTGTGTGTGTGCGTCATCTCCCATCAGGCGCTTAAAGGCAGTGACAAATATATCTTGAGTTGCGTTATCTATTCCAGGAGGCAGTCAGAGTGAATAAGCAAAAACAAGAGAGGATGTTGCTTTATCTGTTGTCAATATTCACACGGTTTAGCTGGGCGCCTAAGCCCCCCTTCAGTCTCCTCCAGGCGTGGTACCCTGCACACTGAGGTCCCATCTGTGGCCCAACTTCTCTGCAGTCTCTCAGATTTTGTTTGTCTCTATAGCAGCAACAGCCAGGGCTGGTGGTATTATGTTTTTGGGTCCATCCATCCATCCATATATCTCTGACTGGACCTCAAGACTGCTGATGTACATTCAATTCTTTCTTCAGCAAAAACTAGGAATGCGTGATGTTAGAGCGTGATATCTTGGTAGATAATAGCTTAAAAGGACAATCATCAGTACTATAACAAGTGCTATAAAAATCAGTACAATGTTCACATGAATTTATGAAGTTTGAGGTGGAACAAACAAACTCCCATCAGCTAACTTAGGTTTCTTTTTCATCATCATTGTTTAAACTTAAAAGTGCACAGTAAGAGCAACGTTTTTGGTTTGAACTGCAGGACTCTCCCTAAAGCCTGGCCAGTAATAGAAGTATATTTTAAAGGGATAATTAGTTTTTTTTTAAGTGGGGTAGTGTGAGGTGCATGGCATGAGCCTGAACGTGTGCCACTGCGTCATGTCTCAGTATTCTGTGTTCAGAAAAACCCCGGAGAGACATTATACACTACACATTACTGCACATGGTGCCAGAATATCCACTTAGTTAAAAGAACTGTGGGAGAAACCAAAACAAAGAAACAGCATGTGGTCATCACACACGACAAATTGTTTATATCCGCTTAATTTTTCATCACACGGTCACTTTGATCAGGAATTATTTTGAGACATGGTACAGCCTATCTGTCCTTGTTCTTTTACCTCTTTCTTGTCAACTACATATCTAAAGAAGGCTTTCAGGGAAGGCTTTCAACTGGCCCTGCAAGCAACACGGGTTTTTATCAGCTTGCCTCTGATTGGCTTCAGTGGGAACATCCCACCCGAGTCAACACGCTAATTAATGTCATGATGTCAGTGTAACGTGCCCACGGCATAACTTCCCATCCCCTCTGTCTGTAACTTACATGACTCTTGCCATCTCAGCAAGAAAGTCCTTCCCCCCTTTGTATCATCAGCGCTCGAAAGTCGTTCAGTCAACACCGAGTTTGTACATTTTTAAAGAGGGACAGAAGTGCAATGAACAGAAAACAGCTGACCAACGTGACCACGGTTTCCCTGCTCCTTTCTATTGTTTACATGGTCATGTTTCAGCGTGTTGATGATGTCATCATCTGCTGCCAATTAGCCCCAGGTCTGCTGGCAGTGGGAAAGGAGTCACTCCCTGAATATTTGTAGGTTGACCTGCATTGAAAAAAAACACATTTACCTGCTAATTTTAGTGTGAAAGCAGTGTAAGTCATGGATGAACAAACTGGATGTGGGAGGTCAAGGGTCTTAAGGTACCACATGCATCACTTGCTTGTGAAATAAATAGCTCAAAATAAAGTGAGGAATACCTCAAGATTCTTAGCATTAAACTTTCTGATTCAAGTATGAACTGAAAACAATTTTAGAACAAAGTCAAGCCACTGGTGACCTTACACCAACAAAGAAATATGATTCAAACCATCCCTGCCTTTCTTCCTGACTGTGGAGACATAAACACCAAGTCAAGTTTCTCTTGTCCTGCCTCTGTTATACGAGATGACAGAAAGAATTTCACTTGAAATGAAGCAAAAGGAGGAGAGAGGGAAAAGAAAACAAACAGTAGTGAAAAGAGGGACCACAGGGATATAGTGGAGGCTTTATTGACCTTTCCCTGTGGCTAAACAACAGGGTGATGAGCTTTTCATAGAGAGTTAGACCAACAAGGTCTGACATTCCACCTCAGTACTGCAGACACATTACAACGATGCCCAAGGCAAGTAGTGGATACTCTTGTTTATACGCCCACACTTAAAAGTACTAGCCACAAAGTACATAGAAACACACCTTCTTGGAAAGAAAATAAACAGTGGCATTATTCTGGTATACATAATCCCATGGGCATAGGTGCAAATATCTCAACCATCTCCACCTCGTGATAGCAGGGCATAAAACAAAGTGCTCACGCTGGTTTTTATATGGGACACCCACCCAGCATGTCAGCAACTCCTGCCAGCGAGCTCTAGCCAAACAAACACAGCTTTAGAACGACAGCGCTTCACAGCACCTCAGACACTTTTTAAGTGATTCAAAGTGAAAGAAGAAACTTGCTTTTTCTGACACTTGTGGAGGCGGACGGGTCCCCGCAGACAGGCCGAGGGGGCTGAAAACAGTGGGGAAAAAAGTGAGTTCGACTGCCACACAGCTAGTAACGGTGCTGTCACTAACATTTACTGTTAGTTTGTTTCTTCCCACACCGTCTGAGCCACCGGCTGGTCAAAACACTGTTCAACACACAGTCATAAATAAAACAGAGACTGTCTGAACTGCTGAGGGAGGAAAGACGAAGGGAGGGATGAAGAGATAGAGTGATCGGGGAGAGGAGAGAAAAATGAGAGTTATGAGTGGGTATAAAGATTGATGATATATGACAGATATTGAGTATGGAGCCATCACACCTTATTTTATCCTGACAGTCTGGTCTGTAGGCAGTTCTATTTATGTTTGGGGTTGTGTCGTTCTTATCTAATAAGGCTCACTAAGCACACAGCCGGAGTTGATGCAGGTTAGGTGCACCCGTGTGTGTGTGTGTGAGTGTGTTTGTATTCTTGGTAGGTGTGCATCTGCCGCTGAACCCACTGACATTTCAATCACAACATGATCTCTCTCCTCTGCCCTCCCATCCTTCTCTCTTCACTTGCCCACGTTGTCCTGCCATCTTAACCTCCACAGCCTCACACTTCATCCTCTCATCGCCCTACGCAGGATCAAACTTGAATGTTAAAACTGATTTGATTAAGCTTGGAATATGTGCATCTTTGAACTGAAATGAAACGTCTACTCTAAAATGATCAACAAAAGTCTCATACTATGTTTTAAATCCTCAGTCTTGTTTGTGTTTTTAATCCTTTTACCAGGCTGCAGTCTACATTTTGTTGTAGCTGCTGTGACAGCTGCCATGACATGACATGTTAATCGTTGAAGAGGAAAAGCTGAATGTTTAGATCAAGACTGCTACACGAGGAAGTGGGAGATACTGGGATGCAGCTAAAGTACAGTATCTGAGTTTTTGAGACATGCTTTGAAAATACAATGTTTTATTGTTGTTATTATTATCATTATTATTGAAGTCAACTTTGATACTTTAACTTTATTTATAAAGCTTTTGCATTATTCTGGACTTTTTCACTTTTTCTTGGCATTTAATCCAGAAGAGTAATATGAAAAAGTCTACCTCCTCTGTTTTCTCATTCCTAGTCCTTATACTCTCTGTATTAAACATGCCCCAATTCTTACAGTTTTTGTATTCAGTAAATCACCATTCTTGTGTCATGTCCAGACTTCACTTGATGAGGGAGAAAAGCTGTTAAAAACTGTCTATCTGGTATGCACTAAGGCCAGTCTTAGAGCACTTTTAGGGGAGCTTGCCGCACAAATCAGGATGTCAGCTTTGACTGTTTCTATCCTCTCATCATATGAAATACTTCCATTCTGTTTCATAATACATCTTATTAACATTATTTTCTACCTGAGGACTCTTTTTCACACAAACAACACTCCATAAGGTGTTTTAACAGGAAGACAGAGGAGGGTGCTACAGTGGCCATCCTGAGTGCTGGGAATCCTACAATGCTTACAAGTAGTGGACATCGTCCTCTAGTAAAGTATTTACTGAGGGTCCCTTGGGTGCAGAGTTTACATGCTGGGGAACATGATAAAAATATTTTCTTTCTCTGAGTATTCTCTTTCCCCCTTCCTGTCCCTGCCACACCCTTCTGTGTTGGGCCTGGAGGATGAGGTCTTTGCTCATGTGTATAATTACCTCATTAAACTTGTTATCAATCAGCAGGCCCTCAGTCTGTTCTCTCCAGTTTCTCTCTGTGGTGTGATTCTTTTCCTGGTCTTCTCTCCATTCGTCTTCCTCCTTCTCCTGGTGCGACATCTGTACCCCTGAATAAATCTGCTTTCCCTCCATGTTGCTCCTGAGTTTTCTCCAGGGGATTGAGTCTTTTATCTTTTCCTCGTATTAACAAGATGCCTCCCCCCACGTCTCCTTATAGTTTCCTGCAACATCAGTCTGTTCGTTCCTCAGCACAGATTTCACCCAATGACTTACAAAAATGTCTCCATGACACAGAGCCCTGCAAGTTTGGCCACATAAACGTGATCAATTTTTACCCCTGCTGTGCAGCAGAGCATGTTGTCTGATGCAAACAGACACTTTAATTCTAAATATGGAGACTCATTATTGCAGCTCGGGAGCCGTGGGAGACTCTCTTTGTAGCGCCATGCCCAATTACCCCTGATCAATTCGGAGAGAAACTACAGCAAACCTGCCGCCATCCTGTTTAAAGAGCTCAAAGTCTGCACAAAGAAAAGGCCAACAAGAACAAATTCACAGACAGGCACCATTTCTTAGGTAGACATTGTGTAACCGGCTGGAGCGGCCTAATTCTCTGAGGCTATGAGCAGATAAGGAGGAAGGGATTTAGGTCATAAAGAGTAAAGAAAACAGCAGAATAACTCAAAAACTTTTATATACAAAAACCACTTGCCATGCAAATGATCTGCTTCTTGGCCAGATAATTATAATGAGATAAGGAGTTATCTAAAAATAGATGAGGCTGAGGAAACTGCAACCTATTAAGAATGAAAACATGTGCTATGGGAGAGAATTTGGACTTATTTAGTGTGTTCATATGCACACTAACAAACCCATCACTATCTCACTTTTTACAAAGTCTTATTACTCAGGTGGTCATGTAACTCAGCATGATGGTTATGTGGTCTCTTTCTTCCTGTTTTTAATCAATTTTGTTTCAACTCTTTAAGTGTTTTATTAATTAATCTGACTTTGCTTTTATGTCCTAATTGTATTAGTTTACCTTTGTGATTCCTGATCTGTTTCTTAGGTGCATGTATTCAACTTAATCTGGAGAAGCAAGCCAACACAGGTTCTCCTTGTCAACAGATTTTGGTGGTGATCCAAATCTTGATGCAGACCAGGACTTGTTTAAAAGACAACAACATTGCAAAATAGGGCCAATTTTACAAAAACTCAAGAAGTTCTTAATGCATGTGAACGAAATTATCAGGGAGTGTTGGGCAATGTAATGGAAGATGTGATTCACCTTGGAGGTGATCCAAACCTGAATGCAGATCCAAGAATGTTTCCAAGGGATTTATTAACATTGCAAGGTGAGGCAGGTTTACACATTTTTGATAATAACGTCAGTATCACCTTGGTGGTGTGAAGGTTTAAAAATAGATACAATGTCTTATAAAACAAAATGCTGTATAAATCCTGAAAATGTAACTTTCTACTAGTGTTGGGTCAGAACCCCTAATTTGGCTTTTTGAGCATTTAGTCTCCACCCTTGCTGGTATAAGACTTTTGGCCCTTTTCCATTAGCCCTACTCTACTCTACTGGACTCTACCCAGCTCTGCCCGGCTCTACTCTACTCGCCTTGTGCTGCTTTTCCATTAGCCCCTGTCGCCTGCCCAACTGGGTGCAGTGTTGCTGTAAACAGCTGAGCGGCACTGGGGTGACATAATTTTGAGCGCGACACAACAATCTGTGGCTTTTTGTCACAAACAGTGTAAAAAAGGAAAGCAGGAGAAGGCTGCAGGTGGTAAGAAGAAATATCCCTTGAGAAGCACAGGAGAGTTTTGGAAGCTATACAACAGAATGAAGCCGAGGACAAGAGCAATCGAGCTGCAAATAAAAGACGTATAAGGGTAAGCTAATGGCAGCTACCACTAACATGCTAGGTTGTTGCGCTCATGACTCACCAATGACGACATTGTCTGACCAATCAGTAGCCAGCAGTCGATGACGTCATCTTTTAGTATCGACTCTGCTCGCTTGGAACCAGAGCAGAGTAGGTACGAAACTAGCTTGTTTTAGGAGGTACCAGGCTAGTGGAAACATGCCGCAAATCGAGTAGGGCCGAGTAGAGTAGGGCCAAGGGGTGCTAGTGGAAAAGGGCCATTTGTGATAGGTCAGGGTCATGAAAACTGGACTTCTCTTAGTCTTGAAAACAAATTGAAAGAAAGCCCTTTTTAAAATTCTGTCTCCACTTTTGTCTGACATTTCTTTAATACCTGACATTTTCCCCCTGAATCTCTCTCCTGCTGCTCATAATCAATTTTCTTCTCTGTGGTGCTTTCTCACAACACTCCCTTTTTGTCTCCTCTCCTCTTGTCTGGCATTACCCTGTTTTAACCTTGCTGCCCCTCCTCATTCGCTCCTCAAGCCAGCAGCCTGCATGCATGTGGTGGGTGTAGTGTGTAATAGGATGGCACAGTAGGTGAGATTAAATTAGGCCAGTGTATGGGGATTACAACCCACTCAAAACCTGATCTCCTCCTACTCGGTGTAATCCAACCCTAATGAATATATCATGGCTGACACAGCAGATAATGCGCCAGAGAGAAAACACAGTCACAACATCAGTGAGATATGCAGACGAGACAAATACAGGCAGACTGTTTACTTTCACCACCTGCAGTTCTCTAGGAAGCTGTGTCTGTGGAAGTGTTTCACACTCCATTAATTTCTGTTATAGTTTATTCAAACAAGGTTTAGGTGGGGTGTGCGGCTAGTGAAACAAAATCAATGCATTTCAATGCAAACCCTCTAAATAAATAAACCCTCTAATGCATTCAAAACCACACTCTGCTTCTGAGAAAGAACTCAGGGCTTGGATCCCCATCTGCAGAACTGCCTTCAGACTTGAGGCCTTTTCTAACTGAGACCATTATCTTTTTCGTCCAAAACATTTAAAAGAGAATGTGTCAATCATGTTTGCACACAAGCTCAGAAACCTTAATCTGATATCATTTTTCCACAATGTTTTCTCTGCACGTATCAAAGTTGTGTGCAAACAGTGAAAAGTAGAGGTTTAGACCCAACTGGTTCGTCTCAGGACATTTAAAAGGCGGCCATGAAATGCTTTCCAAAAGAGAGTTAACATTTTGAAAGACTCAGATGCTACACCTCTACACCTCATCCATTACTGTAGAAATATTTACTGTTTTTTTTTTTTAAAATAGTCATAGTCACTCAGTAACCTTTGCAAACATGTTGGTCTAGTCTGCATCTCATTCTTTTGCCTCAGTTCAGCCTCTTTCCCCCATGTCTTACCCCCTCTCACCTCCTTTCCAATACTATCCACGGTCTGTCATCTATCAACGGAAACAAAAGGTCAAAAAACAAAACCAAAAATTAAATGGATTTTTTTGTTTGTAATTTTGTGCATGAAATCAGTTATGTAGGGGGTTTACTGCATTATATAGATATACACAGTGGGGTCCTCAGTCCCTGGTATTTTTATTTTGGGGTCACCACCTGAAAACTTTCGGAACCCTCAATTTAAAGCGAGGGTCTCCAACCACTGAGCTGTGGATCAGTCTGGACTGGGCTTAAAGATGTCAATGCTCATTTAATTTATGTTGTTTGAATAATGGGGTCTGCATTTTATTCCTGAAATACTGCAGTTTTATTTTATCTGTGCAAGTGTCAAGCTCACGGCTACGACTGATCCTGTGTTGTGGTGAGCTGTGTTTATAAACCACGTGACATTTATCCCCAGTCAATCCATAACAAAACTGTCCCTGATGGTGCAAAGGAGGTTTGAGGCCACGGGATTATTGGCTTCTTTGACCACTTAGAGCTGCTGTCTTTGCCTCGAACACACAAAATTCAGCAGTTCAGAATGTTATTGCTTTGCTGACATTTTTCTTTTTAAGGTGTGTTTTCAGAGTATGTAGCATTTCAAAACAGACTGCTTTCATTCTGAAACACCTGGTACTGATCGGAAAATTCAACACCTCTGTTAATAAGCATTTAAACCTCTCACTGCCCTTTCTTTAGGAGTGGATGGAGCAGTGTTTACCTTTTTCAAGGACTGCAGGGACCATGGAATTATCATTCCTGTTTTTAACTGCATTTTGCATTGAACTGAGAGAGCAAGAAAGTGGGAGCAGAGTTTTTTTTAGAAAGATAGATTAGAAAGAAAGATTACAGATCCAAAACATCATCTAAAAAAAGATCCAGTCTGCAAAGACCTTTCCCAGGGAAACTTCTCAACTTGATGTGTCTGCAACTGCCGCACAACTAAACCAAACTGAATTTTAAAGTTCAAGCCAACATAATCTTTTTTCATAAACTCTCGAGTTTGCTCCCAGATGCTTTATATGCTTGGATATGCTCCTGTGTAATCCTCAATGTTGCAATCCAGTTCAAGCTTTTGGGGAGCAAACAGAAGCTTGTCAGCTACTTGACAGCGATAAATCCTGCTGCCAAAATGAAGGATAAAAGCCCATCAAGACAAGTTGATCAACTTTTTCAAATAGAATCTTGCTGCTTTTGATTCTAAACACAAAGGCTTGATTGTCAAACCATCTCCTTCAAACAGATGCAGTCATGTATGTAAATGGTGGCTGAAAACTTGTAATTCTTTTCCCCCCGAGCTTAAGCACTAAAAGGAAAAAAAACTGGGATAAGATGAAAGTCATGCCAAGGACACTGAGAAGCACTGTCGAGGGGAAACTGACATGAAAAGAGTACATTTTAGCAGCAGTGAAAAGCCCTCTCAAAAGCTGAGCAGCACAGCATGATGTAACCTAAAGCAAAGCAACAGTGCTGAAGTAGCCGACAGAACCGAGATACATCATGCCTCCAAGTTTCATTAAAAATGCAGCTGGCCTCTCAGCAACAAATCAATAAATTAGTAAACCAATACTGCCATGTCCTATTATTACTCAGCCTGTGCACTAAAACCAAAGCCAGAGCAGTAAAATAATACATAGATCTCTTACAGCTGATCCTCTATGGACTAACACACCCCACAGATTGATCGCACTCTGACTGAAACATTGTGTTTCTGACTATTAAAGTAATCTTTCTTTTCTGTGTATTCACATCTGTGTTATATGTCCTTTAATAGTTTTGCGTCCAACATAATTCATGACCTACCACTACTCTAAAACAAAAGGGCTATGTGCATTTTATGTAAGTTATGTCGTCTTCTTTTACATAGGTGGACCACAAACAAAGGACTGGGTTGGCTTATTTCATAACTTGTAGGCATCTTGATACACAGTTTCAGGGATGCACAACATTGGATTCTTGAGTATATCCAAAATATTAATATTTCCAAAATTGCAAAATGTGTGGAAAAATACTAAAGACAGTTTTTTCATATATCCCCTTAAATTTAATTTAGACTGGGACTACCTAATCAAGTCAAGTCAAGTTTATTTATATAGCACTTTTCCTACAACATATGTAACTCAAAGTGCTTGCTTGTAATAACCTACAACAACCTGAGGCTTTCTGACAGACTGCACTACACTTCAGTATTTACTACAGTCTTTTTTTAATATCAATATCAGCCCTCACCCACCACCACTGTCACCTCAGGCCATTTAGATGTACACTTACAAATGTTGTATCAGGTCTAAATGGGTTAAAATTGTAAAATCAATCACTTTCATGTCACAGAAGTTAGGTTTTTGACACTTTAAAGTTTATCCAAAATGTTTGTGCAAAGTATCAAAGTTCTAAATGAAAAAAATAACAACTTTTACAGTTATGTTTTGGACTAAAAGCTACACGCAAAAAGAAAGAGCATAAAGTGGAGTGTGATCAAAAGTGAGACTGTGCAAGGAGGAAAATGCTTTGATTGGGTCACAGAGGTAAAGATATAGTCACAAAAACACCCCCAACACTTTGACAGCAATGAATACACAACAATTAACACATAACAACAAATAAGACAGAGAGCAGAAGACAGAGACAAGAAAATACTTACAGGTCTTTACAGTTTTTTAGGACCTCAGAACTATGAACCATGAAATGCCCTAAAAACTGTATAATACAACAGAGGTGAATCGCAACATAGACTTTGTCTGGGTCATCAGTGATTATTCAGAGAAAATAACGTAGTGGGTAATGGTCTTATGTTAGGAAAATGTTATTTGTTTTACTTTTATTACATTTAAAGTTTATAACATTTTTGACATAAGCTGCTGACCTCTTTGCGAGGTCACTCTTAATGAGATCCTGATCTCAATGGGTCTTATCTGGTTAAATAAAAGTTAAAAATAAATTAATACAATTTTGGTATATTTAGTGATCCTTTTTTGAAATGAAAAAAAAGACGAAGTTGGGTGCTTTTGAATGGTCATGTTATGTTGCTATTGTATTAAATTAGAAATTAAAACAGTAAAATCCCAACAAACAAAATAAATGTAATCAAAATACACTCTTACGATAAAAACACTGCAAAAATTACAAAGATAACAAATATTTTTTGATTCAGCTAAAAGATTTTACACAAACTATTTTCTATAAGCGATTACACAATGACATTCGCGAAAACACTTTAGCAGTTTGGCCAGCAGACACTCGAAATCATCTTTCACAAATGAGAGGCAATAAACCAACAGTGGCAGTCTGTGACGTACAATCAATTCATTCACAGTGACATCTCATTACTGGACACTGTTCATGATAAAACACAATCCCACAGAGCAGCATCTTTGACGATCAACAGGAACACTAAATAGATGCACACAGAGGGTCAGTTTAGTCCATTTTTAGTCACTGATGTGGAATAAGAGACCTCTTTCATAGAGCTGACTGTAGTTCAGATGGTATGACATGGAGGGGAATTCTCTGTTTCACTAAGACAAAGACATCATTTTGCCAGCAGACAGAAAAAAAGCATAAGAGCAGCATAAAGGAGGGATAGAGAAGGTCAGATGTGGAGTTCTATATTTTCCCTCATTCATATTCAACTTATCTGCCTTTCTTCAGTCAGAGTCCTTATTCTAAATGATAAGCACTGAAGAAATACGTTTACAGGACCGGACTCTTACAATAAAATTAGGTTTTTTTAATAAATATATTACCCTCATTTTCTAATATATTTCAGCAATAACTGGTGCCTCCAGTTTTATCATTGGTTTGGCAGTAATTAATTTCTCTCCAGGTTTCAAATAATAGACGCCACGGGGTTCCAGTTTTGTAATTTTATATGCCAATATCATATTTGTTTCCCAGGGGGAAGCTACAATTCCTCCTCTCTCATACCATCACTTCTGAGAGCTGTAATAAGGCAATTCACTCTGCCAGATTAAATTCATGCCCATACATGACGCCTCTGTTTGTGCCTTGGTCTCCATCACAAGTTCAATTGTATAATAGGTTTAGATTTACGAGCCTTTGTCTGAGAGCCTCTTTTCTGGGGAGTCGAATAGAAGCCACAGTCATTATTTTGATTAAGATCCCGATGCTGGCTTGTCTGTACACCACAGGATGAATACTGATATGACAAGGGAAACTGAAGATGTGTGGCAGGTGGAAGAATAAAGACAAAGTGGAGGGACGTTGAAAGGTTTGCTCGGGCTGAGAGCAGGACTCCAGATAGATGACTGGAACAAGGTGGTGCAGGGAAATTGCCGTGACAATCCTTTCCAGCTTTGTCTTGTCTTCCTTAAAAGCCTTTATCTTCCCGCCATCTCTGCACCGCCCTGCTGCCTTTAAATAAATCTGTTCCGTCTTTAAGTTCCCCTCCCTGCGCCTGCCTCATTTCACCTCAAGATTTCCTCCTACCCTCCTCCCTTACCCCCTTCCCTCCTCCTCATTCCTACATAATCATTTACCCGTGGCTGACCTGTCAATCCGTCTGACCCTAAGCTCCCCTAAATCATCACAATGTATTCTCCACCAAACCCTGACAGCATGTCTACACGATCCCCCACTTGACACCCAGTGGGCTGACTCCCATCTGCGTAGTCTAAATCAAACAGCCTCAAAGCTGCAACAAGGGGAGGATGTGTTTACGTTGGTGTGCATTTGTGTGTGCCGGTGCATGTGGTGGAGGAGACTTTCCATACTGACGGTGCACATGCAACAGTGCGCTCACATGTGCAAGCCCTCAAAAAGACACACACTTGCAAGCACACACAAGCCTGAGGATAACTCGCGGGAGTTCACTCAGAAGCCCTCAGATCTGCGTTTGTGAGTTTGTAACTTTACAGTTTTCCCTCTCTAAGGAGAATGAAAAGAAAACCGGAGATAAAAGTTATTGTTGACACTTCAGTCTAAGAGACAGTTCTCCTGCTTAACCCTGATTTTACCCCATCGCTGCTGCTTCTCGGATGAATCCCTACAAAGTTGCGAGCGTGCTCTTTGATCAGCAGACGCTTAAGTAATCAGGCCAGGGAGGCAACATTAGAGAATCCTTAATTTGGTGCACTGCAACAGGATTTCTGCAGTGTGTATTTGCCATTTGAGTGTTTGGCTTGCACAGATGTGAGCGTTTGTGAGTGTGTGTTTGGCGAGAAGGATGACAGGCGAAGGTGCCCTGAGGCTGTAACAGGTTGCTGAGAAGCGAAGGGCCAGTGCAGCGCTGCTCCACCTTGGATTTTTCTCCTTCTAACTGGCAGATTGAGTGTAGATCATTCTTCTCCTCCTACACAACACCAGCTCTCCACTTCATCCGCAGGACTAAGGGCATTTGGAAAAAGGCCAGCACGAATCTGTGGGCATACATTGCAGCACTTCTTCAAAATATTCATCTATCATCATTTTCATTATCTCTGAGCAAAACATGAAGAGTCCATGCTTTTAAATTGAAACCATGCTGCTTTTCATTTCTGTGCCTCTTTCATTAGCTGGAGCCCATCCTCCTGCATGACCTTGCCCTTTTCTATATCCTGGTTGATCCTCTCACTCTCTCTCTTTACCACGAGCCTCAATAGAAATGAAAGGATGGAAAGTGCTTATGCTATTCAAAAGGCAGTCCACCTTCCCCATCTTTGTCTGTTTTATGTTGCTTACACTCACGTCCTCTGCCTTTTCTCTCTCCTGTTCCGTTCCCAAGTCTCCGTCCTTCTCTCCTCACATAAATCCCTGTTTCCATCCATCTATTTGATGGAACAGCTCAATTAAGCAGCCAGCATCAGAGGGGAGATTACATGCTGCACCAAAATGTAGCAAAGGTAATCATAGCAGCCAATTCTGGCTACAGCAAACCAAATCTCTGCAACACCAGCACAAACAGGAACACCGTCTGGAGACTTGGCTGTCACTGCCATGCAAACCCTGCTGCATTGAAAAGTATGATAATGTGACCAGCAGTGAGTCTCTAGAGCATTGCTGCCAGAGAGAGGAGGCTCACACACCCATTCACTCCAACACGCCCTCCTCAGCCGCAGCTGTATCTTGATCTATTGTGTGAATGCATGTGCTGCAGTATGTTTATGGATGTTGCACAGATGGAAACAAGTCATTGTAAGGCACTGTCAATGCTGGCCCTCCCCCTTCGGTCCATAGACTGGGTTCATTTGGGACACGCTTCTGATGGGAGGAGGGAGAGAGAGCAGGGTCAAAACCTCTACTGAACACAAACGAAGATGCCAGAGACCTTGTTGTTTTGTCCACATGCCCCCCTGATCGCCCTTCTGTGGCTCCTTTGCCACATCATCCCCCCACCCATCTCTTTCTCTCTCTTTTGACTTGTTACACCAGGCATCATCAGCTACATTTGCACTAGGGTAATTTTTTTCTTGACATATGTAAATGGGGGCATATTTGATATTTTTTTCTTCTCATTTACAAATATTTTGTCTGATTTACATAATATTAGTTAAATATCTATTTTTTTCCAAACTGTACAACAGTATATCTTAGCAGTTAAAGGTGAGATAAGACCCTATTAGCCATAAAACTGCCAGTCCCTTTAAGGCAGCTTCAATATCTTGTCTATCTTCTTTCAGGGACTCTCAGGGTTTCCAGTTCTAGATTTGACTCTATTGTACTTGTTCCTAAGGCTAAATGTGGACTTCATGTTCAGCATTTTTTGTAAACCAAACCAAATATTAAGTCCCACCTGAGAAGCTCAAATCCCAGTTATTCTGGTGTGCTGTTGGTTACATCAATATTTTGGGGGATTTGATGGCATGAAGATACCCTGACAACCACAACAAATTCTCCCCCCTCATGATTTCTGATCCTGATGACATTCTGGGGGCTGGACAGGGAGTTGTGGAGGGCCTGATGTGGCCCCTGTGCTGCTAGTTGATGGACACTGCTACACACTACACAGGCCCACAAACAAATACTAACCCTTTCAACCTTACATCAAGAAAGCAGATCTGTTTTTTTATATATTTAATATAATATTTGTCTCCTTGGAGCACTGACAGCAATAAATATGTTTTTTGTTTTTTTGATTTTTAAAAGGCCAAATACTCATAAAATGAATGACCTCTGCCAAACAGTGAAGCCGGAACTTTGTTTTATGCATAGGTATTAGGAGTGTAACGAAATTTCGTGCCCTGAAATTAAAAAATGATGGAATAAAATTCAAAGATGCACGAAATAAAAGCATGAAATAAAAAAGAGCTTTTATTTTGTACTGATGCAGCTATGTTTTTATGTCTGTATTAGGAAGAAAATAAAGAAACTGAGATTGCTGCACAACTTCCTACTGTTGGGGATTTTCTGTAATCTTTGTTTTGTTTCGTGAATATTTCGTATCGTGAGCCTTGTTTCGTATTTCGTATCGTTTCGTGAGTTGATCATTTCCTTACACCCATAATAGGTATTATATAATTTTTTTTTTAAATACAAAAAGTAAAGTCAAATGCTCTTTACTTAAAAAAACTACGCTTAGTACCCTATATGATATTACACACGCTTCAACAAGTTGTAAGTGACTTTCATTATGAATGCACATTCGCAACAGTTCAACATCAAATCTTACAGTACTGGTACTTTCCAAAAACATCATCCAACAGCAAATGAATGTGGGGTTAACGATGCCAGCTGCAGCTTATCATCTGTTGTGCCACTGGGATTTAATACTGGTATCTGGCACTAGGGCTGGGTATCTCCAGCAACTTCACGATACGATACGTATCCCGATACTAAGGCCACGATACGATACGTATCCCGATACACGTAAATTGTGAACATTGACTACACTTTAAGCAAAATTCTTGATAAGTTTAGTTTTTTTTTATAAGAAGAAAAAGAACAAGGATTAGTTTGAAGTGGTTCTACAACTTGAGAGACATAAATTCAGATCCTCAAAGATGGTAGGCCTACGTTCAAATTTAGAACACATGCTTCATTATGTAGCTCGTCTTCTACCTTGAGCTGTGCCACTGTTAACATTAGCCAAAGTGTATTGACAACAACCGTCAAAATATTTAGGCTGTATCGATTCTGTAGAATCCGTATCGATACACGTATCCCAAAGGAGTGCGATATGATATTTTGCCGTATCGATATTTTGAGCACAGGTCTATCTGGCACACCTAATTGCTTACTAAAATACTTCTTGTATGGTGGTTAAAATAACCTGTTAGACAAAGTGTGATTTGTTTCATTACCCAACAAGAAAAAAATATGGTCTTTTGGAAGGGTTATGCAAAAAGAGGTTATTTGAAAAAAAAAAAAAAACTGTTATCAGTATTAAAAAGAATCAAATACAAATTCTGGTATTGGCATTGGTTGTATTTGGAACACCAGTACATCACAAAGTTGTTTAACTTCTGATCTCAGCATTATTATTCTGTCTACTCTGACAAATAAACAACTGTATTCAGAGAGCAGCATCTCTCTCTCTACCAATTATTTGAAGGATTAACAAGTAATGCATAATTTTTAAAGCACTTTAAATGCAAAAGGTTTTTAATAAATAACATTTTTACTTGCTTTGTCAGTTCTATACTCAATTGTTTGGCAGTGCAAATTCTGTCACAGGTCACATATGAGCTGTCTACAAAACCAACCATGAAAAAACCATCCTCTCGTTTTGTTTCTTTCTCCCCCTCTCTGGAAATATGTGTGAAAATCGGCCATTCAGATTATCCCCCCTAATGATGTCAATATGCAATTGAACACTTTCCTGAGTTGGGAGACACTCCCAGTCTTGTGTTGGTTCAGTCCACCGCAGCACCAGTTAAAGGAATATGACTCAACATATCTGTGTGGCTAACATTCGAGCACAGGCCTCTAAAGCTAAGGTCCCGTTTGCTCCTGAGAGGGACGTGATCAGAAATATTCCAAGAGACTTCACACAAACACTGTCTGCAACTGGGCAGGGCTAAAACAGAGGGGCCAAAATCCCAAATCCTGGAGGACTTTAAGGGCAAAAAAACTCAAAAATAAATCGTAGGGACATCTAAGACCGGTGTTGACTTTTTGTAAAGGACCAAATAGGTGAGTGCACTAAGTCATGTTTGACCCAGTTAATATTTGATGTGGTTGGTTTCTAAGCACCATCATATGTCAAATTTATATTCTGTCCACTTAAACAATTTTAGACCAAGCCAACACACTGACTGTTTCACTCTTCCAATTTTCTGACTGGAAAGTTTCTAAAAACAGTGACAGCTGGTGGTTGTGATCAGTATAACATACCACTGCTAAGTGAACAACTGAGTCTATTTCGGTTTGTAAAAGTTCCATACGTCCGGGGGTGCTGGTTTGGCAACAACCATGCACATCCCATAAACTTACTTCTGCCGGTCCGGGTTCAAATCCAGCCTGTAACCAGTTTGCAGAGTGTTTTCCCCTGCTCTCTTACCCCCCTTTACAAGCCTATCCACTGTCTCTCTCCGATCAATACAGGCACAAAAATGCCCCAAGAATACATTTAAAAAGTTCCACGTCTAATTCTGTTTATAAGATACAGTGGTTCAAATTCTGTTCTACCAAACAACAAAGATTAGTGTAAAAAATAAATACAGAAAAAGCAATTAACCGATTCTTTGTGCAGATTGCTGCTAATTTTGTTCCAGCCCATCCATCAGGATACACCCACTTACAGCACAGAAGTCAAACAACCTGCAGACAAAACAAGCTCACTGCCTTCAGCGGCTGCCCCTGGTAATAATTCAGTGATACATCATTAACAGAACCAGGGGAATATTGTCATTTTTCGCCATTGGGTGGAACAGATGTGAAACAGGCCACAAAGGATGACAGCAGGCAGCTGTGTGGCATGCAGCCAGGTGAGAGTCTCTTTTTGTGGGTACACCTCCACTGTCTGCGGCGAGCACAGCCCCACCCTTATTTTCACCCCCGATATCTCTGTCTGAATACATATCTCTCTCTTACTCTGTCTCCTGTTAATAATACCTGCATCTCCTTTTCTGCCTTTTCTAATTTTGGAATCTTTAGATACCAACACTCTCTTCCCGCCAGAGTCTGTAGTTTCAGGTTACACAGTTTGTCATTGCCCTCACCAAAGTAGCTCACTGCAGCTGCAGGGGATAAGATTGGTAGACTAGAAAATTGTTGTAGTCTGCTCCGCTGTACTGTTCATACAGCTGAGCTTCCTCCTCCACATCAATGAAAATCACAGCAGCACATACCCATGCAATCATGGGCAGCATTTAAGATGAATCCACACAGCTATTAGCTGGGGGAGGGGAATGTGCGGAGAAAATGAACATTAAAATTAAGCAGGGAATTTGTCAGGGTAATTAGCCTCAGCTGGCAAAGAAATGCACTGATAGATAGCAAGAGAGCAGTTCTTAACAACAGGTGCATTCAAATAATCCACATTTTTTGGAGATTGATGAGAAATGTACATGTGTGTCATTAGTCAAAAGTAGTGCAATAGAGTAATGCACCGTTCAATAACTTAGGAAAATATTTCAGAAAGAAAAAAACAAATGACATTTATCAGAGGCATGTATCACACTCCTTATCAGATAATTTAAAACAACTTAATCAAAGATTTTAGAGAGAAAATCTTGTAATCTTAGCAGTATAGTGATCAGTGTGTGGTACACAGCACTGCTGCACATTCAATATTAATGCCAACGGAGACCCTGTTGCATGCAAAGGTTGATCAGTGAGAAAATTAAACAGAATAAAAAACCAAGACACTTCTCTCCTTCTCTTAGGATTATCTACACCAACAGGTTCTCCGTGTTATCTTCTCAAGGTCTTCCAATAGTTCAAACAGCCACAGATGACACAGTCAACCACAACTTCCAGAAATGCTCAAATAAAATAGTTGAACATTTGTCTGAAAACCATTTTGAAGTCTATTAAAATAAATGTTATTTTTACTTTTTCTGAATATGAGCAGCCCTGCTCAGACAGCAAAAATTGCCAGAGAAGGTGTTAAAGAAGGAGCTGTGAAACTGATTTAGTCGACCAGGCTGTCGTCTTTAAATGCCAAAGGAAGACGACGCTAAGGTGTGATTTCACAACAAGCCACCTCCACCTAACAGCCTAATTAATCTTCTCATAGGCTCTGTTCGCTCTCCCTCTGTCCACCCACAGACTGTTCATTTCGACCATAGAGATCTTCTTACCTTTACAGAGATGCTCCCTCCCTCTGGCACCACCTCGTTTGATTTTTTCTTTTCCTCCTCTCTCCTCCTTATCTACTTGTGCCTTTTCTTCTTCTTCTCTATGAAATTGATTGTGCACCTCTCCTCTCTGCTGATGCTGCAGTGATAGAAAAACACACCCTCCTCCGGCCGCTCGCTCTCTCTCTCCCTCCCTGACTCTCATTGGTTGCCTGTTAGAGGTGACATCACCCTTCTTCCCTGCCTGCCTCCGTCTCTCATCCTCTCTTCCCTCCCTCCCCTCTCTCTCTCTCTCTCCCACTTGCGCTCTCTCACCTCACTCCTCTGTGGATTCTGACCATTCCTTTTTGTACCCCCCCCCCACTCCTCCTTCCTGTCCTCTATCTAGTCCCTCTGTCCTATCCTTCCTCTCTTGTAAACAGTCTGGATTAGTAGGTCTGGCTGCTTGTATTCAGCCATGCAGCACTAGACATAACGATGCATACTATAGACTACATTTGCATAGCGCACACAGCCTACAGCCCTCAAGTGTTTCCCCCTCTCTCTTCCTGTACCAGTCCAGGAGAAAACAGACTAAAAAGGTGGGGAAAAAGAACAATTTGAGATATTTTAATATTCTCTGTGCTCCACTGGGCTCCACTTTCATAAGCTCTTTCAATTCATTGTGCCACTAAGACATTGACTGGGCTGCAGTTCATTATGGTCTAATCAGAGGCATGACTGGGATGAAAGTTACGTAACACTGATGAATAAAAATGTGTCAGGAATTACTGCTCTCTCTTATCTTAGAGACTGGGGGGCGGGTGTCTTTGAGAAGCACAGATTCACTGATTTCAGGGTAATTAAGGACTGACTAACACGTTCAGGCTGGGTGATTGTGATCTGCCGCACGTGTAGACAGATACCACAGAATTGTTTCTGACTTGCTTTGATCCGTTTGCATTGCGATTACTGTGGATTTATGTGTTGGTGAGAATGCTTCATTTCCCTCAGGCAAAGCTGCAATCCAGCAATACAAAACTGAATCTTCTTTTAATTGCTTTTAAAGCACTGCATGGACTGGTGTGGGTTTATGTCTTAAAGCTCCTAAGTCCCTGTTCCACCTTCAAAAAAACCCTAGATCCTCTAAACAGTACTCTTCCACGCCCCCAGTTAAAATGATAGTTGGAGGGTTTCTCCAAATCCTGCCTTTAGTCTGTGGAATAGCTCACACCTCTCTGCAGGGGAAATAATGAAACATTACAAATGTTAATATTGTGATGTCAGTTCACATTGCAATATAAAATGAGATTTCTATCCTCCACTTGTGGTCTAGATGAAACATCTGTGATGTGCTTTCCTACCTCCACCAATGAGGCGATGTCATGTTCATGCTGGTGCTTTTCCATTTGTTGGTTTGCTTGTTTGTCTGTGAGAAACATGAGCTCTACTTTGGAGACCCAAATATGAGTGCAAATCCAGTTTTTACTTTGAAGGATTTGAGAACATTCTAAAATAGGGCAGCTTCCTCAAAACGTTTTGAACTGATTTTTGATTCATTTTCATAGAACGTTGGCCATAAAATGAAGGGGGAAGTCAATAAGTTTTGGGTGTTATCTGAATTCAGATGCAGGATTTTGCAGTTTTGACATTTTCAATTTTAACCTGCAAACCTGCACAGCAGCAGGACCTACCAGAGTCAGTAAGTGCATTTCCACTACCCTTGTATGTGCACAAAATGTAACTAGTGCAATAAAAAACTGGTAATGGAAACACCTGAATTTCAAAAAGAGCACTAAAATATTTCTAAGGAGTTTTTACACTGTCATGAGGTGGTTTTTCAGACGTTTCGATATTGAAATATATCGCAAAAGCGCAAAATTATACGTCACAGGACACGGTCTACCTGGTCACATGATCACTTCTCTCGGACTAAACATGGCGTGGTACGTTTGGACAGAGGAGGAGATGGAGACTTTTCTTGCCATTCATACTAGACAGCAAATAACAGAGGAATGCAGAGTGTTAGGAGGAGATAGAAACGGAATGAGGAAAAAAGGGTTCGACAAGCCTTGCCATCCATCTTCCTGCTGTGAAATCTCGCGGGATGATATTTCATGAGAATTACGACGCTCCTGAGTAGAACAACCTTCAATGGAAACACGTTCAAAGCGCAAATATACTTTGTTGAAATTTTAGGAATATTGCTTTTATTTTGCGAAAGTCTGTAATGGAAACCCAGCTTCTGTCTGTAAACAGGCAGATCCATCTTGCCAAGCTCCAATTCTACGATTGTGAGCAGCCCAAAGTGGCATGGCCCAATCACAGTCCTTTAGAGCACTGAGAGGTGGGAGCTATGAGCCAGATGATGACAGGAAGTGGCTGCTTGTACAGATATCAGCATAGACCAGCTATAGCAGATCCTTCCCCTAAACCACCGTGCTGATCAGCTGTACCAGTCTTTACAGACATTTTTAACATCTTGCTGGAGACATGCTTAGTAGGCTGCCTGCTTGCCTCAAGACCACTTGATCCTGGAGTATCTGGACACAGCAGCATACAGGGCCCTGTTTGAAGATCTGCTACAAGACAAGCTCTCCCAGCGTTCTTAAACATTCCTGTCTGAGAGGATGAATCTGCCTATAAGTGCGAAGCTGACAACCTGGTGACCTGGTGCAGGGAGAACAACTTAAAGCTGAGTGCTCTAAAACAGTGGAGGTGGTTTTGGACTTCAGGAGAGATGCTGTGGGCCCACCCAGACCTCCCTCTCTGTTGTTTCCACTGTGAACTCCTTCCTTCCTTTTCCGGGGACCATCATCACCAACAGACTTCAGGTGGGGGCTGAACTAGTGCTGTCAGGTGATTAAAAAAATACTGGATGTATTTTCAGTGAAATTCATTCAATTATTGTGGCAGATCAAAAGATGGTTCTCCACCCTCAAAAACTCATCACAAGAAGCCCAATGCACAAAAACTCTCCAAATTTAATGGATAATCAGGGGACAGAGGAGGAGCTGCAGATCTGACGACAACAGGGAGTGACTGCATGTTTGAAAGCAACAGGGGCGTGTAAAAGTGATCTCCATGGATGCATCAAGATCTGCAGTTTTATCAGAAATGGACTCGATTTCTCCTTTAAAAGAGGAGCGAAGAACGTCACTTCAAGCTGATTCATGGGAAATTATGATTTTCCTCTTCCCCTGCTGAGACACATAGGGAGATGAGGAAATGTAACACGAACGATGTCTTAGTCATGGTTAACCTACGATATGAAATTTCCTCCCCTCAGAAGTTTACAGGGAGAACTTGGTGGGTTTTGTCTGATGAGATTCACGTCATATGTAAGTGGCAGATGATACATCTATGTGGTATCATTTAATGTACGATAAGACGATAGTCCAAGGACAGAAGTTCTTGTAGTCTCAGCTAACAGCTACAACAGAGTCTCCTACGTCATACTTGATGTGATTGGTCTGTGAAGAGCGTGACAAGCAGACTGATCGTCTAATCATCAGCTGCCCTGGTATTTTAAGGTTCTGCCTTCTGAAAATACCAAAACATAGAAATGAGATTAAAAAGGAGATTAGCTTGATTAAAAAACATAAGACACTAATTATGACCATGCCAAGGAGGTGATGGTGCATTTCTACACATCATTGAGTCAATCCTCAGCTCCTCCATCTTAGTCTGGTATGCTGCAACCACTACAAGGTACAAGAGCAGGCCTCAGCATATCATCCAGTCTGCAGAAAAGGTGATCCACTGCAACCTTCCACCTATTTACAACCTTTACACCTCTAGGACCCAGAAACATGCAGGTTTAATTGTAGCCAATCCCTTTCACCATTAACTCTTCGTGAACATGGTAGGATTATTGAGCTGTGTAAGCAAGGCTTCCCTTTGTTGCTGTGGTTGGCTGCAGTAACACAGTCATTTTGCATTTCTTAAAATGACCCTGAGGGTCTTAGTAACCATCAAATGGCATCTGCAGGGAAAAGACCTCAAACACAAAATCTCTATTTAGAGTCCACATGCTCTTCAACGCCACAAAACTGCCCATTTGGTCTTGGCATGAGAGCACCAAACACGGGACACTGAAAGGTGGAAGAAGGATTGATCCTCCAATCAGAAAAAATTACCTTGACAGTCCTGATGACTTCCAGCTTCACTGGCATGACAAGGAGATCCTGCTTGAGATGTTCTCAATGCAGCACAGTTGAGGTGGCACCATCATGATCTGGGACAAAAGGACACGTTGCAGTGGGCCCTCGTCTGCGTGGTAGTTGCAGATAACCATGCCTAGAAAAGTCTTCTTCAAGAAGAATAACATCACTCTGTTGGATCATCCTGCGTGTTCCCCTGATATTAATCCAATGGACAACATTTGGGGATGGGTGCAAGGGAAGTTTACAAAAATTGACATCAACCCCAGAAAGTGGATGCCCTTCTTGAAGCGGTTTCACCACTTGAAGCTACATTTCCACTACTCTCCTGGAAACACTCAAATCAAGCATACCGAAACAAACTGTTGAAGCGTTCAGTGAGAACAGTGGAGCTACTCATTACTAAGTCCTTTTTCTTGACACCTTTAATTTTCGTTTTGAGGGGATTTTCAAGGAAAAATGTACTTGGCAATAATAGAAGGTCAGATTATGATTCTTAACATGAGTCTTAAATATGTTGACTGGCCCATCTGAATCTTTACTATTTAAAAAGTTACACAAAATTACCTGGCAATCCTATGTTCATTTAGCCAGCTAAGTCCCCATCCTTACACTCCTGTCTGTGTAACATTGCAGCCTCCTCCTCTCTTATATTTCTTCTTCTGTGGTGTTTTATTCGTATGTGTTCCTTTTGCCCCCTCCCCTCTCTCCCTTTTTCCTAGCTTTTAGAATGTTAACTATGAACTATTTTCAGCCCTTCACACACGTTTGTTTGTGCGGCAAGCTAAGCTAACATTTAGCTACTTCTGTGTACTTTCTTTGGGTTATTAGTAATGCTGTAACTTTGCTTTGTGTAGGATCTGGAGAGGCTTGTGCTGTTTTGGAAGTATTTTCTCTTGCCAAGCATGTTTTTGTAGTCCATGATGTACTTTACCTCATTCCATACTGAAGCCCTGCATCCTCTCTTCTGTGAATCTCCTCAGGAGAGGATCTGGAGCGGGATGGGAGGCTCATGCTGTTTTGTAAATATTTCTCTTGACAGGATAAATGTGGCCAAAGACAGACGTCCAGTGTCGCCTTCTAATTCCACATATCCACTACACAACTCAGGAAAGCCATCTGTATTATATATATGTAGATAGATAGATAGATAGATAGATAGATAGATAGATAGATAGATAGATAGATAGATAGATAGATAGATAGATAGATAGATAGATAGATAGATAGATAGATAGATAGATAGATAGATAGACAGACAGATAGATAGATAGATAGATAGATAGATAGATAGATAGATAGATAGATAGATAGATACTGTAGGTGTATAGTTATTGATTATGTATTTATACATTAGTGAGATGTAAATCAGACTACTCATACTGCTGTAGATTAGATAATAATGAATGCTTTAAAACAAGGTGTGTACAAGATCAACTTGTACACACCTTGTGTACAAGTTGGGAGACAGATACTTTATGTGCACCTGAGCCCAAAAATAAAGTCTAAACTATTTTGGTTAATTGGGACAGCACCATGCCCCGTCTAAAACTTCCATCCCCACAGCGCTGCCTTAGTTTTCTTTGTGCTTCTGCAACTTGAGGGTGCAAGCTTGCCCATCTGCCACTGGTGCCCACAACAACGCCAGGCATGCGGACAAAAGCTGCCACCAGAGCCGACAGCATGGGAATAATGATTGATGAGGCCAGTTTGGATAGGCGAGAAACAATGCTGTTATCCTCAAGAGACACTGTGAGGCCGCAGAGAGGCAGAGAGTTCAGAGGCATGACTTTGAGTTGAAGGTCACAAGCATCAGACGAACAGGTTTTGGGGGGTTTATTGTCACAGTGGGCTGGGCACTGACACAGATGTGAAACAAAATATAAAATGACTAATTAGTTTAAAGACTGTGACAGTTATCAGAAATTGATCTCTAAACACAATTAATTTGATATAAAATTGTGTGTTTGACAGCAAAAATTCTTAACCAGTTTATCTGTGTGCTCTAAACTCCCCTGACCCACACACAGCTAAAATGACTGGCCTGTTGACTATTATCATTATGTAGGTCAGTGATTATCAACCTTTCTTGGCTAATGGTCATCTGAGATGTTTACAGAGTCTACCTGCCCAAATTTAAAGAAAAAAAAAAAGATTTCCCTCCACCAGTAGTTAAGCTAGGATTTTATCCCATTCCTATATGAGGTTTACATTTAATGCACACATGTATGCATTACAACTTTTTTATCTTGAATGTTACATTTACATTTAAAAACTTTTGGTTAGTTCTTACCCGACACACCACAGCTTTTTTCACACATCCATAAGATAAATATCCCATGGACATGGATATAACATGGATATAATTTCTGACTTGGAACAAGTTTATCAGCTTGTGTCCAAGACGAACCCACCTTAATACGTACATGAAATCTGGCATATCCAACTTGATTGCAAAGAAAATAAAGTAAAATAAATTTTTTTAAAAAGCTAAATGAAACACCAGCATAAGACTTGAACAGTTTTTCAGGATCCCCACATTTTTAGAAGTCTGACTTGCCTGTACTGAAACTAACAAGGAGAAAAATCGAATAGCATTTGACCAGATGCACATTTTGCATAAACTATCACTGGATCAGGATCTACAGGTTGGTGAACCTTTGACAGTGGAAAAGTACATCAAAGTGCTGCTTAACTTAAAGTGCTATAATTACCATAGATATCAAAAAGCTATCTGTTTTATTTTTCAAATAATCAGTCCATTGTTATTATGTTCGGGTATCATTTACTTTCAGGAGAAAAATGTCATTGATAGTGTTAAGCTCATGTGGTAATGCTTCTGTTGACTGTAATGCTAGAGGGCAATATGGGGCAGCTAGCTAAGCAAAGGAGAACTGTTCAGTTTCATCTGCTGTAGTACCAGTATCAGGCCTCTTCACTCCTCACTATTGATGTTCATTTTAATACAAGAATAGTAAGTGGAAGCAGTCTGTGCATCATTAGCAGAGACTATTACTGACATTGTATATGTAAATGTACCTATTCATTGTTGGTATTGTTCTGTTGGTTTGTCCCTATATATCTCCTCTTTTCTGCATCGCTCTTTCTCCCAACAGCTAAAACATCGTTTGTGAGATGGCTGTTTAACATGTGTCTGGTTCTGCTCAAGGTTTCTACCTTGTAAATGGAAATATTTTTTTGTTGCTGTTTTTACCAAAAAAATTCAAGAGCTGTGCTCACAGAATAAAGTTTGGTATCTTATATATTAAAGAGGGCTAAACCTACTGTTTTTATAAGATGTCTTGAGAAAAAAATGTTTCATGAAGAGGTGTGTAAAGTTTAACAAATGAAGATTTTTTTCATATGGTTTTTCCTTGGCATGATACATTTTTCATGTATCCTCAATCTTCTGGTTATAAATGGTTTATGTTGGATTTTCATTTCTTTTTAAAACCTAATAATGCACTGTCTGAAAGTGAAGCTTTAAAAGTTCTCTCTCGATAGTGGCTGTGGTTTGGCAAGCATTCAACAGACACACCCACAGGATCCTGGAACAGAGGTTCTTACTTTAATTATAATACATTTTGAACTGTATCAGCGGCTTTTTTTGGTATATCATTTATCTCTTTTAGACCTTACTTAAATTGCATATTTAGAATAGTTACTTATCTCTAAAGTAAAAAACAACGTTCTTTAGATTTTCTCCATCATAACAACTCTGAAGTCTAATGAAGCAAAAGCACACATTAACATATAGAGGCTCTGGCCTGACTGAACAGATGGAGTAACATTGGCTTTCAGCCTTCACAAAGTCTCACTCAAGCCCATCAATAAAGTGAAAAAGCCGGTCTCTCTCGTGTGAATGTTTACCGTCTCAGAGTTGTCTGACCTATGAAGGTGAAGCCCTTTTCCTGACCTCTGCAGCATAAACTTTTACACGAGGAGACATTTACCTCAGCTCAAAGCCTCCCGGCTGGGCCTTTCTCTCAGATCCACTCATCTGTGAGAGACTTCTTACTTGCCCTTGCAAAAGCTCTCCTCTAATTCTCCTTCCTCCCGACTTCAGTGTAGGTGAGTCAGCTGGCAGACTGGAGGGAGAGATATGAGTGATATATGGGGAGGGAGACAGGTTTGGGAGTGAGAGCCAGAGAGAGAGAGAGAGAGAGACAGGGGGAGGTGGGGCTATGAATGAACAACTTTAAGTCTGGAGATGCAGCAGAAACAGATGAAGTCAGCAACATAAAGACGAGAGAGGGAGAGCGACAGAGAGAGAGAGAGAGAATTCCATCAGCTTAAAAAGCAAATAGATGGAGGTAATATAGCAAATGGCTTCAGTGAGGGTGTGTGGGTTCAGAGACAGAGAGAGAGAGAGAGAGGTATTTCGATAGAAAGACAACCAGATTAAAACAGAAAGGGATGAGGAGACCAATTTTGGATGAAGTTTCAGTGGTCAAGAATAAGAACAGACAGGTATCCCAACTGCATCAAGATTAGGCCACTGTGACCTTGGTGTTCTTTAGGGAACAGTGGATCTCTAGAAACTCAACCCGTGCAGAAGATTTGGGTTCAAGTGAAAAGAAAGGAGTAACAATTGGCTGTCTTTGACGTTACGAAAGAAAATAATGAAAATGTTAATCTTGGAAACATAAATGAGGGAAAATAGGCTCTATCTGTACTCTGTGTTTTCTAATAATAAAAAAGAAAAGGGGACTCTGGGCAGATGGACAATGCATAAGGAGGCAGAGTGAACACAGATGGCCAAGAAAAAGAGAACTAAAAATGACCAGTTTAAAAGTCCTGTCCAACAATTTTTGGCAAGAACAAGAGCTTCATGTCCTAAACAATTCAAAAGAAAATGCTCAAGGGGAGGAAAGTCCTGTTTTTTATGAGGAACTCAGTTACTTGTACTAAAAACGGTTTGGTATAACATAATGTATATTTAGAGGAATCATCCTAACAAAAGCAAAGCAGAGAGCCAGAGCTAGGATGCACCTGTGGTTCCCCAAAAACAGCCCTGTGCTTTCAGGATATCACTTTTCTAAAATCTTTTCTACTGTTTTATTTCAAGAGGCATGACCACGAACACAGCACAGGCCGAAAAATGAACCAAAACAAATCAACTGGCTGTCAAAAAACAGGTGCACTGCAAAAACACTGATCTTAGTGAGAGTATTTGTCCAATTTCAAGTCCAAAAAAGTCTCTTTGATTGATTCTAAGGCACAAATCCGTGACAAGTCTGGAGTAACATCTTATTTGCAGATATCAGAACTAAATATATAAGGCCTGGGCTGCTTGTAATGAGTAAAAATTGTGAGATGAGCCTAATTAATCTTGAAGGGTGTCTTAAAATGTAATGTTCTATCTGATGAGATATTAAAGCTTAATTTTTACCCTCATTCAGTAAAACTTAGCTTGTTTCACTGGTAGATATTTGTCACTACAAGCAATCCAATACCTTCTTTTTTGCAGTAAGGCATTTATCCACACTTCTTAAGTGATTATGAATTAAAATAAGTGCTTTAGATATTTTTGGCTTGAAATTAGACAAACGCACTTGCCAAGATCTGAGTTTTTGCAGCGTGTAACTACAGAGGAAGAAGAGCTGACTCTGTTTGACCTGTCGGAGAGAACAGATCAGATAAACAAAGCTTGAAAAACACTATGACGCCAGGATATTAAGGGCTTGAAAACACAAAGGAAACATTAACACCAGAACAGTGTTTCAGGCAGGATGGCACTGATAAGTTATAAAGATAAAACTTACCAGACAACAGGCATCCATTATGAATAAAATGTCTTAAAATATCACTAAAACTACAAACAAACAATGATGTGAAACATATGTGGTGTTATCCATACCAGAAGATGACTTGAATATTTGTGCTGATTCCAGTCCTGTATGGTAAGACAAATGACTTTAGAGTTTTGAACCCAAATCAAAACTAACTTCATTTTTGTGAACATACAACATAGTTACTTATTTTATGGTTCAAATTACTGAATAAGGCAAATCAGATTTGTTTTTCTTTATTTTATTTTTTTATAATTAATTCTATTTTGTTAGTACATTGCAATAAAGGAAAAAGTACTGTGCATCTTGGCATTAAAAAAGGCTTGTTTTGGTTTGAAATAAAGTCTTAAGAGAATCAGTCCCTGATAACAAGTGTTGTCTTTTTATTATTTTGCAATCAAACTAATTGTAAAGCCAAAAGTGTCTGTCCTTAAACTGTCCAGGACAGAATGACAGCATACATCAGTTGATGTGATTTTGCTTGTATACATGGATTGAAAGCAGGGAGTATTGGAGTAAAGCTTTTCCGCATTTGTCAACAGGAAATAACAACTTGCTAAAAGGTCATTGTCAGTATAATGTTAGGTAAGGGTTAAACATCTACAAAACCCCAAACCAGTGAAGTTGGCACATTGTGTAAATTGTAAATAAAAACAGAATACAATGATCTGCAAATCTCTCTCAACCTATATTCAATTGAATACACAGCAAAGACAAGATACTTAACGTTCGAACTGGTAAAGTGTGTTATTTTTTGCAAATATTAGCTCATTTGGAATTTGATGCATGCAACATGTTTCAAAGAAGCTGGCACAAGTGGCAAAAAAGACTGAGGTGGACTTACACGAGTACGAATTTGTCAGACTCCGGTAAAATAAACTATTGATCTGGTGATATTGACACACGGAGTATTTGTCCATGACTCTGCATCTTTTTTGAAAATGGGTCTGCAGGTGGATATCTGCGTATTCGTCTTCATGCCGTAATTGGTATAAACAGATAAGCCCGGAAAAGACGGTGACCTCATAGCACCCCTCCTCCTCCCCGCCCCCCAACCCACACTGTCATACAACAACAACAATGGCGGCAGCCGGGCTGATTCTGATCTTGTTCCAGCAGCTACAAATATTGCTACGACTTTTATACCAACATTTGCTCACAGAACACCAACAACACCAGCTACGGCAACAACATCAACAAGTGTTCATGCAGAGTTGAGCATGTTACGCGCGCATGAGCACTTGATGACGTAGAATCTACCTCGGAGCAGAACCAGACGGGAAACCCGACGATTTTGCATTGTCATGTAAATGCACAAGCATATGTACACTATGATGTGTAAACAGCGATACATGTTTTGATGCCGACACCAAGACAATACAGGGTGAGGAGGGCCTGAGAAAGTTGAGGAATGCTCATCAAACACTTATTTGGAACATCCCACAGGTGAACAGGCTTATTGGGAACAGGTGGGTGCCATGATTGGGTATAAAAGCAGCTTCTCTGAAATGCTCAGTCGTTCACAAACAAGGATGGGGTGAGGGTCACCATTTTGTGAACAAATTCGTGAGCAAATTGTCCAACAGTTTAAGAACAACATTTCTCAACCAGCTATTGCAAGGAATTTAGGGATTTCGTCATCTACGGTCCATAATATCATCAAAGGGTTCAGACAATCTGGAGAAATTACTGCACGTAAGCGGCAAGGCCGAAAACCAACATTGACTGCTCATGACCTTTGATCCCTCAGGTGGTACTGCATCAAAAACCCGGCATCACTGTGGAAAGGATATCACCACATGGGATCAGGAACACTTCAGAAAACCACTGTCAGTAACTACAGTTCGTCCACATCTGTAAGTGCAAGTTAAAACTCTACTATGCAAAGCCAAAACCATTTATCAACACCCAGAAACGCTGCCGGCTTTGCTGGGCCCAAACTTAAGCTGTACATCAAGCAAGAATGGGAAAGAATTCCACCCTAAAAGCTAAAAAAATTGGTCTCCTCAGTTCCCAAACGTTTACTGAGTGTTGTTAAAAGGAAAGGCGATGTAACACAGTGGTAAAAATGCCCCTGTGCCAACTTTTTTGCAATGTGTTGCTGCCATTAAATTCTAAGTTGATGATTATTTGTAAAAGAAAATAAAGTTTCTCAGTTCCAACATCTTGTCTTTGCAGTGTATTCAACTGAATGTAAGTTGAAAAGATTTGCAATCATTGTATTCTGTTTTTATTTACGATTTACACAACGTGCCAACTTCACTGGTTTTGGATTTTGCATGACAAGTCCACATGGGACAAAATATCAGTCCAGTAATCAGTAATTGTTCTTGCTTATGCAATACAAATATTCATTACTGGTGCCAAATATTCATAGAAATTTCTGAAAACAGGGTTAGAGAGAAACCAAGGCTAAAATGTATTTCTCCAGTTAATCAATTACCGGCAGATCAGGGAGGGATGTTGGTTCAAAGCATCAAACTATTTAAACTTCTTCTCAATTTTGATAGTTCTGAATATAAAATTAGTAAGATTCTGTCCGACTACACATTGAACTTTTTACATGAGGGAAAACCATTAACACCAACTACGGTACTGCCTCATTTATCCTAAATCAGGAAGTAGTAGGGGCTATGGATGATGTTGTAATAGCCCAAACTGCTCTAGTATGTGGGATAAAGTCTGACTTAAATGAGTCTTATATTGCTTTTGTCAGTATGTAATCAAGTACAGCTTAACTCTACAGTGGCAGTATTCTTACAAGCTACAAGTCACCTTTGAAATTAATATTGGTGCTTGTTTTTCATGGATGAAGTGCACCCTCCTGACCTGAAAACTGTGCGCTCTGCAGCATTAGAGACAGAAAATGAGCATTTGTGCTCCAAGAGAAACTGAGCTTCAAACTGTGTACGGAAGCAGACACACTGCAGCAACCTGTCAATATGTCCTTCTGACCGTAGGGTACTGTGTGACATTTCAAATGTAATTGAAAGTAAAAACGCAACCTTTTAATTTCTCTAGAATGAGACTAGCCTTGCTGTTATATGACGCTTTACCTATAGATTTTTTTTTTTCTTGACTGAAATCTTTTAATGTTGAGTTGTTGAGTACTTGCTCTGGGTCTTTATTCACAAAAACAAAAAAAGCCCATGTTAAATTATTCAGATGCTTGTTAGCACTGTTAAATAAAAAACATATTATGGGAAATATTCATGAATCACAGACCTCTTCCTCTGCATTTATATGCATGTGGTCTAATGGTAAATGGTCAATGGACTTGAGCTTATATAGCACTTTTCTACACCGCAGGTCACATCCATCAGTATCTCTAACACATTCATACTCTTTCATGCCCATTTACACGCCACTGACGCAGCACTGGAAGCAACGTGGGGTTAAGTGTCTTGCTCAAGGACACATCTCCATGTGTCACCCTTGAACCTGCAACCTCCAGATCGCTGACCAAGTGCACTATCCAACTGGGCCACCAACGGCAAGTTTGGGTAAACATAGTCAAAGCTAACAAGACTCTTTTAGGAAAGTAGACTTCTAAAATCCCTAAATACTATCCCAACCAAGCCTGTTCAGATTTGCCAAACAGCATGTAAAATGAAGGGTGAATAATACGTCTATTTCTAAATAAATCAATAAATTATGATTTATTTCTGCACCGTGCCATTCAAGCATTTCTTTTGTAGAAACTGCTCTATGATATTCAGCAAAAAACATTTTTCAGACAATGAATAATAATTAAGCAGCATGTGATACACAGCCAGAAAATGTTTCAATCATTTTTTTCTGGACAGAAGTGCAACTTGTGATCTCAATATCATCAGTATTATTAAAAAAATTTGAATTTCTCATAAAAAGCAGCACTTATTAACACCACCCTGAACCAAAATCCATAAGTAGATTAATAAGTGCATCTTCTACATATAAATACATCTCAGTAAAATAACCAGCACGGCATGGCGGCACAGCAGGTAGTGCACGTGCCTCACTGCAAGGTCGCCGGTTCATTCCCCGGGTCAGGCAAGGCCTTCCTGTGTGAAGTTTGCACGTCAATGTTCTTCCTGTGCATGCGTGAGTTCTCACCAGGCTCCTGGTTTCCTCTCTTTAAATACAGTATGTGGATGAGACAAATTTAACAGAAATATAGAGACATGACCTCCCACTACAGCTCACACACAGAGGCAGCACAGTCCTGAGCTTTGGTAGGTGGTGGGCTTTTGGAGATCTATTGATCCTGTTAAAGTCATTAGGTGGTCAGAAGGTCAGGCAGCCAATCTTTGACCTGGCGTTAATCACTCAGTAAGTGAAGGGAAATGACTCTGATTTAGTTTCCTGCCATGCTTAAGGCGGCCCGTCCGCAAGATATGACCAGCACTCCACTGATCAGAAAACATCTCATTTAGCATATTAACTGCATGTAGAGCAGTGTGAGTCGGCCTCAGACTAACATGCAGTGGTGCACCAAAGGTTAGGGCACCAACAAAGATAAGTTGTTGATGTAATTACTGGAAGCTGAAAAGGAGGGCAGTCAGTCAGAGGGGAAACTGTGATTTATGTATATTCAAATTTCATCTCTGATATTCAAACAAGGGTTTTGCATGGGATTTGTTCATGCACAAACAGCAAGGCATATTAAAAGCAAAGGGAAGAGTGTGGCCTTCACTTGTTTGCTGCCGTTTTCCTCCAGAATTTATAATCTAAAAATGAAAATGATCCTCTACTCTCCTCTATTTTCTATTACAGCACACGTTTTGGAAGTTACATCATCTGAGATTCACATTTTTAATGCAGTGTAATGCGTGAGCCATAAAAAGAAGAGCTTATTGTAGCACTGTGAACAATTCCACAAGATATCTACAGATAAATAAGCTGCTTATTTGAGATGGAGCTACCAGATACTGCAACTGTTATTGCCTCTTGGTTTATTACAGCTCTCTTTTCAATATTGCTTATCCAAATGATAACCTTCAGTAGCTGATGATGTGTAATATAAAAGAAAAACATTTCACGCAGCAGCTAGTCTCCTCTAAAATGCCACGAGGTGACCACTGCTGTGCCACTCGGGGGAGGTGAGGGAGAAGTTTTGGAGCAGAGGGGGCTTGAGATAGATACTAACCACAGATGCGTAGCGGCTCAGGCGTAATGAAGACTTTGACCTTTACAGAAGACAGACTGTCACTCCTGGTTTGGGTACTCGGCTTGGTTGCATGCATCTATAACAAAAAGCCCACCAGACGAGCACCCACCTGAGCCAAACTGCATCCACAGCTGACTCTCCTTCCCTCCCTGTGGGACAAAGAAGCATAAATATATCAGCACTTGAATAACAATGCAAATCTTAAAAAAAAAAAAAAAAACATTTTCTCTGTTATGGGCTCCTGTAGAGAGGAAGAGGACAAGTCATTTTTGTCGCTGTCCTCCCCCGGTTTCCGTCCTCACAGGCAGAGCTGAGATAGCAGCCTAATCAGGAGGTGATGACAAATCCGACAGATTCACAGGAGCACATAACACCCTTCCTCACATGTCAAGCCGTTGTCAAAACCGAGGGCTGCTCCTGTCCACCTTGATACATCAAGCTGCTCCATAACTCTATATTTCTGGTGCACAGCAGTGTTCAAAATGTTGCTGCAAAACTTTAGGAAACAAAAAGTTATGTTAGAAATAAAATGTGTGACTACATATGACTTTGATTAGCAAGAACAGACTTCTATATTTTGTATTTGTTACATCCCTCAAGTCATCAGACTGTACAACTCCTCAGTGGAGGGGAGGAGGCGTAACAGGAAGAAAGAGGATGGGAAGGAGCAGTAGACAGCCTGCAGCAGTATATTTTTATTTTTATTTTATTTCTATCTAGGCGTACTTATTAATAGTTTTATTTTTATTTATTTTTTTTTATACATCTTTTTATCTGTAATAATCCACTGCTACTGGTTCCAGTAGTAATTTCCCTGAGGGTGTTTTTCCCAAAGGGATTAATAAAGAACTATTTAATCTAATCTAATCCAATCAGTCCAGACCTGTGGATCTCAAATGATGTGGCAAACCAAGGTGCCCTATTGCTCATGGCTGTAAGAAAAACTGATCCATGAGTATTTTTTTCCTCGATCATGTATTTGTATACAATAATTTCTGTATTTAGTTGCAAATATAAAAGAAAAATAAAGTATTTTGCAGTTAATAGAACAATTGCAGGTATTACTGCTTTGTTAAACCATTTAATCATTCGCCTAGTGTTCATTCTGTGACCTGTCAGGTTTAAAGACACCAAAAATGAGTGCACATTCCTAATGGAAGAAATATTTCAAGAGTAATACTGTTGTTGGTCAAATGTTATTAGGGGTCAGTTAATAGAAACAGACATGAGCAGACTGCTGAGGTCCAGCTTAAGAAGCTTTTTCATGGGTATGAGTCCAGTGTGCTTTGAGATTTTAGGATAATCTTCAGAGTACCTTGAGCATAAGAAGTTGAAAATACTGATCCTGATCATAATTTTTAATCTAATTTTACGCGAGTCAATATTAATCTGCCTGTCAGTTTTGGCCTCACTGAGGAATATATTAGTCAAAGGTTCAGAGGTGGGTCACGATGATGGACTGATGGAGCCATTTTTGAAGCATTATTGGTCGAAATCTCTCTATACTTTGGTGACATTGGAGCACATTTTGTGATAACTATGTATTGTAGAGTTAGTTAAATGCTTGAAGTTAGAAACAATACGTCAATGGAATAGTGATATAGGAAAATTTAGGCTAACAGGAAATAAAGCTATATAACAGTGTCTGATGCTTGAATTTTGCACGACTGTTTCTTTTGCAAAGCTGAGTGATTTGTGGTACGATAGAGTAAAACTGTGTGTCATCTTAACTCATTAGGTTTGAGGAAAATATTGAAATGACTTCCTCAGGGAGACAATGTGGAACTTCAACGGCTAATCACTTTCATGTTTCTTGGGCCTGTCCAAAAATCCAGTTATTCTGGAGAAAGGTGGCCACTGAGATCAATAAGATTTTGAGGTGGATGTAGATTTCTCTTTTGTTACATTGTATCCCACAGAAGTACAAATACTACAGGAAGATACTCTTGGTAAGCTGTAGGAAAGCTATAAGTAGAAAATGGCTGCAACCAAACCCTCCATCATTGAACCAGTGGCGTGGAATTACCCAAGAAATTTACTGTATGGAGAGACTCACTTTTGTGTTGTGGCTCCAGCTGGAGAAAGGTACTAAACAATGGAAAACAATGGATTATGTACGCACCCTGAATAATGTGACATTGTAACATGATGTATGTGTAAAAGAATACTTTGATTTTAACTGTGACACCCATGAACATGTAAATAATTAAATTAACAAAAAAAAGGATGAAAAAAAAGAAATGACTTCCTTATATACATAAAAATACCCAAAAGGCTGTTCTTGTGAAAAAAAAAATTCAATGTTTTTAAGACGGACAAGTTCAAAAGAAGCCACAATAAAGTCCACAGTCACTGCAGCCTCAGATTACGTAGATCTTCAGTTACTTCAGACAGGAGATGGATGTCAAAACCTGGCACCTACAGTACTGGTATTAATACATTAAATACCTATAGAACTGAGATTTATGTACTTCATTAAAGTACTACGAGATGGTAGATGTCAAAGTCATAAATGCAGAACTTTCTCTGCATTTTTTTGCTTTATTAGCTCTCCAGTGTCACCCTACGACTAAAAAAATGATATCACAGATAACAAAAGCATTATTATCATGTGTATCACATCAAAACTAAATATTATTAATGCTCTTTTCCTCTCTGAAAAGTCCTGGTTGAGAAATGGTTTCAGCATCAGCACCATTCTAAAAGTATTAATTCAGCACCAGTACCAGAAATAAAACAACAAATGATACCCAACCCTACTTCTGAGAAAATTAAATATGTTCTTTCATAGGTTGAAGTGAAGGTTTGCATCACAACTGAAAAAAACTTTCTCGACGTGTCATCAAAATATTGTGCTCATCCCCACCATACAGGATGTGGATCGAGAAGGTTCAGGAAATTCAGGATATGGAGCAAATAACGTTTGCTTTGAGATTTCAAAGAGAAACTTTTGTGACAAGGTGGAAACCTGCTGAACCCATACTAAAGCAATGAACTTGTATAACAGTTTCCATCAATTACATTCACATGAACTTCACTACCCCCCTCCCCCCCCCCCGCCTTTTTTTTAAATTTTCCCACCTTCCTTTCAGTATATTTATATTAATGAATTTATTCATGAAAATTTCTTTACTGTGCAGATCCTTGGACTCTTGAATACTGTATACATTGTATACCATGTCTTTGCCTGTATTGTTCTTTGTTGAGTGTTCTTCTTCTTTCAGAAAAAAAAACCATAATGGAATTATGTATATCATTATTGTATATGATGTTTCTTCAATAAAAATTAAGTTTAAAAAAAAAATATATGTATTGTGCTCATAAATTTTGTGGTCACAATAACCCTGGACTTTGACCTCAAAATTGAAGTGCGTTCATCCTTAAATTAAAATGGATACTGGACAAGTTTTAAGAAAATGCCCCAAAATGTTTTTGATCTAAATTGAGGCTAAGTGATCATGGCCTTTGACCTCTTAATCAGAGTCTTATCAGTTTATGTTGAACATCATAAAAAATAGAAATACATGAGAAGACAAAGCAAAAGTCATCACAGAAGATCGATGCAGGTCTGTTACACTGACACTTTTTGTTGGTAAAAATAATGTAGGATAAAGTTCAGCATTTACCTCGTCATGACTTTTCTACAAAATAATGAACTGAAATTATTTACACCTGAGGCATTTTAAATGGAAAATAATACAGCTAACAACAAAGCAACAAGACTATAACATCAAAATATTATCCTAAGAACAAATCAATCAAATTTAATAAATTATAGATGTATGATTACAAAGGTTGAGCATTAGTTTATTTGAATTCACCCAAATCTTCAGATTCCTGAGTTTCTCACTGTATGTAAAGTTTTTCCAAACTGTCCACACAGCAAAGTAAAGTTTTATCATCTGCAATAATACTGTCCTTAGACCACAGGATACTTCACGCATGTTACTGATACACAAACAAAACAACAGTGGGCCGAACACTGATCTTAGTGGAAGCTCACACTTAACCATCCGTAGTTCTGATTTGACCCGACTGATGTGAACATTATATCTATTGTGTAAGTAACTAATGAGCTGGGTGAGTTCTACTCCTCATGTTCCATACTTTGTTTCCAAAATCTGAAATTATTATTTCATGGTCCACGGTTGTCAAGTCCAGGAAAACCCCCACAGCTTATTCTCTGAACTCAACGGCAGATATTATCTGTTCTATAGACCTCAGATAGCCTCTAAAGTGGTTCTGTCGCTCCTAAATCCATATAGTTGCTCATGGATAACAGTTTGTTTAGTAATGAAATCATGTAGTTTTTAAGTAAAATATTTTTCCAGTATTTCAGAGAATTGTGACAACAGATATACGGGTGTGTAATAGGTGTTTCTCACCTGCTTTATATATTGTATTACTTATATTCTTTACATGGGACGAGAGCATTTTACACATTTTTTATGTATCAGTTGCTTTTTGTTTATTCATCCAGCCATTTAGTTTCTCATTTCTTTTTGCAATTCAGATTTGTATCATTATCATACATATTTACCTTTGACAAATATAAATGTAAAAAACCAAACTAGAAAAGCACTCGGAGAGCGCAGACCTCCGCCAGCAACACAGTCCTTACCCATAGTGATTTTCACCATAAATATTAGCCCTACCTTTAATTTATCTAAATATTTAGATTCTTTGACATTGAAAACATACCATTTGGGATAAAAATGATATCTATTTTAGTTCAGTAGTTATTCACAAAAATTCCATTTTTCGTCATGGCGGATCAAAACAGTGATCCAGATCACTCTCAAAATTGAATCATTTGTTCCTTGTCTCAATCCAGACATTTCCTGAAAATGTCATTGTAATCCGTCTTTAGATAACTTTTTGAGTTATCTTGCTGACGGAGAAACAAACAAACAAACAAAAAAACAAAAAAAGAAAAAGACGCTGGCAATAACATAATCACCTGGTGGAGGTGTTGAAGAAATACTGGGATAAAATAACAATGTGTAAATATCATGGCCCCTGGTTTGGCTCTCTCTTGATGACAAGACGTGTGTTCATGGGGAGACTTTAAACACAGGTACAAAGGGCAGTATTGCAGCATATTAAGCAACAAGATCACAAATTATCTAACTATTTCCTGGTGAGCAATTTGGAGGACAAAGAGACAAGTGTTATGAGGTGAAGGAAGAATTCTTTAAATAAAGGGTTAAATATGTTCATGGACGTTCCCTGGTTTATATGTATATATATCTTTGGCTGATTAGAATTAAACCATTTAATCTAATGAACTGATTTTGTCCCCTTGCCCGTCCCTGCTCTGCACTAAAGACGCCCTTTATCATTTTGCTCAGTGAGGGCTGTAATATTGTGATTTATTTTGAAGACGCTGAAGACAGCAGCAGTAAAATGTATTAGGCTGAGAGCTTTCTGGCTCACACACAAAGTAGTCATTATTAATGAACTCCACCCGTCCTCATTCTCTCCTACGCTCCACTCCCTCAGAATTGCTGTTTACTACTATTTCAATACAGTCCAGGATTTCTGCATTTTCACATATTGTAATGGGAAAAGGGCCTTGAAGCATCTCCGCCTGACAAATTTGGGTGTTGCCACAGTGTCATTCTTAAGCAGGCTGAAGACATTAGAGGTTCTTTACTCACAAATAATGTGATTCAGGCAACAGTCAGAGTGAAATTGTTTTGGGAGCATGAAATGGAAAAGATCACAGTGTAACTTTGCTGCATTCAAAATGCTCAGACATGGAAAAAGTGTGACAGGGAACATCCGGCTCACTCTGTGAAGTCTAATGATCCCCACCCAGTGGAGGAGCCGGCACGGTGCATTCACTAAAACTGTTCATCTGGCATTACCGCCGATGCTCGATCTCCATCTCTAGCTGACACTAACAGGACACATGCTCAGCAAAAGCCACAGAGTAGATTCTTCAGCTGAAGGACTGAAATCCCCTACGAAGCAAAAAAGTGAATGAATTTGTGGGTAAATGTTTTGCAAAATCTTTAACAAGGCAAGGTTCCTGCTTTAAAGAATTATTTCCCCTTCTTAATTGCAAATCAAGTCTCCACACAGCAACAGATGCTTACAGAATATTTAAATCAAGCACGGCCGAGAGAACATTTGCATTGTGATTTATGCAGGAAAGGGGTGGGGTGCAAAAGCCTGGCCAGCAAATGTACTGTAAACCTCAGGCTTACTGTGGGGTCTCGAGTCCCTGCATGACAGCGGTGTAATTTCATTTGTCACGCTTCAGCACACACCAAATCAGACATGGACGCTCCCTATTCTGCAACCTGTGTGTGGATCTTCTGTGGGGTTGGGGGAGGGTCGGAGAGGCAGCACAGGAATACGAGCAGCAGTTGCGGTTGTGGAGGTGGTGACGGGGATTCGATTTCCACTGTTGTAGCGGGTCTTCAAGTGGAACAAATTCAGCACGCAGGAGCAGGTTAGAGAAGATGGATAGAGATACAGGGGGCAACTGAGAGCAAAAAGGGGAGAATAAGGGAACAGCCGGTGGAAACAGCGCATGAAAGGGTATCAGAGGAGGAGAAAACGGCCAAATAGAGAAAAAAAGAAGCCCGTTAGTATCTTGAACTTCATACTTTAGTCACAGTGAGCATCTGATAAGGATTAACTCAATTTATGAAGGGATGTTAGTTTACATACTAATTCAATTTTCAGTTTACACACTTACATTTCTTCACGTTCTAATCTGCATTGAGCAATAACTGGAACTACACCATGGCTATTTTAACGCCTCTGAATTACCAAAGTAAAGCTGGAGATAAATTTGCTGTTAACTATGGGAGTGAGGGAGTATGATGGCTGTCACACACCCTCTCGATTCAGTGCGCCATTTTTTCATGTTGTCCAGTAGTAACATTTTTTTGTATTTTTTAAAAATTGTATTATATTATTACCAATTATTTTTTAAACTTGCTTTTACATGATTTTTTTTTTTAACTCATCTTACTATTTTTAAACTCTACTTACTGTCTTCACCGGTTTCTTGTTTTAGTCCTGTTTTAACCATTTTTTTCTTGTTTTAAAATACTAGCTTTTTATGATTTTTTTTTTTGTTTTATGTATTCCTTCTTATTCTTTACCTGTCTTCTATCTGCCCTCTTCTTTTCCATATTCCTGATGTAATGTCAACTTTGAACAGTCATGAATTTATCTATGTATCTATAAATCTATATTTATTGTCTTGTCTTCTCCTTGTCATTATACATAAAACAAAATACCTTCTTCACCACTGTTCTCCATCTGTTCATGTTGACATGGTGGGCTGTATGGATTTGGTGCATTCCTATATTACTTCAGCTGTTTTCAGCTTACCAGTTCAATATTTTCTTTCCTCTTGTTTTTTATGACCCTCTGTGCCTTTTCCTTTGACTGTAATGCTCTCTGTTGACCTAACTGTGGATTTTATTGTACCCAGAGTTCTACCTTATTTCTCAGGAGGTTATGTTTTTGCCGGCGTCTGTTTGCTTGTTTTTTTGTTTGTTTGCTTGTTTCTCTGCTAGCAACATAACTCTAGAAATATGGATGGAATTCGATGAAATTTTCAGGAAATATCTGGATTGGGACAAGGAACAAATGATTAGATTTTGGGAGTGATCCGGATCACTGTCTGGATCCGCCATGATGAAAAATGTGATTTTCGTGAAAAACTACTGAACTAAAATTGATAGCAAAATGAAACCAATTGCTAATGGTGTGTTTTTATGGTCAAGGAATTCTAAATATCAAGATAAAATAAAGGTAGGACTAATATTTATATGACTACTACTATTATTATAAGTTTAGTATAATAATTCAACTGGTGAACAAGAACATTGGTTGGACTAATGCTTTAAGAATTTATGACTTAGTGCATTTACATGCTAAGGATGAACACAGAACTCTGTAATCTTTACGTTTGAAATCCCCTGAAGACCGTCTGACCTGCAGACCGATGACAACCAGACATGTAAAACTCTGGCCAACTAGCATAATAAAATCATCAAATCTAACCCCTAACCCTGGCCCATCTTTGCAGAGTACTTTTCCAGCCTTATCAAATGTCAAGGTTTTTCTTTGAAGGCTTAAATTATTAAAGAATAAAACCCCGTCTTCTTTGGCAAAAAAACGTTTGATGAAGATCAGGAGCCAGTTAAATTGGTTGGGACCGTAACCTTGTTGCAGCTTAAACACTGAAATAAAACACATATGATAATTACATTTTCATAACCCTGAGGGCCGGGTCTGGTATTGGTCACACACTGCAAAGCATAAAAATGTGCTTTGTCAAAGGAAGCTATGAAAATAATAAAGGTTGATATCACAGTCTGCTTTCTTCTAATCAAAATGAATTGTTAATCTAAAATACAAATTAATCCGTAACCCTTTAAAGGCCAGGATGTTGTCATGATGCCAACAAGTTTTCAGATGAAACAGAAACATAAAAATTATGTTCAACTTATTACATGGAAAGCATAAAGTAGAATTATTTCCGTTTTGATTGATTACAAACTGATAATGTCAGGGTGGAACGGTGGCGTAGCAGGTAGTGCACGTGCCCCACGGCCAGAAGGTCCCCGGATCGATCCGGTCAGGGTGCTTCTGAAGTTTGCATGCTCTTCCTGTGCTTGTGTGGGTTCTCTCTGGTCTCTCCGGCTTCTTCTCACAAACTAATAACATGTTCAATAGGTTAACTGGTGATTCTAAACTGCCCTTAGGTATGAGTGTGACAGTGAATGGTTTGTCTGTCTCTCTATGTGGCCCGTGATTGGCTGGAGACTGGTTCAAGGTGTACCCCACCTCTCCCCCGATGACAGTTGGTATAGGGTCCAGCCCCCAAGACCCCGAAAGGGATAGCCAGAATAGAAAAATGAATGAATGATATACATCACTGATTAGCAGCAATATTTTTTCTGCAATATTTTCTTTGCAGTGTCACATACTTAAACTCACACTGCCAAGCGCAAGAAATGTGCTTTTCTCAAGGTAGCTATATAAAAAAGTGATATATTGATATAATTTTCAACTTTTTTAGGCTGGATTTTTAAACCAACATCAGTGCTAATATACGTATCTAATACTCATGACTTTTAAAAGACTACAACCCTTTAAATGACATGTTTTCATCACAATGCCACCATGCTTCAAGATTGGAAATAACAGTGCACTGCATGCAAAGCTATTTTTTGTTGAATTATTACATTGTGGGATATTTTGGAAGCAACATTGATTTAGATGGATTATTATTTTCTGAGCAGTGTCAAACACTCACAGTCATGATGAAAATGACACAATCTTGTAAAAATAAAAGAAGAGATAAATTCTCAGGCAATAGCACAAATTAACACCCAGATAAAATAAAAAGTACGTGTTATGCTTTGATAGAAGTGAGGTAAAAATCTGCAGTTTGATTTGAACGGCACATTATTTTTGCTCAACAGCATGACTGTATCTGATTTGTATACAGGGTATTTCAGAACATTACAGAAGAGTTTATGGGTAGGACATGATGGAAATGTGAAAAATGATGGGAAAGGAAAAGGAAAAAGAAACATGAAAATTCTGACTGAAGTTGAAATTCTAAAACCAGTTATAGAGTGTAGATAAAATTGTTAGCATTATAATTGACTAAAAATTGTGTAAAAACAAAAAAAAAAGGCAAAATGGCGCGAGGGAACTAGAAATATCGAAAACAACGTTGAAGTACAATTTGGCCGAGAATAAGGAAATAAAAACTTCACTCTATGGGTCGCACATTCTTTATAAACTCTATAACCCCTCCTGAATAATGACTCAACAGGTGGCCGTGATTAGCTGTTGGACGACACCGCCTACTGCACGAGCTTGAGCTTTGCTAACACTCCCTTTAAACAGCATGCTAACAGCAATAACAGCACAAGACTGAGTGTGTTACCTGTCGTTTTCCCGAAATTCTTCATGTGGGAGCACGTGGAGTCCTTTTTACAAAAAAATTAACAATTAACTTAAACAAGACAAACTACGAACACTTCAGGGGCTATCCAATGACCAAGTGGCTTCAAGTTTCTACGGGAGCCCTGAAGTGCAAAAGACCAACAGGGAAAAAAAATCGGACAACAATTTCAGGAACATACTGCATACAAAAACATTTAATCTACAGAAATGTTATGTTTTCCCCATTTGTTTTATATAATCTTATCTTAGGCATTCATTTTTGTTTGTTGACTTGTTTTCGTCAGTTGCCCATTTTATTGTACTTAGTGTTGCATTTTACCCTTTCCTTCTTTTCTGTTCAAGTTTTGTATTCATCAGTTTGTTTTAATGAATTCATTTCAGACTATTTATGACACGCACTGCAATTTAAATGTTGATGGTAATTTGATGACATGGTCTTTTCATGTTTTCCTCATTTTTTTAAATCAATGTTTTATCTGTTGCTATGCATCCCCCTTTTGTTTTTTATCGTTTGTTTTGCTGTCATGTTTCATTCCAAAGGTATAACTTCAGCAAAGTCGGACACCCAGAGCAATATCCTGCAAATTCTAAACACATAAGCCTGTTAACGTAAAGAAACATCAATGTTACATTTCTTTTGGAGGGATTACTTATTTTGAACTGGTTTGTATAATTACTTTATGTGAACATGTATTGTTTTGTATGCTGTTAAATATTGTACATTTTCTGACTTATTTAAAGGCCCAACTAGGGAAAAGAGTTGGAACTTAGCATTTGCTATAAACTCTGTGCAGTAAGTCAGCTTCATGCTCAGTGATGGAACTGTTAAACTGCATCGTCCCCATCAAAGAAGTTCATGCAATTCAGTTGACACTTAAGCGAACTTCTGATTGTACGAAAGCCGTCCCAGCTACGTTAATAATCAGATTCTTTTAATCCAGTGTCATCAAGAGATAAAGAGACAGGTTTGCCAACATCACTTCATTCAGTATCTTTGTCATTCAGAAAAAGATCACAAGGTTGATTTGTTCTGGTCAAAATAGACACTAATGTGATAGTTGGCTTAGATTTCTTTTGACATTCCTCTTCATAATGTGCAAATACTTCTATATGAATTCACTGGGTTAACTTATGAACAAGGCCAGGTCTGGTCTGAAAACTTTTGTGACAAAAGAAAACTCATCCCAGTCAGACGGTATGAAGAAAGGTTTTGAGTAGATTCATAGCACAAGCTGATTGTTATTTCTTTAACGTCCTTTCTTCTCTTCCAAGATCTCACATGCAGCATGTTGGATAATTACAAATCCAAACGTTCCTTAATGGATTCAAAACAGAAACAGGTTGGATCATGTGACCTCAGTCTGAGAAGTAGGGATGGGAATTGATAAGATTTTATCAATACCAATGCTGTTAACAATCCTGGTAATTGATCCAATTCTTTAACGATTCCCTTATCGATTCCTGCAGATTTTGTGTGTGGGCAAATGTTGGTCTGATTATCAGTGGCAACAATGTCAAACATACATCACAGTATAGATATCTGCTTCTGCAAGTTGCTGGTCTTTCCACTCACTTAAGGTTGTGCAGTAGGTGCAATGAAAATTAAGCTACAATTCTGACGCTTCTGAACCCTGTCAGTGGAAGGAATTGATAAGCAAAAAGATTAATGATACCGATTCTTTGATGAAGCCGTTAACGATTCTCAACTGTAACTGGTTTTCGATTCCCATCCCTACTGAATAGTCAAGGACGGTACTGGCAAATTTATTTTGATCTAATTCATTAGATGAATTCATTAAAAATGAGGATTTCAACTAAATCAGATCTAACACTGAGGTGTATAGTGTAAATGCAGCTAATAGATATTTATGGGACAGGCGTAATAAATCTGTAAATTATTTTTGAAGGCTCGATCTATTCAATGTTTATCAGAATGAGCTTGGATATACTTGTACCTGATAGCACCTCCCATCAAAGAAAAAACATGCTTATGAAGGATAAACATTGTGCTTCTCTGGAGATGCTACCTGAAATGTTCTATTAGAGATTGATGACGACACTGCTGAGAACCAACTGTTCTAACCTAAAGGCTTTGACGGCTGCATTAATAATGAGCTCCAGGACGGCAGCGGTCACGACACATCTGTGCATGAAGGATTCTATCATGAGTGACAGTCTGATTCATCACCAGGATCAGAGCCTGTAAACTGTGGGACTGGTTTAACTGGTCACATCATAATCGAGGGGGCCAGGAGATAAAATAAGTCTGATACTTCAGTAAAATGTTTGTGAGTAAATACAAATACTTGGTGTTTAATTTTGATGAGAAGAATAGACTGCACGCTATAAGACGGTTAAAAGAGACAATGGACTCAATTTTATGCATTTATTCATGTAGTTATTCCACTCTGATTCAAAGGCTCAAGGCTGGGTCAGCGGTTTAATAGCCAAAAATACTCTAGATTTTATGGTTAATGTTTTAAATCTCCTTCAGGTTTTCTCTTCATTTTTTTGTACCATCCTTCCTTAAAAATGCCACAAAACTTTGAAAAGTGCATTTTTGTGAATATCTCCAAAACTTCTCATGTTGTTCATCTACACCCGCGCCCCTCCCCCCAATAAAAAGGTTCCCCATCATCAAGGCTTGTGAGGTCACAAATTTGCAACAAGAAACCACCAACATTTTTTCCCCAAAGGTTTTATAACCATCCTGTTCAAACAACATTCTCTTTTTTCTTTTTACACAGCCAGAGAACAAAAAAGATTAAACATAATAAACTCCCAAACCTTTTGTACAGAGAAATCAAACTAAATGAAGAAAACATCTCTTATATTAGTCCATGTTTTATCCTCTGAATGCACTCTTGCATTTGCCATTAAATTGGGAAGGGAGACACGACTGTGTCAATATGAGGCTCTCTGTGTTGTATGCAATGTCAATCAGTCCACTTCACTTGCTGGTTTGAGCTGTTTCATATGGAATAGAAACCAGGAAGTCTAGGCAATTCAACAAGTTATCCAGTAATGTCTATGATAGTGTGTGCGTGCGTTCAGAGGTTATCAGTGTGTGAGTGTGTCAGGAGTAGGCAAATCTAAATCAAGTGTATGCATGTCCGTGTGTGTTAAGAGTCTCATAGTTTAAGCCAGTCCGAATCCCTCAGAGCATTCCTGAATGGCCAGCAGCAGCATATGTCTCAGCTTCTCGTAGCTCTCATAGGCTGGGAGATCCAGCTGGTTAAAGCTGAGGGTAAGAAGAGAGAGGCAAACACAGAGTTAGGGTTTCTCCCTCCTTCAGAATATCACACACGCTGTGTAAAGCTGTGTAATTACCAGGTATGAGCAGATGGCAGGCGGTCAGTGGAGCGATCGTCACGGTGGATCTGAAACTTCTGGATGCCGTTCATGCCTTCCAGAGCAGCAAAGCCTTGGAGGGGAACCTTGGAGGTGCCAGTAACAAACTGGAGGAACTTTGCCCTGTCTGCCTGGTCAAAAGACCGCAAGGCTCTCCAGAACCACTGGATCTGCAGACGGAAACAAAACATTTAGAGGCCGTTTCCTAACCAGAGAGAAACTGCTATTTTTCTATGTCAAATCTGGTGATCATTATGACTGTTCAGGACATTTTTTTTTATAAAAGAAGTGGTGCGCACACACTGTTCATCAAAAATAAATCTCTTCATTTTTTATAACACATACTGGCCTTTTTAGAGTTAAAATCCTGTCAGTTATTGATTATTTGGTAGCTTTTAGCAGAGCAGTGAGCATGATCACAGCAGAAAAAAAATGTTTCATAAAAGATTTTCTGTGCTTGTTCACGTTTGGCTCAGAGTCCTCAGTCGTAAGTTTAAGGAGGCAAAATTTTTTTAAAATGTCATTTTTCTGTTCATAACAGTAATCTGGATATGCAGACAGTGACTAGATAAATAGAGCTCAAACTGAGTATGGTAAGGTATTGTTTATTTTATAATTATCAGACAATTGTGATTCATTTTCAAAGATTTATCTTGGTTAAATTTTAAAACAGAGCCAGTTAGCGTGCTGTCTTACTGTATACTTTAATGATAGTTTTAAACTGCATTCAGAGCTGCAGGTCTGTTTGAATCTGCTGCTAAAGTTAGGTTAAAGATCTTGCGTTGACGCAGCTACAAAATGACCACAAATGTCAAATGATTAGCGTGTGTCTGGTCTAAACTGAATGGTCACTTTCCACGAAGATGTGCATACATTTTTTCATTAAAGGTTTTCTTCATTTATGGGTCAATATGTGACTTCTTGTGGTTAAAAATGAATCTTTACAATGGTGACATTGTTGCCTCAAAGTCTATATTCAACATTAGTGCTGTATTTTTCTTACTAGCCTGTGCAACAGAACATAAAGACTATGGACAAAATCTTAGCAAATTTAGCTCAACATCAACAAAACCGTGATGACTGCTAGAAATTTAGAGTCTACAATTTTAACGCAAGTGTTTGACTTTTTAACATTTAAGCAGTTATTTGATGGCATATAACCTGATGTAAGCCGATCTGTTGTGAGCTGAACATGAGATTCTATGTGATGTGTTCCATGTTTATATGCAGCTGCCCATTTGTGGCCCTCTGTCACCTTTTTGAAGTCAGTATGACGCCCTTGAGAAAAATCCTCTTTGATCTACATGGACAGGAGGAAATCTATCCAGGCTAATGTTACCGTGTAAAGCTCAATCTCCACTAAACCACACGCTGACTATTGTAAAAAGTTTACTCATCTGTACCTGAATGGAACTGGACTGGTATTTGTGATATTCAGTGTTGGCCTTGAGATCATCGATGTCGATAGTGGGAAGGCCAGAAATGAGCAGCTCCAGCTCCTGCTCAGTGAAGATGGAGATCAGCCTCTTGGGAATGATCTCGTAGAATCCCTCAAGGAAGGCCGCCAACTGCTTACGGATGGCACCTACAAAACAAGTTCAAGAATTCACTGGAGGAAATTTCAGGAGGCTGTGAGGATATACTTTATTGTGTGAATGACTAACATTATTTCGCAGTTTAATTGGGTGGATATCATTTCCAATTAAGCAGCTGAAATTATGAGCTTTACTGAATAATGGATTTGAGCAGCAGCTGGGTAGTGCTGCCTTTAATAAATCAGAAATCTCCAGAGGGCTAACACCTATGAGCTAACTGCTGCTTACTGAGCCGTGTGATTTTTAAGACTACTGCCACCTAGTGCTGTGTCCAGTACCTATAAAAATGAAAAATAAACTGACAAAGCCTATACATCTGAATCAATCCATTACAAAGATACTTTGTACTTAACAGTCTGAATGACTGCTGGTCTTAATTAACACTGAGTGTCATTACAGATTCAGTATAATGGGAAATTAAACATTTTATATGTGACAGTATCTTACCTGTCATCTTCATCTGGCATACCAGGTGCACATACTCTTTTTTGTTTTCCTCTGTCACCAGGATGTTTGCTCCATTTGGCTTGAGGTCTCTCACTTCACACACCCCGAACTCCTGGACCTACATTCACACAAAGCAGAGACATTCAGCAACCATCCCCCCTTTTCACCTTAAACAAAACTTAGTCTCTTATAGAATCTATATGGAGTATTTAAGAATTGAGGCCTCCAAATGACAATTTGCTGCTCTGGTTTAGCATGTAAACAAAGTATTTAGTCCTCAAACACGTGAGATTTGGTCCCAGTCCCAACAGTCCAGAGGTGGAACTATCATGGGGCTTATTTTTCCATTTGAAGGTCACTGAAACATTATAAGAACATGTACAAACCTCTGTGCTGAATGTCAGCTCATAACCCAGTGTGGACACGTCATTCTCCAACAAATACACCAAACCCTGGAAGAACGGGTAGTCCTCGCTCTCCATGTCCGTGTACCTGTAAACCACATTCTTTTGTTTAAAACGGTTGACAATGAAACAGTCGACTCTATGATCATCACAGCACAATGTTTCAGATAAAACCACAGAATGAGGAGTAATTTGCTAAGTTTGACCACATCTCAAATTAAACTGCCGGCAGCTCACATACCTGACACTCTTGCCCAGGATGTGCTTGTAGAAACTGCGGGTGAAGTAGCACTCCAATAACCGGTTATCATAAACAGCCTTGGCCACCACACGGCCCACAAACTTGAAGTAGCTAAGGTGGTTGGGGTTGCAGTGGGATGAGGGGTTGATGGTGTAGGTGACACGGTCACCAGGTGAAGTGCGAAACAGGGCATACATGGGGTTAAACATCTCCCGAGAGATGATCATGTACCACTCCCTCAGCAGTCCACCTGCATCCTGACCCTCCTCTCCCTCAAACACAATGTACCTGGAACAGAAGGGTGAAGTCAAGCTGAGCGGTTTTCAGTGGAGCTGTTAAGAAATGTGGACAAGAGGGCAGCAGAGCCTTACAGCCTGTTCTTCATGTCCTCTGGGCTCTTGCGATGCAGCTCCCTGTACGAGTCCTCAAACACGTGATCTCTCCTCACATGCACGGCCATGTCCTCCTTTCTTAGGCCTTCATCCAGTCGCTCCAACTCCTGCCGGAAGTACCTGCACATTGCCAGAAAGATCAGCAAGTCAGTGACTAAAGTCCTAATGACTGATAATTGATTTAAAAAACTTAAAATAATCTTCCTTACTTCCTCTTTACATCAAAGTCCAGGATACGGATATAGTCCACTAGCACTGCAAAAGGCCCGTCAGCCAGATGAGTGGTGGACTGGCGCAGGATCTGATTAAGCACTGTGCGGTGAGTTTCTATAAGACAGAATCCATCTTTAGACACTACTCAACAAACAGAAAAGGATTTAACCCTTTTATTTGTTAAAACTTTGAGGCTCACCAGCAAAGCGAAGGAACTTCTGGGTGTCTGGTGGCAGGTTGGAAGAGATGTGCATGGAGGATGGCTCCCTGGAGAAGAAGGGGTCGAGGGATGAAGGGGTGGCTGGTGTAAGAGGTGCTGGTGACAGAGGTGGAGGCTCATCTTTGATGTGAGATAGTTGGCTCTCCCGGGTGTCTCTAACAGGAGGTTTGCTCTCTCTCTCTGTGGCATGGACCAGGAAGAAAGCCTCTACAGCAGGCTGGAGAACTGAGGGAACAAAGGGGACATCACACCTGCTTCTTCATAGGCACAAACAGAATCGAGATCACTGACAGCACAAAGAAATGACTTCTGTACCCAGTACGGCATGCTGGTCATGGGACTCCTCCAGCTCTTTGAGGCACTCCCCGAGCATGTCCCACAGCTCATCCAGCAAGAGCTGCTCACTGAGCAGTGGGAGGTCTGGAAGTCTCTCCTCGCTCTCTGATTGGCCATTTCCATCCTCATCTACAAAGGAAAACATCACATAACATGTACCTTTATTAGTCCCACAGGGGGAAATTCCGTACTGTAACCAGCTATACTTGGAAATAAGACAAATTACTACATAAAACATGCACTGAGCCAGTGGTTAAGAATAGTCATGTTCATTTATTTTAAGTTATTTAAATTAATACTGAGGAACTCAAACATCTGAATTCAGTTCATCACAATATAGATTTAGTTTGATTCTAATTTTAAAATACAATATTTTCATGACTTAAAACGTTTTGCTTCCTAACAAGTCTCCCATAGTCGATAATAAACTTTGTTCCTCTAATAATACACGCATCCTGTATTAAATACACCAACTCACACTGATTAAACTAACCAGAGACCCCCCAAAAAATCAGACCTTAAACTGGTCCATAATTTATTTTGGCTTTTGATGTCATCTGATTCATCAAAACAATAAGCTTGCCAATTATTTATAAGCCATCCCTAAAACCCGCATTATAACCCCTTCCCCCCTGAACTAATCCTAAACAGAAAGGTTTTCCCCAAAGCTTCACCCTGAAATGCTTCTTTTGGTGCCCATCCCCTCATGGTCACAAACAACTGAAACAAACTGTAGAAAAAGTTTGTGCTCTGGGAAACAATGGGACTGTGCGAAACAGGAAATTTCATGGAGGTATTTCAGGGTTGTATCTTATGAAAGGTTTCACTGCTAATGAGTCATTTCACTCTAAACTAGTAGAACTACGAATTAAATAAAATCAACTGCAATTAAAAATCAAACAGCACTGCAAAGAAATCTCCAGACAATTTTACCTGCTTGGGTGTGAGGGATCAACTATACCAGAAGAAGTGAAAAATAAACACCACAAATCCAAAGGTGCTGAAACGCCTGTAGTTTACAAGAGAGACATACCCAGAGGCGTCGGGTCCTGCTCCAGAGGAGACGGTTGGTCCACATCCATCGGAGAGTCATCCCTGTTGGCTGCTTGTGCTTCTGACATTGACTGTACTTCAGACTAATAACAAAACAGGACAGACAAAGAGGCAGAAAGAGATCATGAACAACACAAACAAAAGGGGGATGGATTTTTTTTTTTTTTTTAAACACAGGGCATCCATTGTTACTGATACTGCCATGCATAATGACATTCCCCAATCCACTATGAGAGGAAGTGGAATTGAGGGAGGGGAGAAAGGCCAGAAGCATGAAGCCATGTAAGCCAGCAAACACACATCAGTGAAACAAATCAAACAGTTTGGAGCAGGCAGAACAGTCACATCAGTGTATGGATGTAAATGCAAACACATAAAGACTGAAATGGATGAACAGCATTTTTTGGAAGAATTTTACCTCTGACTTTGCAATTGAATTGGTACTGTGTAGAATCTACCAGAGGCAGAGAACTTTGAAGTAGTGTTTATTACTAAAATGCAGAGAGCTAATCATGTAATCAACATAAAGGAAACAGTCATTATTAGCCTTTGTCTTGGTGAACAACACAACTCTTTCTAAGTTATAAAGGAATGGAGACTGATGAGAAGTTACTGATACCAATGGTTCTATAGGTTTTAGTAAATAAATTCTTTGCTTCCTTTCTTGTTCTCAAGAATCTTTGTGGAAAGAAGGCTTACAAGGTTTCTGTGTAAGACTTGAAAGATATGACACTCCTGGAATTTAATGCTATACTTTAGGATGTCACTGATGTCTGATGCCTGTCTCCTGTCAGCCATGATTACTTCGTCAACCCCCTGTAGTTGTTTGTGTTGCATTACTGTTTTGCAAGACACGAAGGACAAAATGGAAGGCACTGATGATGGAAGCACTCTGAGCATGAAGGTAAATGATGTCAGTTCTTGATTCCCATCCCTAGTTGTGATGTTATTTCTACGTGTGGTTTCATGGTTTCTGCTTGTTAGATGGTCTCCTAATCAGGGTGTATGCATGTGTGAGGATGCCTGCAGTCTTGCAGCCCATGCTAACCGTGGCAGCAGCAGCCGTGCCAGCAGGGGGAGCAGCACCAGTGGGGGCATGGGGGGCGGTCACTGATGATCCAGCAGCAGCAGCAGCGACGGCAGCAGTAGCAGAGGAGGTGGTCGATGGAGGGGCCTGCTGGAGTCGGCGTGCCCGCTGACCCTCTCTCACCATCTGGATGATGGCATCAGCCTCAGCCTCTAACTGGCGCACTGCAGCCTGGATACTGCTGGCTGAGCCCAAACTCGTGGATCCTGGTTATTTTCAGATAGAGAGAATAAGTTTATACTGTGACAGAAGTACAGAAGGCTGCATATCAGAGAAGCTTGTAAAAGACTTTTTCTCACCTAGTCGCCCTGTCTGTTTGGCTTTCTTGTTGGCGCGACGCGTGTCCTCACGGAGCTGGATTATTACTTGCAGCACTCGCAGGAAGAACTTCTGTGTTGATGTTTTGGAGGTTAGAGAGCTCATGCAGGGAAGCTGAAGTTCTCGTCCCCCGAGTGTGCGCTTCTGCGCAGCAACAATGACCACACTCTCTGCTCCATCAAACCTGTACCCATACCAACAAGTGTATGCCAGGTAAAGATCATTGCAGTAAAGAAATTCACTGTTGTGTAAAACAAAAGGTAAGCTACTTTCATACAGTGAAGTCACATTCCAATTAGTGCTGCCATATGTCTAATAAATGTCTAAAAGTCACTCAGCAGTTCAGAAATGTTCCTGACTAACCTGCTGGTCATCTTCCCCTTTAGTCTGGCTGAGATGGAGGAATCCTCTGGAGGAGCATCTGGAGAATGTGAATCAGCCTGTGCCCGTCTCTGCTGCTCCAAGTTGTATTCTCTGAGCTCAGCTAATAACGTGCCTGTGTAGACACAGAAAAAGTTTGAAAACGTGTGAAGAGGAAGTTGTGTTTGTGTTAATGAAAGCATGATAACAACTATCTACTAAGCCGTTGATCTTACCAATCTGTTTACACAGAGTGTAACCCAGATGTCTGGCCCCACTGAGCAGCAGTCTGAGCACAGTGTCTCTGGTGGAACCATCTCCTCTAGATAACTGGAGTAGAATATTTGCTGCATCTTCCAGACCCTCCTCTGAGCACGAGTGAGACGTCAACACCTTGTCGGAGAACAAAGTTTTCGGATTGTTACAATTATCTCATGGCTCGGATGAAGAAATTATCAAAAACAGTTAAAAAAGAGAGAAACAAAGTCTGAACACCAGGAGCTGCCCCACAGTCAATCAAATGACTATACAGCATACAATACTCACTTCTGTACTGTATATTTCTCATGAATAACCATGAGCATGAGTCGTCAGGTGATACCCTGGGTTCTATAAATGGAGGTGTTTTTTTATTTGTTCATGGCTGATGGACCACCTGAAACATCCCATTTGTAGTGATAATACCCATTAAATGGACTTTGGATCAGCTTCTTGTGTGCACAGCCCTCTCCTCTCTCTTGCAATTATCTTATGTACCACCTGATACTTAGTTTTTTGGATGCATGTGCCAATTCCATCATGAATATGAAAAAGAGCACATGATTCTCTAAGGAATGCCACTCTTCATACGGATATCTTTAACAAAAGTCACAATCATTTTTTTTCTCCAAATTCTTGATCTGGCTGCTCTTTCCCCTAAACTGATCATAAACTTGAAAAAAGTACATGATCACATCATTCTTCATACCTCCACAGAGAGCTGGAGCTGTTTTTCTGTGAGTCCAGAAGAGGCCATCTTGTTATCACCCTCTGAAATGCTTCCAGTGGTTCTCTGTTTCCCTGTTTTGGGGAATATACCACAAGTATGAAATATCATATATTTGATCTGAATCAAGTAAATTGTAACCCCTTCAGGAAAAAAGCCTCAGCATTGAGGGAACAAAAAAAAAAACGAAACAAAAACGCTGAGGTCGTGTAAGTTTGGAAACGTCAAACTTTACCTGTAGAGGTTGTTCCAGTGGACGTGGGTATGCAGATTGTTGTTGTTGGTGTCTGAGTAGCCGTTAGACTTGTCCCTGAGGATGTACCCTGGGATGTTGTCACCACTGAGACCCCTGATCCTACCACAGTGGGCTGGGTAGAGCCTGCTGACGAAATGCCCTGTGTCGTGATTTGAGGTGTGGCCCCTGAGCTTGTTGCTACACTGGGGTTGGCAGCCTGTGGGGTGGGGTGTCCTGCAGGCACCTCAGTGGCCTTGTTGTCTGGTAGGGCTATGGATATGAGGGAAAGCAGACGCAGTAGCTTTTCAGTGAGCAAGGAGCTCCTTCTGATGACAGGGTGAGACAGCATGTTCATCAGCTGGCCCAGAGGGGAGGTCTCCAGGCTGAACTGAGCCCCCTCAGCCTCTGCACTGCCCCCGAGAGGCACCGTCTTCATAGAGGCTTTGCCCTTGCGGCTGACATTCATGTTGTCCAGCTTGACCAGAAGGTCCCAGAAATCAGTGGAGATTCCTAAAGACTGGAGAGCAGCAGCAGAAGAGCCCAAGGAGTTCTGGGAGTTGGAGGCGTTGGAGCTTGGGTTGGCTGATTGTGACCCTGACCTGGAGCCACCACCTCCACCCCCTGCCCCAGCGGTGACTGAAGATAGACGCGAGTCAAGATCAGATGACGATGCTGATAGATCTTTGCAGCGTTGCTGAGTGAAGTGGCTGGGGAAAACCTTTAAGAAAACGTATGAATTGTTACAAACACAATCCCTTTTTTCATCTTGGAAGCAAATTTTTTATAAAGTTGAAGATGAAGGTAATCAGATGCCCACCTTTGCTAGCTGGATGAGTGTGTCCAACACATGTCGACAGACCACAGGAGCAGCCTGAGGGTGGATATGGACAGTGGAGCCCACACCTCCAGCACATGTGACACCTGCAGCAGCTCCTGACACTCCTCCAAGTGTTGCAGATCCTGCAGAACTCCCAGCTGAGTGACGGTCTGCGTGCTTTCTTCCTGATACTCGCTGAATCTGGAAAATGTTTGTCCGGCAGCCCAAGGCCGCATCCATAGATACAGAGAGCCAGGAGAGCTGGCTGGAGCTGCGAGACTCTACCCTGTTCAGTAGCTCTAGGGAGGAAGATGAGGATGAGGAAGAAGAGGAGGATGAAGAAGAGAGGGAGGAAGTAGCGGAGCTTTTTCCTCCACAACCTCCCTGGATGCTCCGTTTGCCTCTGGAGTCTTCTAATCGTGAGGTCTCCACACACACCTCACTCTCACTGCTGCGTTGGAGGATTGATAAGAGGCTTCGGATGACCCACCCACGAGTCTGTGAGTGGTAGCAGAGGTTCCTGAGCACACGGTGCAGACGGCTGGTGTTGAGCTTCGGTTCATCCACAAACAACAGAACCAGCAGGCAGGACAATGCCTCATGGTCCAGCAGCAAGCGGCCCCGCAAACGCAACAAAGAGTCCACACTCGAACTAGATGGTCTGAGGAAACAAAACAGCAAGAAAATATGTTCATCAGTCAAAAATAAGTTAAAGAAGTGTAAATAATATCGTTTAAAATGATGATTTCTGATAACCTACTATTAAAAAAATTAAACTTTCTGTCAATAATGAGAACACGTCATTAAAAATCTGGCTTCCCAGACATATCTCACCTGTGGTTTGTACCTCCCGACATCTGAAAGGTGCTTCCTCTCTGCACTGCCACGCGGGTGTACTGGACACCACGGTTGCTCCCCAGCCGACTGGTAAAGGCTGGCGAGCGAAGGATGGCAGATAGAGCCGAAGAGGAGCTGTGACCAAACAACCTCTCGTGCATCAGCTGCCTCTGCCGTGCTTCTTGCTCCCTACGCAAAGCAGCTGCCTCTGCAGCGATGTCAGGGGGCATGACAGCCAGCACACTGTCCTCCATGTCCTCCAGGACACTACGCCTGAGCTCTGAGGGCAGCGTCTGGATGAAGGTAACCGGGTCAAGAGGGGTGTCTCCCTGTGGGGGCTGCTGGGCGAGCTCCCTTCGCTGCTGCTCTGCCCGCTGCTGGGCAAGAACCTGATCAATGATGAAAAGGTGATTAGTTCATCGGGTCTCTAGGTTGGAGTGCTTTATCGCCTCTGTTTGTTTTGTTTTTCATTAAAATGGCTTCTCACCTCTTCTTGGATGGCAGGTGGCAAGGCAGCAAGAAACTCTGGGCTGACCTCTGTGACACCTGGTCCTCCCAGAACAGGTGCAGTGGATGAAGGGAGAGTGGTGGCAGCAGGAGGACGAGAGGGCGGTCTGATGCCAAGCTGGTTCTGCAACACCTCTCGGCGGATGTCCTCCGGAAGAGCTGCCAGGAAAGAAGGATCCACACCCTCTGGCAGACTGATACCTGAAAGGCACATTCACCCAAAGCCTTATGAAGCTGCTTACATCCAAAAAAAGATATCCAAAACACAACAAGGAGAAATAAACTTAATATTTACCCGCAAGCGGGTCCTCCTCCTCATTACTGGTGGATGGGAGTGGCTCTTCCTGGATGGCTTGAGATTGGCTATCAGCACTATCACTTCTGGGCATTGTTTCTCCAGGTGATGAGACAGAGGTAGAGCTGTAAACATCAACAAAAGCCCTTAAAACATATCCAGAAATCTGTAAACCAACATTAAAACTGGTCACTAATGACAATACAAGTAAGAAGTCAGTGGAAATCACATCCCATGTGTTTTAGCATACAATTAATCAAACTTATTGACGGTGGAGGGAAAGATGATGGGCATGCTAAGTGAAACCGTCAATAAAATCTAAAGTTCTCTTATTGCACATAAAAGGTGATCAACTGTAAACTATAATGTGGAGGAATGTCAGGAACATCGCTGACCCAGTCTCTGCATCTGTTTGCCTGTCAGTGATGCCACTCTCCCCGCTGCCTGACAGCTCCTGAGACAGTTGGGCTGTCTGAGCTGGGTTTGGAGCAGATTCTTCCTGGGTGGCAGATGCCGGGCTGCTGGTGTCCATTGGTGACCCTTCCAGTTGTGATACACCCAGCACTGCAGGCTCTGAAGTTTCCACAATGTCGGGACTGAGGGAGGCTAAGAGGAAAAAAACAAACAGTGAGGCCAAAGAATATTACAAGGCAGCAAAATTTCCTTCAGCAATGACCTGTAACTGACAGCGCAAGAATTGATTTGTTTGATTTGACATATAAATGGTATGAGCCGGATCAACATCATGTGCGGATATGTGTCCTCACTGTTGGCCAATCTGTATAAATAGAGTTTTCAAAGTTAGTCTACCTTCCCTGCCTTCATCCAACGCTCCTCCTCCTCCACCACCTCCTCCGCCTCTCTCACCGATTGTGGGTGCCGGGGACATTTCCATCTGAGATGCCTCTGCTTCACTGTTTGGCCTGTCGCCTGCTGTCATGGGTGGAAGGCTTGCCCTGGCCAGAGCAGCCAGTGAGCTGGCGCGAGACTCGGCCAGCAGCAGGTCAGCAATTGGCTGGTGGACCTGCTGACTGATAGCAGTCTCCAGGGAGACCAGAGCCTGTTCGTGAGGAGCAGGTGTAGTGGGGGTGACTTCTCCAGACGGGGGAGCAGTTAGGAAGCCCTCTGAGACCCTGGGTGGGTCCAAACATGACACTGTACCACCCTGAGCCTGCTCACCCTCTGCAACATCCAGAGAGAACTTGTGTTAAGATACAACATCAGATGTAACTTGTTCATGAGGACATATGAAAAGTAGTTCATTTAAAATCACCAAAGCATTTAATCGTTCATTTGATAAAGTCTATATAAAGATCAATCTTTAAAATAAAACCACTGCCAATAGAGAAGACTGGGGTTTTTCCTCTATTCTTAGAAGCTACACAGTAGTTTCTTGGCTACTCAATCTTTTGTATATAGAAGACCATGTACATTCAAAACAGAGGGATTAAAATGCTGTTCAAAGCAAGCACACAAACAAAGCTGAAAGTTACACGATGGTTGTTGTTGAGTCAGCTACACCGATGCCAATGGTCTCTGCTGAGGAAGGCAGTAAGTTGTATAGTTATCTCCTCAATGGGGTGAACAATCCTGATCCCCAACAACAACACAACTTACTACCTCACCACAGCACAGCCAGCTAAAAAAAATAAACAAAAAACAGGGGTCAACTGTACAACATGGGGTAATTCAGATATTCATGCACCAAACCACTATGAAAAATAGTATTTCCAAATTTGAAGTTCTGGGGTCATGTGCATGTGAAGTACAATCTCCTCTGCAGACTAAGGTGTTGAGCTGGTATAGCATTGCCATAAGAAAGACAGTAGACTGTATAGTTATCTCCCAGATCTGGTGTGATCCTAAAACTATACAAACTACTACCTCATCCCACAGCAAGCTCTGCTGGTTGAATTCCTCCAGGCGTCTGTCACTCAGAGGTCATTCCCCTCCAAAAAAAACAATCAGTCGGATTTTAACACAGAATTGTGACTAAATCTAAGCAAACACCAGTACCTGCAGTGTTTTCTGCACCATTAACAGTCCCGATTCCAGAACCCTGAGGACAAAAAAGACGGGATGATTTGTTTAAAATGAATCAAAAGGTAAAGATTTGAGCACTTCTCATTTTAATAGTTGTAAAATCCTAACAAACACATAATTCACAAACCTGCAGGCTCTGCTCTCTGGCCTGTTCTGCACCTGAGGCTCTCCTCTCGTTCTGTTTGGACTCCTCCTCCTCAGCCAGCTGCCTCCTCCTCTTCTCCCTACGCTCCTCAAGCTCCTCATCCCTCAGACTCTCCAGATGCTGCAGGATGGGCACCTTTACCACTAAAAGCAGTCAGATGAGAAAAGATCTCGTTACTGATGACTTACCTTTGAAAGATGTTACTCGCTGAAGGTTACATTAGAATAATGTCAACCTCAGACCACAACAACAACAATGATGATGATGACTGACTCCTGCTCCTCTGTCGACCACAGGTCATAACAAGGCCAGGTTTTTTTTGTATTTAGTGTTGAATTTCCGCCTATAATTTTCAAATGGGGGGAAACTTCAATTATGGGGGTAATCTATGAGCTGCCCAGTTCAATTCCGTGTGGAGGAAACAGCATTGACCGCTGCTGCACTTGACTTCTCAGTACAGTTGGGGTGGAAATGTTCAAACTTCAGGTCTTTCTTAATTGTTTTTATTTGCTCAATCTGCCCTCTTACTCAAGAGTGTTCATTTTTTGTGTGTGGCATGTGGGGGTACCATAAAATATTGTGGGATTTTCCTGCAATATGAAACTGCCTGCCAGGAATTCATCAAAATTCCCACAATCCCACACAAAAATTCAGCCCGTGGTAACAGTTGCCTCACAAAGATGATGTCTGACAAACTGGGGCAAATGCTCTGATTTCAACACTTCACATGATCATTTTCAAAGGCTGTTTTCAAAAAGAATCCAGACCTAAGACTTAACATGAATTTCAGAATGCTTGTCAAGTACTTCATAATCTAAATATTCTGTCAGTTTACTGGATTTATTTAACATTTTAAAACTGATGACTAGTAAAACGACTTCAGACTTACATCAAATCAAATAAGATGAAAAAAATACACAGAAAAAAAGAACATCTCTTTCTTAAAACAGCTCAAACATGAGTCATATTTACCTGCGACACAGTCGTGCATACTCTCACCATCCAGCACCTTGCACTCATCTGTCCATCTGGTTAAGGCAGTGGGAATACTGGAGAGGGTTCCTGGAGAAAACCAAACACCACAATTGGTTCATACTTGTAATTAAGTGAAATACTGCTTGATAAACATCTGTTCCTATTGATCCTCACCTGCTTGACCCCCTGTGCTGCTCTGCTCATGGAAAAAGTCATCTAACAACTCATCATCAGAGCGGGCAATGATGTGAACGTCCTCATTTCCAACCAACAGGCGAGCGCGGCCTCGAGACTGCAATGGCAAAGAGCTTGACAACTGTAGAATATCTGCAGCTGCACTGGGGCCCAACAATCTAAAAAGAGGACAAGAAGAAAAATCAACGAATGTGAAGCCCTGTAGCAGATGATGCAAAATGAAAACAAAGTTTACAGCCCCTGGAAAATAAACCTGCTGTTACCTTTGCAGGATGAGAGGAGGGTTGGGTTGTCGGTTGCCTGGATAGTGAACATGGATTGTGTGTCCACTGTTGGCAGTGAGCTGACGCAGTGTTCGCTGACTGCGACCCATGCCCTGTGCCAGGCGGCTGCTGGTGCCTGCCACACCTAAGGTGAGGGAACCATGGTCAGCATGACGCACCATCAGCGGGTGGGAGCTGGGGATGTTGCCTGGGGAGGGAGGGATGTCAGCTGATGGAAAAAACAACAGAAAACAGTCGGCCAACATTAGGGAAGAAGCTCTGACACAACCCTAATGAATGTGTGGCTACAAAGGTTTAGAAGATTTATTTTTAATATTAAGGGTTTTTGCTCAAGGCTGTTAGATAAACAGAGAAATCAACAAGTCAAGACTTATGACCCAGTTATCCCCACTCGCCTTCCTGTTCTTCTAATTCAGAGCTCTACTCAATAAAGAATTCAATCCATGTGGTGTGCATCATAAACAAAAAAAAAGCTAGCTTACTAAAAGGACTTAATGGTTCAAGCTATGAACTGCAAAGCATTCTGGGATGCTCTTTGCACGGAGCAGGAAGCCAACTTCTCAAGTTTTTTTCCCTAAGATACATGAAATTTATCCATGAAATAGAACTATTGAATTTGTTGAGTATGTTGCAAATACACCTCATAGAGTGATACTTCTGTAGACCAGAGTCCTCAATCTTAAAAGAGGAGTAAAACTGAAGGTGGATGAAGGAGACAGCAGAACTCCATTTAACTGGTAAACATAAGGGTGACAGATAATTGAGTTACTGGAGGAAGTCTGAGTGACAGAACACACAGAGGCGGCATTGCTGTCTTCTCATGGCAACTAAAAATAAGTGATGCCATCTATAAAAAGAGTAATTCCTCTGTCTTTGAAAACTTAAAGAGATGATCTGTTTTTAATTCTCGACTAAAACTTTATTTACTAAATTTGCAAACGTTTATTTCAGAGAAGCTTTCAAGTTGTTTCATTGGAATAAAAGTGAAAGTGTGTAAAACAAGATGAACAGGAAAGCATTGTTTTTAGCATTCACTACTCTGCCTTACCCATTAAAACAAATTCAGGGCGTGGTGATGTTTTTCTAACCATTTTAACCCCAATAATGATAAAATTTAATTTCATGTGCAGCCCTAAGTATGTTATCTATTATTCTTTTAATATACTGACAAACACTAAGGAAAATGTTTTAGAGGTGCCATCATTCTCACCATTGTTGGAGAACATGTTGTCAAACTCGATGATGAGGTCATCATCCCTGTCAAACCTTTCGAACCGGATGTGTGGTGCTGCATTGATGTCGGGAAAGTCCTCATCCAACTCCATCTCTGAGCCTTCATCATCATCGTCCTCATCTCCTTCTTCATCATCCTTGAAGAAGAAACAAAAAATCCTTGAGCAAAAGTAAAAAGCTATTGTCTTGAATCTTTTACAGAACTTCATTATAATTTCCCATACCTGATCCTCTTCCTCCTCCTCTTCTTCCTCCTCCTCTTCATCCTGGCTGTCTTCATCATCGTTGCTACCACTTGAATCTTCCTCCTGTGTGTGCTCCTCATCTTCTGGCTCCAAGATGTTCATTGAGTCTGACAAAAGAGAAAGTTAATTCTCCTTAGATGGAGATCTGGAGGGCATTTGTCACAAAAAACTCTGGATAACAATAATAATAAAAGCGATAAGAAAAGGTTTTTACCTTCCCTGTTGGCCTGCAGAGTTGATGCCTGGCTAATGTTGGAGGGAGCTTCATCCATCAGCACATCCTCTTGTGACTCATCTTCACCGCTGCGCCCAACTGATTAAAAGACCACACAATTAATACATTTTTGTTGACATTTACTGACATTTAAGCATTCAATAACTCTCTAATATTAGAACAAGTACTCAATAATTATGTTATCATCATGGTCTAAATCAGATTTTTTTTAAATTCCACTTATGAATGAAATAACTAGTGATGGTAATATAATTAAGGGCTATTAGTCTTTCAGAAGCCAGGTAAAAATGAGGATAATACTGAGAGCTCTGTTGTTTTTGGAAAAAATGAATTCAACCTTCCTTCTTACTCCTCAGCAGTGTAGCACTTCTATATTTTAAGCATTAAAATAAAAGTACCCCAGAAATTCCATACGGTATGAAGAAAAGATGCAATGAGAAGTAACACAATGACCATTATCCTTTTGTGTAGAGTTTAAACATCAGCTATAAAGTTTTAAAATGTTCTCATAAATTGGGCCCAAACACTGCTCTGTTTTATATCTGGTTTCTCTGTGCCTGCTGATTCATAAATGTGTACACAGATTTGAAGTTGTGTAGGGAGTTATTCAAATGAGTGAACTACAACAGCAATGACCTGCATCGCATCACTAAATAACAAATAATGGCCTCTGTCATTTAACTGTTTTATCTTATTTCATTTATACTTTTGATTCTAATTTTGACAATAAAAATGTTTTTAATGGTCTAGTTTGAAACAGCTTTCAGCATTTTTTTCTAATAGGACTTTAAGGTCATCCTGCTCCATCCTAACTATGCACAAACCATCACATCTGCTCAGGATTTTCCTAAACATAAAATAGGCATTTGTATAATTAAATATTTCCAAAGAATTTCACAAGCAGCATTTCCCACACATGGACTTAAGCAGAGCATCACATTAGGGAGATGAATGGTAGGGATGGGACGATACACTTAAACTCACGATACGCTGCACCTCGATATGCCCGGTTCACGATACAATATGTCACGATACAATATCAAAAAAGTAAAAAAGACAAATATTACTGTATAATTACAAGTAATTTGTTTTTGTTTGAGTTGCACACAGGAAAACACAAGGCCTAACAGGCCAGCACAAACAATAACTATGCTAACGAACGGTAGGCTCGTTTTCGGCGTCTTTGTCTTTTTAATGAGAAAGCCAAAATACTGCTAGACAGATGACTTGTATCCAGGCGGAGCGTCCTCAATTTCGACCTCATTCGACTCCATCATTCGGCTTTTTGGAGGCAAGGGAAATGTTTGTTGTCGTCACTTCTGGTTACATGCGCTATTACCAGATGTGATGTCATTATTTTGCGATCCATTTTTTTCAAACTCGATGCATTTCTTCACGTACTGTATCGCGATATATTGCCAAACGATATTTCATCCCATCCCTAATGAATGGTCAGCTTATTTACTGATTTTCAGATAAATTACAAGATGCACAATCAATTAACATCCTCAGTGAAGCCTGAGGATGTTCTCTTTTTTCAATATGCAGCGTTTTTCATTAGTCCAACAGTTAGTTCATGTTTAATCTCATATTTAACAGAAATATGTAATGACAAAGTGATGATGCTGCCATTATATGATGCTGAAGGTCAGCGGAGAGAAAAACAGAGAGTGGTTTAAAGATCAGCCCCGAGCATTTTTCCTCAAAAAGCATCATCCTAAATGAATAATTGTCAAAACAACATTTGAAAAGTTTAATAAAACCACCTGGGTTGTAACATCTCAGAAAAAATCTCTGTCCTCCATCTGTTTGCCTCTGACCCTAAAGTTCAAAATAACAGAGAAGGGGTGCTGGTTTGGTGGGGAGGGAAGCAACCAAGCATATTCCATATACACTGGCCCAGGTTTCCACCTGAGGCCATAACAGTGACAATGAAAACGCAGTTTATTATTCAGGCCTATGTGAAAACCACTTCAGTAACCAGATATAAACCAGACTTTTTCAAAAAGTACACTACTCTGGGACAAAACAGCAAATAATAACATACTCCTACAACCCAAATTTTCCACTCTTGTGGCTGTTGATAGTCTTTATGATGGCTTCCACTCTCGCTTGAAAAATACTGCAAGCTCCCTGGAGCCTGCTCTGTCGATACAACTTCACTTCAGTAGATCTACAGTCACAAGTCTGGTTAAAGCAGGCTAATTTTCTGGCTTTTTTAGGTTGTAAGACTGATTTTTGTTCTCAAGTGTTAAAACATTGCTCAAAAAGATGAGAACAACAACCATTCTAATAAGAAGCACTCGATGACCTAACCTCACCCCTAATGTCAAATGGTGTTATCCTTGTATCATAGCATAGTTACCACTGATAACCATAATAAACAATATTAGGATAATACAAGTCCACAAATCTATTTAAGATTGCTAATATTTGACAATTGAGGGGCCATAATGCTGCCAGATGAACTGTTTAGAAGTTTAATTCGACAGCTCTGACACCACAGAGTCGAATGATTCAGTTCAGTAAAACAACAGCTTTTTAATGTTGATGCTCTAAATCATGAGGTGCTCACCTATGATTGTGCTGTTAACTGTGCCAGCATCTCTTTCCAGCAGCTCATCAATCAGATCCACAAGCTCATTCTCCACCTACAAAACAGGAGATTGAAAAAAGTAAGAGAGAAATTATAACAAAATAGGTTGCACAACTAAAACTCAATGGCATACCTTAGAAATACCAATGTTTTGGACGTTGCACATGAGGTAATATTGCAATGAAAACTACAATGATTATTGATTGTAAATTACCTGCATAGCTTGCGTGCTGAGAACCTCTGGCTGACCAGCTATGACCACAGTGTCTCCCTCTGTTTCTCCATCCATCAGGTCACTGTCTGTGCCCTGCACCCTGTGGTTTCCCTCCACTGGCTCTGCCTCCCCAGACTCTCCTGAAAATAAAAGACGCAGCACATTGGCATCTGAACTTTTTCTTAAATGGGTAAATCAAAATGATGAAGTAAGTTGTCTGACTAATGTGTTACCTTGATCCTGTGTGTTGCTGTTACTGTCTCTGGAAGCCCCCACAGTGTCATGTTCAGTCTTATTCTTGCTGGAGCCCCCTTTTCCCCCAAACAGACTGCTGGGCTGGTTTACAATGCGAGACAGGGTCTCCAGAGGCTTCAGGGCAGCATTCACTGTGTTTGCCATGTTGGGACTAAACAAAAATCAAGTGAAGCACACTTTAGCATGGAATTCTCAAAACACTACAAAGATACATATATAGTAATGAGAACGAGTCAGCCTTTGTCATCAAAATGTTTTTGTTGCAAGTGAATTCGGGCAATATTTCACTGATCAACCGGTAACAATAATTCTTAGGAGAACTAAAGACAAGGACCAACAAAGAAAACTTAATTTATTTCATTTTTGGAGCATAATTGCATAAGACAGAAAAAGATTTAACATTTGACTACTCCATATTAGGTGGATATAAAGGTCAGGAACTCTTTTGGACAAATCATGGCCTTTTGTTTTTAGGGACCTGAGACAATTTTTCGTTCATATACTCCAGGGCTTTTCATGTCCTCATGAAGAAGATAGAACAGGGGGTAAAGTATGAAACAGAGAGAAGTGGGGATGATTTGCTCTCGCAGTCACAGGCCAAATTCACACTGCTTCCTGTGATGAAAATAACAGCCGTTGCACATGTGCACAGACTTCACAACCAGGTATCAGCACTCCACACTGAGCGTTCATTCGGGGCTGTAAGGCTGATATACTGATGACGGCGGGGCCCAGGTGGTATTCTGTTCGTGTTATGCTGCCGAGTAAGTTTCTCTCTGGTAGTCTGTTGATATTTAACAATAAAGGTTTCTTCCCATTTTGAGGAGGCAGAAAGCTAGCTTCCAGTAGTACAGAAACTTGCACATCAGCAGGTACAGTGGCGTCTGTTAGATTTTTTGGGGGGCCCAAAGACTAGCATTAAGCCTGTGCATTTCCTTTTTTTTCCTTTTTCAAAAAACATTATGCCAATATTTCAAGACTATTTTTTGGCCCGTACCAATATCACAGTGCTGGGCAATTCATTTTGTTTCAAATATGAATATGCAAACAGCTTCCCATGAACGCCAACATCTACACTGTAGTAAGAAAAGCAAAGCAGGTAAAAAGCAAACTGAGCAAGTCGAGCCAGGTAAAGCATACATCACAAACAGAAGAGCAGCATTTTCATCTCACGACCCTCCCTGTGGGTCCTGGCCCCACTTTAAAAATACACTCTTTCCAAGATGTAATATATCTTATGGACACGCAACTCCCTGAGAAAAACTTTACTGTTCCACAATTTGCTCCACTGCAAGCAAATTCTTTAGGGTAACTTCGAATGGCACGTTCTTTTATACATTTTTAAAATAATTAATTTCTGTTTAAATTATGAATCAATATTGTGTATTTTACCTGGACAAATCCAGACTGTGGGGAACACGAGCCAAGTCATTGACCAGTCCTTTCTTGAGAAAGAGTCTGATGATATTGTTCATGCCGTTGTGTTGAGTCTTGGCTGCTGCTGTGCTGTAGAAACTAGATGTGGAGGGACACGACTCCATGATGGTGCTGATGATGCACATCACGGCCTGGAGCCTGTGAAATAAAAGTAGGAAGATGGAAGATGAAAACAGTGTGTAGTTTTTATAGTTTCACAAAAGCAACTACTAAATTAAATGTTCCTGTGTTAATGGGAGTTATTCGTCTTAAATTTTCTTACCTTGCATGTTTCTCTGCACCCTCTGCCATGGCAAGGGCTCTACTCAAGGCAGCCTTCACCTCATTGACCAGGGCCACTTGAGCATCAGTGCCAGTGCCGGCCGCTGCCAGGCTGGCTAGAAAAAGACGTGCCAGAGCCGGGGTGTCCTTGTCTTCAGAATTTTGAGTGTGGGGCAGGAGGTGGTCAAGTACAAAGGCAAGAACACTACAGTCCTGTTGGGATACAGACGGTGGAGAGAAAACAGTTAGCAGAAGCAGAAAAATAGATATGGAAACAGAAAATGCAGGCAATTCTACTGAAGTACCAACCTCCTTAATAAGTTCTGACTGTCCCGCAGTGTAACAGTAGGAGGCAATTAGTGTAGCAATGCCAACGTAAGAGCGCACCAGTTCAGCCAGCAGTCTCAGGATGGTGGAGGTGGGCATTAAAGGCTTGCTTGCCTTTACCTTTGAGGCTTTACTCTCCTCTGAGCTAGTACTCTTCTCTCCCTCCTGCTCTTTTTTCTCCTCCCGCATCTCCTCTGGTGTTGATGCTGAGGCCGTTCAGATAAAAAAGTCAGCAACTGCTTACACAAAGTGACAATCGATCTAAAGAACGGCCACAGTTAGCGTATATAGCCTACCTTCTCCTTGTGGTGTGCCCGACTGGGACGACTCTGCCACACCTCCATCGGCTGCAAACACTTGAGTCTGATGGAAATGGATATAGCTTAATTTCCAACAACAGACATGACACATCAACTCATGATACAAACAACATAGTAAAAATAATCACTCACATTGATGTGGAAAGCTGACTGGGAGTCAAAGTCACTGCCCTGTCGGGTGAGTCTGTACTGCTGGTAAACATCATCGCCCACATCCTGCAGTATCTGGCACAGGTCCTGACCTCCTGGAACAGCTGCTGCACGTTCTTCTGGACGCTCCGCTGTAACACAAACAGAGAAAACTTAGGTTGAATGCTTATGTGGTATTTCCTCCTAAATATTCTTCACAGTCTTAATGAAGAAGATATGAACATGTCTCACGTTCTTCAGGAGCATGGTAGGCAGCCAGAGCGTTGAGCATGTCATAAATGACCTCTTTGATGGTGTCAGGGATTGGTGGTAGAGGAGACAGTTTCAGAGGAGTGGTCTTCACTAGCTGCACAGCATTGGGTCCCTTGATGCGAAGGTTCTCAAACTCATCATCAGAGGCTGAAGACAAAAAGATGGTGGATTGGTTAATGTGACAACAAGACTTAATACTACTGGAAAGTTTACTGAGCTGATCAAGTACTTGTAGTAGTTCATATTAAAGTCAGTGTTTACCTTAACCTACAGAGAAAATAGAAGCTCACTTACCTGTGCCAGCTCCACGGGGTGCAGGCAGTGCTATGCGGACACAATTGCTTGCTGTTTCGGCAAAGCATTCAGGGTTACGGCAAGCTGCAGGACCCAGGACACGGAGGATGTAGTTGATTTCTCTGGAGCCCAGGCTTCCAGAAACAACTCCAGAGGTGGTGCTCCCTGCTCCACTGGTCACTGCTGACCGCACCACCTTTAGGGACAGATTGTTGGGAAATTCATTTAACTAAACAGCTTTATCCTTCAAATGTCATAATTGACTTCAATAAAAGTTTACCCAGGCTACTGAATTACTTCATAAATATGCATACAAATATTTTAAGATACAATATGCTAAATTTTTCAAAATAGCAAATTTAACACTTTGGTTTAATAGGAAACATTTCACTTATTCTACATTGTACACTTTTTGGTTAGGCACTTACATAACCCTTAATATTTCCTTAGGTTTTCATTCTTAAAATTGGAACAGGGCGTGTCCATTATGACCATTTGCTTATTTGTAAAACATCAAAAACCTCAGCAATGGAGAGTGAGAACTGCTACTTAATTCTCCCACTCTCATTTTGTGCATTCACTCATGAACGACCACCATCATTCACTGGCTGCAGTCCACTCTGTCAATGAGAACTCTCCTGTACTGTGTTGCTCCATTCCCCGACCGCCGGAATATTTGGATCAAACTGCACATTTAGACGTCACATAGAAAGCTGCTGTCTTCACTTTCCTTTACTCTTAACTTGTCTTTTCTAAGTAAGGACTTGCATAAGGTGGAACAACAATTCTGTGATGTGGATACATTTCCATGATACAGATTTTAAAAAAAGCCCACACAAGCACATTTGCAAATGCAAACTATGTGCAGTACCACAGCTCTTTGAATATTGCTCACAACCTGAGCCAGCGTGTCTGTTTAAAAAGTTTTTCCTTCACTTTATGCAAAACGATGTATTCACAAAAAATGAAATGTTGGATTAGGGTTTTGTTAACACACCTCATAAAGGGCAGATTATGGTGAATACACTAATACAATTATATTTAAACAAAACTAAACACTGAATTCGGACAGAGGTGACTGTTTACATTGGCGGATGTTTTTATATTGTGCTTTTTAAAATATTACTGAGCTCAGAATTATTGATCAAAATTACTCATTAACTTTACAACATCGTCATCTATGCAGTTATTTCAAATGATAGAATCAAATGTACAGTTCTAGGTTGTAGCGTTCAGATGAATTCTGCAGGTTATTTTTCTATCTTTCCTGATCTACCCATGTTCATAGCAGCTGGCTCTGCCTGATTCAATGTCCGTCATCTGTCATATCGATCTCAAAAATCTTCAAGCTGGAATAATGGAGCTTGGTCTGAAGAGGCACTGCCCAGTCAGAGTGCTCTGAGGTAAAAATGCTGGAGCAATAAATGCGTTGACAGAGAAAGGCGTCTTCAAACCTGCAAACGATGATTGCTTGTCCACAGTTAAGCACAGAAACTGCCCGCTTTAGATGCAGTTTTACAAACTGGGCAACATTTCTTCATTCAATGAAAATACAGAACATAGTTTCCCGTATGAATTGACTCAGATTCTGTACTTGATTTCATGGCCGAAGCACCCGCTTACTGTATCATCCAAAAGGCCTGTAACAAATGTGATCACACAGTCACTTTCAATGGGCTGTTGTCCAGATGGACAATTACAGAAATTCAAAATATTTAACTGTCTACCTGGTGTGTAACAGACCGAAAATGAAGTCATTGACGTTCTCTTTAATTGATCTATTTTATTATTTTGTCGATTTATTCATTTTCAGCAAAAGTCCATTACTTGCATAATTAAACCAAGTTAAGGCCAGAAACTATAAACTGTTTAAATGTCTTCCTTTTGGAAAAGGTTATGAGGACTTATTCTTTTTTATTTATTTATTTAAAATGTATTTCTTGGGCATTTTGTGTCTTTATTGATAAGAGAGAGACAGTGGATAGGCTTGTGAAAGGGGGTGAGAGAGCAGGGGAAGACACTCTGCAAACTGGTCACAGGCGGGATTCGAACCTGGACTGGCAGAAACAAGTACATGGAGTGCCTGGTTGCTAACCACTCCGCCAAACCAGCACCCCATGAGGACTAATTCTAAACAAGATAAAGTTGATATGCTTTGAATGCTCCTTACGGTCACCAAGTCCAGGTCTTTGACATGAGGCAGGAAGACTTCTGCAGTGTCTCAAAGAAAAAGCCATCCATTTTATTGAACTGCGTTCTCACATGACATTCTTTCACTTAATGGGTTTCTTTAGTTCTTTAGTTCATAATCTAACTCATAAAGTTGTTAAGTGAAACTTCTTTGTTTCCTCTATCTTCCAAACTTTCTTCACAACAAACCATTTTGACTTTTAAAGTTTTAAACAGTTTTAAAACGAGAAAAAAAGAGCAAAATGGTACTGTTTGTTAATCAGAGATATCTACCTCCCTGTCAGCCTTTCTCTGCATGCATTTCTGTGACACTACGTCAGATGGACATAGGTGTTTTTTGTTTATTTTAAAGCAGAGTTCCTTAAAACCTTCAAAACAACTTAAATGTAACATGGATATGACTAACACTGCTTGGCTTTAATTTTACAGCCCTTAAAATAAAGTTATTATTATGTCAATATATACATATAGTTATAATTCAGTTTCAGCAACACTTTAACCTTTTCTTTAGAAAACGTAGAATCAGTCCTATTTTATCCATAAAACAGAAAAATTCAATACGTTTGAAGACAATGCAAAATGTTTCCAGTATTTATACCAGAATTACTAATTGAGTGAAAATTAGTAGTAGTATTATAAGTTTATTGTTCTTACTGTCTTTTATGGTCTACATGTTCACAAATATTTCTTTCCTCAACTGCACTTTAGTTGGTCCCTTTGTTTTTTTCTTCTCATCTTTTGTTAGACTTTTTGTAGCCTTCTGTTAAAGCACATTGTAAACATAAAGGTGCTATCATAGAAAATACTGTTATTACTATGCAAACCTGTAGAGCGTAACTGAAGTTAGAACTTTATTACAGTTACTTTGTAGTTTTAATTAGGAAAATCTAATAAAATGATATTCAAGCCTTATCATCCCACAAAAAATGACAAGATAGTGTTCCACAGGTCTTTCTCTTCCCGTTCCTTTCGCCTTCAATCCACCCACTTTCACTCTCTTATAGTAGAAGGTTGGCCTCAGTGAGGGCCGTCAAAAACCTCAAAGTGGAGATGAGATTGAGAAACCCTTCATGACTTCACTGATGCAGACTTGCTGAGCTGGTCAAACTTTTCATTGTTTGTCTGTAAACTCTGGTTTTTGAGTCACTGCCCACACAGAACTTACAGCATCTTCATATGCTTTTATAAACAGTACATTTATGCTACACTGATGAAGTTCATGTTAGAATTATAATTAACTTTTTTATTCTAACATCAGGAATAAGTTGTTATATGGTAGTGCACAGAAAAAACTATTTATAAAAAAAGGTGCACAGTGTTTTGACATTTTTATAAATTTCCTTTTGGAGTAAGGTGACCCGGCAAACCCGATGGGACTGTTTTGCGTATTCATGGGATAGATTTCAAGCCCATCTGAGCAGCATACCTTGGGAAGTGAATGGGAAGGGCGGAACCCTTGAGTGAATATGGAGGGTGATTGAATGAATGTTTCTCTGTCACATTCACTGTCAGCCAATCAGAGGCTTGCAGTCACTTTTCACTTTCAGCACAACTAAGCCACATCTGCAGACCTTTTTGTTCCATAAAGATGTTTTAAAGACCAGACATTTCTTAACAAGGAATGATAATTTCAAGTTGAAGCTTCACAAGATGGATCTGCCTGCCGGACATGGAATCTGACAAATCTAGCTGACTTGCAAAGTTAGGGGTAATAAGGTGAGTTTGTCCCAAAACTTGATGCCTCATTTAAACTCCAAACAGGAACAGAGGGAGCTTGACTTATCAGAGGTTGTGACCTCAGATTTAATTCATTCTGTATCAAACTGTGAGTAAAGAGAGAGGAGAGGGCCCCCTCTTGTTCGTGCTAAGAACTAGAAGAACTTGAGAACATGCTGACCTTCTCCATAGTATGCCGCAGTGTAGCAGGATCCTCGATGATGTGTCTGAACAGCAGAGTGACCAGCGGGGTGAAACCATTGAACCCGGAGCTCTGTGTCAGCCCCAGAATCATCCGTGTGCTCTTCAGCTCAGCGAACATCATTGCATAGTGGTGATTGCGTGTGAGGCGCAAACAGAGACGCAATGTGGCATGGAGGGTGTCCGGGTCCACGGGTACACTAATCATGCTGACGCATGCTCGAATGAGAACGGTGGTCATGTCCTCTGTCAGGCCTTCTATGACGATGTCAGAACCGTCAGAATCAAGAGAGGAGGAAGGGCCTGATGTGGACTCCTTGGGCTGGCTGGAATCCTCCTTTGGAGTGCTCATCTCCACTGCAGTTACGGAGTCCAAATCAGTTTGAGTTTCCTCCACTTTGCTCCTGTCGCCCTCTTCTCTCTCAGAGTCAGTAATACTACCGGTCTTGGCAGGCTTTGGCAGGCGAGGAACTCTCTGGACAGTCAACATCACCGGCCGCCTGTTTCCAGTCTCTTCGTTTACCTATATGACAGTTGGATTTGAGCCAAATTAAAGGAAAACGGCAAAAAAAAAACAAGCCATCACATGAAAGAGTAAACAGACTGTGTTTACCTGCACCATGGTGTTAAACTGTACAGTGTATCTCCGACGTCCGGCTGTGAAGCGGACACTGCTCTCCCCAGCTCTCCATGCTGAGTCGATCGTACTGTTGTTTGAAGCGCTGTAACTGCACCAACGTCCCGAGCGATCATCAAACCATCGCCAGTTATTCCCATTGGGCTGCAGATACTAGAGATTGCCGAAACACATCAAATATTAAGGATGCCAAAAATTACACATTATCTACTAAAGCACAATCAACTATCAACGTTTACTGTCAATAAACTTGGTGATTATCCAAGTCTTAATGGGTTATATTCATGATCCGCTGTGAAAAGAAAAGGAAAGGCAAGAAGTACAAAATAAAACACCCTTTTGGCCATCACCTTTTACTTATTTTTTTTTTACCTATGCATGAAAACTGATATGTTGACATGTTAACACATTTGTTTTAAAGCATTGACTTTTACCTTGTTCATTTGTTCCCTGCGCTTTGAAGAGACAGCCATCTTCTCATAGAAATCGATGATCAACAGTACTGGAGTGATCCATCTACAGAAAAAAAGAAATGATTGTTTAAAAATTAAAACAAAGAATTTCAAGATAATAAGACAATTTGTAAAATACAAAGAACGTTTTCTGAGTGATTAAAATGCCAAACATGAAACACTCTTATGCATTGTGCAAACACACTTACTTTGGTGTCTGGATGTCTTTCTGTTCTTTAGCGGCCTGAAGACAGGGCTGAACAACCTCAAGCAGCTTGATGAGCAATTCAAGAATCCCACTGTTTTGCACCACTCTGGCACCAAACAACTTCAATTCCTTTAGAAGACAGCAGAGAATGTTTTTATAAAAATTGAGCATGGCAAGAACCTCTCTTAAAAAAATTCCACAAGTAAAATTCTCAGAATAAAACTTTGGTTTGGCGTGTTTCTGGTACCTCAAAGAGCAGTGTGAGCAACAGTATACGTGTTGCCAGCTTGGAGGCCTGGGGTAGAGTGGCCATCTGTCGGGTCCACTCAGACACGGTCTTTGTGTCGCTGGTGGTCAGAGGTTCAGCCGCCCTGATCAGCACGTCTGCTGCATCCCACACCTACACACAACCCAGACAACAATCAGGCTTCAAGAATAATACTGAGAATCCGTTTTCTGTTAAATGTACCGATGATGAACCCCATAAAGAAGACGCATTAGCTTTTCAAATATAAAATGATAGGCTGAAGTGAAGTGAAGTAACAAAGGCATCATCACTGACCTGGTGGACAACCTGGCCGAGAAGGAGATCTCTGTATTCTGGGCCGCTTCTCTTAATTGCTGTCATCAGCAAGTCACAAAGTCGGTACACTGTGTCAGGAAGCTCATCCAGAAGATGGAAACAGCCAGGCAGCATGGAGTCTGTGAATTCATGTAGTTCTTTAGGATCCAGTGGCTCGGCCTCCATGAAGCGCTCCAAACAGCGGACCTCCTCTTCCTCTGCCCGCTCCCTGGCTCTTCTGTCCTCTTCCTCACGCCGGCGTGCTGCCTCCTGAAACACAACAGCAAATAACATTCACAATTTTTCAGCTAAAATGAAAAGTATGACTTGATGGTGTTTAATTTCATATTAGGTAGTGTCTTTTGCTTTTTCTAAATAAAGCAGTAAAAATGACACACCTCAGGAGAGTCGGAGCGCTGCTCCATGCTGACCTCTTGTCCAAGAGACATAGCGATGGCCCTCATCATCTGATCTTCTTCAGACATCGTCAAGTCCTAGATCAGAGGGAAGCAGCAGTGTCAGAAACAAACGGACTACAGAGGGTTACACATTAAAACAATGTGCTTACATAATTAATTCCTTACCCTTACTGCTCCACCGAGAAGAGGTGGAGGATGTGTGAGTAGGTACTCAGTGGCTTGCTCCATCGTGCTGGTGTTCAATAGGGCCTCCATGGCATGCTCTCTTGAGAACCCCATATCCATCAGCTAAAATCAATACACAAAATTAATAAAGAAATGTCAAACTGAGATGATCATAAACAAAGGGGTACAAAAGAAAGGTGTAATTGCGAGGTAGATCACTTTAAGATAGCATTAATGGTGAGGGACGAACAGGAATGGGTCTTTATTTTCACCTTTATGTACTTTTTTTGAAAAATCAATGCATATAGCCTCTCCAATTCCTCTTTTAAAGACACAATTGAGCCCCTTTCATTCTCAGCACAACCCTGATTATCAACCTAAAAAAGGCACCATCACCAAAAAAATCTACTCAGATTTTCCTTTGTTGTTAAATCAATCCAAATCCTCCATCCTATTACAGTCCCTTACACTTTAACTCAATTTTTCTGTAATCTTTGCCCTTCTCCCTGATGGCTCTTATACCTGCCGGAGCTGCTGCTGGCGGGCTTGTGCATGCCTCCCTGTCACTCTGAATCTTCCCTGTTGTAAAACAAATGGCAGCCCAGGATTCAGTTCATACAAAATATGAACAATGAACATTCACAACAGAACCTTTTTTTATTGTTTTTTTTTTTTTTGCTTGGATGACTGCCTAGATGTACAATCATACAGAGAACTACGCTGTGAAAACTCCCTACAGTTGTGACGAGGGTAAAAGTACTGAAGAAGCTGCTGGATCCAACCACAACTAATTGACAAAGGTTTCACTCATACCTGTGTTAGCTGAGCCTGGTTAACCTGGGGCTCACGGCGGGGGGTGGAGTTTGATGAATCCTCCGCTGATCCTCCTGCTGGTGTTCCGGATGCTGTCCCAGTCACTGCTGCTGCCTCTCCAGATGTTGCAGAAGCACCAGGGGCAACACTGGGTCCCAGAGGTCCAGCTGAGGGTGCGTCTTCATCTGGGCGTACTGTGCCCTCTCTCTCTTTGGCCAGGCGCTCTTGTATGACAGGTTCCCCTCTCAGGATGTGGCAGAGGATGGCCAGCATGGATTCAGCCATCCTGCCTCCGTACACTTTCAGTGGTTTCCTATTCCACAGGCTGCGGATGCAGTTGAATGCAGCCTGGAGAAACAAGTTCTTGTTAAAATAAGAGCACCACCTATTTCACAACACAAAAAAGCCTCAACATGCCATCTTCTACAGGTTGCAGTGATCCTGATCAGATTTGTCTCAAAGCCTTTATGTTTAATGCCAGCAGTGTTTTCAGCTGCTTCTTCAACCAAAATTAGGACCAAGCTTGCTTCTACCATGCAGACCTCTCACTTGTCCCATTTTGCACTTTAAACAAGCTACACATGAGATTAAGTAAACTTTGAAGAAGCTGCTTAGAGTGTTGTAATGCAGACTTAAATCACTGTGCTACTAAGTCTAAACAAAAAAGAACACTTCAGACCATATTTGACAAGTGCACAAGCAGAAGCTCTGAAAAGTGACACACTTGGTTAATATTGCTTTAATAATCTCCACCAGGAGGTTATGTTATTGATGGCGTCTGTTTTTTTTTTTTTGTTCGTTTGTGTCTCTGTTAGCAACATAACCCAGGAAGTTATGGACGGGTTTCGATGATATTTTCAGGAAATGTGCGGATTGGGACAGGGAACAATAATTAGATTTTGTGAGTGATCCGGAGCACTGTCTGGATCCACCACGATGAAAAATGTGATTTTCGTGAATAACTACTGAACTAAAATATATACCGTTATGAATCCATTTGCTAATGGTACGTTTTCATGGTCAAAGTATCTAAATTTTTAGATGAAATACAGGTAAGACTAATATTAATGGGGAAAATAATAGGGCTGGGTTAAAAAGATCAATTTAAATTGATTTTCCTTTAACTGGTTCATAATCAATCCATAAAATCCAAGGATCGATCTTCTAACTTTGGGTAGTTTTTTCTTCTCTGGATGTGCAGAGAAGCAGCCTGTGGGATCAACCTTGCTAGTCTCGTGTGATCAGTGTTTAGCGTTGCTTTCTACTGAACAAGACCTCATGAGATGTTACTGCAAACAAACATGGTGGAAGCACTATATGGGCACCACTGGCAAGTTTAAAAGCTGATGTTTGGATGTACTGTATTTTAGATTAACAAGTATGAAGGAAATTGTGAGTTGGACAAAAAACAAGTAGTATGCAGAATATGTATTAATGCATATCATTAAAATATGATTAATGTAACTGCTTTGGGTTTAGTTCATCATGTTAAAAACAATTTTAATGATGTACCAGGTCAAAAGGTCACTTTTTTAATTTACAGCACTATTTTAACTAAGATATCCCAGCCTGAATAAATATCGGATTGAATCATGAATCGAATCGATTTCAGACCATGTAATATCGAATTGAATCGATCCAGCGAATTATCACAAAAAGATTGGGGCAAGAAAAGCACCAGTATTAAGTCTCCATTTGACACGGTCACTCTCTTCAGTGTAATATCAATGTAACTAAAAAAAGTATTTAAAAAGTTACAAGTATCACAGACTTTCACTGTGTTGGAATAGTGTCATTTGGTAAGTGCGTGTTTGTCTGTCTCACTTCACTCTATAGATGAAAAAGGGAAACATGCTGAGAACTGTCCTCTAACTCAGCAACTGTGTTAAAAACAATACTCTGTTGCAATACTTTTATTTACCTGTCCATACGGTTGGTAGTTTGAGGCTTTGAGCTATTGGTGTGGTATAGCCTGAAATGATTGCAGCTCATCACAATAATCAACACTGAACCAGAAAAAATACAGGCAAGTGTTGAAATGGTTCACTGTTTAACATTTCTTGGATACCACTTGTACTTCATGAATTTCCAAGTTAAAATCTAAACCAGAAAGTATTGTTTCAACGCACTCTGACTTTTTTTATTCTTTAGTGTACTGATACAGACCTTTTGGGTGACAATTAGGAACCGTAGAGCGCTGAACTGCGGCATGGTTGGGGTGACCCCGGGCATTTTGGCTGGCAGAGAGTGGGGTGAGTCCAGCACAGTGCTTGGGTTAACCATCTTCTCAACCAGCATCAACCAGGCGTCCAGGAACTCCCCTGTCCCATCAGGCAGATCAGTATGCTCCAGACCCTCTGACACAGGCACCTTCCCACCCATTGACAGGGCCCAGTTAAATGTCCTGCAAACAGACATTGGAGCGATAAACCAGGTGTTTGATATGTGCATCATAAGGTTCTGAGTAAAGACTGAAGATTTAGCACTTTTCTTATTCTCGGAGCACCACATTGTGGAGCTGCATGTGGTGGAACTTACTCAAATAAGGCATCATGACCCCCAGAACAGAAGAACTTTTGCAGCATGAGGTGGTATGGGTACTTTCTCTCATCAAACAGCATAGGAGATGTGAAGCCCACCGAGCAGATGAAGAAAGTCAGTCTGTCAGGGGGGAAAGGTCCATATCATCTCTGTTATGAACTGCACACATGAACGACAGCACATGGTGGTACTAGTAGTATCTTACCTAAACCGAGGGGTTGGTGTGTAAGGTGGAGGCTGCCAACTAAGACCCTTGGTTAGGAGCTTAGTGAGGGCCGAGGCAGTGGCCCGAGCTGCAGGTGTCGGGGTAGTGCCTGTGCTTGTAGCATGGTGTGAGCGACGCTGGCGCACTGGGGAGCCAACACACAGCTTCACAAGCAGGCCAAAGAGCTCAGCCAGGGCCCTACCTAATCTGGACGAGGCTAAACAGAAAGATAAGGGTAAGTGACACGAAGTACATTCAGGTTCATTCGTTCATGTTTTATCTATATACATGTAAAGAAAGTACCAGAGAGAAGTGGTTTTATCTGTTTAATGCGTGTGGCCATAGCTGGAGTGAGTTTGGACTTGGCTTTGGGGTCTGTTGCTGTGGGCTCATCCGTCTCCATGGGAGCCAAGGTGTCCCCATCCAGTCCCATACCTTCCAAAAGTCCACCAGCAGATGAATCCACAGACACTGCCTCAGAGTCTGCTAGGAAAATTAAAAGGAAATACAATTTGTGTAAGGGTATTGCTGTGCAGCAGTTGGTTTTTTTTCCCAACATGATAACTGCTGTTCAGCCAAGTCCTCAACATTTCTTAGGAGCCATGTTGCTTGCATCGTACAACCGATTTTTGCCATATTGAGCTTGCACTTCTGGTCTTATTAGAGTTACTAAGCTTTCAGTCTTCAGGAGTTGTTGTGAAGACAAACATAGCCAGTCAGAGCCCCTCTTATCTTTTCATTTATAAGGTTTTTACTTCACTATCTACCAGTATTTTACTTATGGACTTGATTATTACTTAAAGAGGAAGGACAACCAATGACTGGCAATTTACAAGGTTTGGAAGCAATCGAAGCAATTCCTTCAAACTTTTAGAGTTTTTAATTGAGTTTAGAACATAATCTATAGAATATAATCCATCATCTTAACTGTTTGGGACATTCAAGAACGCCTTTTTTCAGGTTTTGACAAAAAAAAAAAAAAAAAAAAAAAGATGAAATAACTAAAATCATTGCTAGTTGCATCCCTATTCTTATTCTCATCAAGATAATTGAATTTTTGTCATAATAAAGCAGCACTATGTTTAAGTATGGTCACGATCACTGTTCAAAAAACTCTTCAGTTTTAAGTATTTAGTACCCCTGATCCAGCTGTATTCTCAGTCTGTCAGAGATGCTCTGTTAGAGTTCCTGCCTTTTAAAGGCAGCTATAGTTCTGGCACTGCAAAGAATGTAAGAGTGGAAAGTCCAGCTGAAACAGCCCTTTTGTCTTTTGCATAGAATTAGGCCACGTTTACGCAAAAACATTGTCACCAGAAATGGAAAGGTTTCTCCTTTGAGGTTTTCTAAAGCCTCCAGGTTCACACAAAGATGCGAGAACAACTGAAAACACTGCAGCATGCGTGCCAGGCCAGTAGACGGCAATGTAGGTTTGTAATGACACAGTGGTGTGTACCCATGTAGTAGGCAGCCCACATGTGGTTCAGTAGACGGCCGAAGCAGCTGCTGCTGTTCCTGGGATGCTGCGCAACCCGTATCTAAAAAGAGTACTGAGCATGCGGTTTTCCAGAGAAACCGCTGAATGCCATCTACATGAAGACGCATACGAAAACATTTTCAAAGCATTTCACTCTGGACCCTGGTTTCAAAAGCTTGCGGATTCAGGCATTCCGTGTAATCAGGAACCAAAAATACAATTTTTTCGATGTTGTGTAAATGAGGCCTTATTCTACCTCAAATGGGGAGCTGCAGCAGCCAATTTTCTGGTTGAAAAAAAGGTATCAAAAGTATGTCTCGAACACCTGATTTCACAGGTGAATTCACCTGCTTTTCTTGAGCCAGAAGCTGCTGTTGACGCAGTGCTGCTTGAAGGCTTCTCCTCTTTGGGCACCAGTTTCTGCATGTCAGCCTGGCCGAACTCACAACCTGGAGGAAGACTGTTTGGCACAGGTAAAAGGGGTTAGAAGTTATCCTAATACTTCAAATACAGAGCATATGGAATATGAGATTTTACCTGTTTGGAGTACAAAGGGAGAGTAGCACAGTGCTCTCCCACACCAGGGAGCAGTACAGCTGACTGAGCTTGTTGAGAACACTCAAACCAAGCTGGGAGCCCCACTGGTTTACCGAGATAGCTCTGATTTCACTCTGTGTTGAATACAATATGGAGAAACATCAGAGCAAGTCAACAATTCTTAACTATTAAACATCAAAACAAATTTTGGAATCCATCATTGAGCAAAACTGATTTTTTTTTTTCAATTCACAAGTATTCTGCTTTGTGGCTTTCATAGGTTTATATGCATGGCTCAACATTCATAAACAACTGTCCAAACTGTCAGAACTTAAAAAAATGGCCTGTGAACAGGGTTTATTTACTAATCAAAATTCACCTTTAAAACTACCATTTCAGTACACAACACATCTCTCATTAGTGCAAAAACACCAAAAGATGGTCAACACTAAACTATTTAATAATTTGCAGGAGCATGCCCCTCCATTAGTGGATGTTTCTTGTGAACACCAGAACCCACACACAAAGCTTTTCATAAAGCTTTTAGTGGTTTTGACTACCACGGTAAAACTTTTAAAACAACTCCATTTCCTGAATACGTCTTTACAAAATAAACAGCCACAAATATTTGTAGAGATCACTCAGGGAAGACAGAGATACACTGATTATTAAAACAGAATAGGAGGGCACTGCTGCTATTTGACCAGGAAGAAAAGCATCCATACCTGTCCAACTCTGCAAGTGTGCACAAACATGAGGATGTAGGCATGCGCTGCTGTAAGGGCATGCAGCAGAGGTGTGGCTCGAGCTGACAACGTGGCATCTGTTACATGTCCTGCGTTAGCCAGTTCCCTAAGAAGCACAGAGCCACCGGGCACCTCAATTGGTCGATGAAGTGGCTCCAGGGACGTCAGGATACTGTCCAGTTGGCACAGACCCTCCTGGAGTACCTTGGGCTCATGTGAGAGAGTCTAAAGGGGAATGTTTAGGAGGTGCAAACAAAAGTTATAAATTAAAAAAAACTGATATGCATGTCAATACCACATTTGTCAGTTGGTCAAAATAAGCCTTTTGGCTAAATAAAAAGTAGTTTGATCTCAAGTTTAGGTGAACTCCACATGAAAAGCTAGGACACAAAACAACAACAAAAAAAAGAAACTGTTTATCTTTTATGCTCACCAGTATAGACTTGCAGACACCAGCCACAGCCTGGCAGGCAGCAGAGGTGGGGAAATCTATGGGCAGGTTGGGGAGTCCCAGAATAGAAACCAGTGGCAGCAGGCCCTTCTGGTTCACAAACTCCTGACAGTGGTCATCTGTGGTGTTGTTGCTCAGAATGGATTCAACAAACTTCATCTGGAATATTGGCCAAAAGAAAATTAATACCTGAGCTTAGCATTGTTTAAATCTTTTCAGAGGATTACAACAAACAGTTGAAACTGACTTCAAAACGTGTGCCTTTGTGGGACAAAAACTGAGAAACATGCAAAAATGCTTTTGTTAGTATTTATTTTATTTTAAATTATGTGCAAAAATGCTGGTTTGATAAAGTAAGGCTTTTACTTTACCAAAAATGTGACAGGTCAGGGTGCAAAATACTAATCAACAAGAGGATTTCAAGCCGCAATGGAGTCCCAAGATGTGACAAAGTAAATATGCATATGGACCAAAAACCTCTTGATGTTTACTGTGTTTGTGATATGTTGTTGAGTCATTGTTTGTGTGTTTCCTGAGGCATTACACAGATTTGATAATGATGATTCATACACATGCCATCCAAAATTCAAAGTATCTGACAGCTGAAGGTCTTAAATTTCAAATGTCAAACTTGAGATGTATTTGGGCTTTTGATGGATCAGGGAAACCTGCTTGAAGCAGCAAGTACTTCACTAAATACACCAAGAAACTGCCAAGGGATCCTCACTCACCACATTCAGAATGTAATCCATTAGAGGAATGGGGATCCGCTCTTCAGTGCCCACCACCCTGCAAGAAAAACATCAAAACATCATCAAAATGACAACTAAAAGTGAAAACATAAAATATTTTGATGATTGACTCAAAAAATATTGAAGTCTGTGATGACATATTGTCCTATTCTATTGTGTTATGAACTCAGCGTCATACAGTTCAAGTGGCACTGACTGTCTGTTGCTCTCTGGTTCCCCCTGCTGTTGGCTGAAAGTGTGGAGGGCCTCCTCTTCCTCCTCATCCTCACTGGATGCTTCTTCAGCAGCATGGCTGGAGCGTGCTGGTGGCACCGCAACAGTGCCGTCGGCTTTCTGAATGGATGGTTTCTGACAGATGTACTCAGGGGCTCGGCCTAAGTTGCAGATCTCCTCCAGTAACTGTGGTATGGATAAAACTATTAATTGGACTGAATCTCGCAGAAACACTTGAAAGAGCCAAGCAGCTAAAAATCTGGGTAGACTACCTTGATAATGGCAGTAGTAGCATCTGTCTTCAGTGTGGGTTGGTGCCTCATTAGCTCGTCCACAGCACTGCCCAAGTTGGAGGCAGTGTCACCTGCAGTCAGGCACAAAACATGTCATTCACTCACTTAGGTTTAACAGGCAAAGAACTTGATTACACAGCAGACAAAGTCAGACTCACCCAATGGGTCAGAGCTGCGTCGCCGTCTCATGGCAGGCAGGTAGTCAGGAGATAAAAGCACTTTGAAGAGGCGCTCAAAGGGCTGGCACTGAACGAAGGAGTGCAGGCCTCTTGCATTCAAGCATAGGGCACTGAACACGTTTGGGAGGGAACCCAACACTTCACGTGTAGCAGGAACCTGAAAATCAGCGACAAGTCGGTCAGAATTTAAGTGAAGCCTGGAGTAAAAATCCTAAAAAGTATTAATTCATATTAACCAAAAAGTACAAGAAAAAACTGTAAATCATCAATGCAAAGAGTTAACTTGTGTTTCAATTTCATAAAGAAAAAAAAAAAGAGCCCACATATTAATTTCTGTATTGCAAGTGAAGCAGAACAACAGCCGGGTAAGAGATAGGCTGTCCAACCGAGTCCATGGACTTAAACCTGGTGTTTCTGGCAACAGACTGACTAAAATAAAACAGTCACTAAGAGCACTTTTTGTTGATTCATTCACATAACTTCCTAAAATGTGATGCGTTTAAGTTTTCAGGTCTTTTGCCTGCAGTGTAGTTTAACCAAGTCTCACACACCAGTAAAAGACAGAGCTGCAAAAACAAAAGCTGAGCAGGAAACTCACGTCTTTGATTAGAAGGGCGTGCAGCATGACATCAGTGAGCCCATTATCCTGCAAGGAGGAGAGCAGGGAAGGCTCCTGGAACACGAACACCGTCACAACCTCCGTCGCTATAAATCCAAAAGACAGAGACACGAGCGGGGAGAGGGAATTATAAAAGAATTTCAATTAGCTTTAGAAAGCTTAGGAACAAGGAAGATGGACAAAGCAGTATCCAAAAACACTACAAAGACTTTAAAATGACTTCAAGCTCACCTAGGAGGAACAGTGAAGGGCCATAATATTCTGCATTACTGATGATGTGCTTGAGTGAGGTAGGCAAGGACCCGTCCATTACTATGAAAGGAAAGAAGGGTGCACATGAACACATAAAGAAAAGAAGCTAAATTATTAAAAGTTAGATGTTGAAGAAATGCAGAACATCTACTTATATGTATTTACAGGAGCCAAAAACTTCACCATCAATCAATCTATAGATCAGGGAAGATAATGTTAGTGTCTCACCATGACGAATACCATCAGAAAAGGCAGGGTCCTGGATGGCTTTCTTTAAGAAATTTAGCATCGACTTCAACAGAGCTGCCCGCTGTGGGATACACTGCATACCTGAGGAGACAAAGTGTCACATAATTGATAACGATAACTCATTCCATTTATTTTTCCTTTGCGCTTTTGCTGTGCGTACCTGCACGAGGCGTGTTGGCAGTGCTGCTCTGGGCTCTGTGGTCTGCCTCTGGTCTGGAACCAGAAGATGTGGATGGTCCAGGACTGCTTTCCATGGCAACTTCTGACACTTTAACATAATATTGTAAATTAGCTAGACAGCTGGGGTATTAATTAGGGCCTTGCAACACTAACAAAAAGAACACAGTTTAAAGCAGTGGTTGAACTGACAAACTCTTCATTAGTGCTTCTAACGGTGACTTACTCTCCATGTCTGTGTCCATATCTTCTGACTCTACAGCTGCACTGGGCCTCTGAATCTTTGGCTTGATGACAAAAGGGCACTCTTTCCTCGACAGGTCCACCTCATGCTACATTCACCAAAAAGTTTACAACCAAAAAGAAGAATGGTTGATTCCAATGAATTGTCAAGAATGTATTTAGCTTCTGACTATTGAAGTGAAAACAAAGAGAAGAACACATGGACAACCTCTAGCCTGCAGATGAAAATGGAAAGGCCGCTGTGGGACTGAAAGGCAGCCATGTCGAGGTTGGTGATGAGATCCACAACCCGCACTGCACGTGTCACAAAGGTGATCTGGTCCTGCTCATCACCCAAAAACTTGATCACCTATAAAAGGGAGGGGAAAAAAATCCAACACTTTTTTTAATAAGAAACCATAATCTTAGAGGAGAGGAAAGAGTAAGGCAGAGAGTTTATGTACCTTTAGAAGGGCCTCCATCATGCCACAGGAGACAAGGGCTTCCCCTCCAGCATCATAGCTAGCCAAGTGGTAGAGGAATGAGAAGAGTGCAGTGGCAAACTGGTGCGGGTAGGGCTCCATCAGAGGATCTAAAGAGTTAAGTTACAATATTTCATTTTGATGGTCCCTAACAAACTTAAAAGATAGACAAAGGTTCCGTGGTAGGAGGCAGTGCCGGTGCAGTCAATGATGTTTGAAAGCTTAGGCGTCCTCTCCAGATGGACAATCGAAGTTAAAGTGCGCAAGGAGGCTGCCTTGATATCCTGAAAAATAGATTAATTTTATTTAATAGATGAAGTAACAGGACAGACGTGTAGTATCGAAATAACACCACTGATTTAAACAATTTCTTACCACAAGCTGCTTGTCTGTAATCTGTAATACATCCACCAGCTCCTCTATCAAGCCGTTATACAAAATACTGTTGGCTGACTCTTGGAGTGCATTTGAATACACTGAAACACAATGGGTCAGGGATTAAAACAAGGAGAAAACTAGGGCTGTTCAATGATGGAAAACTACCACTATCACCATGACTATGATCTTCAGCCTGTTGAAATTAGCAACATGCACATTACAGGCCTCAATAAAACCTTAATACTTAACCATTCAAAACTATTTCTATAAGTGAAAAAAATAATCTCATTATACACACATACATTTAACAACACAAACTTCAATCTTTGGATCAAGCAGTGGTTATGAACTCTTGTTGCAGAAAATTAAACACTCAAACATTTACCATGCATAATGTAGCACAAAATGATCCAAAATAATTGGTTAACTTTGATTATATTTATCCTATCATTGTTGAAAGTTAGATTCTAATTAGAGTTTAAAGATGTGCTATTTTCCAGCAATAGAAAAAAATGGCATTTTTTAAAGCAGAAAGCTAGTACATACCCAGTATAGAAATTGCATGCAGTCTGGCCTGCACAGCCTGCAACCTCTTCTTGTGATTTGAGAAGCCATGGGCCAGTCGAATATGTGTAAACAGCAAGGTTTGCTTGTCCTTAGGGATGTTGTACATCACTGTCAGAGACTCCATGATCTCAGATGGGCTTTCTGAAATCTGTGACACAGAACACCATGTTTATGCTCAAAATCTCAAGGTATCATGGTTGAATATTTCAGAAAAAATGGCACAAAAACTATACCTTGTCAAGCTGCTCAATGTGAATATAGTGTAGTGTGTTACTACTGGTCTGCTGAATAGGGAATAACAAGAAATCCAAATTTTAGGGATAGCCACAAAAATTTTTAATTCATTTAAATAACAAACATGAACATTTTTTGACTGTACCTTCCTCTCAACTTTGACCTCAGGGCCTGGTTCGGCATAAAACTCAAAGTGCAGCGTGGTGGCACTGGGAGGGTACTTCTGTTCATGGGCCAACATGATAAGAAAACAGAATAATGTCAAGTTTTTATTCAAATTCAGAAAACTATACACTAATGCACTGCCCAATAAGTATCTCTTTCTGACACACTGGTTACAGATACAAAAGGTGTAATTGTTCCTTTTGGCAATATGTTGTCACATGCCTGCATTTCTACTAGAGATAACAAAAAAATAAACAGCCCACAGATGAGTGGATGGAGACTCACAAAACATCATTCAGTCAAATTCTTACCCCCATGGGCAGATCCCTGCAACACTCAGCCAGACCAAAGCCATTCTCCTTTCCTCCCCAGCTCTAAAGAGGAGAACAAAACAACTTCACAATAAAGCTCTTTCACTTGAGGGACAGCTGCAATCATGGCAATGGAAAACAATCGCATTCACTAAACCTCAGCTAGGTGTTGCAGACGGGCCAGCAGGGGCGTCCTTTTGTCAGATCCCAGTCTTGTGATGTAGTTGGAACGTTTGCTGAACACATAGAGCAGGTTCAGCACAGACAGGACCACCTGCATGTCACATGATGCTAACAAGGTGGTTAAGTGCTGTGAAAAGGGATGATACATAAAAGAGAAGTCAGTGTGCTGCAACAAATGTATCTTTGGGATATTTGTACAGTCAAACAGAAAAAGGGGTGCTTAAGGGGGCAAACTGACCTCTATGGAGCTGTAGAGGTGCCTAGAGAAGCTGTACTCGATGAGCAGGGCTGTGAAGTTGAGCACTGCCAGTAGCAGGGCTTTGAGCTGTCCATGGTCTGGTCGGTCACAAACCAGAAGCCATGACATGCTCTCCACTGTCTGGCCTGCATCGTACAGAATGCCATCAAAGCGGTCCAGCAGATCTACCCAGTGGTAAAGCTCACACTGTTCAAGATGCAGAAAAAGACGTTTTTAACAATCAATGAAGTCAAGGTGAAGTTCCATGGAAACCTTTCACATTTGTTCTCATCAACAGTGGTGACCTCTTTCTTTGGCCAAAACATTATTATGGCATGGCTGATAGTGCACAACAGGCAAGTTCTGTAGTGGCAGATATTACATTGTGTGCAACTAATGGGAAATGAGACTCACAAAGGATGATATTTGCATTTAACTGCAATTTTTGTTTAGTTTGTGTTTCATGATCTCAATTATCAAGTGGTGACAGTTTACGGCTAACTGAAAGATGACCATCAAGGTGACTTTTAGTCACGTTCAAAAAAATTTGAGCCTTCATGAAAATTTCCTGTGACTTTCTAAGTGGATTAGGTGAAATGGATGTGCATATTCAGAATGATATATAAGTAGGGGATGCTTTAAACTTTGCAATAAAAATGTTTGGTGGGAAAAAGGCATTCACAAAAAGCTTGTTTGATCAGAGTGTTGTTTGTCTGGCCTGATTTTATACTAAAGAAAAATATATGTATTATTTATTTGTGGCCAAGGGGGATGGAAATGGAAATTGATGGATAAAAAAATTAGACCTGGACTACAATATATCTCAGGATGGGCATTTGTAAGGGTTTATGGATACCAATGCCATGGTCGATTCTATCAGTAGATCCAGGTCTTTTTAGATTTCTACATTAATTCATGTAAATTATCTGTGGGGAAAAAAGCAGGCCCACATAGGTTTAAGGCCAGCAATGTAAAACACACGTCACTCCTAGTATTTCATGCTGTTCTGTACAGACAAAAGCTTCAACAAGTACTATTCTACTTGAAATTACACAGCCAGACAATTGTTGCTTTGCAGTTAGCGTCATACAGGGAAAATAAAGACACACTTTTGACGGTTTTAGTCTCCTGTCTGAAATGGTCACTATTTTGACTTATTCGATGTTGTTCATACTGACTGCCACTCAAGAGTATGTAACATCTAAAAGAAGACACTGTAAGTTTAAGCAGAAATACTAATTCCATTTTGTCCCTTAACTATTGGTTAGCAACTCTCAATTTCATTGTTTTATATTTTTCATCCTAAATATGTAATTGTTTCATATTTAATTTACATTATGTTGTGTGATACACAGGTTAAGTAATTCATATCAAATGCATTTTTGCTGGACTGAATGGAGGAAAATCAGAGTTTACCTGGCAGATTAAATGGCTTTCTGTAGCCTGCTCAGATACCTGCGATCACACATCAATATTTCTTCGGCCTCCCAAACTCATTCTAATGTCTCAACAGTACACAGCATGACATAGCTTTTTGACTTGTACTGTCCAATAATATAAAATAAAGCAAGTAATCAGTAAAATGGTAAACAGATTACCTTGCCAATATTCCAGGTCTTGATGTGCTGGAGCTCAACCAGCAGTTGCTCATCACTGCAAGCCTTGAGCTTCTCAATAAGTATCCTGCAGTCTGCAGGCTGTAAGTTCAGAAAAAAGCAAAGTGGTAAGTGATGCAGGTTTGCATAAACATTCAGTACTTACTCTGCTTGGGCTGTGTCACAAATGTGCAATCAAACCCTTGTTACAAATATGTTGGGCATCTGTGCTTTTTCAATGACAGTGAGCATTTATCATACTCACAGCTTCCGTGGGTGTTTTCTTTAACTTGCTTCTGTCGACCTTCATTGTCGATAATCTCTTTTTGTTGCTCCTGTATGAATATTTTTATGCCCATCAGTAAAAATGTCAAAGCATTATAATGTGATAAGACACAGAACTTCAGCAGTTTGCATTAAACGTCTTTATACTATACTATACAATTTTAAAAACGTAGATGACAGAATAATGCTTGATAAATACCAAGCTTCATAGATACTCACACAAAATAACTTGGCGATACCTATTCATCAGCATTTTCCAGTCATTTCACCTGCAATGTGATGGTAGAAATCATATAAGCAACAGTGTCTTGAATTAGGAGAGAATATATTATAAGCATATAACCTCAGCTTTATCCAAATTTTTACTACTTACAAAGAACAACAATAACTGAGCTTTCCATTTGGAAAGAGTAAATTAAATGCAGAAAGTAATAAGGTACAACCACTAGTATGTTTTGGGAAAAACCAACACAAAAATTGAAACAATAAAAAGCTTACAAAGATAATATGTTGTTCATAAGGGTCTTGGTTTTATAAAGAAGCACTTCACTCTGATTCAACATCTGATAGGGATCATATTCTTTAGAACTCTTTAGTATCCAATGTTAAGTCGATTACAGACTTTGGTGCAAATGGTACAATTAAACTAAGTCTGTTTAATATAACAATAAAGGTGCTGTTCATCACAATGCAGACCAAAGCACAACATTAGCTTATAGCCAACTAGCAACATACGACACAAAGTTAATTAAATCAGACTGGGCCCTTTTCGATGGCCCAATTCATTTATCCTGCTTTTCCGATAAATGTGATTCAAGTTATGTGACCACAAAGCACATCGCCACATTCGTGTTTGCATATCCGTCATTAAATTGAGTAACTTGACGATGACAGGTAAAGTTATAGTTACCTAGCTAGCAAGCTAACGCCGACCTTTCTAACAACATAGCGTTAAATGCCTTAAAAACGTCATTTTACATCCACTGAAAATCAACGAGTACTCACACACGAAAGCCATCTACTTTACGGTGTGCTAAAACGTAAGACAAGTACGAAAGGTGAAAATCTTTTGCTAACGTTTGCTCCGGAGTTGACGTTAGCCTCATGACCAGCTAACAGAGGGCTACCGGTAATGTTAGCAGATGGTCTCTTGAAATACTTCAAAGCAAATGAATATCACCAACCACCCCTAAAGTAAGCCAAGTCACAATCAAGTAGCTCGAGTCATCGCCGATACCCATCTTCACTTAAGCTAAATCAAAGGAAGAGTATTTACACATTTGTGCCGGAGATGTCAATCCACATAGCTCGGATTCACCATGCTGTCCTGACCTGACTCTTTCACTAATTTAGGTCGGGGCTGCGCAGGCCGCAGCAGAAGCCAGCACTCCCCACTCAGGCACCAGCACTGCTTTCGGTAAAAACGAAACCATAAACACCAGTCGACGCCCAGATGCGTGACAGTGGGTGGGTGTCAAATACCTGAGGCCAGGTAACGGGACTCCGTGAAACCCCTCATCCCGGTTCATCGGCTAGACAGTCGTAGCACGCGCTAGCTAGTTAGCACGCTAGCTGCCGTTGGTGGAGCAGAAACGCACAATAACTCGCTGAATCATTGTCGGGCGACTCAAACGTGACACTGCGAGTTTGTTTTCTGTTTTCGTCCGGGGAAATAATTACTGGCCGCCGACTCGAAGCATGAAAACGTTCATCCGCTCGCTGCTTTATTTTTCACAGTATCCGCGCCTGTTTCCATTGCACTTAGGCACTAGCTGTTGGCACAGTCATCATGACTCTGGGTAGTGTGCAAAAAGTGAATAACGTTACGGCAGGCGATCAGTAGCCACTGTTTATCGATGCAGAGCATGAGCATAAAGGGCAACTGGTCCCTTTGTGGGATAAATTCCTCTTACATACACAACAGTTTGTCATTTAAGATCAACACAAATCTTCAACTGAAAACATCCTTGAAATATGACCATTACCATAATCACACAGACAGAAATCCTCGAAACAGTTTTATCAAGATCCATAATGTGCACAACTGTCAGAAAGACATCAGGAGTACCTAATACGCAACTCACACAACTAATGGCTATGAGAAATCTCAATACAGTGCATCAACAGTACTAAATACAATACTTAGCATTTCCTGGGTTAGCCAAATTTGTCACCAGCAGTGACAAGCCCAAAATAGAATTCAAAAGCAAAAGTAATTATTGAGAAGACAGCTTGAGGAGTCTGTGTAAGTCTCTGACACATAAAATACTCAATTTCAAATGCTTTTGGATACAAATGTTGTGACTGTTGTGTTGAAACTATATCACTCAGTTAAATCCTCTTAGGAGATGATGTAAAATTAAAGACATGTTCATATGATCTGCATAACAGCACCCAAAGGTCCTTAAGAGCAGTGCAGGGATGATGCATCATGGAGGGTGAATATGGAAGTTGGCATTGTGCGGGTTCCCTCAACAAAAAGCCAGTGGCCTTTTTCAAGGGGTTTTTGGATTACTGGTGATGAGCTCTGTGGCAAAAAAAAAAAAAAACCTAATAAAACTTGCATGTCATGGAAATCTTATCAAATGAAAACAAATTTCACTGTATTGAAGCATATCCATTATATATGTAAGTAAAAGCTAGTTTTAGGCCATGCTGGAACTAAAATATAACTGTTAGTCCAATGTGTACATGACACTGTTTTCTAAAGGTGCGTTCACACTGAAGGCCACTTTGGCGAACTCTCCCTGCAGAGTCAGTGTATAGCCACAGCCACACGTGACCAGATCTCATGCTATGCGGCGGACGCGTTCTGAGCGACTTGGTTGCATCTTTGGAGACATGGGGGTGGCGCCTCTGTTGCTGCAGATGGAAACTCTGGAGCAAACCTCCACAGAGCCTGGTAAGTTTATTGTTTTGTTTATTGTTGTTCGCCAGTTGTTATGGGAAACTGGCGTGACGTATACAGATGTATACATTGACGTGCTGACGTAGCTCTCTGGCCGGCACCCGTTTGTGGAAAAGCAAACGGTTCTTAACCGGTTCACTCTTGAACCAATTGTGAACCTGCTCTAGCGCCAGCACTAGCTCCAGCCCTGGAACCAGCTTGGTGGAAAAGGGGTAACAGAGTGACAGTCTATGTCATGTGGGGAACATTAGTTGGTGAGTACATTAGTCCTGCCTAGACAGACCCCAGGCCCGCAGACAATGCTGCTGCAGGGCCAGCTTCAGTGCTTTGTCGTTGGAAGCGAGTGAATAGGATACAATTGGAATAATGTCAGCATCCTATGATATGATATGATATGATATGATATATGGTTTATGGTATGATATGATCGTGGGTGAAATTCAAGCAGGAGTGACGTCATTGAGTTTCTACGGCGGCAACACGCAGAGCGAAGTACTGGTGACAGGACTTGGGTTTGCGGAGGTATCTTGGTCTCAAAATCGCATTTGGTGTGAATGCACCTCAAGAGGCTTGGCAACATTTATGGCTAGGGTCCCAAGCCATTTACGTAGTCCTTAGTAGGACTGTCACCTTATACTTGATTTCAAATATCCAATTGAACAAGGAGGTGAAAAGGGCACTCCAACTGTGGGTATACATTCTAATTGAAAATTATACAGTTCAACAGCATATCAGTTCACCTGAAGCTGTAAACCACTTGAACCAACAAGGGGCCCTTCATACACAACTCCACCCAATCCTTTCTGACCTCAACAACAGGAAGTACAAATCCAGCATATGGAGGACAGGCAAACTAATCTTAGCCGACAATAACATCTGAGAGGTACCCTGTGGAGGTACTTTAAGCTCTACACCACTAATGGCAAAATAAAAAACAAAACCGGGCTGTGGGTTAATTTTGTATGTTGCAGCTGGCTTACTCCTCTCCCGAAACAAATCTATGGACCCATTTGTTAGCCTTCCACCTAAGAGCAGTGGCAGCGGAGTGCTCAGGCCCTTGTGACTGCATCCTGCTCAGCAGGCCCCCCCCACCAGTGGCATGGAAAAAGGCTTTCGTTGACAAGATTACAAAATTCATATGCAAGGATATTCAGCCCATCTTTGGTTATTAGTGTGCATGCTCAAAAAACTGACCCAGTGTGATATTTTATTTACTTTTAGGAATAGCGACAGCCATAGTCTGTAATATCAATTTATTAGTAACTACCCGGTTGACATGTGATTATGTTTGATAATTTACAACTAAGACTATTCTAGATTATGTAGGGGAAAAAAACATAAAAATTGGTGTGATGTGTTCACTACAGATCATGTTTCTGGCTCTTAACCAAAAATGGAGCAAAACTACCATTTTCAACTTCAATTGACTATGGTAACAAATGTCAATGCCAGCATATTATCTATCACTACCTGCATTAATTTGAAGAATATAAAAAAAGTTTGTGTACTTTCAAGGTGGAATGTCCAATATATACTTAAATAATATTTCATTTTAGACTTTGAGGGATGCCAGAAATTTCAGCAGGTAAACAGAACCTACCAGAAACTGCTTTGAAAAAGTTCCACTGTTGTCATCCTTGGTTGACTTTTGTGGTTCTTTCAATTCTCTGAAAATAGAAATACAATCACATCAGTTCAGCTGCTTAAATGAAAACAAGGTAAAAAAAACAAACAATAAAACTCAAGACATTCAATTCTGTAATACACAGCAAAAAAGGATAGTTTGATTAAAGTATACTGGGGGAAAAAAAGGTAATTATTCAGATCAGCATTTTAGATGAAGGGAATACTATTTAAGTTGTTAGTCCAAGTGCTTTGGTCGTATAGCAGAGCTGGAAATTCTTTCTCTCTTTCTTTTATTAATTTAAAACTTAAAAAATAAACTAAAGAAAATAAAAAACACTGATTGAAAATAATACTTATGTACACCAAACAACTGTACATGGCCATCAAATAAAAGTACACCTGTGAGTACATACACAGGCATGTTAAAAAATAAACAGTTTGTGGGAGGGCAGTATGAAGCAAAGAGCTAGTCCTGCCCTTTGCAATTAAATATTAAATTAATTTAGTTTCCTTTACTTGTTCTGTACATGCTTTATGATAACAAGGCTTCTGTATCCGGCTGTGCTGGAGTGACACGTTTTTATCAGTTTCACTTCTCTTGAAACAGATCCCCTAAAACAGCATGCTGTGACAAATCAAAGTAGTGACTGAAAATACTATTTTTTCATACCATTATCCAAAATCCATGATAGTAGTTTTGTCCCAGCTCAGTTCATTTGTTGACCAACACAATCTAAATCTGACATGTTCTTGTCAATAAAACACATTTTTAATGTTGTTATTTTGTAACCGTTTAATCAGGATTTGGGACTTTTTCAGCAGTAACACTTTAACACAACTCTGACTGAAATATAAGTCCAGGACAGATTGACTGGAAAAAGAAATGAGTAGCTGGTTAATTTTAGAATACACCGGCCACAATGGATGCAAGTTTAAAATGTAATCTCTAACCTTGTAAAAATGCTGCAGAACACTGTGCCTTTACTGACACAAGTCAGCTCTAAAGGGCCCTGTATGTGAATGAAACTTTGAGCCACAAATGCCACAAAAATAACGGCCTCCATATTGTGGTCTGAATAGTTTCCTCTGACGTGCCACTTCTCTGTTTGACCTCTTCAGCTGCACATTTAATACAAGGTATTTAGATTTTTATGGAAATCATTCTCTCTTTTTTAGTCTTAAAAATTTCACTTCAGAAACCTTTTGATAATATTTTTAATAGCATGGGATATTGTTATGTCTTCCATGCTCTGGAAAACATTTTTTTCCATAGCATGGAAGGAAGTTCATTTCTTCCACCAAAAGATGTTAAAAAAAAAAAAGACATGAACTTTGCGTGCCACATCTGATGCTGCTCATTTAGAATCACACTGCAGTTGACACCAAAGCTATCCTTCACCCATTATTATCAAAGTGTGATGATTGATATTGACTTAAAAACAGGCAAAAATTATAAATGATCTGAGACAACCAAAGACAATCTCAAAATTTTGGGTACCATTTCGAAATTTCTTGCTTTTACCACTTATGAAACATGATAATCATAATTCAGTGATCATTTACTGCATTATAAACAGAACAGGGTGGCACTGCATGCCATACACAGGGAGTGTAAGAGGACATGCATACCTCATCACAGTGTTTTGTGGGCTGATATTTTACATAAAAACTTTTTCCAATACATGTATGACCAAGGAGCTTCTGGTTTTGCTGGTGTTTGTTAGTGCTTGAGAAGAATAGCTCAAAGTATGGATTTTGTTGAATCTTTCAGGGAATATTTATCATGGCACAAGAAAGAAGTGATTGGACATTGGGGGTGGTCTGAATCTGGAGGCAGATCGAGGAATTTATTCCAGTGTTTTCTTAACATTGCAAGATATGGCAAATAAAGTCATGAATGTCTTGACAGAGGTTGTGTTCTCAAAGCAAATCAAGTTATTATTTCCGTAACTTCTGGGACAGACAAATTAGTTTATCCATGTTACAGGGATCATAATTTATCCAAAAATACTATGAATACTATAGTATACTACACTAAATACTATATTGATAGCATTTATATGCATATATTTTGGTTTCATGATACAACGATAAAAAAAGATGATACAGTGCCCTGCTAATGAGCTAATGTTATGTCATCTCCTGCATAGAAAAACATAATGAAGTGCTAAATTCTTTCAAATGCAACCCGTAAGCTGTCAAATCAATGAGTAACCCCGACCCAAACAAAGATTTACATTGATACAGATTGGGATCCTTGCCAAGTAGAGTCGCCAGCTTGTGACGGCTTAAGACAGCGGTTTGTTCTTACTGCTGATGTTTATCATCTCGACTCTATGTGATGACTGGCAGGAGCCAGTATTTCTTTTTGTCATTAACTGTATTAACGCCTTATTCTTCTGTACAAGACCTCTCCTCATGATGTAATGTCCTCGCCATGGTAACAGACTGAGACTGTGACCAAGCCCAGAAGGGACAGGGCAAGTCTCTGTGTTATTTTGAGTAACCATGCCTGATATTAAACAGATTGATGTGTTCACGGAGAAGCATCCCTGCCATTACTTGCTGGTTAAATCTTGTGCATAAACTGCAAATGAGCAGTTAAAGTTTGAAGGTTGATATATGAAACAATGTCTCCATTCTCGTATGATTTCAACCCACACGTTACAGGTTAATAAACTCCACAGAAACTGAAACGATGTAGAATAGCCGTTCATTCCTGTCACTGAAGTGTCACAATTGGCTAGGGCATCAGAAAACTACGAAACTGTCGTTTGAGAAATATAATTAAGAACTTTCTTTTGTTAAATACTAGTATTTTCGTTTTCAACAATTGAGTGGAAACTTGTTGTAAGTTGGCTTTCACATCACTAAAGTTAAAAGCTACTTACATGACGTTAGCAAGCTTCACTAGCAGTTATGCTACCGTTGGTTGAGCTTGAATTTAGCTATGATGGCTAACGTTAGCAGATTACCAAAAGTCAAAACTATCACATTTTAACCCTCGCCTGCCATTGGTGTCGTCCGTTACTAACATGACCGAGCTGCGTCAGTAATTTAACACTCCGTTAAACACTTGTTTAGACTTTAACCTTACTGAGGGGCACATACCCACGGACTTAATATTAGTATATCTGTGTGTGTATGTAGCATGTATGTTTGCGGGTTTCGCGCGAGCTAACTAGCTAGCTGCGATAGCTCAGCACAATGCTCTATCAGTGGGATCATGGCTAAATTAAAAATGGCGGTTTACACATCATAAGATCCGCACTTTACCCCCATAAGACGTTAGTTTTGAGGTCCTGTGCCCCGGTGACGGTTCTAAATCATTGTCGGGAATTGTTAAAGTACATAAACGTATCTGCAAGTTTGCTTCATGCCCTGTCAGAACCACGGGATAAGGCTTCTAGCTTACCTCGAATGCGTGTTACATTTGCTTCTCCATCTTGCACTAGCGAGTGGTAGGGTAGTTTGGATCTCGCGAGATTACCTGCTGTGGCATTCACCCAGGGCACTCCCCAAGCAAGCGTTGAAGGAAAACAACGCTACTGCGTATTCATGTGGAGGATGCAGAGCACCTGTTAACTGGTATTTCCAGCTTCAACTTGTGACTAGAGAGGCATTCGGAAGTACTCTACAACATTCTAAGAAAACTAGAAAATGTTTTCAATTCTGCATATTTAAATGATCTCTCAAACCAAAGTAATTACATGGAACTAAATTTTGCCTGTTGGTGTTATACACTTTTGTACAAAATGAGAAAATTTAAGATTGTTAAACATCCAAACAAGTTTAAATTTGAACGTATATCTATACAAAAACAGGAGCTAGTTAGAAACTCAGATGATTATGTGTTTAACATTGATAGCTTCAATGGGACAATGATATTAAATAGTGCATTTATCTAATCAATATTTAAAAAGGGACCTAATAAAAATGCTGTATTACAACAATAATAAGTGCTGTCAAATACTATGCATTTAAAGAAAACATACAGTATCTCACAAAAGTGAGTACACCCATCACATGTTTGCAAATATTTCATTATACCTTTTAACAGAACAACAGTGAGGAAATGACACTTTGATACAGTGTACAGTAGTGAGTGGGCAGCTTGTTAGTCAGTGTAAATTTACTGTCCCCTCAAAACAACTCAACACAAAGCCATGAATGTCTAAACTGCTGGCAACAAATGTGAAAGTGTCCAAATTGAGCCCAAAGTGTCAATATTCAGGATGGCCACCATTATTTTTCAGCACTGCCTTAACCCTCATGGGCTTAGAGCTCCCCAGGAATTCACATTTTGCCACTGGAAACCTTTCCCACTTACTCATGACCACATGATGGAGCTGGTGGATGTTAGAGACCTTGCACTCCTCCACCTTCCTTTTGAGGACATCCCACAAATGCCCAGTGAAGTTTAGGTCTGGAGACATGCTTGGCCTGTCCATCACCTTCTTTAACAAGGCAGTGGTCGTCTTGGAGGTGTCGTGACAGGACATGTTCCACCCAGAACAGGCTGCGATGGTCGACCAAAGAGGTTTAGTGCACGCTCTCAGCATCATATCCAGAGTTTGTCTTTGGGAAATTAAGACGTGTGAGTACTGCCAGCGTTGCTGCAGAAGTTGAAGGGGTGGGGGTCAGCCTGTCAGTGCTCAGACCATAAGTTGCACCCTGCATCAAATCGTCCCAGAAGGAGGTCTCTTCTAAAGATGATGCCCAAGAAAGTCCGCAAACAGTTCACTGAAGACAAGCAAACTAAAGACATGGATTACTGGATCTATGTCCCGTGGTCTGATGAGACCAAGATAAACTTATTTGGTTCAGATGGTGTCAAGCATGTGTGGCAGTGGCCAGGTGAGGAGCACAAAGACAAGTGTGTGTTGCCTACAGTGAAGCATGGTGGTGGGAGTGTTATGGTCTGGGGCTGCATGAGCACTGTCAGCACTTGGGAGCTACACTTCACTGAGGGAACCACAAATGCCAACATATTGTAACATACTGAAGCAGAGCATGATATCCTCCCTCTGGAGAAGGTGCCACAGGGCAGTATTCCAACATGATAATGACCCCTAAACACACCTTCAAGACCACCACTGCCTTGCTAAAGAAGCTGAGGGTAAAGGTGATTGACTGCCCAAGCACAAAATGTGAAGCTCTGGTGAACTCCATTCCCAAGAGGGTTAAGGGTGAGCTGAAAAATAATGGTGGCCACACAAAATGTTGACACTTTGGGGCCAATTTGGGCATTTTCACTTAGGGGTGTACTCACTTTTGTTGCCCGCAGTTTAGACTTTAGTGACTGTGTGTAAAGTTGTCCTGAGGGGACACTAAATTTAAACTATTTAACAAGCTGCCCACTCGCTACTGCACACTGTATCTAACTGCCATTTACTCACTGCTGTCCCATGAAAAGATATAACATATTTGGAGAAATGTGAGGGGTGTACAGCAATCATTACAAAATCAACAAAGAATTTTTACCAAAGGTATATTTTATCCATTGCAAGTTGTATTGAAACATATCATGTTCAAAACACACAGTACACTTCAACACAAGAGTGAATATCAACATTAATTCATAAAAAAAAACAAATGGATAAAATAAAACATGGGCATTTTTCAGAACACTGCCACTATTATTACACAGACAAGACATGACAAAGTATGCATAACAATTACTGCGTACAAATATAAAAAATGAACTATTTCAGATATTTTCCAAATACATTGATGTATCATGTACAAGTTATTTAAGAAAGATTTTAAAGATTTAAAACTATAAAAGAACTTAAATTACAACATATATTTACATATCAATTATTATCCTGCACCTTCACAATGTTGTCACACGGTTAAGTCTACACTTCTGACAAATTATCACTAATACATTCTGTGGTAAGAAAGCATATCTCTACATATGACCCAAGATTACTGTGAACACCTGGGGCACAAATTATGGAAACTTGCAGTAAACTAGACACTTTATCTCAATGCTTTCTGCTCTTTCAAAGTAACTATATAAATTACAAATATTTCACATATTTACATGGACAACTTAGACTGCAAAAACTCTGACAAAGGAACTGCCTTTGTAAAGACAGTAAAAAGCTGAAACAAAATAAAGATGAGGTGGAGAATTCTAGGATAAACAGGCAAGAAGATGACAAAGTACTGCCTTGTTAAATAAATATGTTCAGAATAAATATAACTGTTTGATGGTACTCTTGGCATCAGATGAGTTTTCTATTTCCTGTGTATATACAGCTTATGATTGAAAAGTGTCAGAGAGAAACTAGAGAGACTTTTGCCAAACCAAAAAAAAAACATGGCATATCGTGAAATATGTCCACAAAAGTTTGTATGTAAAGATTGTTGCCTTGTTATCATACCACAAAATAATGTGTTCTATGAGGTAAAAGACGGAATACAAAACTATTACTACATGAAAGTGTGGGGGTTATAAAAAACTTTTTTATCAGACTAGAAAACTTATTTGACTTTCCCTTTAAAAATGTTATGGACAGTCTTTTTTGCATAAATAGGGTTGCTAATAAACAAAAGCTATGTCTCTTTATACATCAAGACAAAACGCTGTCTGCATTTTGAAACAAAGGAGCAACACTCCATTGCTGCTTTCATGTTAAAGATGATAATTACATTTTATCCCTACAAACATATTGTGTTTAGCATGTTACAGTGTATCAGTTTAAGTCAAAGATATTACCTGTTAAAGACCGTTTTGGTAACGTTCCAAAAACAGTCCATAATTGTACATTGCAGGGTTATTTGTGTGGGACATGTTAAAGAGAGGTTGACAAATAGGTGAATAAAATAAACATATTTATCCATAGTACAAAATATAGATGACTGTCTCTGTTTCCTTTACATTATATTTTGCAAAGTCTTTTTTTCTTCCAAATTAAAAGTTTTCAGCCTCCTTTCCAACATCCCTCACAAGAGGAGCTTCCCGTTGCGGTGAATTTTTAAAATTTTTCCAAGTCTCTGTTTTGCTGTTGCAAGTCCTTTCTTTGGACGTTTCCCTGTGTCGAAGTAAAACAGAGAAAATACATTAGAAAACCTGCACAGTTGCAGAAAAACATGCGGTTAATGTCTCAAGTTTATGCTTACCAACTCCTGTCATGCCTTGACTGGCTAAGCCTGAAGGGGACACACTGGAGTGGGAGCTGCTGTTCTGTGGAGACAATGAAGGGCGGCGTGAGGTGAGGAATACACCAGGGGCCATGGCTCCACTGCCCCTGGGCCCTCCAGGACCAAAAGGCCCCGGCCCTGCTGTGTACTCGTGGTCCAACAGACTGGCTGAGAAGTAATCCATCCTCCTGTCTGGGCTGAAGTCTGCTGCAGTCTCAGCAGCAGGCGGTGGAGAGGGTGGGGCTGGCTCAGTCTGAACAGGAGCAGGGGGAGCAGGAGGAGCAGGAGGACGCTGCTTTTTTGTGTACTTTCTCTTTGCAGGCTTTTGCTGCTCCTGGATCATAATCAAAGAAACAAGGCAGGCGTAACTATACCTCATCTGAACGTTCTTTTGCTCAACAACAGTCATCAAGCTCCCACTTATAAAGCCCGTTTCTAAACTCACTTGTTGTGCCAGCTTGGCAGCAGCTGCAGCAAGACCAGTTTCGACTGATGCCACTCTGGCCCCTTCTCTAGCAGGGCGATCTTGTTTGGGAAGGGTGGGCATCACCCTGGCTGTAAAAGAAAAGATAATAGAAAGAGATTAACCATAAAACAAATCCAAACTGATTCTTGTCACTGCTCAGTTTTATCCAGGTACCTTTTGGGCTCCATGGTGTATCGTCCCAGTTTTTCTTTCGCTTCATTTTAGCTTTGTTAATGTGGTCCTCTTCATCGGACTCCAGGGACGGGTAAACTAAAAAAAAAAAAAAGGAGGCAATATAAAGGAGCATGTAAAGCAATTAACATTAATATTTCCATTGTTCTAAACAGCTGTTATAATGAATGGAATGTATTTCTCACCATAGTCAGAATCCTTAAAACAGGTTCCCAGAGTCTCTTGCTCGTCTGGACTCTCGTCGTCGCTGAGGTGACGTGCGGGCCGCTTGATTGTCCGTTTCCCAGGTCGCTGTATGATGGGTGTCTTCTCAGTACTTCCTGTCTTTTTGACCCCTCCAGTGACCCAGACTGCCCTGCCACCCTTCTCCTTGACTTTTCCCAATCCCTCTGTCAGGCCTCCAGATATAGATAAGGGAGAGGAAGATGAGGAAGATGAAGATGAGGAGGGGGGGTTGGCCATGGAAAGCATACCCTGAATGGCATCACGAGTACTCGGAGAGGCTGGGGCTTCCTCGCTGCAGGAAAAACAAGACTTTGGCATTAACTTACTATTTGAAATATAACCACCCAAGATAATTTTCAGTTCAAAATGATTACAAACAGTGAGACCAAGTCAAGGGGAGTTAACTTCTTTATTATTAAGCACATAAAACATGAAGGCTGGCAAATGAGCTGCAAAACAGAAGGACAATAAAACCATACCATAGAACTATACATGTTCACAAGAAACATGAACTCTTGGTGCTCGATAGTTAGACTTAAATGCTGGGGTCAGATTTATGTACAAATATGGCCTGACCTGACAGTTGTAGGGTTTCAGGACCTATCAGCCATGAAAATTGTTTTTTTCCAGTTGTCATAATAACCAACAACAACAACGCAGTCTGGGATGCTTCATGACTCTGCCACAGAAAGTCTTGCACAGAGATCAGCAATTAAGTTTGGCTTTGGCCAAATATTCCAAAGCCACTTATGTCGAGCCAGAACATAATCAGAGGTTAATATATAGAAATGATTATTAAAAATGCTACCCTTGTTTTCCTAAAATAAAGAGTTTAGTTGATTTTGCCTCAACAAGTATTAAATAATTTATGGAGGAAAGACAGCGAGAGTGATGACGTTTACATGGGTAGTTTTCCTCAATCTGATTGAAATTGATCGGATTAAGTGAATCTGATTCGATCTGTATACATGAACTTTGAGTAAAGAGATCCACGTTCAATCCGCATTTGCATGGCCCCAGCTGAATCTGATTGTATTGTTTTTTTGACATGTGCAGAAGGTCACTCTGCCACTACCTGCAAATGTGTAAGAGAAGAAGAGGTGCACTTCCTGTTTCCTGTTTACCTCTAGAAAGATGGATCCACGTTGTGTTTTGGTTACATTTATTTGAGGCTCTGAAGTCATTTTTAACTCTCGCAGGGTTTCTATTAAAAAGTTTGTTTCCTCCACCGTCCAGTTCTTCTGTTTGTTGTTCGCCATGTTTGTAGCCCAGACCGAACAATTCTCTCTATCAACCCAATCGGCTCCACTCAGCCGTTTACATGAAGCATGGAGCGGATTATCAATCGGCGTAGACTACCTCTTACAATCCCATCCGAAATACAATCAGATCCGGGTGAATCCGATTGGCTAAGGTGTTTACATGAGACATTTCTAATCTGATTGACTTTTCAATTTGATTGTAAAGAGGATTTTTTGACCCATGTAAACGGGGCCAGTGAAAGAGCGCAGGGACGACTGACACTTGGGAGTCTCCAATACACACAGAATGAGGGACAAAAAAACTTAAACCAAATGTCCTTACACTGTGATATATCTGATGAACTTAGTTTATTAACACTGTACCAGAATTTTTAATGGGATCTATCAAGTAGAAATTAGTTTTCAGGATGCAGCAAGTGTTGTGTTTTTATTAAATAACTGGAATATTGAGGAAAATTCAGACTGAAATCAGCTATTGATAGCTCTCCATTAAAAAAAACAGTTCCCCGTGAAGATTCATACAAACATGTTACTGAGCTTTTAATAAACAACAGATCTCTAAAGAAGCACTGCAGTCCATCTCAGCTGTGTGCACATGTCCACTGTTTCTACAAGACAGCTTCAATCTATGAACAGTCTGCTCCTGTTTGCTCTGCTCTCAGATTAACTAAGAAACATCAGAACAAACGATAAAACTAAGTCTCATTTGTCACCTGTTCTGCTTGCCATGGTTCCTTCCATCATCATCATATCAGTTGCATTATGTAGTACGTTTCAGTCATGGAGTCTGTCATGCTGGTGGGACGAGTCACCATGCAATTTATTGCTCCCTGGTCACCTAGTCTGACATACTGACCTTAGTTACCGACGGAAAAATCGTGTAGTCTGATTTTACACTAATCCTAAGAGCAGACCACACAAGTTCTCTAGTCACTGGCATCCAAACATCAAGAGTTAAAATTACATGAGTTTAACCCTTTAACTACCAGCTCAACTGTTTGGCAGATTTCAATATATTAAGGATATTTCCTCCCTCTCCTCACACAGCACTCAGTCATTACCGTAATGCATGTAATAGCACCAGAAAGCCCAGTTTCACAGCTTTCAGGGGCAGTTTGAATGATTAAAATTGCACGAAGTAGCGAGGAGTTACGGTCATTTGAAATACACATGTGCAGCGGTGTCACCGGTGATCCCCGTGGTTTTACAAAACACCATTAAGCCCAAATCAAACTTCCAAACTTCAACACATATGCTCTGAAGGATCACTAAAGAATGCTTCAAATTCTAGCATTAAACTGATTTAACCGGGGGTGCTGGTTTGGCGGAGAGGTTAGCAACCAGGCACCCCATGTAATTGCTTCTGCCGGTCCAGGTTTCAATCCAGCCTGTGACCAGTTTGCAGAGTGTCGTCCCCTACCCTCTCTCCCCATTTCACAAGCCTATCCACTGTCTCTCTCCTATCAATAAAGGCACAAAATGCCAAAAAACAAACAAACCCTGAATTAACAGAAGAAGATACAATTAATCTAACCTGAGTGCAGAGGAGTCCAAGCCTGCAACTTGCTTGCTGGCCTTCAACAAGTCCAGAATGCCCCCTGCTCCCCCCTTCACTCCATGGGCAGCAAGCACCTCTTCATCGGTCGTGTAATCCTCCTGAAGCCAAACATAAAACACATTTCTGTTGCAAACAAAAAAGTAAAGGACTGATAATGATATTTTGTGTTATGTGAAAAAGAATTTCTGGGGGAAACGTGCATTTGGATGTTTTTAAATGTTCAACACCAAGGGTTCATCAAGTTGTTTGTGAATACAACTGCATAAAATAAATAAATACAACTGCTGCTGCCATCTGCCAGCAGCCATCAGCCTCATGAACAAAGTCCAGAATTAATCATTGTTATTATTATTGTTATTATCGTTATTATTATTATTATTGAACACAATCTGAACTACTACAATCCTGAATTTCCCTTTGGGATAAATAAAGTATTTTTCATTTCATTCATCTTTCATTTCATTTCATTTCATAAGTGTCTGTTTTCAGAACATTATGTACTTCCTCATAAAGTAATGCTAATTGTTGTTCTTTTTTTAATAAAGGAAAAGATTCAAAGAAGCTCTAACTTTTTTTTATTCAGACAGACAGGCATTTTTAGCAAGATCAACATTTTTCATGCCATAGTCGCCCCCATTTATCAATCTGATGTAGATGCCTGTGTGGACTGAACCACAGACATCTTTGCCCCAGCTCTCACGTGATATATGAAACTTCCATATTAAGCCATTCAAGTGTGGAGGGATATTCCGTGATATTAATCATAAGCATTTTAACAGATGCTAACAGTTGAACAGAGAATAAAACTTAACCAACAGACATGGTTAATATCAGGAGTATCTCTTCTACACTCCTCAGAGCAGGGCTGATGGCTCATACACATCTGAGCACACTGAATGCACTTTGCAGCTGTTGAGAAAGAACTAAGCTGTTACCAGATTGAAACAGACAGCAGGGTTGTTTAAAGAACTCTCAGTGAACCATGTCACAGTACTACGGATAACTAAGTTTTAGTTTCTTTTCTATCAATCTCTGGGCATACAACACTCCATCTCCCTCACTCAACACTACACCAAAGCTTTCCTCCCTGAATATAAGCTAAGCAAAAAAATTAAGGAAATAACTCAGTTTCTTAACATGCAAAGTTAAGTTGAGGAAAGTTTACAGCTGCTCTTGCACCAGTTCTCATACAATGGAAGAAATTTAAATTGGCAGGGGTAAGTCCACCTCTCATATAACGGGTGTCAATATGCCCCATTTCAGTACATAACAACTGATGCTCTTCCAGTTGACGACAAGATTTAAAGAAGATAATTACTGAAAGTAGAATGCTAGACAAGTAAACGTGAGCATTTCGGCAATTAAGTGTGTTTCTAAACATTTTGTGCCTTGTTTTTTTTTAGAAAAAGCCTGGTGTTGAGACTGTAGAGCATGTGCAAAATGAGGTTGTGAAGTCTGGTTGAAGTGTAAATTCACCGTTTTCAGGTTTGTAATTAGTGCAGAAACTTTGATCACCACAAAGAAAATACTGATTGCTAAATATAGTATTTCCTTACCTCAATGTCAAAGTCTACCTCTCCAGGCTCCCTGATACGATTGGGATCAGAGCAGGGTTTGGCTCTTGGCAGCTTTCTGGGAAGACCTGATGTTAAATAAAATGACAAGTTTGAGTAACAAGATAAGAAACGTAACCGAGAGACAATTTCAGCTGATCCATTCATCCAGGTCTGTTGATCTGGCATACATTTCTCAAAATAGGTGAAAGCATCACAGAGAATGTTTTTATGTCATGCTTCATGGGGCATTGGTGGCTTAGTGACTTCACTCAGCCATCAATAGGAAGGTTGAGGGCTTGAGCTGAGCTTCATCCATCACGTTGATGTGTCCTTGGGCAAGACACTTATGGTGCATTCCGGTTGTAGAGGTGTAGAAAAATATCGATATCGCAATATATATCGATATTTTGACTCCCAATATAATATCGGTATCTCAAATCTTAGTATCGATATTTTTTGTAAAAAATAAAAACCCATATTTTATCAGAGTTGGGAATAAAATATAACTTAATAAAGATGTATGCACATGTTTTTTTTTTCATGCACTATTCAGTTCAGACAGTGACAAGAGAAATATGTGACTTTTTTTTAACTTACTGTTGTTATGCCAGTAACTCAAAGCTCTTTGTTTCTCATAGGTTTGATTACAGTTTGAACTGGACCACAGGTTAGGATGATTTCAACACTTTGTTAAAGGGAAAACAAGAACAATTTCTTTGCAACATTAGTTTAATTGACTTGATGCACTCTGTGTTAAGTGTATGTATGTAACGCTGCATTTGACATATTTCAATAACAATAAAATAGAAAAGTTACATATTCACTCTCTAGGTTTTTTCCTAGTTTAATGTAGAATATCGCAATATTGTGATATCGTGATATAATCGTATCGTGAGCTGAATATCGTGTATCGTATCGGAAAATAAGTGTATCGCTACAGCCCTATCCAGTTGTACTGGGAAATCGGGATTTCTGAGTTCAGAGTGGGAGTTTTCAACTGGAACGTCTCCTGAGGACAAAATTTCCTACTGGAAGTTTGGGGATCTTCATCACCCTCAAGTTGACACTTGAAGATGGCTGCCCCCCGGCGTAAACCGTTATTAAGCTCCTGTAATATTCTGTTTATTAGCACTTCTGACTGGAGATTGTGGCACTAAATCAGCTGTACACATAGAACTGTTTTACATATGTATACACAGAACTGCTGCTAAAGACTTTTAAATGTTTTTCATGTGGTATGTGTGAACTAGAACGTAGGGCAAGCTAACAATGGCTAACACAACAGTTAACAATAGCCTGGTAGATCGCCACGTTTTTCCTGACCTTGTAACCAGAATGCTGATAACTTGGAGATGACGTCATTCCCACTCCCCTCTTCCCAGTTCCGATGTAAATGGCCCCAAATTGCTTCAAGTGCTGTATCAGTGTAGTGTCAATGGGTATAAAAGGGAATGAATGTGTGGCTAAAACTGACTGATAATTTTAACAGAAACCTAAAACCATCAGTGACGGACTGTGAGAATGGCTGGGTATGTAAAGATAGATGCGATCTACAGTGGAAAAGCACCTTAAGTTGTCAAAAAAAGTGCCACACAAGCTCAAGGTCATTTACCATTTAATAACACAATATGCTTTATTTGAAAAAAAGGTTTCTCCACTTTATTCTTACCACTTAGTTTCTTTTTTTTGTTTGCTCCGGCCGGCTTACGTCGTGGAGGAGGGGTCTCATCAATCTGCAGTTCATCCTCAGACTCCAAGTCAGATAGACTGGATCCCTCCATAGCTAGATGTCTGTAGTTTGCAGCACTTCCTGCACCATTGCTGCTGCCATCCTTCTTACTAAACATTGGATGGGCAGGAAAGAACACAAACCTTTAGTAGAATAATAGATCATATATAAAATAGATAATGTGAATGGCAGAGCTTACCCTTTGATTTTTCCGTTGGTCAGGACAAGTTTCAGTTTACTTTTATTAAGCTTCCCTTCAAATTCCTCCAGCGGCAACTCCAACTGGAGGGATGAATGACAAGAAAAAGAGGAGATGAATCCTTTAAAAAAAGAAAAGGGAAGATTATCTTTGCCTCATGTTCAAAACTTCAGCAATATGGTACCTTGGCCTCATTTTTGGATTTGCCAGGCTGAAACTTTTTGAGCGTATGTTTGGTGTGGATTTCAATGAGGTCCAGTTCTCCTGCCTCTGCTTTCAGCAGCCCTTTCTGACTCTTTCTCTTCGGTCCAAGAGGCCCAAGACCCCCTAAGACCTCCTTTGGCTTGGGTCCCTTCTTTTTTCCAGGGGGCCGCCCTGAATTCTGAGAGGTGGTCAGGGGAGCTTTGGAGAGAGGAGAACCAGGAAACTGAGGAACAGTTCGGCCAATGTTTTGCTGAAAGATGTCCTATAAAAGAAGAAATTGATTTTAGGTCAGTAAAACTGCAGGAAGTCAAACTTCTACACATCCATATTAAAGAAAATTAATCATAGCAAGCAAATGCTGTTGTTTTTACTTCAACCAGTCGAATCTCCTTGGCAAGGTCCTTCACTAATGTCTGAGTGTTGATGGTTTCTGGAATTTCCACTTCATGCTCTGCTAATGCCTTAGTGTGGACAAATAAAAACAGATCAATTATTTCTATAGTAGATTTCTATGTAGATACATACTATGAAGGCTTTCTGATTCAATCTTTTCTTTTGTTTTGATGACAAATGAGTAATGGTTCTTAATATCTGTGTTACTCTATGTTGAATGTTGTCTTCAGAAAAAAGCCACTGTCATGTGTTACTATTTTACAGATAAATATAGAACTTTGTCTCTCACATAATAATTTCACTGATGTGCCTCTGTTCTATTTGATCCACTTTGGTTGCCAAATTTTCCTACCTCTTTACGGGTCCAGCTTCGGAAGGCATTGTTCAAGGCCTTCGCTCCATGAACCAGGTAAGTGGCAGGATGTCTACGGTTTTCTCTGAGACCTACAAGGAAGTAGAGCGCAAATACAACAAGTCAGTCCACTCTCCAGTGGTTTATTTGACAAACCATAAATATTTGAAATTCATTCAAATTTCTCACCTCTAAAAGTGTCAAGAAGGTGCTTTCCAACATACCAGCACACAGTCTCAAAGTTAGGAAACTTGAACAAGTCTGCTGTGCTTAATCTCTTCTCTATCTCATATGCCCTACAAAAGAGAACATCACACAGGGAAATTCAGAAACAGCTATTTTTTCAATATAAATCAACACAGATGTGACCAAAAACATGTGCAGAAGCTGTTCGCTCTCCTTGGGTACAGCCAGAGGGCTTCACAAGGAAAAAGGTTGGGAACAAGGGCTGTCACTTTAGTGCATTAACTAGATTAATTAATTACAACGCAAATTAATGTGTTAAAAAAAATTAATCGCAGGATTAAATTTAGCACATGAACATTTTAATACCATCCAGTTGAAGGACCCGTACATGGCAGTGGCACATCACTTCACACGTGTCGCCAGTCAAACCAAACAAAGTTGAGGTCACAACAGGAACGGCCTATTTGAGACTCCGCTTTATTTTATTTTTTAATTAATCTATCTATATTTGTACTGCATTCTTTAATAATGCACCAGGCCTAATTGGTTTGCTGGATGTCCTCCACCTTTTTCTTTTTTTTTTTAATTTGATTTATGAAACACACTTAAAGTGTAATTTGAGTTGCCTGATTGAGCTTAGAATTTTCTGGACAAGTTGCCCTGACTTTGGTTTTATTCAATCACCAATAAAAATGTAGATTTACAATCTTCTCATTTTAGTGTATTCATTTGATTAATCATCCACTACAATTTTGTAATGTCCTAGAATTCAAATTCTTTATTAGGGGACTTTAAGCAGATATGAGATTAAAATGCAATTAATTAGATTAATTAATTACAAATCCTGTAATTAATTAGATCATTTTTTTAATCGCCTGACAGCACTATTGGGAACATAAATGTACAGCCTAACACCAGATAAATAACATCCTCAACCTTTGTCAAAAAAATAGAGATTTTAGAGCTGAATTGGTATTTAAATGCATGAAACAACAAGCAGGTAATTCAGGCTCAACCTGAACACACTTTTCTCTTCCTTTTGTTAATCAACTTTGAAATCAAAGTCAAAAAGAGCTTCGGGCACGCTCAGTGATGAGCAGGAATTAGATACATGTAATGACTTAATGTGATAATACATGTATTTTGCTTTGTGTAAAGAGTGTTAAGAAGCACAATTCCAAAACGGTTATCAAATCAGTTATTAATCATAGTAAAGCTTATTCAGATTTACAAGCAGGTGAGGTGTTTTTATCCTGGGCTGTAGGATTATGTGTATGAATAGCAATGAGCTAAAAAGTTTGGTAAAGCAAAGATTAGAGAAGAGGGAGCTGCTCTACAACTGCAAAACTATCTCTTTAAAATTAGTGTAAATTAGTGTAAAGAGCAACAACATATCACAGTAACATAACGTTAGTAGATAAGAAATCTTAATAAAGTCACCTCAGCTGCATGTCTATATTGAGACTGTGCAAGAAGTTTCCTCCGAAGGCCAGACAGTCAACTGGAGTGAGCACAGCATGAATCCATCCTGAAAGACACAAACAGAACGAAGGTGTAACTGTCTAATACAGACTTTTTGACAATCCCAACATAGTAAAAACAACTGTCTTTTAATTTCCAAAAAACCAACAAGCAAAAACATGACAGCTCACCTGTTGGTATGAACAGGGTGTTTCCTTGTTTTACAGAGCATTTGTAACACATATCAACCTGGTCTCCAAAGAACATCTCATTCTGGTTGGATGAAGAACTCCAACGCTCAAAAAGTGCCAAGTTGGCTTTGGTTGGAGAAATTAGGTAAAAGATCTTTTCACCCTGAAGAGAAAGAAGAACAAACTCTTCAATGACAAACAGCAACTAAGCAATGAAAATACTTTTGATTGAAGTTTACAGAAAACTTCCTCATCATGATTAAACAAATCATCTTACCCTCAAGACATGGTACCACACTGAAGTCCCTCCAAAGTCAATGTGGAAGTCTGTGTAACTGTCTTTCACCCCCATTAAACAGTACTTCTGCACATTGGGGCGCTCAAAGACCGACTCTTCAGGCCAGAGGTTTTCCACCCATGACAGTTTCCTCACAATCTTTGGGGTTTCCACCAAGTTTGAGAGCCTGTAAAAACATTAGATCAGAACTAAAAGACATCTCCAAACTAGTTAAGTTGTTCTTAATGCTGACTAAACCATTCGGATGAGCAACATCCAACCTAAGAAACAACAACACCACATCAGAATTTTGAGTCAGGCTCTGGGGTACCTGGTCTCAGAAAACTCCAGGCTGATGACATTTAGCACTCTGTCTCTGTTTGGGCTGTTGTAGTATTCAACAAAGTCTCCCAACCGCATCTTCATATCACATTGGCGAGACACATCAATAACATCGATCTCCTTGTCTGAGCCTGGAATTAAAATAAATCAACACATTTGAGCAGAGTATTAATGACTCACTGTGTCCAACACATAAAAAGAAAATACATTCAGTGGGCGTCTTATTTGTGCACTACAATGTCAAAACTTTACCAATATAGTGCTCGACATCGTTGACACCAAATGATGCTGGAGGAAGGGTCATGCCGAGGCCATCTCGCCTCAGCACCATGACAGGAACGCTGAATGAGTGCTCTTCAAGAAACTCAACCGTCAGCTGGGCCCCTGACGGCTTAAGTAAGACTTCATCTGCACTGTTGTCGAAACACATGAAGAAACATACATGGGTTGGCTTAAGAAAAAGAAAAAATAAAAACTCTCCAAACTTGTTTTATAGTCAGGCAAAACCTCCATGGGAATAAGACACATTATTTCTAAAAATATAAACATATAGATAAATGAAGGTACAATGTAACCAATTGCCATAAATCAATGTGCAAGTGCACTGCAGAAAATACACTATTCTATGGATAGTATGATTTAGTTTTCTGAATACCAAATTTCCCCTCTGAATAATGTGGCTGTCATTGGCTGCAGACCTCCACTCACAGGCACTTTCACCACAAGCTTTTACTGTGAGATACCTCCACTATCAGGCCAGGATGCAACTGATGGAATTACAAAGTAACATTTGAAAAGTACCTTCCGATCTGACAGGTTTTGGTTTATGGTGAACTAAACCTTTTTAATATTACATTACTCATACAGAACCATATGTTTGATTTTCCTTTAATTAAAACAGAATAAAACTACATCTCTCTGAAGTCATGATGTCAACCACAACTGACCAATAGCTTGGAGAAATGTTGTCTTAGAACTTTAAAATGAACAACCAACCAATATTTATTGAAAAATGTATATTTTCAAACAATTTCAAAACAGCAAAATCTGGTCTAAATGTAGAAACATTCCAGAAGATGAGACACATAACATGTGTGCCCTTGTTTTGGTAAACTTAGGGCGTGTACAATGGACATCACTGCCAGGCTGACGGGATGGATCCTGATACTGAAGGAGTCATGATGGTGGAGGACTGCAGGTACAGCCCTCTCCTGAACACTGGGGTACTTACTTTGGGAAGGTACGGCTGCGTAGCTCCCTGACAAACTGTACGCTGCCCGTCTTAACCGGTCGACTTGGATCTCTAATTCCAGCAGTCCCACTGTCTGTCTGCTTGTTGCCTCCACGGCGTTTGCGCACTGGGGGATAAAAAGAAAAATAGACTCAATTTCGACCAAAATAATCCAAATGTTAAATCATACGGATACTCCAGATACAGCGACTTACTGACAGACGGCCCATGTGTGACCTGACAGTTTGGGCAGTGATAAAGGTCAATTTCAGCCGCTTTGTCTTCTTCTACTCCAACACAGCTGCACAGAAAAAAACAAACTCATATTATAACATGAACAACAGACAGTCCACCAGATTCAAATACACAAGGTCTGAACAGCTTCACCGTGATGAAAAACAAGCTCTTTTCAGACAGAGTACAGATGGATTTTAAAGCTTTTACAGTACACTGAAGCTGATGAGGGAAATATACAATGGTCAGTATAAGTGAGCACCCCCCCATTAAAAGCAAGGAATCAATCAATATCAGAAAGAACATAAGAACAATTTCTAAAGTTCTGACAAAACATAAAGTTATGTTTATGCCATAAGATGAAGATAAGGGTACCATGATAACTAAAATTTTGTTTTGCTCCTCCCCTTTGATTGGGATGTACCCCTTTGTGCAACTAGGGGTGTGAGATATGACGATATAAAATCGTTGAGGATTATAACATGGAGATGATCCTATAAAGCAGAAAGATCGTCAGATCGTCTGTGTGGGCCCAAAGACTCTGACGTGCACCTGACGAACCAATCGTAGCACATTACGCGAAGTGCATGGTTGGATTTCCTGTTTGGTTATGTAGCATGAAGCCATGGAGGAAAGAGAAAGGGAGATAAAAGCTTGAAGATGTCTGAACAAAAAGCTGTTCTAAAGCAGCTGTATTATTCACTCAGGTTATAGACATTACAGTTAGATAACATTTGTTCTAAATTGTTGCACTTTAAGAGATAACCAGTTACTTAAGTGTGCATTTAAATTTGACCTTTTTCAATAAGCTATTTGGTGTTTGTGTGGTGTTTTGTGTTTAGTTTTTATGTTACAAAAGTGCACTTTATTGTTTTTCACTACCTTTCTATGTTTACATTTATTGTACATTTTTATGAAAACTGCATTATTTAAATTAAAACCTGTTCAGAAAGTTTCTTTGGCTTAAATTGTCATTTTCTTTTCTTTTAGGGTTTTACATGTTTTATATGTTACACAAAGGGAAAACATTGTCAAACATGCAAATTAGTCTAGAAAAATCAACATAAAAAAGAATTGCGATAAAATCGGGATCGTGATTTTATTTTTAAAAAATCGTGATATGATATTTTTGCCATATCGGCCACCTCTATGTGCAACTTAAAAAACCTTGTTTGCCATCAATGGCCCATATTTGGGGGATTATTTTGTGGTACAGTATAACATAGAAAAAAGTGGATTTTGAAAGGAAACTTAAGGTTATCTGACAAATCTGTACTCATCTATGCTGAGCACTACATATATTTATACATATATTAACTTCAGGTAATCACTTTACTTACCAACTAAAAGAAAGACGTAGGTATGCAGGGTATTATCAGTATGGTAGCAATTGCTTCTGAAGTCAACTGCTGTATTGTTAGATAAAAACATTTTGAAACCTCATAAGTCAGCATTATTTTGTGGAATGTATGTCTGTACTGTAAAAAAAAGTTCAAGGACAACCACATTGAAAATGAACTAACAAATAGAGAGCAACACTGGAAATGTCTTTGTTGTTTCAGTCTGAAGGAGCAAGACAAAATATGAGAAAATGATGCGTTTCATTTTTCAGAATACAGCACTTGCGAGTGAATTTGATATCTGAAACGACATTCTTGAGTACATATACAATAGCTACACTGGCAGAAGCTTACAATTTCATGCACTTCAAATGATTTTATTCAAACACTCAGACCCTGGAGCACTAACTTAAAAATTTTGAATCACATAAAACACCTGAATACAACATTTTAGCACATTTATACATCAGAGACGAGGGGAAAAAAGACACAACGGGTGATAAAAACATGTGAAACACAGATAAAAGCAAAAAAAACTTACCTTCCATGAAACCAGTCCTGACAGATGTCACACTCGATCATGAAGCGTGTCACATCATATGGCAGGCGGCACAGGCAGTACACTGGCACTGATGCCATGCTGAGAGGTACTTCTGAGGAAGTTGTAACAATTGTACTTTTCGTAATTTACTTAAAACTATCTAGACCCAAGACACTAATCAGACTACTAAATGGTCTGAGGTAACTTAAGTGAAATGTAGGTCTATGACTCCACTGCAGGATTCCTGGTAAGCATGTCCAATTGGATTCACTTTGAAGCCTGAAGAAAACACAACAGGAGAAAAAAAAAAGATGTAAATAACGCACACAAAGACACGCCGAGAAGCAGCTGCTACAGACACACGGTGCTCATTCAAAGTACACTAAGATCTATGAAGATGCTTTTCTCCCTTTCGTCCAATTTCTCTGCATGTTAATGCTTCGTGTTGCTCTGAATTACTTTCGATAGTAGTTTTTAGTTAATCGCTTCATATTTTTACTTGCAAAGTGTACGCTGTTTACAAAAACACCAGCTTTACGTTGTATATTTGTCAAACATTATAGTAGGTTTTATTTCACCGTATGTTTTCCTGACGCACCAGCAAATTGGAGGGTAAAAACAAGAGCTCTCAGTTTGTAAACATGTAGCAACCGCGAATGTTGTATTGCTAGCAAAACATTAAGCCATTTAGCTCCCGAGCTAACATTAGCTTAGCTTACCTAAGCGTTTCAATACATGTTAAGTTTAGCTTTCTCAATAAATACTGCTTTTTATTAAACCTTAAACACATTCAAGAAGAATCTGTTGCCGCTGAGCAATTTTAGCTGTATTAATAAGCGCCGTTTGAAGGTAAAATTGATAAATGGCACCGGGGACTCACCGACATACAGCTGCGGCAGGCCAAGCATCCGAAAGCCGCTGTAATCCCTACGCGAGCTCGCTGCTAGCCACGGCCTTATTATGCAACGTAAATTGAAGACAATTTGCTTCACAACATTTCTCTTTAAATTATCCGTTTTAAAAGAACAGATTAATCTAGTGGCGTATTTCACAATGGACCAGATATTTGACCACCCACAGAGAAGTAAACGAGCCCAGTAACTACAAATAACGGCGTAATAAACTACATCAACGCCATTTCAAAGGCTGTAGCGTCAGACCGTTGTTCGTCGCTTTGTTACTGTCGACGGAACAATAAAGTTGGAGACAGTCAAACACAGAGCTGTGTTCAAGAGACGAACGCTGCACACTGGTCTGTCCACAGGAGGTTGCAGAACACACACATACACACACACACAAACCTACACACGAGCACACATATATATAATTATACAAAGAGAAACTTAACTGCCAGCATATTACTGTTTTTCATCGTTATGATCAACTATTTTTCTTTCTTTCTTTGAATATTTTGAAAATGTATCTATGTATGTATACATATATATATATATATATATATATATATATATATATATATATATATCTATATCTATATATCTATATCTATATCTATATCTATATATATATATATATATATATAAGGAAAGGCAAAAGTATAAATGCATCTTTGAGCTATTTCTGAAAACTGGCTGATCTAATTCTTCACACACTTCCCTTTGTTAGAGAAAGCCACTGACAGTAAAAGGTCTCATCTAAATGTATAGAAATATGTTTGACATATGACAACTTGTTCTATTATTTTGCATGTAAAAACTTACACGACGAACTGATGCCTAAATGTTGTGGGGGGTTGAGACTGTTCAACAGAGATCCATTATAATACATTCTGGTTAACATGACAAAAGCAATTGATAATGCAGGAAACAGCAGAGAATTGTACTTTATCATTTGTATGGATGTACCAAAGCATTTGCAACTTAATAAAAAATGAGAAATGGATTTTTTGATGTGCACAGGTGACATAATGATGTAAAGATTGAAAAAGTAGTTTTGAGGATTTAAATTCTGATCTGAGAAATAAACCAAAATGACTTAGGAAAGCTGTAAAGTTATAAACAAATAAATCTTTTCCACTTCTTTGTTAAGAAATTGTATTAATTTTGGGTTGAAAATAATAATAATATACACCATGGTCTTAATTTAGACTTTGGGCTGTGCCTACTTGCCCCCTTGAGCCTTTACATGACCCTGGATCCCAGAAAGCTTTCCCCTTTATGGCCCCCTTATGGGCGGCCTTGGCCGTGTTACATCACGTTTCCTTTCAACAACACTCAACAAAACTTTTGGAACTGAGGACGATTATGGTCAAAGTTTTGTAGGTGACATTATTTCCCATTCTTGCTTGATGTACCACTTAAGTTGCTCAACAGTCCAGGGTCTCTGTTGTCATATTTTGCTTCATAATTAGGGATGGGAATTGATAAGACTTTATCAATACCAATGCTGTTAACGATCCTGCTAATCGATCCAATTCTTTAACGATTCCCTTATCGATTCCTGCTGATTTTGCGAGTGGGCAAATGTTGGTCTGATTTTCAGTGGCAACAATGTCAAACACACGTCACAGCATAGATATCTGCTTCTGCAAGTTGCTGGTGTTTCCACTCACTTAAGGTTGTGTAGTAGGTGCAATGAAAATTAAGCTACAATTCTGACGCTTCTGAACCCTATCAGTGGAAGGAATTGATAAGCAAAAAGATTAATGATATCGATTCTTTGATAGAGCTGTTAACGATTCTCAACTGTAATTGGTTTTCGATTCCCATCCCTATTCATAATGCACCACACATTTTTGATGGGAACAGGTTTGGACTGCAGGCAGGCCAGGAAAGTACCTACACTCTTTTACAATGAAGCCACACTGTTGTGACACAAGTAGCATGTGGCTTGGCAATATCTTGCTGAAATAGGTGGGAAGTCCCTGAAAAGGATGCATATTTTGCTCTTTAAGCTGTATGTTCCTTTCAGCTTTAATGATACCTTTACAGACACACACACAGACTTACACACACATACAGACCTACACACAACGACACCAAGTGAGGACTCTTCAGCCACAGACAACTGAGGAAATGTTATTTTGACTTAAAATGAGGAAACACAGGAGCAAGGTTTGAACCATAAGATATAATAAAAGTAATAAAGTGTTCAAAGTTATATCAAAATAGTCTTAAAACCAAACAATAAAAGAAAATAATTAAAAAGAGGCAGCAAAACACAATATAGTAACTCTGAAAATAAAATACACTAAAATAACACATAATGCAGATAAAGAGAATGAATCAAAAATCAGGTAAAATCAAGACTAAAATGGCAGGTCTTTAGTTTGCTTTATAAAAAATGAACAGTAGGTGCTGCTCTCAGGTCTGCAGGTAGACTGCTCCACAGACCAGGGCCATAATATTTAAACGACGATTCACCGTGTATTTATGGACTGTAAATAATTCAATTTCTAAAATTCCTTGCAATTGTATGCTGAGAAATGTTATTTAACTGATAGACTGTTTGCTCAAGTGGTTGCTCACAAAGTGATGAACCTCGACCCATCCTCGCATCCTTCAGTGAACAACTGAGCCTTTTAGACATGCACTCACAACACTTACCTGTTTCCAGTCAACATGTTCCTCTGTCGAATGTTCTGAACAGCTGTTTCTTGATAATTCTGCATCTTTCCCAGCCTTTTGTTGACTCCATCACTGCTTTTTTGGAATATGTTGCAGGCATCAACTTAACAATGAGGTAATATCTGGAAATAACCAGTTCATGAGTTTAACCATTCAATGTCTCATCTTTGTAGTGCATTAATTTGGATATAGGCTAAAAAAAGAAAAAAAGATTTACAGATTAAGCTGTTTCAAAATTCCCCTCCCAGCCAAATTAAAGCCGAGTTTCATCCGGTTACCAGTCAACTTATGGCCCTTTTCCACTAGCGCTACTCTACTCTACTCGCCTCTACCCGGCTCTACTCGACTCGCCTTGTGCTGCCAGTTCCCTGCTCAACGGGGTGCAGTGTTCCACAACAATCTGTGGCTTTTTGTCACAAACTGAGTAAAAAGGAAAGCAGAAGAAGGCTGCTGGTGGCAAGAAGAAATACCCCTTGAGAAGCACAGGAGAGTTTTGGAAGCCATACAACAGAATGAAGCCGAGGACAAGAGCAATCGAGCAGCAAAGAAAAGACGAATGAGGGTAAGCTAATGGTAGCTACCGCTAGCATGCTAGGTCGCCGCACTCATGACTCGTTGATGACGACATTGTATGACCAATCAATAGCAGGCCGCTGGTTGACGTCGCCTTTTAATATCAACTCAGCTTGCTTAGAACCAGAGCAGAGTAGGTACTAAAATCTGGCTGGTCGTGGGAGGTACCGGGCTAGTGGAAACACGACGCAAACCGGGTAGAGTCGAGCCAAGTTGAGTAGAGTAGGGCTAAGGCGTGCTAGTGGAAAAGGGCCATTACAGCCACTGGGAGTTTAAACGGGTCATTTTTTTCTTCTAAAATTCTTCATAGCAGCATTTTCTATGCTTTTCTATGGTTCCAGATTAACAAGTTAACATTAAATATAAAAAAATATAATTTTATTATTTTCACAGGTAAAAACAAAAAATACTGTATATCCAAGGCCAAGATTTCCTTTGGAGGGAACAATTTAATCCAGGTCTCTTCCACCAAATTCTTGGGGGTTTTGATTGATGAGAGGTTGTCATGGACAGAGCATATTAAGCTCATCACTAACAAAGTGATGAAGTCTATTGGCATCATCAGGAAAATTCATGGTTTCATTACTAAGAATACTCTTCGTACATTGTATTACAGTTTAATATATCCACATCTTAGCTACTGTAATATTGTTTGGGCAAGTACATACCCTACAAATTTGCAGCAAATATTCATCACTCAAAAGAAATTTGTTAGGTTAGCCACCTCTTCTAATTATTTATCTCCATCTGCCCCTCTATTTAAAAAGCTGAACTTAGGGGTGCTGGTTTGGCGGAGTGGTTAGCAACCAGGCACCCCATGTACTTGCTTCTGCCGGTCCAGGTTCGAATCCCGCCTGTGACCAATTTGCAGAGTGTCTACCCCTACTCTCTCACCCCCTTTCACAAGCCTATCCACTCTCTCTCTCCTATCAATAAAGGCACATAATGCCCAAAAAATACATTTAAAAAAAAAAAAAAAAAAAAAAAGCTGAACTTATTGTCCATTTACGATATTAATATTCTTCAATCTTGTATATTTTTTTATAAATATATTCGTCTACCACATTTGCTTCCAGAATCTTTTATGTATTTTTTTTACAATTAACTCTCAGATTCATTCGGACAATACAAGACATGCCATTAAACTTCATACTCCCTTTTGCCGTACTTCTCAATGTGAGTTTTCATTTACTTACAGAGGTTCATTAATTTGGAATTCATATTATCATTTAACAAAAACATCTACATCTCTGACCAATTTTAAGTTTAGACTAAAGTCATATATAATCCATCAAGATCCCAAAGCTAATTTTTGTTCTCATTCATAATTAATTAAATTGCTTGTTGTCTGTTTGTTGTTGAGTTATTCTGAGTTTATTTTATTGTATTAAATTTCATTTATTTTTTGTATATTTTTATTATTAACTTTATTTGGGGAGGTATCTTTGATAAGCCCGCTTTGGGTTTTTTTTCACCTCTCCAGCACAATCGTGTATTTTTTTTCTCTGTCAATGTAATTGTTTCTAATTTATGGTGCAAATAAATAAAATAAAAATAAAATAAGCAAATGGTTCTTTTATATATCCTATCAAATATAAGTGATTAGGTTTACACTTTTATCACGTAATTGTGTAGGCTATAATTACAACCATTAGGGTGGGCAGTTCCAAGCACTTCCCTGTCATGAACCAGCCCAAGAAAGCCCAAGACTCTGCCCAAGAAATTGGGGAAAATGAAAGTGGCTCCATCCATAGCTAGTTTGGTGGAGTGATCGGCAACCAGGCATGCCCCATGAATGTTTCAGCATTTCAACAACCTCCCTGACGACGATTTGCCTGGCGTCCTCCCCTGCTCTCTCTCGACCCCAATTACAGGCCTTTCCACTATCTCTCTCTCGACTGTTAAGTAATGGCTGAAAAGGCACAGAATATAAAATGATCTGCAAATCACTGTAGTCTTTTTTTTTTTTTTCACATTTCACACAACTTCAGTGTTCAGACTTATTAAGCTTTAGCTAATATACTACTGTTTTTGTACTTTGTTACAATACGTTACTGTACTTCTTGTTTTTTCTTTGCTTTATTTTAATGGGATTGTATTGAATTTCTGAAGTTGGGTTGTTAGGCCTCATTTCAATAGTAAATCAGCTGCACTGAATTTGATCAGCTCTGCCCCTGCAAGAAAAGAACTGGCATGAAGCCAGACTACACATTGCTACAGACAGAGCAAAGGTCAGTAAATTTGACTGAATTTAGGGGGAAAACAAGCTAAATATTTAAGCACTAGTAACACAAGCACTTCAAAGATGGTCCTGGCACCAAGGTCGGTGCTCGGTCCCTAAAAGACCCACTGTCCGCCTGTAGAGATAGAGCTCTTTGCCCTATCTCTGCAGCATGTCTTCTGTACCCTTTTGTTTTAGTTCTAACAAAAGGGCACAGAGGATAGGCTATTGAGATAGGGCAGAATTCAGTGTAAATTTAAGGTTTAGGAACAAACTTTTTAAAATATTTGTGGGGTCATATTCTGTTTTGTACCCTTTCAATGCTTTACTCTTCTGCTAGCGTCGTTCTGCTGTAAGGGTGAACCAAAAGAAAAAGACTTGCTCCCATTGTTAATGTGTTAAATACATAAAAAATAGTTTGTCTTAAATAGAAAAATATGCAAATTTGCATCGTGATACTTATGACATCACAGCTAACAATTCAGTAGCTTAACTGACAGAGTGGCATCCATCCTCTCTGGTCCAGGTTTTTGTTCATCCACTGCTTTTTCTCTTTTGTTCTCAGTCATTATATCAAACAGCAATGAGATGGCCTTAGCTGGTTTTATGTATAAAGTAATAAGAGTCAAGGATTAAATTACCGTAGATAAATTAAAAACAAAGACGACTAATTTAAATGGCGGTTTTGTTTTGACTAAAGAACTCAATACAGTTATTACAAAAAAGAAAAAGGAACATGTCTCATAGTTTTTTCATTACATTGTTCTACATCTTTTCAAAGTGGAAAAACCAAGCTCTTCATCAAATTCAAAAATTTCCCTTTCAATATTGTTTGTATTTTCTGTTAAAATCAATAAATCCAAAGGCATTTTTACATTTGCAATTACAAAAGTTTGGTTGAAATGTTCACCAGTTCAAAGACACAAACAGCATTTTCATAAAGTGTTCAGAACAGACTTTATACTAGCTCTCATGCATTTAAGTAAGTAAAACATTTAGACTGATTTTCCATTTCAAACCCTTAAACTGCAGACTGTCCAGCTTCCTCGTCTATAATACTTCATAACACTGTTTAAAAAAAACTGACACGTTTGTCTCTTGATGTTTGACATCATTTATTTTGATTAGTTACAAAACATAAATAAAATCAACAGTTGAATTAGTTACAATTTACAGAGGCTAAATCACCAGCAACAAAGTTTATTTTCAAGATTTCTCTGCCAAAATGTCCTTTTATCATTGGTTGTCATAAATGCTATTCTGGGATTCCCCACATTTTTGTTGCAGAAACTTTTGAATTGGATCAAAACATGCAACTCTGCAGCAAGGTGTGTGTAATAGTATTTCAAATTTACAAAGCCACCATGGCTCAGAATGAAAACAAAATGTCTCCAATGACATTTGTAAGCACGGTTTTCTGTTTCTTTAGTCTGTCAGGACCCAAACAAGTGCATTACAGAGGGGGAGTCCCATGTAAACAGGAATGAAAACCAGTGTCTTCTACTTTCAAACAACCTCTGATTTAAAGTGATGAGAACACAATTTTACAATTTGTACAACCCCATTTCAGAATACAAAAATAATCTTTATCTTTTAGATAACAATTTGGTAACACTTCAAGGACAAAGCCAGCTTCACATCATGAATCATTACGCTGTGTGTGAACAACATGTTAGTATCAGACATGACAGCACAGAATCTCACCTTTCACTAATTAATAACTACAACTCAGCGACAATGTGGTTTTGTTGAAAAGCAACAAATAGAGAAAATCTTTGTTTTATCCTAGATTATGCAAATGCCATTTCTGAACAGCTGTATCTGTAAGCATACAGTGTTTTTCCTTCTTCATGTCTTTGACCCACACCAGCAGTCTGAAACCTCTGGTACAATCTCCTGTTTCAGTGGCACACAATCTTTCTATCAACCCAAAAGAAATGCTGCTTTGACTACATACTACTTTATATTCAAAATAAAGTCAAATAGGTGTGGTGAGAACTCCAACAGACTGCACTGACAAATATCAGCTGTGGATGTATTACCCGCTGTATTCAATCCAAATGAACTCATAAAACAAATGGAATACTGTGCCTGAACTTCAGCTTTTACAGGCAGTTTACTTTCTAACAGATTGATTCACTGATGATCAGTGCTCAAAACAATTTACTCCCAAACTGAAGTAATAATTCAATTTAGCATGTAGATGGTCAATCCTCCAACCTGACAGTTTTCTTTAGAAAGCGAGGCAAACACATGCAAACTCAATAATCGTTTTCAGTTGGGTACATTGACATCTGAGAGGCTGTTTTGAATGAAAGAAAGAGAGGTGCAATTTAAAATGCAATATACAAATGGACTATCACAGTTTTATCACACAGAAAAAATATAAACTCACACTCACAATAATGCAGTTTTTTTTAAAGGCAACACGAGAATAACCGGTGAGGTCTCCCCAGATTAAAGTCATAATTGGCAGTTTTTCCTTTTTCCTCCTCTGCAGCATGACATCATGGTTTACTTCGATATGCTCAAAATGAAATCAAATGTGGAGAATGAAATCCTTGTACACCTAAAGCTTTTGTTCTCATGACTGATGAATCATCTTCGTAGGCTACAACTGTCAGATCCATGAATACACAGGCAAGTCAATTTAGTCAGAAGGTCATGCAGTAATGGGCAGAGTGCACCCACAGATGGGAAATGTTCTTTCACCGTTATGTAATGAATTTACCTGATGTTTGTGCCAAATCTCGCATGTTTCAACGTTAAACATGAAATAATACAAATGAAGCACATGCTTCTCAACAGTGTGTTTGGTCGAATTGTGGTGTTGGCATTAGCTCAGAAACGTAACCATGCTCTATTGTGACATGCTCATCGGATTAATTGTCCGTTGGAAGGCCTTGTGCTGTTGGCCTGCAGTTTTAAAAGATCCTGTATGGATCATGAGAGGATCTGATTTTTGTCAATGTGCTTCTATAAAAATATCTTACGCCTTACAGACAAATCCATACAATACATGCCGATCAATTTCGATGATCACTACTAATTGCACTTTTAAAAATTGATAGTCCTTTTACTTTAAGCACTCACAAAAAATATCAACATAATGTCAAATATTTTGTCCTCTACGCCTCTGCCTAGCTCAGGTCTCACTGAGTTTTTCCTTTTATAAAACAAAAATAAGAACATTAATTTGTGTAAAAGGACATAAAGGGATATGTACTCGGATAAACACTCATCCACACTCATAGATGCACACACTCATACATTTAAGAATTTATACATCTCTTCATCCAAACATGCCATGATT